>OX376375.1:28717325-29942825 GCA_947369275.1 Nemotelus nigrinus | reverse complement strand
GTATGTGAGACTTGCTAATGAAACAAAAAGAGTTCAACGAACTCTGTAAATCCACATCTGAATGAGACATTATCATCATTTTGAAAGGATTAGAATTAGTCTGAAACATCTGTTCTATGTGTTATCATATTGACCGGCAGTTTAATTGATATTTTCGAAATTCAAAACAACAAATTTCAATAAAACATTCTGATGAGTTTTGTATCATTTGTTGTTATGGCTTGACTCGAACAGTACTAAAAAATTTACAACACTGGTCGATTTAACTATTATTGATAGTTATGCAAAAATTCATTCTAAATTGTCGAATGAACTACGGAAAATGGGTTTTTCGACTACGCTAACATAGTTTATTTTTATTTCATTTGATTAAATTAATTTAATAAATTAATTTAATAGAAATTAATTATTCGTATACGGAACTCGTTTAAGTGATGCTGTAGATAAATAAAAAACAAACAAATAGTAAGCTTCGTTAAAGAATCTACTTATTGCAGTGACTGGTCCGATGTTGAGGGATCGACAAAAAGTTCACCCGCCTGATACGTTTGTTATTTTATTATTAGGTGCGTTTTTTTGCTCCGATGCAGTGCAGAGTACAACTATGCCGAAAAAACAACGATCTAGTATAAAACAGCAGTGCATTCGCTAAACCTGACATAGGTTGCTATATTCGCTGTGGTCCCACAAACAGCTGAAAAAAAGGGAGAAAATAACGAGTATACACTACCACAATCGATAGAAAATAGAAAAAAAACTAACAGCAAATTAATTCTTTTAACTTTCTACATATTATGAGGGCCTTTTCTAATTTCTTAACTACCAAAACATTCAACATAACCATGAAAAACCGAAAGCCACCTCACAGAAAAAAATACAACTTCTCATGAGCTTTTCTTTTTTCTATCAGCACATTCTACACTTCAACACGTGAACTACAAATGACGCATAGAATTTCTGTACTAGTGAATTCACTGGTGTAGGAGTGTTGTTGTTTTCAATGCGTCTACTCTACTCTCCGCTGGATAGAGGAGCAAAAAAACGCGCCTATTATTAAAATTAAGTTGGCTTAATAAGTTGTTTGAGTCAATGGTGCCTACCAAAATTTTCGCGACAAATAAGATTTTGGAATTTTGACGTCCAGAGTTCAAGACATCCATTTGTAAAAGATTTAAGCGGTCTTCATAAGGAGGTAGATGTAAAGGGTCATACCGCGGACGACCGCGGATGCAGAAACGTAAGAGCCTTTTTTGAATGGACTCATTTGGTAAATATAAACCATGCAATACTTGCGTATTCGACAATAGGTCTGACTAAGCTCCAAAAGAAGGTGAATGAATTCCCTCGAATGCCTTCCGACAAAACCTAAGGCGTTACAAGCTTTCACAACGATGATCGTCAAATGTGAAGGATTGATACAGCAGTACTTCTAACTCGAGTACTTTCATTGATCTATTCGAAGATGTACACAAAAGTGAGTTTTCATATATAACACTTGTCAGGATTAATAAGAAGATTGTTATCGGAACACCAACTGGCAAATCTGTTTAGATCCTGCTGCGAATCATTGCAATCGTTAAGGTTTCTCACAACTGTGAAAATTTTAGCGTCATCAGCATAAAGCAGAACAGACGATGACTGCAGAATGGAACCTACATCATTAATAAATAAGGGAAATAGTAAAGGCCATAGATGACTACCTTGTGGAACGCCAGACGTGGTTTTGAATTCAGATGACAAGGCACCGCGAAAGGATACACGTTGGGTTCGATTCGTCAAGTAAGAGTCAATCCAATTTAAAACAAGCTAGGGAATTGAAAGGAATGAAGCTTAGCTAATAGTATAGAGCGATCAAGTTTATGAAAAGCTTTCGTTATGTCTGTGTAGGCATAGTCAGTTTGGAGGTCAGCTTTAATTGAGTAGGTTAATTGGTGAGAAAATTCAAGCATGTTGGTTGTGATTGAGCAACGTTTCATAAAACCGTCCTGATTTGGAGCCATAATGGATTTGCAATGAAAGGGTGCAATATCCGTGAGTATTCAAAAGTTTTGCGACGCAGGGAAGTTTCGCAATAGCTTAATAGTTGCAAGCATAATTACGACTTATTTCTTGAACACAGGAGTAACGGTTCCGCAAATGGGGAAAGATGCCTGCTTTTAGGGATGCTTTAAAAATATAAGACAGCGCAGGTAGTGGTGATGACACACAATATTTTAGAACTAAATTTGGGACTAAGTGTTATATTATTGTCAAGTTTATTAACAAATTTGATAATGGTGTCCGCGTTAATTTTAAATCCTTCATCTCGAAAAAGGAAAGTTTTGAGTTGGTCAGATAGGGTGAAAAATGCCTGTAGTTTGGCAATTCCGTACGATAAGCTTTACGGAAAACAGAAGCAAATAAATTATTAATATCAAAAGCATCATCAATGTACGAGTCGTCAGATTTAAATGTGAGTGGATACCCATCGTTATAAGTCTTTAAATTAACAAAATTCCGAAATCTGTTAGGTTGAGCTTGAAAATTACATTTTAGCTGTTGTGTATGTCTCTGGTATGCAAATGAAACTTCTTTAGATCTTTTTTTTAGATCTCTTTGTGTAGAAAAAAGTTGGTAATAAGGCACTGAGCAAGTCAAGCGAAACTGTTTCCAGGCTTTGTTTTTGATAATTGACAAATGACAAAGCGGTGGAGTAGCATTCAATCTTTGTTCAGTTCTCAACTTGGTGTTTAATGCTATACAATGAGATTCATCATCAATATTTAATTTTTAGTTCGCATTTGACATTAGTTAAACTTAAACAGCTATTAATGATATGCATCTGTATATAAATAAGTAATTAAAATTGAACCAAATACTGTATCAAAATAAATTCAATCAAATTTGGTAAATTGTCTAATTATTTTCAATAAAGTCGAGTCTTTTTTCGATCTGACATTAAATTGATCAATTAATTATTTTCAATCTAAATTAATTTTGCATAATCACGAATAGGTTGATTTAAAGAAAAATCAATATTATTCAATTTATATGTCAAACTAACAATTATGCAACCATTTTATAGCAAAAACTATTTTGAAAAAACAAGATAATTTTGAAAAAGAAACTTATCATCACTACCAGAATCCCACTATAAACTATACTTTGTTCCATCGAAGGTAGTCAAAGCTTCATTTGTTTATCAGCTGATTCAAGTTGAATGCCCAGCTGTCTTAAGCTTTTTCTCAGACATTTGCGCTTTTCATGCCATTTTTCCTGAGTGCGAAGAAAACCATCGTGAGAAAATTGAAAGCGCCTTTTACTCTCTCTCTCTCTCTCTCTCTCTCCCTATCTCGCGTACATCAACATAAACAGAGAAAAACCAACAACAAAAATAAACGAATTGTATGATAAGAAAAGCCAAGCTTTTCCAACAAATCGATGGCCACGCGACTGTAAGCTGATCAGCTGCTGCTTACTAATGTGGAGCTGTTTTAATTTCAATTTCGAGGCCGTTGCTTCGATTTCGGGGAGCCAAGCTATAAATTCAGTCAGGTCCAACGAATTTGGCTGCAGACGCGAATAAATGGGAATCGTGAATAAATTCGTATGATGATGATGATGATGTGTGGTTACATCGGTAAATGGCGGCTGAAGCAATAAAGGTGATCTTTGAACCTGGGAGTGGATGAAGACAATCTAATCGACGGGCACGCAGTGGTTGCGTGTTCCGTCCAGACGCTTTTTCTGGTGGCGCGGTGGGGCCCTGGTCATACGGTGTGGGTGAAGTGTTTGGCGAGAGATGGGAAAACGACATTTACCCATCGCGTCGCCTATCACGCACGCTCCGATTCCCGTTTTGGCGGCAAACGAAACTAGGGTATAATTATCCCGAGGGTGGTGTACTCTATTCGACCTTGACAACGAACGATTGGGCTACGCAGGGATGCTGATAGTATTTTAACGTGGCCCTGCTTGTAACTTCATTGCGCATGAATCGCATTGATTGGCAGTCGTTTATGTTTCCAGCCATTGCTGTTTCCGAAACACAAAGTGCATATGTGCAGATGTGCGTGTGCATACGAGCCAGTGAAAGATATTTTATTTATCTTTGCGAATCTTTTGTTCCGTGTACTTGACTGAATTGAATGACCTCCTTCAGCCCGCACGTCCGAGTGCAGCGAACTGTTCGTCAGCTGTTTTGTTTGCACCGCCGTCGCCAGCCAGCAGTGCTTATGGCTTACACACCCTCCCCCGCCCCGTCATTGTCTCTCTCGCTTTCGCACACAATTCGCAAAGTTTTGCAATGCACCGAGTGAATGCAGTTTTGCAAACAAGTGCATTCGTTGAGTGCATGGGCGTGCGGTGCTGGCAGGGGTGTTATCAAATATCGAACGAGACGACGGACCGGGGTGAAAGGGTGTTCTTATCGCAGACCGACTGTGTGAAAGCAGCTTTCGTGGCCTTCGGCAGTGGGTTTGGGTTGTAATTTCGAGCGTGCAAGTGTGCGCTGCCGTGCATATGTGTTGGCACAAAGCACCATACCAAAAATTGGGGGCAGCTTAGTGCGAGCTGAGTGTGAATTTCAGTTCAAGAAAAATTTCGAGACGAATAAGTTGAAGAGTTGAACTCTTGCGTTTAGTGTGAAATCGAGTGCCGTGAATGGTTTGATTGAAATAGAACAGTTTGTGCAATCCAAATAATAGTAGGACTTAGTGGCAAATCGTTCTAACTGACTCGCTACGGTATTGAGTAGTACGCCTGCAACCACGTCGTTTGTGCTGCAAATAACGCTGTGACAGTGATATTCCGTTTTTGACTGAAATCGTGACTAGAAGATAGTGGGAAATTTTGGCCCTTAGACACACCGTACACATTAAAATGGCTTTACGTTGCGCTGGACTTTTTATACGCCACGAACTCGGTGGGCTGGCGACGGTCACGGCTACTCGTAACATCAGCACCTCGCAGGTCCACCACAAGGTCCTGGAGAACTCGCCAAATGCATATCTCGACAAGAGCATCCTGAACAGATACAAGAGGCTGGACATTCCCAACAACAAGATCCAAGCCACATATTTGTGGATTGACGGGACAGGAGAAGGAATCAGACTGAAGGACCGAGTCCTTGATTTTGTGCCAAAGAAGCCCTCGGAGTTGCCCAAGTGGCAGTACGATGGCAGTTCGACATATCAGGCAAGTGGCGGAAACTCCGATACAATTCTCATTCCTCGCGCGATCTACCGGGATCCGTTCAAGCCCAACAAAGTGGACGTGCTTGTTATGTGTGATACATATCTGGCCGATGGCACAGCCACCCCCTCAAATCATAGGTGCGACATGCAAGAGGCCGTGGACAAAATTCTGGACAAGCACGAGCCCTGGTTCGGTATCGAACAGGAGTATACTCTCCTCGATATGGACGGCAGACCGTTGGGCTGGCCCTCAAGCGGTTTCCCTGCTCCTCAAGGACCTTATTACTGCGGTGTTGGAGCGGATCGTGTAGTTGGTCGCGACTTGGTGGAAGCCCATGCCATCGCTTGCCTCTACGCCGGAATTGATTTCGCTGGAACGAACGCCGAAGTCATGCCTGCTCAGTGGGAATACCAGGTTGGACCCTCATTGGGCATGAAAGTAGCAGATGATTTGTGGGTATCCCGGTATATCCTCCACCGTATCGCCGAAGATTTCGGTGTGGTCGTCACCTTTGACCCGAAACCTGTTGTTGGCCAGTGGAACGGGGCCGGTGCGCATACCAACTTCTCCACGAAAGCTATGCGCGAAAACAACGGCATCGAAGAAATCAAGAAGGCCATTGAGAAACTGTCAAAGAAACAGGAACAACATATTCGTGCCTACGATCCAAAAGAGGGCAAGGACAACGTTCGCCGACTTGTCGGCAAACTGGAAACCTCATCGATTAGCGAATTCTCGTGGGGTATTGCTGATCGCGGCGTTAGTGTACGAATTCCACGCGGTGTTGCTGACGCGAAGAAAGGATACTTCGAAGATCGACGACCGAGCTCAAACTGTGATCCATACAGCGTATGTAATGCATTAATCCGGACTTGCTTATTAGAGTAAGCCTCTAGTGTAATTGAAGTCGATGTTCGAGGAAGCGGAAACGGAGAGTATATATTGAAAAAAAAAAACAACAAAAGAACATATTTATAAGATTTTTTTAAGAAATACTAACTTCAGATATTTTCTAGTGAAAGATGAGAAGTGAAGAGAGAGAAAGAATAATGCTACAAATTATTATCATTCAAGAATATTATATAAATGTTAAATAATTGTGTTTCTTTTTAAATTAATTAGGGATTTTTTTTTATCCCTGCAAGATTTTTTGTACAATAAATTATTTTTATTTTTGAAAAATGATCAATGATTTGTTTATTATATAAAATTCAGTTATTTAAGTTGTGAAGACTATCTAAACCATCGTGATGGTGGTGATTCGGACAATTTGCAAGGAGAAAGACATCGTGATTGCAAATCTTAAGATCTATGTATAGGTTCCTGCCTGATTGATCAAAATAAGGTAATGGAGTCATAAATATCTGATATATTAAATAAGGATGACGCAAAATGTTTTCGTTAAGTTTATTACTGACCGAATCCAAAGCTGTCTTCGAGTGTGTGCTTCAATTTATGAATGAAATCGCCAGTGGGCCCGAGTACGCTCCGTTGTTTTGGCGGGACTCTTCTCTGCAGCCATAGAAACCCATACGCAGACATAGAAGATGGTTCTACAGAGACAGTGTTGTGTTTTGGACTTTACCCCCGTTGCGTTGTCTTTTGTTTATAATGGGGTGTTTCCTCGATGTGTCATATGATGGTCGTGTATTAGATTTGCGAACCCCACGTCGATCGGATTGAAGAACAATCTTCGGATGAGCATGGCTTGAAGATGGCAATAATATACAAGAGGAAGCTTTTATTTGGTGTGCTGTATTGATGCTAATTGATTTATTTGGTCGGTTTTAGTGAAGAGATGTGTGATGTTATGGCAATAGTTTCTAGAATTGGCTAATAGTTTGAAGCAAGGTCAGTGCCTGTGCCAGGTATTTAATAAAATTCACTCAGAGACATGTGAGTCAGAGATTTTTTGTAAATAGGAAGAAGAAATTGTCGATATGGGGTTTCAAGCAGAATTTTCGAAGTGGAGCTGACGTGGTATTATGATATCTGGATGATTTGTAGCAATTTTCACTTACTAGTTCCTTCCTGTAACGAGATTTTTGTTTAGAAAGTTGACAAGAGCTCCTCAACAAAAAGTTCAAAACTCCTCAATTCGATTGAATGTAAATTTTAGTCATTTGAGCAAACTCACCGCCCCGGCCTTATTGTAATGGATATCTCTTTTTTTAAGTTCTCGAGTTTGTGTTGATAAATATTCTTGAATGTTGAAAAAATCAATGAAACCCACTAGCAGTTAGTTTTATTTTTTGTATTTGAAGTGATATAGTTTTGAATTAGAGTAATGAAAAAGAATTAAAATAATGTTCAAAGCCATTTCACAGCATATATCATAGACTTAAAATAACTTGCTCAAGTTGCTTTCAAATATCTTTAACTTATCATATTTCATACAACTTAGAGATAAGGACAATGTCGATATGCATTTAGTTTTTATCCACGGCATAAATTCCAAGTTCCAAAAAAAAGTTTGCATTTAGATACAATATCTGTATTTTCAAGCTAGTCTGACGAGCTCACTAAAACAAGCATATCATGCTCAATGTTTTGATATAGTTACTTATTAAATCCTCATTTAAGCAACACAAATACCAACAAACTGAACAAATCGCGACATTTCAGATACAGTACAACAGTGGCATTTATGCGCATGACTAAAATGTATAAAACTTAAAATACCATCATACAAAAAAGTTGTATAGCAATCGAGGCGATCATATGGAAAATATCTATCTGCTCGACACATTTTCACGATCCATCGTATGCTTGTTCCAAGTCAAAACTGTGTTTGAATGACCCCCATTTTTTTTTGAGTTGTCATAAAACAAACTAAGAAGATTGTTGTCTTATCAACAGTATCTAAGCTTTTTGGCCTTTGTTTGATGGTATTGTAAGCATTTTGAATGAATTCAGTTTGCTGCTTTGTTTAAAGTAGCATGTGGGGTTGAAATGTTGTAGAATTTTGATGAAAATTAAAAAAAAAAATGCATTAAAATTAGAATTTAAATAGTAGGCCTGAATTTAATTTTAAATTTCGGTGATGGTGTGGATCAGGAGCACTGATCGAAGGTGGATTTATTGGAGAAATTAAAGCTCTTAGACATAAGGGATGCATATGAACGTGACACTCAGCTCGAAGAGCTTCTACTATTGGAACTAATAGGAGTAGAAAGTAATTATACGCAAAGTTTAAACACTGCTGAGTCTGTTGATATTAAAATCCCAAACGCATTTCAAACAATCCACCGAAAAATTCAGATAGCGTTCGCTGGTAAAATAATATATTCGATGATCTTTGGACTGAACGTGACGCCAAAATATGTCACTTTCGCTTCAAAGAAATAATCGTGTAGCAAATCTTTCAGATCCGGGAATAATCAGAAGCGCAATAGCCCAGTGAACGAATTTTCAGTGAACGAATGAAAATCGGGTCTTTAACCGAAATTGTGTTAAAAATATTTCGCGGAAATCAAAGATGTTGGATGACTGGGGAGATTGTAATTTTTATGTTCGGATTATGCGCGGATTTTATTTGCAAAATCAAGGGGACCGTTTACTGATTTTACGTCAAAAGAGGATGAAAGAAATCGTGGATACCAAGTAATAAACTTTTTTCAGCTTTTTGGTAAAATTATTCATAGAATAGTCCGCTTCAGTAGTGTCTTTATGTATTGTATCTTTGTATAGAGCTTTTTTTATACCGTTTCTGTACATGATTTTATATGACTATATATATAATCAAAATTGTTATTTAAATCATAATTTCCCTTTTTTTAAATTGGAGTGGTAAACATTCCTGGCATTTTTTTCAAAAGAAAAAAATAACAATTTCCAGCCTCAAATCGGTCAGTATTACCTATTATAACTCAAAATATTTTTTGAGATACTAAATATATATAATCAGGGTGTACTGATTTTCTTTTTGTCGCTTCTTGCATCCGCATGAAAAAACATGAACAACAAAAATTAATCACCAACCTATCGGGTTGTTTATTGCCGGTCACAAACTTTATAAGCCTAAATACTGTTGTTCGAAAAACAATTTTGGTTAGTCATGAGATCATATTTGTATTCCAAATGTTTTTGCCTTTACGTCTTTTACGCCTCAATTGAAGTGGCAATAATATTCTAAAGACCAATAGAATAAAATTGGTACCTGGTAAGAAATCGGTCCCTTCTAAGTTTTTTTTGTAGGGATGACCGTTTAATTAAAATATATTAACAACATGTCATTAGTCGTGAAAGGTACGTAGTATCCTTTTTGATCCCTCTTGAAAATATATTAGTTATTAGCTGCTAACATCATAAAATACTTTACTGGGCAACTTAATTGTTTTTTCAGCAGAGTAAGAAAATTGTACTTTTGGAGGGTAGTAGCCATTTAAATTGATCAATTTTTAAAAATTAACATAATTCCTACTCCTGTATGGTGTTCCTTTTTCCTAGAATAAAACGAAAGATCTAAAATCCTATGAATTTTTTTTTGAAATTTATAAACTTTTATCCATGGTAAACATATCAAACTAAATAAAATCGGTACTTACTTCTACATATATTTTAAGGTAAAATTAAATCACCAACCTGCGGTTGAGATATGATGTCTGTAATTAATGATGTCATGTTGAGGAAGGAAAACTAAACTGATTTTTAAGCCAGACTGAAAAATTGACTTTCAGATGCTCTTTCGCTAAAAGGTTGGATAAATATTACTCTTTCCTCCGAAGTGCATTATTAAATCAATGAAAAATTCATTGACTTACTAAGGATTCTATTCAACGTTAAATTCGTAATGCCAAATAAACCACAGAACCGAGCTCGTGAAATTTGACAATAATTTTTTTTGAGAGTTTTGCAAAGTTTTTGGTATACATATACAGATAAAACGCAATCAATTCTGGGTCTGTCGGGTAAACATTATTGATCAGATAGAGTTTTAAATAGTCAGACGAAGTTTCCACAATTAGTCTAGCAGGATGCGCTTCATCAAGAAAAGTCAATGAAAACATGTACTTGGAATTGAGCTCAAAATATTTTGACATAAACATTTATTTAAATAAATTAAAATTTTACATTTAAACTTAATTCCTATTACTTTTAAAAAAAAAAGTGCTTAGATTCCCATTAAAAACGCCCTATAGCTTCTTCATGGAATTTTTTTTTACATTCTCAAAAGTGGTACTTCTTCTGAAACTAGTTTACATAAGATGTTCAACTAGATTCGGATCGCAATCAATTGAATATTTCATTGAAATTGCTTTAAAATAAACTGTAAAATTTTTCTACATCACCCACAATTCCAGATCGGTTGTATTTTTACCGCTCCTATAAATCACCATTAGATCACCGTATAACTTGCCTAACACAATAAACGAGATGTTCATGAATTTATTTTTAACTATCTGGTAGTCATCCAAATTTAAATACAAAGCTTCCTCTTCAGCACACTCCAATTGCTATTTTCGATATCGCAATCGTAGCCACATATGCACGAGTCTAAAACGAAAAAATAAAAACAAATTTACACCAATGATCTACATATCTACACTCAAATGCGTCTAATATTCGTAGATCGGCAGCTTCGTCACACTCAACTTTAGCAATGTCATTGTCTTCTGGCCTAATTTTAAATAATACTGTCAGAAGCACAAATATTTCACCTTGATGAAATTTCCTAAAACAATCTAGTGAATTTCCCCGTGAAGTTAATTTTTCAGCGTCGTTTGTATTTCAGAGTTTAGTTTTCGAGATATTGATGAAAATGCCATTGTATTCCAAAGGACTCTAGAAAAAGTTCTGAGAGTCTAGAAAAATATCATGAGAGCTTAGAAAAAATCGGGGGACTGAAGCAAAAATTCAGGAAGTCCAAAGAAAAATCACGAGAGCTTGGAAAATGTCAAGGGAGTCTAGGAAAAATTCTGAAAGTCTAGGAAAAAACCATGGAAACTTAGAGAAAAATAACAGGGGACTCTAGGAAAAATTATGAGAGGCCCGACGTCGGGCTGTTGTGCCATGTTGATGATGAGGACGAAATCATGGGAGCTTAGAGAAAATCAAAGGACTCCAAAGAAAAAAAAATTCTGAGGGTCTAAGAAAACATAATGAGAGCTTAAGATAAATCAAGGAACTCTAGAAAAATTTCTGGGAGTCAAAAAAATGGAAAACGTAGTGTGATTTTGTAGATTTTAACATGGTTGAAAGTCGATGCTGAAAATAAATTGATGAAACTATGAAAGTAATTTATACAATAAAATATCATGTTTATTTTAAGAATTTGCAAATTTTTAAATTAACTTAGAGCCGAATATGAAATAGCAAAGAATTTATCTAATATTTTAGTTAGGTACCTACGGTCTGCTATTGATTTAAAAAAATTGTTATAGAAAAGACGAGATGTGGATGCAAGACGATATTTTGGAGTACCGCACGACTCGACTTTGGGACCACTCCAAAAAAAATATTTTAAAATATATTTACTAACAACTTATCTAAATCTGTGCGGGAATGTTCAGAAAAGTGAAGTAAAAATGAAAAATTTGCGTCGATTGAAAACAAATTACTTATATTTTGCCATTATAATTTTTACATTAATTTTCAATTAACTTTATGTGTGCTAATAAACTGTTTAGTTTAT
This sequence comes from Nemotelus nigrinus, assembly GCA_947369275.1. NCBI lineage: Eukaryota > Metazoa > Arthropoda > Insecta > Diptera > Stratiomyidae > Nemotelus > Nemotelus nigrinus. The sequence goes on along the minus strand of OX376375.1, from coordinate 29,931,016 downwards.
TTTTTCAAAACGGCACTAGATGCAAACAATTACTGTCCATTAACCTCCATTTCTGAACAATAAAAATTCAATTAAATGAATGACTTGGAATAGTTCAAAAAATTTTTACACTTTCATGTGGCAATTTTTTACAGAAACTTTATTTGGAGAAAACGCTGACTAAAAAAAATGAAAGATACCATTTTGATGGAATTTATCTTATTCAATCAATGAACTTTGTTTGTTATTTAAATAAATTACTTACATTTTTTTTGCGAAGACTCGTGAAAATCTCTCTAGATACTACAAGTTTCCCGTGCGCGGGACTCATAGTAGTGCAGGACTTCAACCCACTAAAAACACCTCCCTTGAGCACGACCATCCCGGAAGCGATCACGCTGCGAGCTATTGCAATCTAGTCTTGAGTCCAATAATTTTTTGTATTGAATTTGATTTCAGGCTCTAAGAAGTTATTCAGCGATTCCTTCTAGAGCCATTGTATTTTATTTAATTGTGTTAAAATATTATTTAAATCACCTCAAAAGGTTTCACCCTTTTAAGTCTCCGTGTTATGCTGGTGATGTCTGGGAGTTTACTAGCCATTCATGTGTTGTCGAAGTCTTTGTTCGTGACTTTGTACCATTTTTTTAACTATTTCCTTTACAGTATCTATTTCTAGATCAAGATTGCTTAAATGAATATTTTTTCTTTATTTTTAAACTTATAATTTTGTTTTACTGAAACTGAATCTCAGTCAATTATGATGCATACTTTTATTTAAGAATTGAATCCTTACTAGTTTGTGTAGCATTTGCCTACCATACTCGCCTCTGTGTCATGCGCATGGTTACGTGTGACGACCCCCTTAACCTTCTTTCCGTATCCATTTGCAATCAATTTTCATATTGAATACCAAAATGCATCGGCTCGAGAATTTGTCCAATTCCGATAGCAACAATCCTCTGGTATTTCCGGAGCTCATTCCCATCAATATTGATTGCTGGCAATGGGCTCGGAACCCCGAAATTGTTGTTGTAGGAATTGGGAAGATTTTCGAGTCGTAGCACTGTAAACTTCTCGCGACGGCGATTTTGTTGGTGTCAAACACTAACAACAAAGAAAAATTTTCGAGCCGTAGCAATGCAAACTTCTCGCGACGGCGATTTTGTTAGTGTCAAACACTAACAACAAAGAAAAATTTTCGAATCATCGCAATGCAATCTTCTCACGACGACAATTTTGTTAGTGTCAAGCACTAACAACAAAGCAAGAACAAAGCATATCACCCCACATCGCAAATGCGAGCGTGTGAATCATGGTTATGCGATTGAAAAAATCTTCGCACGCTTTGTGTTTCGATGCTAAAAATTTTTCTTTGTTCTAGGAGATTTGTTGTTGCCGCGTACAATGTCCACTAGCATGGGCATTGTGTGTGGCGGCGGTAGTTTTCTGGGGGGAGGGGGGGTTTGTTCAGGCCTGTGAACGGCAGGCGAGATCTGGCTCGTGAGTTGCTGTTCAGACGTGATGAGAGGAGGTTGCAAATTGGGCGATTCCTCAACAATATCGTAGTAAACTTACATCCCCTTTAAATATTTGTGATTCAATCTAGTGGTGCTTGAGAAAAGGTGTGTGTGATCATGCCGTGCCCGTGGTAATTCAGTGAAAAACAGTTTGTCCAAATTATGGTTGAATTGGCTTTGGAAATAATCCATTTAACGTGCCTGGCGGATAATCGTCCGTACCTCACTCATCCTTGTGATTCGGGAGTACTTCATCCCTGAGCTGTCTGCAAAGCCTTTTCAATATTTACTTGCCTCGCTTTAGGGTTGTGACTACGATATTCACTAGAATCGGCACATAAGTGGAAACTAGACTGATCAGGACTTTAAAGTAATTAGTTAAGTATCTGAAACTGTTCCGCGAGTGCTTCTCGTCTTTTGAATCGCGTTGGATTATGACGAATTCAATTATATTTGTTATCGGGTGTGCTTGTGAAGATCCTAAAGCAATATGAACGGCGGCAGATACAGTCTACGACGAGTGGCTTGCGGTCGTTGGCATTTCATTACATGTTGTCTCGTGAACGATAAATCTTACTGCATGTCTTTTTTTTTTGTTACACTGTCTGTAAATCATTTCGGGTGATTGTCATCCACCGGTTTCGGCATCTTGGAGTCGTAACAACCTCGCTGAATGTTCAAGCAATCTCGACTTCTGGTCGCGGAGCTGAAATTATCAACTCGCTCGATAATTCGCTCGTTCAAAGTTATACAATTTATACTATACAGTGCCGCTTATTTAACCCAGTCCGAACAAATTACTAATGCTCATATAAGCCTAGTAATTGACGTTGCACATGCATGAAAACAAGTTCTGTATCCTTACATTGCGTTTGTGGCAAATTCGCAGGAAATATTTGGTTCTGGCTGAATCTGTGAATGTCGGTCGCAAGGAAAACGTTTCGGCAAAGTGGAGAAGATCTCAATTGATCTTGCCTGACTGCCCGGAGGCATTTCGTTTTTCAATCAGCGAAGTAGGGTCCTTCACCTTGTTCATCGCACTCAGTGCAATGCCAGATCACTGCCCCTTTGGATTTTGTCCGGACGAGCTCCGCGAAGAGGCTTTGTTGCAGGTGGTCGACTCTCAGCTCGATTGGTGCCACGCGAAAGGTTCCGCCAACGTTGTATTCAATTTTTACGCGTAGGCGCACTCGAGTAGCGCCAAGAGATTTTCCGGTTTGGATTGGTTTGTGAGGCCCGTTGCAGGACGAATTATTTGGCGTTGTACGTAAGTAATTAGTGTAGAAAGTGGTATCAAAGATTGTCTCGCTTCCAATAAGGAAATTCTACCCATGGCCTGGCATCCATTAGAAAATGTTATAGTTGTTGCGGCTACGAATAATTTATTTATATGTCCGGATAAAGTTTAGCTAACAGAGTTGTTGATGTTAATATGAACTTCCTTTCTTTGCACAAACAAAACACTGTTTAAGTTCCACTAATTTTGGCATTCTGGTTTGCGAATATATTGCTTTAAAGTACAAAACACACCATGAAAGTTACGCGATCGTATAAATATATATAACAATGAATCAAAAACAAAACGTAAATGGAAATGGATGATCAATTCAAGGAAACACCATCTAATTCTCGTGTGAAGATAATTACTAAGTTTTGTTTGTTTTGTTGGGAAAGTGAGATGTGAATATGACCCATAGTTTACCCTAATATTATTGATCATAATGTTCCCAACGGAAAATCATGTTTAGTCGATTTGTTCAAAAAAAAAAAACAAAAAAAAAAAAAAAAAAAAAGAAAAACAAAACTAAAATAATTGATATTGCTATTAGCAAATTAATATTTCTCAGTAAATTAACCCAACTGATCAATATGCTTAGATACGGGAAATAGAAAGAAAATCCGTGTCAAGAAAGCTTTTAGTATTTTGACAATTTAACCCAAAATCCGTTTAGCACTACTTCACAAATAAACTTAAAATATAAGTAAACGTATACCGATCGAGCTCAGAAATTTCAAAGGTGCAAATACAATTCGAAATTAAAGATTGCTATTTTTCAATAAATATATGAGGCAAGGAACTAAATTCAGCATTCAATGATAACCTAATCCTGCCTGAAAAAGTAATGAATGCAAGAAACTTTCAATGGAAAAATAAAACAAAAGCACGCAATCAATTCTTCGAGCGCTCTTGGCTGCTGTTATAGTTCTATGTTTGTTGTAAGTATACAATGTGTGGTTCTAGATAATATGAAAGAACCAGTGTGGAAACATTACTAGAGATTAAGATGATTACAAATAAGATTTGGTTTACGTTACCCAAAAAAAAAAAAAAATTTTGTGTTGATAAATACGTTTACAACAACAATGATTTTTAAAATATTATCTAACGTGACAAACTGATGTCTCCTAGTGCTATTTGGTAAATTTAATTGAGACACAATATATCAATGGTGGGACCTCAGGAGAATTTATGAGGTTGCCGAAAATTTTGTTTTAAAGATTTGAATCGCTTGGTATCTTCAGCAAAAGGGTTGAATACGAGCCAATCTGTTTAATAGTCTTCCTAAATAAAACTGACCGATTTTGAAATAATACTGATCTGCCAGTTGCAGTCGTTTCAACATACAGAAATTATTACACATTTTACTGTCCGAATTCAAAGATTAAAACCTAGAAATTGCAATTACAATAAGCAAAGCAGTGCTAAATAAAGTAATTATGACACATAATTGATTAAAATTTTCAAAGATATAAACTGCTTATTGCAGAGTCGATGTGGTTAACGTTTGACAATAAATTGTATTAAATTATTTTTAAATGTAATAAATCTTTTCTGATAAATTTCTTCAAATTGGTTGACAAGTCATAGAAAATTGATACTGAGGTACAGCTAATAAAAGTATGCTTTGTCAGAGAAACAAATTTATTAACAAAAACAGAAAGACATAATAATAATGAATACTTAAACTAAAATCCTTGGCCTTCTTATTGGGTGAAAGCCTAGGAGGACTTTCTTGTTTCAGGTTCGCGAGGCCTGGCTGGCCAATGATAACTTAATGTTTTCGTGAATTTCAGCATTCTTTCAGCTTTTAATAAGGGAGGGATACTGGCCACATCTAATAGTTTCTGGATTTTGGTTTTAGATTTTGATATTTGATGGCCAGTATCAGAGGGTGGAGAACCCCAGACCATCGGGGTCAGGGCTCCGCCACCATCGGGAGCCCGGGACTGTCTGCTTCAACCGGGTTCCTCCGGGAGGAGAGAGGTAGCGCGTTTTCCCGTTTTTCCCGTATTTAAATTTTCATGTTGTGGCTCCGTGTTTTGTCACGAGCACTGGGTCTGCCTAGTCAGCCCATGTTGCAGAGCCTGGGTGGTTTCCTGTACGGAACGATGCCCCTTTTTGGTCCTTGAGTATTTTATATACTAGTTTGCGGCTACATTATAATACGGATGAATTATAAGTAGCATCCCCATTCTCAGAGAGCCAACCGACTCCTTTTGTTTTAAAGAACCCACCCCAGCCGCAGCGAGCTAGCAAAGCGGCACCCCAGCATCCGTCGGGGTTGGTTGAAGGGTACTCCGCTCATGCGGACGAGGGGCCTTCACGGCCATTTCTAGGGTACCCTGCTCTCGGGGCAATTCTTTTTTTTTTTTTTTTTTTTTTTATTTGGAATTTGCCTCTTGAATGGCAGTAGCCATTCTACTTTTTGAACCTTAGCACTCTTGGTTCTGGACTTCGGTCTGGTTCTGAGTTGTGCTAAGGAACCTTTAATCTTACAAATAGCTACAAATGGCGCCCAACGTGGGGCCCGAAAACTTGTTTTTGGGCAACCCACACCAAAGTGAGAAAAAAAATTATGAGCTTTGTCTCATACTCCCCTCAAGACTTTACGTCTTCAACCCTAAAATTTCCATTCTCACTAGCAGGTCTTAGAATCGCCTCCTTTGCGATTCAATATTACTTCGTTCGAGAGAACAAAACCCCTTTTATTAAGACCTGCATTGCTCGCTCTTTCCTTTAGCCGCAAACATCCTTCCCAATCCTATCCCTTTAAAATCATTCCTTATAGTTTACCTCTTGGGCAGCTTCCTGTTGTGTTTGTCCGTTGAGCTTTTTGGCTCTGGGTGCAACCTGGAGGATGGCCGCGGATAACAGGTTTTGGTGGTTTACCGCCATTCCTGTCCCGGTCATCCGAAGGGCCCCTGCCCCACTTTATGTTGGGAAGCTGTCCCAAACTTTGAATCCTTGTTGTCTTGACCCGGCTTCGGCTTTTGGCTTGGGTTTGGTTCGGGCTGTGGTGGATTACGTGGGGTTGGCGTGGTGCCGCCTACACGTCCCTGCAGCTTGGCCAGACTTGAACCATTTGCTGAGGCTGAGTCAAGCAACAAAATAATTGTGTTTGATCCTTGCTGCTCTCTTTTCGAGGAATTTCGGGTGATAGAACAGTCCCCATACAGGGCGATTCCCTTCAGGAATCGACCTAGTGTCAATTTTTTTCTATATAATCCAATTTCTCACACTTAGACAAAATTTTAACTTTCTACAATTTCGGCGTTAAAAATATTTAACATTTCATTACATTTCCAAATAAGTAAAAATTTCAACATGCTTGCGTTTTTGAACCGAATAAGCCAGCCAGCTTGCGAACCTGTGGGAGGGTCTTCCTGGGTGAAACCCAATGGGAGGGCCAAAATTTCTATACATAAAATTTAATCTTTGACACGCATTGACGTGTAAAATTAAATTCATACTGCTAAATCTATAACACGTGGTTACGGGAAAAATTCAACGTTTCCACTTTTTGCCACGTTTCAACGAGCAATTTAAAGTTTTTTTTCACTAAACTTTTTCCAATTCGACACGTTCTGACGTGAAATCGAATTTCAAAGTCTTCATATTTCGACACGTTTTGACGTGCAATCGAAATCCCTAAACTTTTTTATATTTCAAACTTTATAATAAAGTTTTCACTTTTTGCCACGTTTTGACGTGCAAATTTAAAGTTTTGTTTTACAACTAAACTTTTTCCAATTCGACACGTTCTGACGTGAAATCGAATTTCAAACTTTATTTTTCTTTGACACGTTTTGACGTGCAAAGTAACTCGACTTTCTCTTTTTGACACGTGTTGACGTGCAATTCTAAAGTTTTCATATTTTGACACGTTTTGACGTGCAAAATAACATATAGTTAGTCACGTGTTTACGTGCAAAATTTCAACTTTTTACTTTGGACAAATTTCGACGTGCAAAGCCATGCCTCTAGCCAGAAGTCTAGAGGATTTGTCCGGCGTCCGGGTGGAGGAGGAGTGCTCCATTTGCCGGCAGGGGTTTGTACGTGACAACCCAGCAGTAACGACGTCGTGTGGGCATCAGTTCCATCGGCATTGCATTGAGCAATGGCTGACTGAGAGCCCGGAATGTCCGTTGTGCCGTGGAGCACTGCGCCTCCCCCTGGTGGCTGGACAAATTCAACCGACGGGAGAGACGGCGTCGAAGGGAGCACGGCCCAAGCCCGCTAAAGGTGGCGTAAGAACGCGGAGGATGGATCGCCACGAGGAAGTGAGCTGCGAAGGCGTCCGTCGAGGTCAAAGCGGAGAGGATGGATTGGGTCGGTCGCCCGATCCAACCGCGAAAGCTCTGCCAACAAGCAACGATTCCGCTTCAGCCTTAGGAGTTCGGTCCATAGTGCAGGAGGAGTTGAGCACTTTTCAGCGACAGCTGATCGAACTCCAGCATAGCATGCGGCTGTTGTTGGATCGAGGGGCTGACCGAATCCTTCCTTCGTCAACCACCGATGGCGCGTCGCCCCGATTGAATCCGAGGGCGCGCTCCTTCGTGGCGCCCCAGAGGCCTTCAAACCTCAGCCCTCCGCAACGAGACCCCCGTGATGGTGCAGTACCTCGAGGAGGTCCTCGAAATGGTCGTGATGACAGAATGTCATCCGACCGCATAACTACCATCATGGCCGGATGGAATCTGACGTTTAGCGGACAGGGTGGAAGCATGCCTGTAGAGACGTTTCTCTATCGGGTTAACGCTCTCACACGCCAACAACTTCAAGGAGATTTCCGAGCGGTCACCAGACACATCGACAGCCTGTTGAAAGGTGTTGCCGAAGAATGGTTCTGGCAGTTCCACCGGGAAGCAGAATATCTCGATTGGTACTCTCTGCGAGATGCAATGCGGCGAGAGTTCAAGGACTTTGCATCCAACAGTGAGGTGATGAGGCGAATCCGCCAGCGCCGACAGAAGGTTGGTGAGTCCTTCGACGACTTTTATCAGGATGTTCGTCGTTTGGCCGGCAGCCTCCCTTTCCCCTTGAATGATCACGATCTGCTAGATATCGTGCAGGGGAACATGCTCCCGGAGTTGCAGTGGCAGCTGGTGGATAGGCATTTCGCCAGCACACAGCAGCTCCGTGAGCATGTAAAACGGAGGGAGCGTTTGGCGAAGGCTTTAGGACAGCCAGAGAGAGTTTATGGGACTCGTCGCCATCTGTCGGGGCTGACGGATTCGCAGGATGTGAGTGAGTTGGATGAAGGACCGCTGGATCCAGCTGAGACTTGCCCTGGAGCGCTCGGAATTTCTGCGGCTGCAGCTCTGCCTATCTGCTGGAACTGCAGAAAGGTGGGGCATAAATTTGATGACTGTCTGGAGGAGCGGACGGTGTTCTGCTACGGCTGTGGTAAGGCGGACACATATAAGCCGAGCTGTACCAACTGCTTACAAAAAAACAGATCACCGGGAGCGCCGAACAAGACCTCGAGCCTCCCGATTCGCAGAACTCCTCCACCACGTTCCGGCAGGTAGGTAGTGAAGCAGCAACAACCTCAAGCAGGGACATCCTTGTCACCTGCCCCGGCAACCTTCGGCCGGCTCACTTTCACCATCCTCAACAAAATACTACTTTCACCACTGGACATCCCTGCTCGCTTGCATTTCTGCCTTACCATCTGCGACTGCGAAAGTACACAGCGGTAAGGGACAGAATTTTTAACACTGAAACTCTACATTTTTCCACTGATAGGATCAGAAAAAAACGCTCAACGTTGAGGATGAGACATTATTATTCTCGCCTTCGACGTTGGCGTTATGAACTTAATTGTGCGACCTTGTTGGACGTGCCCTCAGGTGACGTCCGACCGTATGCGCAGGTCTTGCTATTTGGGCAATCAACATCAGGTTTAATAGATACGGGAGCTTCTGTGAGCGTGATGGCGGCTGACTTGGCTAGAGCCTTCCTCGAGAGGAATTCTTTTCCCTGGAAAAGAGCTTCTCTCGGGTTGAAGACCGCAGATGGCACTCACCACCAAGCCGTAGGCCGCGTGTCAGCCGACATTACGTTCCGGGGGCTCACGAAGACGTTGACTCTCTGGATAATTCCCACTCTCAGCCAAAATCTCTACCTGGGAGTGGATTTCGTCCGGTTGTTCGCATTGGCCGCAGACCTGTTCGCGCCGGCCCAGCAAGTTGACACAGTGACCAGCCTCGACGAACTCGACGATCACGCCCATTCTCTAACACCGGAGCAGCGTCGCAGACTTAACTCTGTGATTGCTAGTTTTCCGTCGTTCGCTGTAGAGGGTCTTGGAAAAACCGCGCTAATCCAGCATGAGATTGACACTGGCAATCAGAAACCAATAAAACAGAGACATTTCTCTGTTTCGCCGGCTGTCGAGAAGCTCCTATACAAGGAGCTGGACCGCATGCTAGCGTTGGGCGTGATCGAAGAATCGAAGAGCGCTTGGTCATCACCTGTGACATTGGTGGTAAAACCATCAAAAGTACGTCTGTGCCTGGATGCGAGGAAGGTGAACTCGGTCACAGTGAAAGACGCCTACCCCTTGCCTCTTATAGATGGCATATTAAGCAGACTTCCAAAGGCCACTTACATCACGGGCCTGGATCTAAAAGATGCCTTCTGGCAGATCCCTTTGGAAGAGAAGTCTCGGGAGCGGACGGCTTTCACTGTGCCCGGGCGACCCTTGTACCAATTTGTCGTGATGCCGTTTGGGTTGTGCAATGCGCCCCAAACGATGTCTCGACTTATGGACAAAATAATTCCTCCGCATCTAAAGCACCAAGTATTCGTATATTTGGACGACTTGCTGGTGATTACGGAAACATTCGACGAGCACGTGAGGGTGCTCCATCAGGTCGCATTTCATTTGAGACAGGGTGGCCTCACCATCAATGTGGAAAAGAGTAAATTTCTCTTGAGAGAAGTCAAGTATCTTGGCCACATTGTTGGTGAGGGCACGATTAGAACGGATCCCGACAAGGTGAAGTCCATCATGGACTTCCCGCTTCCCACAACGACGAAACAGATTCGTAGATTTCTGGGAATCTGTGGCTGGTATCGGCGTTTCGTCAGAGAGTATGCGTCTTTGTCGACACCGCTGACAGACATGCTTTCAAAGCGGAGTCAGTTTGTGTGGACCGATGAGAGGCTAAACGCTTTCAAGCAATTGAAACTAAGCCTTGTTTCAGCCCCAGTGCTGCACAGCCCTGATTTCAACAAGCCCTTCTCCATCCAATGTGACGCAAGTCAACATGGAGTAGGTGCTGTGCTGGTGCAACGTACTGAAGACGGAGCTGAAGCCCCCATCGCCTACATGTCACACAAGCTGAATCCCGCTCAGCGAAATTACACAGTAACTGAGCAAGAATGTCTGGCAGCGGTGCTGGCAATTAAGAAGTTCCGTGCCTACGTGGAAGGTCATGAATTCGAAATCGTGACCGACCATGCTTCCCTAAAATGGCTAATGCACCAACCAGATCTAAATGGTCGCTTAGCTCGGTGGGCCCTTAAACTTCAAGGGTTTAACTTTACCATCGTCCACCGAAAGGGAAGCCAAAATGTAGTGCCGGACTCCTTGTCGCGCATGTTCTCTGCCGATGCGCTGACGCCAGCGGAGAGCGATGAGACTCCGGTGGAGCTGGACCTGGCTTCGCCACATTTCAAAAGCCCTTCCTATATGGAACTAGCGGCGAAAGTCAATGCAGAACAACATCAACTGCCGGACCTAAAAGTAATAGATGGGTACGTGTACAAGCGTATGGAGTATGCGACCGGAAACGTACTACAAGAAGAATTGGCCTGGAAGTTGTGGGTGCCATCAGAAATGACGGCAGAAGTAGTGAAGTTGGCACATGATCCACCTCTGAGCGCACACGGAGGCGTGGCAAAAACCCTCGGCCGACTACGGCAATGGTTTTTCTGGCCCAAAATGGCCGCTCAGGTGAAAGCTTACGTGGACTCATGCATTATTTGTAAAACCACCAAAGCCCCTTCACACACCCTTCGTCCACCAATGACGACTCAGTGCGTTCCCGAGCGCATGTTCCAGCGCTTGTATATCGACATCATTGGCCCCTATCCTAGGTCCAAGTCCGGACACACTGGAGCTTTCATCGTTCTTGACCACCTATCGCGTTTCCCGTTTATCGAACCTTTGCGAAAATTCACCGCAGGGGCCGTAACGGAAATTTTGAGGAAGCGGATATTCTCCCTGGTCGGAGTTCCGGAGACTATTGTTTCGGACAACGGAGTTCAGTTTCGGTCCAACGTATTTCGTTCCTTGTTGGAAGAATTTGGGATCTCCCATACTTATACTGCTGTGTACTCTCCGCAGGCCAATGCCTCTGAGCGACTGAATCGCTCGCTTATCGCTGCCATTCGAGCCTACATAGACCCTTCTCAGAACAACTGGGACGCTAAGCTGACGGAGATTACTTCTGCACTGCGCTCCGCTCCTCATGCCACCATTGGCACTTCACCCTACCATGCTGTTTTTGGTCAACCCATGGTAACCCACGGGAAAATCTACGTCCTCCTAAAGCAACTTCAGCTCCTGGATGAGCCTAATCTCAGTTTGCCGACGGCTGACCACCTTGCCCTCATCCGCCAACAGATCCGGCATCTTACCACTCGAGCTCAAGCTCGAAATGCAAAATCGTACAATCTTCGCTCCAGATTGGTCTCCTACCAACCTGGCGAGATAGTATACAGGCGCAACTTCCGGCACAGTGATGCGGCTGCTCACTATAATGCAAAACTGGATCATAAGTTTATTCAAAGTAAAGTGCTAAAGAAAATTGGTGGAGCATATTATCAACTCTCAGATATGAATGGTCGCACCGTAGGTGTTTTTCACGCTAAGGATATTACTCAATAATGTCAATATTTTGGGAAACCACCATTCGTTAACCTCCAAAGCACTAAAGTAATCATACTGCGTTATTATTCTCTTAAAAATTTCTTGAGACCTATAAACCTGTACGGTGTTAAAGTTATGTAAACCTGACCTTCAAATTTTTGGGCATTTACATCTTCGTTGAAATTGATTAACTTACCTTCGGGTCCCCGCAAAGGTGTTACTTATTCTACGTTTCGAATGTTTACTCGTATTCTGAGATCCCTCGACGCTTTGGAGCGGTCAACAATAGCTTTATGGTTCGGTCTGAGAAGGGGAACAGAAACTTTTATTACTACTGAATGTTATTAATAATTCCTCTGCTACTCTCACTGCTTGCAATAGCTGACTCTCGAAAGTGAATGTCCTGGGTTACTTCTTTTGTTTTTTTTGTGAATCGAGTTTTTGTCGATTCTGCCTCCTTCAACCTTCTCGTTAATACGTCTTTCGACGCCACAGCCCCTGACCTTCCGATGTGGGAGCCCCGGTGCGTGCAGAGGAGACATGGAGGAGCCAAGAGCTTCCGCTACGGACCCCGGCTGAAAGGGTAGCCCCCACCCCTCATTCAGGTCAGAGGAGCAATCCTGCTGTCCTGTACCCTGGGTAGCATCTCACGAGGTGTTGTGCGCACGCACTTACGCATGTGCATACATTCGTAAGCGGATGCGTGAGTGTGGAGCGTACGGTGGTCCTGAGGCTGGGAAAAAGTAGGGTGCGGTCCTCCATGTGGTACGGCCGGCACTCCCCAAAACCCACTAATTTTATTTACTAGGAGGCTCCCGGACATGCATTCTTCGAGAGAATTGGATCCACCCTTCATTCGTTCACTTCGCTTTAAACTCACTTCCCTTGCTTGATCCACTTGAACATCTATTTTGCATTACTGTATCAATTGTACAGTCCGATCACCTTGATCCTTTGTCACCTACTTTCACGCCGAAGCTTACGTTGTCCCACACAAATTGACGAAGCCCCGTTCATCCACTGATGATCTTACCTAGTAAGGTAATGAAGAAGATCGGAAAAGCATATTACCAGCTCGCCGATCAAAATGGACGATCAGTGGGCGTCTTTCAGGCGAAAGACATCACTAAGTGAGAAACCCACTAAGCTCACCCGTTCACGATTTGTTCCCAAAGTCTATTTGGAGATCGTTCATGTGCGCCTATTTCAGGTGTCACTCCTGCCCTGATGTGAAAGTATCTAGAGATGTTCACATTGTTCACCATTTCCTCGGACAAAGATACTTCCACCCTTGAGCCATTCCACGTAGTTCAAGACATACGTCCAACATACTCTTTTCAATTTGATAAAATGTCTGTTCGACATCGGCCCAAGCACCTCCAACTATTCCTGTAGCTGAGAGGGCATGATTATTTAAGAACTGGCCAGCCGACCTTTGTGTATCCTCGGGGGGTGTTGCTGATAGCATGGGTGTTTGGCGGCGTTCCGCGGTAGCCATCGTCGGATGCTTCATGGCTTTCGTAGCAGAAGGCATAAATCCCATATCAAGCATTCGATTTGACTACGTTCGTTTTATGTTTCTCGATGAGGCGGATCGAGTGCTTGACATGGGATTTGTGCCTTCTGTGGCGAGGGTCATGGGTCATCCGACGATGGTGGCTGTGCAGCGTCGGCGGGCACTCGTGTTCTCGGCGGCATTTCCTGGGGATGTGCATGGGATGGCTGACCGGTTCTTGAACGATCATGCCTGCTTAGCTATAGGAATATATAATATCTGTATATTCAGGTGGAATATACAATTTCTCATCTAAATCCCCTTCTCTTAATTCAGAGACCTACTCTTCATACTCTTTAAGATTCCTTCGGGATATAAATCCTTCAGCTCTTTCCTCTCGGTGTTCCTTGAGGAAATAGCTGTGTTGTAGCATTTGCCTACCATACTCGCCTCTGTGTCATGCGCATGGTTACGTGTGACGACCCCCTTAACCTTCTTTCCGTATCCATTTGCAATCAATTTTCATATTGAATACCAAAATGCATCGGCTCGAGAATTTGTCCAATTCCGATAGCAACAATCCTCTGGTATTTCCGGAGCTCATTCCCATCAATATTGATTGCTGGCAATGGGCTCGGAACCCCGAAATTGTTGTTGTAGGAATTGGGAAGATTTTCGAGTCGTAGCACTGTAAACTTCTCGCGACGGCGATTTTGTTGGTGTCAAACACTAACAACAAAGAAAAATTTTCGAGCCGTAGCAATGCAAACTTCTCGCGACGGCGATTTTGTTAGTGTCAAACACTAACAACAAAGAAAAATTTTCGAATCATCGCAATGCAATCTTCTCACGACGACAATTTTGTTAGTGTCAAGCACTAACAACAAAGCAAGAACAAAGCATATCACCCCACATCGCAAATGCGAGCGTGTGAATCATGGTTATGCGATTGAAAAAATCTTCGCACGCTTTGTGTTTCGATGCTAAAAATTTTTCTTTGTTCTAGGAGATTTGTTGTTGCCGCGTACAATGTCCACTAGCATGGGCATTGTGTGTGGCGGCGGTAGTTTTCTGGGGGGAGGGGGGGTTTGTTCAGGCCTGTGAACGGCAGGCGAGATCTGGCTCGTGAGTTGCTGTTCAGACGTGATGAGAGGAGGTTGCAAATTGGGCGATTCCTCAACAATATCGTAGTAAACTTACATCCCCTTTAAATATTTGTGATTCAATCTAGTGGTGCTTGAGAAAAGGTGTGTGTGATCATGCCGTGCCCGTGGTAATTCAGTGAAAAACAGTTTGTCCAAATTATGGTTGAATTGGCTTTGGAAATAATCCATTTAACGTGCCTGGCGGATAATCGTCCGTACCTCACTCATCCTTGTGATTCGGGAGTACTTCATCCCTGAGCTGTCTGCAAAGCCTTTTCAATATTTACTTGCCTCGCTTTAGGGTTGTGACTACGATATTCACTAGAATCGGCACATAAGTGGAAACTAGACTGATCAGGACTTTAAAGTAATTAGTTAAGTATCTGAAACTGTTCCGCGAGTGCTTCTCGTCTTTTGAATCGCGTTGGATTATGACGAATTCAATTATATTTGTTATCGGGTGTGCTTGTGAAGATCCTAAAGCAATATGAACGGCGGCAGATACAGTCTACGACGAGTGGCTTGCGGTCGTTGGCATTTCATTACATGTTGTCTCGTGAACGATAAATCTTACTGCATGTCTTTTTTTTTTGTTACACTGTCTGTAAATCATTTCGGGTGATTGTCATCCACCGGTTTCGGCATCTTGGAGTCGTAACAACCTCGCTGAATGTTCAAGCAATCTCGACTTCTGGTCGCGGAGCTGAAATTATCAACTCGCTCGATAATTCGCTCGTTCAAAGTTATACAATTTATACTATACAGTGCCGCTTATTTAACCCAGTCCGAACAAATTACTAATGCTCATATAAGCCTAGTAATTGACGTTGCACATGCATGAAAACAAGTTCTGTATCCTTACATTGCGTTTGTGGCAAATTCGCAGGAAATATTTGGTTCTGGCTGAATCTGTGAATGTCGGTCGCAAGGAAAACGTTTCGGCAAAGTGGAGAAGATCTCAATTGATCTTGCCTGACTGCCCGGAGGCATTTCGTTTTTCAATCAGCGAAGTAGGGTCCTTCACCTTGTTCATCGCACTCAGTGCAATGCCAGATCACTGCCCCTTTGGATTTTGTCCGGACGAGCTCCGCGAAGAGGCTTTGTTGCAGGTGGTCGACTCTCAGCTCGATTGGTGCCACGCGAAAGGTTCCGCCAACGTTGTATTCAATTTTTACGCGTAGGCGCACTCGAGTAGCGCCAAGAGATTTTCCGGTTTGGATTGGTTTGTGAGGCCCGTTGCAGGACGAATTATTTGGCGTTGTACGTAAGTAATTAGTGTAGAAAGTGGTATCAAAGATTGTCTCGCTTCCAATAAGGAAATTCTACCCATGGCCTGGCATCCATTAGAAAATGTTATAGTTGTTGCGGCTACGAATAATTTATTTATATGTCCGGATAAAGTTTAGCTAACAGAGTTGTTGATGTTAATATGAACTTCCTTTCTTTGCACAAACAAAACACTGTTTAAGTTCCACTAATTTTGGCATTCTGGTTTGCGAATATATTGCTTTAAAGTACAAAACACACCATGAAAGTTACGCGATCGTATAAATATATATAACAATGAATCAAAAACAAAACGTAAATGGAAATGGATGATCAATTCAAGGAAACACCATCTAATTCTCGTGTGAAGATAATTACTAAGTTTTGTTTGTTTTGTTGGGAAAGTGAGATGTGAATATGACCCATAGTTTACCCTAATATTATTGATCATAATGTTCCCAACGGAAAATCATGTTTAGTCGATTTGTTCAAAAAAAAAAAACAAAAAAAAAAAAAAAAAAAAAGAAAAACAAAACTAAAATAATTGATATTGCTATTAGCAAATTAATATTTCTCAGTAAATTAACCCAACTGATCAATATGCTTAGATACGGGAAATAGAAAGAAAATCCGTGTCAAGAAAGCTTTTAGTATTTTGACAATTTAACCCAAAATCCGTTTAGCACTACTTCACAAATAAACTTAAAATATAAGTAAACGTATACCGATCGAGCTCAGAAATTTCAAAGGTGCAAATACAATTCGAAATTAAAGATTGCTATTTTTCAATAAATATATGAGGCAAGGAACTAAATTCAGCATTCAATGATAACCTAATCCTGCCTGAAAAAGTAATGAATGCAAGAAACTTTCAATGGAAAAATAAAACAAAAGCACGCAATCAATTCTTCGAGTGCTCTTGGCTGCTGTTATAGTTCTATGTTTGTTGTAAGTATACAATGTGTGGTTCTAGATAATATGAAAGAACCAGTGTGGAAACATTACTAGAGATTAAGATGATTACAAATAAGATTTGGTTTACGTTACCCAAAAAAAAAAAAAAATTTTGTGTTGATAAATACGTTTACAACAACAATGATTTTTAAAATATTATCTAACGTGACAAACTGATGTCTCCTAGTGCTATTTGGTAAATTTAATTGAGACACAATATATCAATGGTGGGACCTCAGGAGAATTTATGAGGTTGCCGAAAATTTTGTTTTAAAGATTTGAATCGCTTGGTATCTTCAGCAAAAGGGTTGAATACGAGCCAATCTGTTTAATAGTCTTCCTAAATAAAACTGACCGATTTTGAAATAATACTGATCTGCCAGTTGCAGTCGTTTCAACATACAGAAATTATTACACATTTTACTGTCCGAATTCAAAGATTAAAACCTAGAAATTGCAATTACAATAAGCAAAGCAGTGCTAAATAAAGTAATTATGACACATAATTGATTAAAATTTTCAAAGATATAAACTGCTTATTGCAGAGTCGATGTGGTTAACGTTTGACAATAAATTGTATTAAATTATTTTTAAATGTAATAAATCTTTTCTGATAAATTTCTTCAAATTGGTTGACAAGTCATAGAAAATTGATACTGAGGTACAGCTAATAAAAGTATGCTTTGTCAGAGAAACAAATTTATTAACAAAAACAGAAAGACATAATAATAATGAATACTTAAACTAAAATCCTTGGCCTTCTTATTGGGTGAAAGCCTAGGAGGACTTTCTTGTTTCAGGTTCGCGAGGCCTGGCTGGCCAATGATAACTTAATGTTTTCGTGAATTTCAGCATTCTTTCAGCTTTTAATAAGGGAGGGATACTGGCCACATCTAATAGTTTCTGGATTTTGGTTTTAGATTTTGATATTTGATGGCCAGTATCAGAGGGTGGAGAACCCCAGACCATCGGGGTCAGGGCTCCGCCACCATCGGGAGCCCGGGACTGTCTGCTTCAACCGGGTTCCTCCGGGAGGAGAGAGGTAGCGCGTTTTCCCGTTTTTCCCGTATTTAAATTTTCATGTTGTGGCTCCGTGTTTTGTCACGAGCACTGGGTCTGCCTAGTCAGCCCATGTTGCAGAGCCTGGGTGGTTTCCTGTACGGAACGATGCCCCTTTTTGGTCCTTGAGTATTTTATATACTAGTTTGCGGCTACATTATAATACGGATGAATTATAAGTAGCATCCCCATTCTCAGAGAGCCAACCGACTCCTTTTGTTTTAAAGAACCCACCCCAGCCGCAGCGAGCTAGCAAAGCGGCACCCCAGCATCCGTCGGGGTTGGTTGAAGGGTACTCCGCTCATGCGGACGAGGGGCCTTCACGGCCATTTCTAGGGTACCCTGCTCTCGGGGCAATTCTTTTTTTTTTTTTTTTTTTTTTTATTTGGAATTTGCCTCTTGAATGGCAGTAGCCATTCTACTTTTTGAACCTTAGCACTCTTGGTTCTGGACTTCGGTCTGGTTCTGAGTTGTGCTAAGGAACCTTTAATCTTACAAATAGCTACATTTGTTTATATGTGGCTCGTAAAGTAATCTAACAATTGAACTTTCAGATGATAAAAACCAGCAATCTCAGATTTTTGTGTATATTTTCGCACTAACTGATTTTTGGATGATGATGTGTTAAATTAATTAATTTTTCACGTTCAAAAAAGATTTATTAAATAACTTTGGAGGCTTAGTCCTCAGGCTCTTAGCGTGTGAATCTGCTGGTTCGAGCCAAATCAGGTGCAATTCCACGTTTTCGCGCTTGCTAAAATTCCGTTTATGGAAATGGAGTCTCTGCCACATACAATACTCCCGTTCCAAAATCGCGGGAATGGATCCGCGAATCGTAGTGGGACAACTTTGCCATTCGCGTCATAAAAACCTGTTGAGTTGCTGGTAAAGAATCAAATAATACTTGTTCATTGATACTTTTTCTACAAAAATCCTTTAAAAAATAAATTCAAATTGGGATACATGGTTTTGCTTTTTGAGCGATAAGATGCAATTTTTAAAGCACGAAGGTGAAAACACGTATATTTTAACTAGTGATGGGCAAAATGGCTCTTTGAAGTGAGCCAGCTCCGTAAAACTCACTCACTTTAAAGAGTCGCTCTTTAAGAGTCGCTCTTTAAGAGCCACTCAAAAGAGCCACTTAAAGCAACTTTTTTATGGTTGCAAAAGTATAAAGTAAATTGTTATTTTTTGTTGTTTTATTAATAATAATAAGCTTAAATCTAATATAATATAACATTACTTTCAAAATATAATATAGCATATAATATAAATTTAAAAATAAACCATAAAATCATATCTGAAAATCTTTCCATATAAGTGGCCACTCTACTTAATCGTTGATTCACTATCTCCAGATTCTGGGATGTAAATCATTCTTTTCCTTCCACCAATTGAGAGGGTCAGCAGTTCTGGGTATATTTACATGTTGTAAATACTTATCCATTTCGTTAATGCCTGCAGCTACATAGCTTTGCTGGGTTCTTACACTGTTGACTTTGTCATCAAATTTTCGCCATAGCGAATTTTGCGTTCCTTGTGCTGTGGGTACCGAAACTAGATGTATACAAGCAAGTTTGTATGTGGATTCATTTTGAAATGCTAGTCTTTTAAATCGTGGATCTAAAAGAACGCTCTCTAGGCAAAACATATTTTCTTTATATAATTTAAATCTGTTTGAAAGTTCTCTTTGGATCACATTTAAAAAACTGCGTACATCAGCAGTTTTATACTCGTTCAGACAGAGTTTTGAAATGTAGCTTATAATCGTTGATATTAATAATATATATTTTTGAAATCGATACTGTTTTCTCACTGCTTATTTCTAGAGTAGCCTCATTGAAGATGCTCAATATATCAGGGGCTGTTTTCATAATATTCCATTCATCAGAAGAAGGAGTTGGTAGATTTTAGTTCAGGACACCTAAGGTGGCTAATAGTGGCTCTTTTACTTCTTGAATGCGCACAAGCATAGATTACGTAGAGTTCCACCTGGTAATAGCATCAAACTTTAATTTAAGCTCTACGTATTCCATTTGCCTCTGTTTTTGTTGTAATTTTACCGTTATTTTGCTACCAAAATTTTTTCGGACGGTTTTCCGTCAGATTTCATTTTGCCGTATCTTCGAAACTAGTCCGCTTTTTCCCAAACTTGTATGGAAATTTCGCCCGAAACAACTCAAAAAGGTCCCCAAATTCATGCTAGTCAAAAAAAAAAATATTTTGGAAAAATGAACGTTTTTGCCCAATTTCCCCTATCAAAAATTTTTTTTGCCCTTGAAATATCACTATTGTACTCCCCGACCACTTCCAATCATCGAAAACGTCCTAAAGGCAGCTTTTGCCAAACTGTGGCCAAAAAACCCCTTACTCCCCTACAAAACCGAAATTTTTATATCGCAGCAATAGGTCTTGGCCCGTTATGTCCCAAACCACCTTAACCCCAAATTGGCCGATTTTGTCCGATTTCAACTACTTTTGCCCTAAAAACTTTTTGAAGAACGAAAATATTCGATACGAACCTCTTCCATATACCTGTTCTAGTGTATACGCTTAAAAAATGAACGTTTTTGCCCATTTTCCTCTCTCAAAAATTTTTTTTGCCCTTAAAATATCACTATTGTACTCCCCGACCACTTCCAATCATCGAAAGCATCGTAAAGGCAGTTTTTGCCATACTATGGCGAAAAAAACCCTTACTCCCCTACAAAACCGAAATTTTTCTATCGCAGCAATAGGTCTTGGCCCGTTTTGTCCCAAACCACCTTAACCTCAAATTGGCCGATTTTGCCCGATTTAAGCTACTTTTGTCCTAAAAGGATCTCAACCTTTTCCTACTTAGCACTTTTAGTGGTACTTTCAGTTTTTCCGGACGCTTTTTCGGCAGATTTCATATTGCCGTATTTTCAAAACCAGGCCGCTTTTTCCGAGACTTGTATGGAAATTTCGCCCGAAACAATTCAAAAAGGTCCCCAAATTCATGCTAGTAAAAAAAAATATTTTGGAGAAATGAACGTTTTTGCCCAATTTCCCCTATCAAAAAATTTTTTTGCCCTTGAAATATCACTCTTGTACTCCCCGACCACTTCCAATCATTGAAAGCGTCCTAAAGGCAGTATTTGCCAAACTATGGCCAAAAAACCCCTTACTCCCCTACAAAACCGAAAATTTTGTATCGTAGCAATAGGTCTTGGCCCGTTATGTCCCAAACCACCTTAACCCCAAATTGGCCGATTTTGTCCGATTTCAACTGCTTTTGCCCTAAAAACTTTTTGAAGAACGAAAATATTCGATACGAACCTGTTCCATATACCTGTTCTAGTGTATACGCTTCATCTCTAAAATCGACCTATGAAATGCACCGCCTAATAGCCAACATTTGACTACTAAACTACTCGTGAACCAGAGCAAAATATACGCACGTAAACGCATACTGTGTGTTCACAAAATGTCGCCATCAATAACCGCACACGATCAGTATCCATCATTCGCACAGTTCTTCATTCAACGGAGTCGACTCTTTTATTCCTCACTCGCACAGTGTTCATTCAACGGAGTCGACTCTTTTATTCCTCACTCGCACAGTGTTCCTTCAAAAGAGTCGACTCTTTTATTCCTCACTCGCACAGTGTTCATTCAAAAGAGTCGACTCTTTTATTCCTCACTCGCACAGTGTTCATTCAAAAGAGTCGACTCTTTTATTCCTCACTCGCACAGTTTCATTCATTCTTCATTCAACGGAGCGACTCTTTTCACTGTGCAATACGATAGTCGTATACATATGTTCGTGTTCCGACGTTAGAATAGCATAGATTTCGCTTCAAGTACACACGGTAGTCTAATGAAGTATTGCCGTGTGTATATGCATAAGCTTTATTTGGTCGGGTGGTTGTTTGAGTGGCTCCGCAATATCGCTATTGCCACTAAAGTGAAGGTATGAAGTGTGCGGAGCTATTCTAAATGATGGCTCACATAGCTCTTTCAAAAGAGTCGAAGAGCTGAGTCGCTCAGAGTTGAAGAGTTGACTCACACAGCTCCTTCAAAAGAGTCGCTCTTTTTGAGCGACTCGCTCATGAGCGACCCATCACTAATTTTAACAGATATATTACACTAAAAACTCAAATAAATGGCAGCAAAAGAAAGTAATGTAATTAGTGTCGACTTTTTCAAGTAAGCACGTACTAAATAAGTAAGTACAACTAAGCCATTGAAAATATATTTAAAAAACATACCAAACTTTAATATTACAAAGCCGAGAGCTGTGAATTTATTTCTGGTAATCTTATAGTTTATTGTGAGTGGAAACATTTTATTGAAGTACTAATATATCGAAAATTTATGAGTCCTTCAAATTTTGAAAATTTTTTTAATAAATTTAAGAATAATCTGTTTGTACTTCAACAAAAAACCAAAAAATAAAACAGTCATAGCCAAACGAACTTCAGCCACAATCCAAAATACCATTAAACACAAAAAAAAACTTGGGATTCACCTCTACTACCAACAAACATTTATATTAATGCATATACCTCATCAGCATATACATTAACAAATCACGAAAATCATCAGTCTGAAGGTGCATTTCAAAATCGAAGTCAACTAATAAATTAAACATTTTTCACTGTCATGCTTTGTTTGTTTCACATACGTATGCGAGTATCTTTTCGCTTTAGATACGTCGTTTTACTCAAACTGGTTGCAGTGTTTAGCAGTCGCGTACGTACGCATGTAGCTGTGACTGAAGATTTTTGGCCAACTAAACTCTAAATCACTTTGAATGAAAAATTACGGAATACATAAAAAATACTCTCGACAAAATTGGGTACGTGCATGTGTGATATTATCGCTACTATATATTTGTATGACCGATAGAAAAACGAAATGCAAGTGAAAGTATTGTATCTACTCGTACGGTACCACATATTTGTTGTCTTTTGTTTGTTACTACTCAATTATTATTATTGTTGAAAATGAATTCGAGATTACTTAATACATGTCCATTCAATAATACGGTACTTGATTCCCTTTCGTTTGAAAAGTAGAAATGTCGGTTAAGTAATTAAATGCCTGTTAAATATGCAAGAACAGGTTTATTTTGCACTGATAGTAGTCGATTTTACTACGCTATACAGCAGTCATAGACTTGTTTTTGAGCTTTTGTGTGGTCCAGCTTAAAATTAGCTTTGTTGGCAATCAAGTTTTTTTTCAACTTACGAATAAAGATAGAAAATGGGAATATTTTGAATAAATATGCGATCGAATATAGAATGGCCGATTAACCGATCAGAGAAACTGGTTTTGAAGTGAAAGGAAATAGAAATGATGCACTTTAAGTTGTTTCGTTTATTTTTCTTTTATTTTTATAAAAAAAGAGGAAATTTCAAACTGAGTGTTTATAGTGGGTGTATTTAGTTTTAGAGAATGGCATGGGACCTCAGTTGATGGAACGATCTAGCTTTCAAACAGAAAATTAAAGGAACAGCTTCCTTCGAACTGTTTCTGTGTGGGCTTAACATTTTGAAGTATTTTTCTTAAAAGCTCATTCCTGTCTCATGATGTTAGTACACTCAATTTGGCGTTCAAATCCTTAATCAAACACCAAGACGTGTCATCATTTTGTTAACATAAGTCATTTTTGAATTAAAATCGTGTTTATTTTCTCCAAATTGCAGCTGTAATTCATTTCAAACTTGTAAGTCATTCACGTTTGCAAACAATGAAGTAAAAAAATTATTTGTCTCACTAGTTATACTTTTTACAGCATTTGTAACAAAAAGCAAAATCTGAAATTCAAGTTAAAAAACAATAGTTGTGATTAATTTGGTTAATTTTCAAGATCACACATAGGACTCGTGATTCTATTCATTTTACTCATCATCGTTACAAAGTTTGCTTCCATAAAATAACCACCCTGAATTTCTTTGACAAAAAAAAACACGTTTCTGAGAATCACTTTAATTAATTTCTAGTGAATATGCTAAGAATCGAAAGATTTGGTATGCATAAATTCAAACTGGGACAAAAAAAAACTGACCAGACAAGATGACCTTCTGCTGGTTGTGTGGTGATAGTATACGCAATCAGTGAAACTATTAAAATGAAATGCTTTCGATGAATATTAATTTTTTTATGATTTTGTTTTTTTTTTTTAATTTTCTACAGTTAATCGTAAAAGTGTCCAAACTTGCTCCGATTGCTCTAATCCCCCAAAACCAGGCAGTGCACTGACCATGCCCCTTGAGCTGAATGCAATCCACAAAAGTCAAGGTATCTGTCGCTCGTAAAACCGTAACAACGCCGCACCTGTAACGCAACATATTTTATGCATAGCTCATAAAAATGTGGCGAAAAGAATTTGCATCTCACAGCGTAACGTTTATCTTAAATAGATATAAGTATGTAAGTGCTTTTTTTAAATTCAAGTCTATATGTTAAAATATTCAATTTTCAAGTTTGTCTTCATTTCGCGGGTACTGTTCATCGTCATCTATTACTAGTAACAAATCAATTTGTTTATATCTTTTTCGATCACCCGCCAATTATTTGAAAATATAAACAAAAAGTCTTGTATCATTCATTGGATCAAAAACACAAGCGAATTCGCATGTATTACAATACTACCACTGTTAGAGCGTTCTTGGCAAGCATGGGGTGCTTGGGGGCTACCACCTTGGACCGACGTTGTATGGTGATGCCGATGCATGGTCGAAACAAGTTGGCTGCGTCACAACACTTTATCGAATCGTAGCAAGACCTGACGCTAATGGCATTCGGATACTGCAGCACGTGCTATTTGGATCCGATAATGTTATTGTTTTTATTTTTATTGTTTCGGATGTCGCAATGAACAACAAAAATATTTTTTGTTTTTTTTTTTTAAATTTGAAGGCGAAAATACGAAATCAGATAAACATTGGTAAGCAAATTTGGAGTAACTTTCCGGTAAATTGTTTTCGAAGATTTTCATTGACTAATCTGTTTTGAGCATGCATATATTGGGGACATAAGGGTGATGACCATCAGTTTTGGGAAATTGGAATTACTGATTCGTGTTGTTTTGATCCGAATAACATAAAATCGTATTTATAGTATTCGAATATAAGATGAGCAAATTAATTACAAATTGGATGCTTGATTTAGATAGGATTTAAATGCCTAGTAGCTGCATTAAAAATAAAATTCAATGAAGAAATGATGAACTGGTAATAGTAAAAAGACTGTCAATTCGAATCAAAGCCAACGGAAAAATAAACTACTTTTAAAACAGTTAAAACAGTTAAATCATAAATCAAATGTTTTTTTTAATATTTTACCAAATTTTGTTTTTAGAGTTTGGCGTACTTTAAGGGGTTGTGCGCAGTTAGAATTATCATAAAATCATTTTTTTTATTTTTTGTATTTCCGGAGTGTATATTTAACTTTTAATATTCCCTAAAAATTTCAAATCGATCTGACAAGTATTTCCCGAGATATACGCATATTTGTAAACACGTCTCGGACTGTTAGAAAGTAGGCGGAGCTAAGACCGGAGACTAAGTATAGGTATAGACTGTCTTTACCACCTGATGTTGCTGCATCTATCTTTCCAATTTATACAGACCTCAGTGATAAAAAAGTTATTGGAAATATGTGTTAGTGTACGAAAAACAACAATGGGAACTGCAATCATTTGATATGGAAAATAACTCCGAAAATCGTTCCGTGTGGCTCAAAAATCGTTGAAATAGCAGCTTTCATCGCTTCCGGGATCTTCAATGAAGGTACAACTTCAATTTTATATTACATGAATGCAATGCGACTATCGATTGGGCCCAATACCCATGCCTATATCGAGAAAGAGGATGCAGAGCGCTTCAAGATCTCTGATTCAAGAGCGCATGGAAGTACGCAAGAGGGAAGAATGGCTCGTAGACAACATCAAATCGAAGTATTGGAAGCTGCTGATGCCACAGAGGGTCCATCTTATGGCCCTAAAATAGATGACTACATGTAAGTTGAAAAAAATTGATCTATGTGTTAACCACTTCCGACACTTTAAGCGCGTTTTTCTGAAAATTATGTCTTCCAAGTCGGTGACCAAGATTTGTAAAAAAAAAACTGCTCAACCGAACGATTCGAAATTTTAACACAACTTTCCCAGACATATTTCTCGGGTATTAATCGAAGGAATAAGATTTCGGATAGTTGTTTCTATTTTTTTAAACAATTTACAGGGTGATTTTGGTCAAAAATAACTGCGTATAACCCCTTAATCTGTGTGTAAAAGCAAGGCAATGATTTGCGTGGAGAATTTCCTTTAATTTGGTCGCTAGAATCACTAGACTAAGCATGCGGTGAAAATGTTAAAGAGGATAAGGTCTAAGACCGAGCCTTGATGTACACCACACTTTGTTTAAGGAAGTTAAGCCACCCGCCTAAGCAAAGGAGCCTGCTTGAGGAACAACTTTGAATGATTTTTGCAATTGCAGCTGGAGAGCTACCTTTAATTTTTTAATGAATTTGAATGGTTTCATACGAAGGGTTTCTGCTTCAATTTAGTATTGAGCATGAGACAATTTGGCTTCTTTTAGCAAACTTAAAAGAAGTCAGATTGGTCTAAATTTACGGGAATCGATGGAAGTTTCCATCTTTGTGTCTAGGGAAGTTTGTGTGGTTTTCTAAAGAAGTAAGAAATGAAAGTTTTATGGCAGATGTTGGGAATAGCGGCAAGGTCAAAATATATCCTTATAGAGATGTTTGACAAGAAATTCAGATATGCTATAGGGACCGGAGTAATTTTCCTTTTTGTCCGTTTTAGTTATTGTGGCAAAATGAACAAGGTTGATGCATGTAATTTGGTGAGTGGGACTAGTCAAAATACAGTTTTTTGTTTAAATTTGGGCCGGGAAACTATAGCCTCTATAGAAAACTGGAATGGTGGTGTAGGTATGGGAGATGGAAATATGTTTACTGGGAATATTTAAACAAATTTAATAATAAAAATAATTATTATAATATCACATCTAAAATGAATTGAAAAAAGTGGTTAGAACAAAGTGGAATCAACTTTTCATGGAATACTTTAACAATTAGAATATAACTTTCTCCTTTAAGTCTCTCGAAATGACTTCCGTTTCAAGCAAAATCAGACAATCTTCTTTTTGCTGAACTGCTTTAATGAATTTTTGAAGTTTCTCAGAGTTGAAATAATTCACGTAGATGCTAAGATAGGATTTTAGCATACATAATTGCAAAAAAGCAATGTTGCAGATAGATGGCAGCAAATAATTTAATTAAACTGGCTTCTCTAAATCGAATACTAAGCAATCAGAAAAAATACAGAGTGAAAAGTTGGAAAGAACTGAAAATCACTCTACCACTGTTTGTAAAATGTTTCAAATTGAGCAAGTCAAATTTTAGGCTGAATGGGGCTTGATGTACCGTTGAAATTCTACTTGCACTTTTTTCAACGCTAGCATAGTTCCCTTCTAGACCCGGGATATACTAAACCTCTTTGATTTATCCTAGGGGGATCAAAAAAATCCCGAGAGTCATGGAATAATTTATGGGAACTTAGACAAAATCGGAGGGCTGTAGAAAAAATTCTCGGAGGAAGTGAGGAAATCATAGGAGTTTAAAAAAACCAAGGGTTGCTAGAAAAAAATCTGGCAGCCCAAGACAAAATCATGGAAGCGCAGCAAAAATCAAAGGACCTTTGGGAAAATTCTAGGAAATCATGAAATCATGAGAGCTAAAAAAAAATTAGGTACTCCAGGAAATTTCTGAAAACCGAAGAAAAAATCATTGGAGCTTGAAAAAAATGAAAACACTCTCGCAAAAATCCTGCAAATCAAGCAAAAATCATTGAAGCTTAACAAAATCAGGGTGCTCTGGATAAAATTCTGGAAGTCTGGGAAATAGCCATGGGAGTTTAAAAAAATTCAGGATGCAAAGAAATATGTTGGGAACCTACGTAAAAATCTTGAGAGCTGAAACAACATCATAACAGAAAATATGTAGCTTAGAAAAAATCCAGAAGAATGAGGAAAAAAAATATTATTTAAACATATTGAAAACATACGCCAGAAATTTTTATATTACTGAAACCATTAATAATTATCAGATTTAAATTTCAAATCGAAAAAAAACCATAAGTAACCTTCTACTTAGTTGCCGCGTAACATCCGAACACTTTCGAAAACTATCTTGAATTTATTAATCCCTCAGTTTCTTGAAACGATTCAAATTAGTACTTTCAAGCAAAAATTCTTTGAAAGCGCTCCGATTGTGAATTCCATGTGTCATGTGTTTACAGCTGATTTCAAACAAATTATGTAATTACCAACTAATTTGTGGTAAATCTGTAAAACACGAGAAAAAAAAACATCAAATCAAAGAAAATTCTACTTGTGTAATTTCCGTTCGTCTGTTGACCAAAAAGATGTACTTTATCTAATTATTCATCTGAGTTTAACTTTTTCAGTTGTTCACTACGTGCATGCGTGTTTTTGATCATTCAATTAGCAGCTATCTGGACAGAGGGCGTTCAGCAAGGTGACATTCTCCTGATATCATTGTATTTTCTGAAGAATCATAATAGGCGGAAAACTGGTAGATAGCAAGTGTCATTCGCAACGATAGATATCGTAGATATACATGAGAAGTGCGGTATCTATAGTAAAAAAAAACGAGATTTGAATTGCAATCAGGCTAGTGTGCTTGAGGTTGACTTTATTGTGAATTAAGACGTTCTGGCACTGAATACTGATCGATCAGCTTGAAATTTCATCAAAATGTGTTGACAAAGACCTAATACACAAGAGACTGAAGGGAACATTAATTGAGCTTTCGACCTAGTTACAGTCTAGTACAAACATAGTAGTTTTGTATCGTTCGCTTTTAACAGATATTCGCTTGCGTTGACTGAATATGAATTGAAAGATATAGTGAAATACGTGCGTGTTTCTATATATTCACCACTTCTAGTCTCCTAGAGTCCCAGCTGTTGGCATTCAATGAACGATTACCACACACCTTATTAAGCTACATACATATTCATGGATGTCGACGTACTTATTTTACTCCAATCTAAAAAAAATGTTCATAAATAGGGCACAAGACCTTGAAAACAGAGAACAAGCAAACCACCACCCACAATAGAATATCTAAAGCTGCAAGCGATTCGGAAAACTGAGCCTGACGCTGACCGTCTGGAAAAATGAGGGAATTGACTTTTGTTGTTTTAGCTGATTTTAGCATACACAAGTAATTAAGCGCCAAGTGTAGCGTAGTACAGTTGATACAGTTTACTGAACTTTTAACCAGATTTGTCTAGTGAGCGCAATTAGTTGTTTGCGTTGCATGTGTTATCTAATTGTGTGGAAATGGAAGAAATATAGTTCAGTAGCTATAGCTAATTTTAATTATTTTAGAACAGGATGTACATTAATAGCAGTATATCAACAGTATGTATATTAATAGGGTATTAGCTACCGTATATCTTAAGTAGTATCTACTTGTTACAATCTAAAAAGTGACATTCTGAGGAACGTAGGCGATTTCCTATAATTTATTCAGTATGCAGCAATATAATTTGCTTATTCTAGACACTATTTACCAAGAGTTGCAATCAATTTGGCCATACTCAAGTCCTCATATTTTAAGTATGGGCGACAACATCAAGTCCTAATATCATGTCACAGCTGTATTATGAACTTAAATATCTGTGCAAGCCAGAATACGATGCTATTCAGTTATCTTGCGTAGCAACACCCACTTGAGTCAATACGGTCAATAAACTCACATACTCAGTGTGCATTGCGTTAATTGTTGCACTGTGCAACCCAAATACGACACTCGTCTTATCAAAGAAACGATTGAATGCAGTCGAGGGAATTAATCGAGTGAGCAGCTGCAATGCATCAATCGAAATACAAACTAAAAGATACTTCGATTGAAGCATCAAATCAAAATCGCCATCTCCAATTAAATACTCAGCTCGATGACGAAACCCAACAATCACAGCGTCAATTATGCTGGGTTTTTGATTTTTTGAAAAAAATCTCAGCATGTCCCGAAGTCGTCACTATCATCATCATCCATAAAAGACGTGCATTGCCAAAAGTTATCAAAGAGGAGAAAAAGAGGAATGTTGTAAAATTTCTGGATTTTGCCGGTAAATGGCATTCGGTCATCACGTGAACCATCGTCGTCGTGGTTCTACTCAACGCGACCTGCTCCAAACCCAGAAGAACAAAGACGCGAGAAAGCTTCGCAATGAGAATTTGGCGCATGCTCCATTGCCCCAAAGTTGAGCAATCGTAAGTCCAAAATCCAAGAAAGAAGAACAACAACGACGATTTCTGGCTTGAGAAAGGCACTGACACTGTGGCGAATATGCGAAAGTAAAAAAAAAATTGTATGAAAGATTGAAATCGGTGAACAGCTGGTTTTTGAGCTCTTGGTTTTTTTTGTTACTTCAGTATTATCAAGCTTGATGTAGGTAATATGTACACAATGTATGATGACTGTAAAAATATTAATTTTGGACTGAGTTTTATGGAAAAAAACCTGGCCGAAACCGGATTTCTTTTGCAGGTTGTTTGAAATAAAAGTGAAGAGCACTTGAAATTGATAATTATTGAATAATATAAAAATTATTATCGTTTGTAACGACCAGAATTGCCGAGTACATATGTACATGCTAGAAAGTCTTTGTGTTTAGTACTGATATTGTTAAATGATGTAATCCGGATTTAATAAGATACGAATGTGCAATGAGTGGTGGAAAACAACAGCGGTTTTCGATGAGTACATCAAGCTATCTTAATAAACGAAAACATATTTGTAAGCCGTAATAAAACCATTACTAACTCTGGTAAGTCGCATTTTAGGCTGAATGGGGTTTGGTGTACCGTTGAAGTTCGACTTAAATAGTTCTGATTTTATAAATTGAATCAATTTGAAATGATGAAATTTCCAACAGGTTAGTTTTCTAATAATCTCTTGTCTATACGACAAATATTTTAAAGGAGTTTAATCTAGGATTTAAAAAATATCAAAGCATGCATCAAGGGTTCAATATGAGAGCTAACTAAGATAAACCTCTCCTAGTTTTATACCTCATATAAAAGGTATTATGAACCAAGCAAATATAATTTTGGGCTTCATTATAAGGAACACTAAGACTTTTACAACTTAAATGTAATAAAAATACTTTATTTTTCTCTTGCACGCAGCAAACATGATTATGCGTCAGTGCTATGGAATCTTTACTATATTATTCACTCTGATTAAATCGAAAAAATTCAGCACAAATTCTTGCAATATGTTGGAATTACGCGGAGGCTATATACCTTCTTAATATAACCTGCCTTAAAACTAGAAGAAAAACCCTGACGCAATATTCCTCTTTAAAATATTAAATGGGGAAATTGGCTCTTCTAAGCTCCTTGCGGATGTTGGTCAACAAGAAGCAACGATATTTTGTATCTTCATAATTTGAAAACAAATTTTAGTCTCCACACAACTTTAGAACACATGAAGCGCACAGATAGTGAATTATGGAGCTATGTTCATTCGTTTGATGTTAGGACTAATTTGATAAAAGCTGTTTTTAGGCAACTTGAATTCTTTCTTGATTGAGTTATTAATTATTTATTAATATTATACAATTTATTTATTATTACAAGTTATTGTAAGTTAGTATTAAGTTGAATTTATTGTAGTTACTACTTTAATCGACAGCTTGTCCCAATATAAATAAATAAATAAATAATAGTAAGAAACCCCAAAACTGCTGAATATGTTACTGAACCTAATTCATTGAAGATTTTTTCCAGACTACCGTATTCTTTCCAACGCTAACATGGCCCGAGATTTTCGAAGGTTTAAGGATTTTTCCTAGGGGGATCAAAATAATCCCGAAAGTCATAAAATAATTTATGGGAGCTTAGACAAAATTCGAAGAAATTCGAGAAAAATTCCAGGGGCTCTGGAGTTAAATCATGAGAGCTTAGAAAAATCAAAGGACTCTAACAAGAGTTCTGGTAGCCCAAAAAAATCACGGAAGCGTAGAATAAATCAAAAGACCATTCTGGGAATCCGAGAAAAAAACCATAGGAATTTAGAAAAAATCAGGGACTTCAGGAAATTCTGGGAGCTTAAGAAAAAAGCATGGGAGTTTAGAAAAAATTCAGAGGGTGAAGATACCTTAGAAAAAAGCTTATCGAAGCTTAGAAAAAATCGAAGGACTCAAGGAAAAGGTATAGGAATCTTTAAAAAATCACGGGAGCTTGGAACACTCTACACGAAAAAATCATAGGAGTCTAGATCAAATAGGCTTAGAAGAAACTCAGAAGGTTTAAGGAAGTTTTCTTGAGTTTGAGAAACAAAAAAATGCTAGATATTAAAATATAAGGGGGTCAAAAAAAATTTGGGCGAGCCAAGAAAATATCTCTTATCCAGGAGAAATGTATGGAAGCTTAGAGAAAATCAAAAGACATTAGAAAAAATTCTGAGAGCCTGACAAAAATCATGAGCGCTTAGAAAGAATTAAAAAACTCCAGAAAAAATTCTAGAACTCATGGAAGCTTGAGGAAAATTCAGGAGAAGTAGATAAAACCACTGGTATCTCGGGGAAAAATATTATAGCTAAGAAAAGATCAGAAGGGTTAAGAAAAAATCTAAAGGGTCTAGGAAAGAATTATTGGGGCGTAATAAAAATCAGTGAACTTAAGACAAAATTCTGAGAGTCTTAGAAAAAAACATGGGAGCTTAGAAAAATCTCAACAGTCTAGAAAAAAATCATGGGTGCTAAGAAAAAATCAAAGCGGCCGAGAAAAAATTCGGAGCGGTCAAGAAAAAACTCGAGAGTCTAAGAAGAATTGATACTTTAAGATTTAAATCAGCCGCAAAATAGAAAATTTACTTATATTTCTAGTCCTTTATTCTCATTTTTGAAGAAACTACCCTGAAAGTAGATCTCAATTATTTGAAATAAATTTATAACGATAAAAAAGTGATGATTTCTATGATCGTTTGTCGAAAACGCTCTATCTCAAGTATAAAAAATGTTTATTGGTTTGAGCATTGCAGTGTATGGGCTTGAGCAAGTTTGCTTACCTCTTTTAACTCAAACCTCTTAAATATTTACCCTATATTCAATTGCTTGCAAGTACCGTTATTTTTCTAAGAAAATGTCAATTCCGAGAGGGACAAAAATGATAAGGCAGGTCACATAGTTTCCTAAAAATAGTTGGTTTGTTGGGATATCTTTTAATTATATTCAACTGTTGATAGAGTGGTGTGGAATGGAGAAGTTTTGAAAACGTAAAAAAGTGTTTTTAAGTTTAAGTGTGAAAACACAGAATGACACGTAGTGAATTATTGTCTAGAGTGGAAATTCAAGTGATTAAAAAACTGTATGATGAAAAATGGAGTACTTCAAAAGTAGCACGGACAATAAAAAGAAGTTGTAGTGTAGTGCGAAATTTTTTAAATGATTCGGCAAATTACACTTCAAAGAAGTCTCCTGGGCGACTATCGGCGCTATCTCCTGGAGAAAAGAGATTAATCTTAAGAGTCTAATTCTTCATTGACTGCTTGTTAAATAGCAGCAAAAGCTGAGATAGACAAATATAAAACATATATGAAAGTTTTTGCAAAAGACAGAACATATCAAAAGGAAAAAACTAAAGAGCAAGTCACCTTTAACTTCATTAAATATGGACCTCAAACCGCGGACATTTCGGTAAAAAATACACAGCGAAGTACATCTACTAGTTAGGCATGTAAAACTTGTTTGGCGCTGTTCTGAAAATTTTTCGGTTGGCGTTTTTGAAAACCGTCAATGAGGATTCCAGCAGGCCAAAACTCCGGTGCAAGTACGATGTCCAAGCCCGCAGATACAAGGATCTTGAAGGAGGCAAAAGCTCTGTCCGGTAAGTTGTCAGGCGTGAGTTTAACGCAGGACAAAATGCTAGGTAAAAAGCCAAGCCTAGACGTGATGTATTTCATGATAACCTCTGCAGATACTCCATAAGTTATCCGACTTACGAAAATTTGGCTGGATGTATTGAGCGTCGCGTCGCACTGTGTAACAGCCTGCTTATCAGGAACAGTGACAGAGCCAGACTTATCATCCGAATACACCTGAATGTTGGGTGCATGGAGATTAACGACGCGATGCGATGTCTGTCGCTTACGTTAAGCGGCCCTTAGACGATCAATATTATTGTGACAATATATTGAACAATGTTATTGCTGGGCTGCCCAGACGATGCAATATTTTTTAGCAACATTTAGTTTTCGTTTGATTTTTCAGTAGCTTCTGACATTTTTGGCTCCATTACTCCAAACGTTGTTCATGTCACTAACGACGATATACTACTGAGCCAATATTGCGCAATACTGACCACAGACGGTGCAATATCTTCTATATTACTCAGTAAAAATCATAACCTTTTTTATTCACTCAATATATTGCTTCAATATGATCCATAGACGATCAATTTTATTGTAGAATACTGCATATTGTTCGTCTAGGAGCCGCTTTAAGATTGAGGCTTGG
Organism: Nemotelus nigrinus; assembly: GCA_947369275.1. Classification (NCBI taxonomy): domain Eukaryota; kingdom Metazoa; phylum Arthropoda; class Insecta; order Diptera; family Stratiomyidae; genus Nemotelus; species Nemotelus nigrinus. Next base: position 29,896,886 of record OX376375.1, on the reverse strand, counting down.
ATTGAGATTAAGTTTGAGCCTGTATATTCGGTGAGCTAACTTGTAGAAGATCCACATGTAGTAACAGCTCCGCTGAAGTTTGCACAGGTCGAGCGTATATTTTAGTTTTAATTTTTTTTTTCTGAGTACTAATTCCTGTTTTACAAGGAAAAGGTTGGCTTATAACGATAACGCATCAGCCATCGGTTTCGACAACACCCGTTTATGGTGGGTTTGACCTTAAATAATTACTTGACAACACAAACACAAAGGTGACTCAAACAACGCAACGAACACGAAACCGCAGTTTAATGCCGGGTTTCCACCAAAGAGACAAAACAAAAAACACGGACAAAACATATTTTTCTGAACAAAAACACGAATGTTTTGTAAAAACTGAACAGTTTCGCGAGCATTTTTGTCTCTGAAAACTGTTTTAGTAAACAAAACACCTTTTTTGTCCGTGTTTCTTGTTTTGTCTCTTTGGTGGAAACCCGGCATAAGACACGATGATACACGTATTGTCAATTCCAGAGAAAGACCGTCCTTCGGAGAAAAGCAAATCTCTCAGCAATTCTCCGGCTACAACCTTCCACCACAAGAGCCAACACGCGGATGTTTTAGTTTTAATTGAAATTGTCTAATCATTCTGTCCCACCCAGAAATAACCTTTTCCTGGAAAAATAACGGTACTCGGAAGCAATCAAATCCACTTAGTGTCTGCATCTCATTTAATATGTATGAATAATGTAGGCATAAACATAGTTGTTAAAATTTTGTTCCGGCGTTTAGATGTGGTTTATTTTGCAACTCCATATAACATCCATTCAGAAATTAATCATTCTACTTAGTGTAAAACAAACAGCAACCGATCGTAGTAGCAATTAAAACATTAGCGCCATACAACTACATCCAACTTCCATTAGCATGGTCAAGGCAGTAACACATCCATTTCAATAGATCATGCTAATTTTCCATGTAGGCAAATTCCATTAGATACCACTTAGAATCTTTACTCAGCGCCTCAACTCTATATTTACATTTATTTCATTTTTCTCTAATCACATCAAACTGTCTTTAATCGCACTATCTAGCTAAATACCGCTCAATGTACCTGTTAGGTAACAATACGATAACAATACGATAACAATAGAAATAAATACAATTTTGCTACAATTTATGATAGAGCTATCAATCGTAGCTATTAAAGCTCACAGGTGACGCGTGTCAATGATGTTACAAATTGTGATAACCATTTGCATTTTGCAGGTAACAACTGTAAAATGATACAGCAAAGTGAACCGTTTTCAGGGACGCTAATGACGTTATTATAGTGAAATATCCGTGAATATCTCTAAAGTATTCAACGTTGATGGGTGTGTTTATAAAAATTATAAACAATTTCTAAGTTAGTATTGTTTAAGTTAACATAATAATTGAATTTGAATTTTTTATGCGTCGAATATTTTCGAGAAGATATGATTTTTCGAAAAAGATCCTTAAAATAGAAAAAAAGTTTTCTCTATTGGCGATAAATCACGTAAATTATTGCAAACAATATTTTTGGGATTTTCTTTTCAGAATGTTTGTTTATTCATAGACTTACACATGCTTTGAACTTGACACAGTTTTCTTCATATGAAAGAACAAATATCAAGTCGACAATTTAAATGTCAGAATTTATCAAAAATCTGAAGTCCTAGTTGTCTAAATAATTTGTGGACAATAAAAGTCGATCAAATTTTGATTGGATTGCATTTAAAGCGATGTCCAGAAAAATACATTCAATTCAAAAACCTCCTCTATATACTGCGTGTCTTTCAATAAAAAAGCTAACAATTCGCTTCATTTCCATTCACTTGACGATTTTTATTTGATTATTATGAGTTGTGAAGTAAACAAATAAAGGTCAGTTGTTTACAATGTAGCGATAGCAAGTGTACGGAAATGGGTGAGATTTCATGTGTGTAAAGTTAGCACTTTGCGCATAAGCATTGATTCGATGCAGTGTAGTGTGAAAAGTTAGATATGATATACGAGTAGGAATTCTTGGTTTGCGAAGGAAAATATGAACTGATTCGTATGATAATAGATGAATGCAAGTTGTTTGAGTTTTCCAGTTGCCGTGTGCTTAGAATATGAAAATGTATGTCTCTGCGAAACGTAATTTGCATGCTGTTTGCATTGTTTATTGTGTGAAATTTCTTGATTATGAAAACGAAATCTCCGGAAAGATTTATCTTGATTTTTTTGGCTTCTTGAATACGAAACACAACGATGACATTGAACATAGTACGTTAGCCAATATTCACGGAAAACTAATTAATTCTTATTAATTCTCTATAATTAATTCTTCGTATCCTTGATCTTCCGATAAATTTGTGGTTTATATTTTCAAAAAATTATATTTTTTCTTTATTTTGAAATTTAATTTCGTTAAAATTAGCACCCCTGTTTTCAATTTTTGATTGCAATGCCAACCAGTACTGCCATTTTAGCATTTTGAATGCTAGATCTGGCATTATTTTTTCTAAAACGGCATTAGGAATTCGGAGTTAGCATCTAGCATTATTTTTAGCATTTGAATTTAGATTTCGGAATAATCTGGCAATCATCTATTTCCAATCTTGCCCATCATCATCACTGTGTGCTTTCAATCGCGTTCATGGACTGAAACTTCCTGAATCATGTGATGGGGTAAATTCATGGAAAGTACAAAGACGCTCTCAGGGCATTTCTTTAGAAGTGACAGCCAGAAGCGACAGTTGTCTGATTTTGAAATAATGATAGTGATTACAGTCATCTTAAGCAGTAATAAAGTATCTCCACAAAAATATTCAACTTTCATAATAACATTACGCGAACAGACCTAACATTTGAAAACATGATGTAATCCTGCCTCATTTCAACAAATATGTGCTTTAGGCTAGAGTATTTTGAAAATGTCAACTGTAAGCCTACCCTCAGCGAACGAAACCGTTGTCGACCGATCAATCCCTGCTGCAAACTCACCTGCTGTCGATCTATTATTCTTTGTTCCTAGGAAATCCCAGTGCTTGTGACAAGTGCTATTAATGTTGCAGAAAAAGCGAAATATTAAGTGAAATAAAATGCAAAGTTAGATATTCCAATATTAAGGCAATTTCGGAATGCATAAAATATGGTAAATTCAAATTTCTCGTTCCATTAAATCGTGATGATGCTAAAAAATAGTGATGTGGTCCCATCCACTTCAGACTCCCAGGGGCCCTAAATTCAAGTTTACCAAAGTATGTGCATTCTAGTTATATATTTTATTTTCTGAATAATGTGAATCAATTGATTTGTCATAGCTTCAAATGCAAGCAATCGCACGGGTAACGATGGAGAAAAATTTTTCTCATCCGACACTAATACTTTTTCTTCAATTAAAAATAAATAATTGTTGTTGTTCCAAATGATATTTTAAAAAATATAGGTAACTCATGAGTAGTTACGCCATTTTTTGCCGTGAGGTGGTTTTTTAGTTTTCAATAGGTAGCATTGATTTTTTATGGTTATGTTGAATGTTTTCGTAGTAAGGAAATCAGAAAAACCCCCAAAATAATGTGTGAAAAATTCAAACACGTAATTTTCTGTTCGTTGCTTTTATTTGTTCTAGCGATTGTGGTAGTTTATACTCGTTGTTTTCTCCCTTTATTTCAACTGCTTTAAATTTGAAAACTGCATACAATTTGACAGATTAAAATCTAATCGTATGAACGAAGATGGCGTTCCATTTGCGATTTACCCTGGAGTTACAATCAATGCAACGCAACATTTGCTGCCATGCTTTGTCGGTGGAACGAGTTACCATCAATGCAACACGACATTTACCGTCATTTGTCACTGGCTATATTAACGAAATTGTTGTTTGATAATATGGATCCTTTAAAGTCTCGGCATGTGATATCAGTGAGTATTTTATCCTTTAAAAGCTGCAGAGTATATTGGCAAGCAAAAATGAGACAAAAAAAGTAAATTCTGATTTTCGTTTGCATATGACATTTCCCATTTCCCGGAAGTTCATATGAACTGGTGGAATTGAATATTTTCAAAACTTTTGTTGCCATGCCAAGTTTGAGGTATGAGCAAACTTTGCTGCGCAACAAAGCTGTTTTGCATCATTGTAACTGCTCTCATACGTTTTACTGTGTTCAAGCTCGATTTGTTGTGCAAAAATGTTGTGTTGCATAGATTGTAACTCAAGCGTTACTCCCAAGTGCTTGGAAGTACTAATTAGTAAAAATGGAACACAGCAGTTACATAAATATATGTTAATTCTAATCCAATAAGAAAGCATTATTTAGCATTATTATTTTACAGGATTTAGCATTATTTAGCATTAAATAAAATTGAATCTAGCATTATTCCAAAAAATAAATGGCAGCACTGATGCCAACTGAAAAGTTTGAGTTGAGAGAAAAATTTGCTTGTATCGAATGTCAGATACAAAAAACCATGTAACAGCTTTTTATCTTTCAATTTTAATTCGAGCTGGCTCTTTTCTTAAAAAACACTCTTAATGACAAATCCTAATTAATCTAGTGATAACAATAGAGTTATCATAATCTTATCAAATCCAAGGGCAAATGAAACTTACGAGCTATCAAAAATGCTCTTAATCTTCGAAAATATTATCTGATATGTAATGATTAATAAATTTATGTGAATATAACCTCCTCATATCAATATTTCATTTATTATGGCATTCAAAAATAAACGAACCTTCCATTCGTCGAATGCTACTTAGAATTTTCTTTTATTAAAAATATTTTTCATTATGATTTTATTGGAACTGGCCGCTGATGCTGTTATTGCGGTGTCACTTATAAATTTTATTTATCCTTATCGAGTCTGGCTTTATATGCACTGGATTATATGGACGTATCACATGTTTTCCCGTCGATGAGACGAACAATCGAAAGTTGCATGAAACAACCGAAACATAAATACCTAATAAATTATTATTGAGATCACGATAGCCTATAAATAATGTCTAGGTCGATGCAATCAACAATTCTATGGAATTATTGACCGTTAGTTGCTATATCGCGTTACAATTGTGCTAGGCGACGAGTCGGAAAGTATAGAAGCTATCGATGAAATTGCATAACTTTCGATAAGAAATGATATAGTATTTCAAAATGTTTGAGTAAATCAATCTTGGAAGGTATCAGTAATGAAATTAGGAGGAGTTAAACTGTTTAAATATGACGAGAATTTGTGTTTTGTTGAGAGTAATTTACTGAAAGTTAAACCGATTTTTTAATTTTTTTCTTTTACTTTTAATAATACTTCGTCCTATTTTTCTTCAAATTCTGTTTTTAGCGTTTCAAAATGATTTTTGTCGCAAATATTCATACATTTTTTTAAAATGAACTTAAGCTCTACAAAAAATTTCTTTATGCCGATTTTTTTAATTGAAAGGCCAAGTTTTCTTTAGAGGCTAGATATACAGTGCTGTCATTTGTTTTTTTTTTTCGAATAATGCTAGATTCAATTTCATTTAATGCTAAATAATGCCAGATCCTGTAAAATGAACATGCTAAATAATGCTTTTTTGTTTTATTAAAATAAACATGATTCGATATGAAAATAATATATATATTTGTATAATAAAAACAAATCAGAAAAATTTTAAATTTACATCTCAAGATGATTCTATATCTATTACAACAGACATGTCAGTTGCGACTAAATCTTCTTCTCTTGTGTAAAGCTCATTTCTACTAATATTTTTCAAAACATCATTTGGAATCTCACAATTCTTTATATTTAAGTGAAGAAAAGGTATTGGTGTTGGATGAATAAGATTTTTCTCAATCGTTATCCGCGCGATTTTTTGCATTTGAAGCCCGAGCAAAATAATTGATTCACATTATTCAGGAAAAAATATAAAACTAGAATGTATATACTTTGGTGAACTTGAACTTGTAGATGTCCGTGGTTCCTGGGAGTCTGAGGTGTATGGGGCCACGTCACTAATTTTTAGCATCATCAAGATTTAATAGAACTAGAAACCTAAGTTTATAATATTTAATGCAATCCAAAATTGCCTTAATATTGTAATATCTAACTTTTATTTTTATTTCCTTTAATATTTCACTTTTTCTGTAACGTTAATAGCACTTCTCGGGAATCGTAGACAAAGAATAGAAGATAGACTATATATCCTTTGTTCTCTTAAAAGCACAAAGGGGTAGCACTAGTTCTAATTTACTTTTGACTACAATCGGTCTGCAGAAAATTCATCGGCAACGGGAGGGTTTGCAGCGGAATTTTATAGGCCGACAACGGTTTCGTTCGCCGAGGGTAGGCTTACAGTTGAAATTTTCAGAGTACTCTAGCCTAAAGTGCATATTTGTTCAAATGCGGCAGCACTACGACATGTTTTCAAATGTTAGGTCTGTTCGCGTACTTTATGCATTGTCATGAAGTCGGTTTTGTACGCTGTTTGACTAAACATGAAAGAGGATTAGATTTCAGTTGAATCTGAGCTTTTGCGAGATCCTGAAAAGTGTCAAATGGTGCGCCGCCAATATGTATTTTCAAATATGCGCAGCAAGCAACATATTTTTCGTACAATGTTATTATGAAACTCGAATATTTTTGTGGATACACTTTATTTCTGCTTACAATGACTTTATAATCACTATCATTATTTCAAAATCAGACAACAGTCACTTCTGGTTGTCACTTCTAAGGAAATGCCATGAGAGTGTTATTTTTACTTTTCATGAATTTCCCCCCACCACATGATTCAAGAAGTTTCAGTCCATTAACGCAATTGAAAGTGCACTAACAGATCTATAATTGATAAAAATTTGATGGGCAAGATTGAAAATAGATGAGTGCCAGATTATTCCGAAATCTAAATTTAAATTCTAGATATAATGCTAGATGCTAACTCTGAATTTCTAATGTCGTATTCGATCTGGCATTCAAAATGCTAACATGGCAGCACTGCAGATTAGTTATGCGCGACTGCGAGATATTTAACTCGATTGTTTTGATTGTTAAAACATCTCGAAATATATCGATGGTTGAGCTGTGGATGGATGTGCAATCGAGAGAATCGAAAAAAAAAAACATCTCGCAATCGACCATTCAGTCGGACAAGTCATCGGCAAACGGTTGACGGCAATCGAGTCAGCCATAAGGCACGTTCACCTTCGGCTGCGAGCTGCTGCATTGTGTTGATCTTAGCTGCAGTATTCGGCTATCGCTCCTATCTTTTATTTGAGCTACCCCAGAGCTACACAGTCTCTCTCTGCTATAAGCCCGTCTTCAACAATCGAGTACAGCAATCAAACACAGCAATCGAACACTGCAATCGAGAGCACCAATCGAGTATAGCAATCGAACAGAACAATCGAAGCGAAAAACCGAGTAGAACAATCGAGCATATCGACAGATCTCTCGATTGTTCTCTCGATTGTTCTTTCGATTGTTCTTTCGATTGTTCTCTCAATTATTCTCTCGATTGTTTTGTGGCATCGATTACGATTATCTCGATTGTTAAAACATCTCGCAATCGCCCATCACTACTGTAGATATATTTCAATTTCTTCGCAGAAATCGATATCCCAAAGACAATCTATCCTCGTCTTCATTGTCTATCCATCTAAGACTGAAAGACTGTAAAAAAAAAATGGGCATATTACCCTCGAAATATTGATGTTTGTCATGAAATTGAAATATATCTAGCTTCTAAAGGATAAATTAAATTTCAAATTAAATAATTCAGCCTAAAGAAATTTAGTTTAGAACTTAAGCTGACTCTCTGTTGGAATTAAAAACAAAGTGGCGGTACAATCATTTGGTTGACTCTATCACTTTATGGTCATATAATCAGTATGTATTTTTTGTCTTATCAGAGATATGTTATAGGTTTCATATAGGTTTCCCTATTCATTATAATTAAATCCAATATTTTTTCTTATTATTGCAAGACTGATTTTCACATTAATTAATTGAGAATTTGACAATTCATTCACCTTTTACCTCATTTTCTGAGCTCAAATATTAAGATTAATATTAGCGGAGTCACAAAGCCACTTTAATTTATATTTCCCATTAAGTTTCAGACAAAACCAGAAACTCTGCATTGCTGAATTTCGCACATTTAAATTGCAACCATTTAGCATGCATTTTATCGCCCTGAATCGCATCATAGCGATTCACTACAATTAATTTGCACTTTGGACCGATATCAGAATTATTTTGGCTATCCCGAACTCAACTTGTTTTCTTAAGCTAACAAACAGCAAACATAACTAAATAAATTTTACAAATAAATCAAAACAACAAACAATGCCCAAAACCACTTCAATTTGCCGTTTATTCAATTAAGCACAATCAGTTTGCCAACCCATCACATCGTCAAATCGGTAACCATTTAACAATATGTATCAATTGCATCAATGTAACATCATTTCAGGTGAATGCACTCAGTTTGTTTATCTCTCAACGCGACCCCTTGTTCTTCCTCAAACAGTTTCTGCTTGCACTGCGAATAATCTGTTGGCGATGGTGCGATGACGCAGCGAGTTGGATGCCATTCAAGGACTGTTTACTTACATACACACACAACCATTTTAGTTTTTGTTTTTTGATGATTTTCGCGGTCACCGTTTCGCGCATCATTGCACGTTGTATTCGCAAATTTTTCTTAAGTGTATGAGGGATGAAAGAAAGAAAGAAAGAAAGCTCTATCTAGACAATGGAAGAGCTATGACCCAAATCTCAAATGCATTATTCGAAATTATATTGTGCCAAATTTAGGTGGAAACAAAGATACTATCTTTGGGCTACCAAAAAAAAAAAAATTATTTTGATAAAGCGATAAAATTCGGAGGAATATAAACGATGAGAATTAATATGAAGAACAATAATTTTACAAGAAAATAATCTAGCTCTCAACGAAATTTCCGTGCATGTGTGATATTTCGTGGGAACATTAAAAACTATGCATGCTCGCAATCTTAAATCTGTTTCACTCAGACATTTGACACTTTGCCAACTTGAAAATCAACTGTGAAGTACAAAATGATTCTTCTTAGAATAATGTAAAGTCGGTGCCAGTATAATTCAGATACTGCCAAAAGCTTCAATTCTATTAAGTCGAAACAGTCTGAAATAGTTTATTTTGATGCGGAAACGTAAACAATTGAAATTACTTCCAGACGGTATAATGTGAGAAATTAGGAAATTTCTTTTGTAATTTTGATAGTTATGCAATGAAAAAGAAACGAGGATAAATGTGTAAGAGCTGCCATTGGTTGGATTTTGAATGTGGCGTTCGTCGAAAGAAAAATTATTAATTTCAATTTTTCCTGTTACAATTGTTTCCGAAATATACATACATTCAGCGATTTTTGAGAAACAAATAATGTTTTATAGCTTACGTTACGGCAGCCTTATTTATTTAGATAGATCTCTTAGTTCATTTATTCAAGTAATTTTTCTACTACAATAATAATTTTTAAAAAAATTATGAGTTGTATTAGCTTAGCATAGCTATTACTGAACCTATAATTTTTTTATATTTATCTCAAATATTATAAATTTATCTCAGAAAATTTCAGTTTTAGAAAAATGTACTATATGTTGACTCGGTGATAAATAAGCTTAATGAAACTCATTGTGAAATTTTATTCAAAGACATAATAACTAACATTCAAGATGCAAAACAGTCGGCTACAACTATTGAAGAAATCAGAGTTAGGAGAAGTAACAGTTGGATTACTAAAGATTTAATGATAGAAATGGAAAAATGTAAATTTTATATAAAAAAATGAAAACGATTATAAATGATCCCAAACTTAGATCTGATTATAAATCTGTGAAGAATAGAGAATGTTCCGTGATTAGAATTTAAAAGAAGGACTAGATTTGAAAACAACTTGCTTCTGCTTAGGGTGACGTTAGGAGAGTTTGGAAAGTCATTGATCAAGAACTGCTGTTAGGCAATAAGACAAACAAAGCTCTAACAAAACTCTTTGATCACTGCCAATAAGCTAGTTGATCATTGCAGTTCTTTAGGTGAACAACTATGTGAGGATTTAAAAGCTAAGTTCAACGTTGACAATTTTGAAAGGTAGAACATCCTGATTAAGTATTTATCATAATTAATTCATTGAAAAATTATTTATCTGGAATTGGTGGAATAAGTTCTGAAAAGCTGATATTAGCTCCTAGTCAAATATAACCTTATATTTCAGCAATCATTAACAATCAGAGCTACATAGCTAAAAGAGATCCCTATTCATAAAGTAGGTGACGATACAGGTCCTTCTAATTAAAGGCCGATTGCTTTGACAAGGTCGCTTAGCAAATCTTTAAAAAAAAAAATCAATAAACGATTAATTAAGATTATAGAAAGCAGTGTAGTATTTGATAGACAACAATATGGGAAAAATAATTGATACACATCAAAACAGTAATACAACATCAGCAATAATCGATTATTTATTGATTTAGCGAAGGTCTTTGATACGTTAAATCAATCCATTTTGCTAGAAAACCTAAGTGGACTTAAAATAAGCTACTCAGCACTGGCATTGATTGATAGCTTTCTAAAAGACAAAAAAAAATCCTGGTAAGATTATTAATAAACTAAGTAAACAACGAGCTATTAACATCTGTGTTCCTCAAGGGTCAATACTAGGGCCAACTTTATTTTTACTTTCATCATAATCATCGGCGCTACAACCGGGATCCGGTCCTGACCCCCTTCAGCAAATTTTTCATCGGTCCCGATCCACGAGCCAATGTCATCCGATTGGGCATTTCGAGGGTTCAGTGCAGGCAAGCTCTCCCACACTGTCGTCTGCCGCAACATATTTTTACATTATATTTATTACATATATTTCTCTCATTTGCCTGAAAAATATATTATTTATGCTGATGACACTCTTTTGTTATTTTTTGCCAACTTTGCTGCACTTCTAGAGTGGAAAATTTATAATGGTTTAATTGCGTATGAGTCCTGGCTTGTAGGAAACAGGCTGAGCGAGAACTTTATTAACATTAGAGTATATATGGAAACGAGATTCAAAGAGTAGCCAGATCGAAATATTTAGGACTAATTATAGATGACAGATTATCCTCGTCTCCTCACCTTATGTGATGCACCTAAATGATTTGTTTGTTTCCTCGCCTCAAGAAATATGTGAGCTGTTTGCTCATTTCTTTTCTTCTGCACCTCTCAGCTTAGTTCATCCTTCTCAGCCAATTATTCCTCTTCAGATGCTAACAGCCTTTGTTTGTTTTTGACGAATCCGTTGGAGGTAGAAGGTTTGCTTGCTAACCTAGACAGTAGTGCCAGCTGGGGAACTGATGGCTTACCTAATATCTTTGCTAAGTCTCTGTCATCATTCTTGTGTGATCCATTATTCGTCCTCTTTAGCCTTAGTATTTCTTCCAGTACTTTTTTTCTTCTTTTTTCTTCTCTTGTTCTTCTTTTTTCTTCTCTTGTTCTCTTTTCTTCTCTTTTCTTCTCTGTTCTTCTCTTGTTCTTGGTGTTCCGCAAAGCTCGATTCTTGGTTCTCTTCTTTTCCTCCTGTTTGTAAATGATCTTCCTTCTAACTTCAGATCCCCAAGTTTTTTGTACGCTGATTATTCTGAAAATATTCAGGTTAATTGAATTCCAGGTGTCCTTTACATGCAAATTATTCCACATCAGGTTTTTCTATTTCATCCTTTGGTTCCTTCCTCAGTCCAATTGAAAATTTCATGGGCCATGCTGCTGTGTTTGACACTAAACTAAAATTTGATGTCCACATTTCACGTGTTATTTCCAAAGCCTCGCGATTGCGCGGCTTTATTCTTAGCGTCTATACCTTTTACTGATATTTCCTCGTATGTACGCCTGCACATCTCCATCGTTCGTTGCGTCTTCGAATATTGCCGTCAAATCTGGTGTCCTCATTATCATTTCGTAATTGATTCTGTTGAGTTTGTGCAGCGCAGATTTACTCGCTCGTTATTTCTCAAGTTCCGCCTCCCTTACTGTGAGTAAGTATGCGTCTTTCCATTCTTTAAATTACTACCCTCCTGTCACGAAGAGTGTATCTTGACAAATGTCTCCTGTACAAAATTATTAATGGTTCTGTTATATATACCTCCACTGCGCAGTTTTCTGTTCGTGATCCGGTACGATTTATCAGGTCTTCATTTACCCTCAACGTACTCTTTGCACGTACAAATATATATTTTTATTCCCCACTTTTGCGTTTGCCTAGGCAACATAATTGATTGAATATTGGTCCTCTTTCGCCTTCGTTAGGCAATTTAAAAAAAAAAACAAATTAAAAACAAACGTTTTTCCTACGAATTAAATTAATTAAGTTTCTGAATTTTAAATTTAATCTCTATATTGAACTTATGATTAGATTTTATTTAGTTTGTTCTTTGTCTAGTCTTTAATTTGATTTGCATTTCTTGATATAGACAATAATAAAATAAAATATAAATAAAATAAAATAAGTAATATGAAATCTAAATTGATTTTCTGTGTTAGGCTTTTTAAGGCCTTTCCTGATTTACATCTTCGCCTTCGAGCTTGACCGAATTCAGCTATCTACGCCTTTGCATTGCTCTCCTGTATAACAGTTGACGAAGTCACCTTCTGATATGATTTTCCGCTGGCTTGATGGTGTTTTGAGGCAATGCTACGAAGCTTAGCCAACGATTTCGGACACCTCGTCTTGGTCTGCTTCAAACTGTTAGAATAGCTTAGCTACTTTGCTGACGTCACAATTTGTCGTAACAAGCTGAAGATGAGGACGAAGACGTGAATTCGTAAAGGCCTTTAGAATGATATGTTACTTAGATAGAGACTTGAAAAATCTGATCTACAGCTATTGTACTGCCTAAGGTTACTTATGGTGCATTGAATTAGAGTCAAAATTGAATGTTGACTCAAATCATAGAATACTCAATAGGAAAGTTAAGGCAATCCATGGAGTTGATAGAAATCAACAATAATTTACCAAATACTTTGAAGTATGCTAGATCTTATCCCATTTTTAAAAGGCAGCTGAAGTACCACATTAGAACCATGTAAAATAATTACGTGCTGTATATTACTAGTTTACCCAAAATGAGTTAATCGTTAAAAACTTATGCGTCCCCCATACTGGCACTCTGTTGCTGTCTGGGAAGAACTTTCTCTCGTTTTTAATATGGAAGAGCTCCTTCTTCTTCTTCTTCTTTGCATGCTTTTTATGATTTCTTCTACTTTCGCATCAGCTGACTCTATCTTACTATCTTTATTCTCCATTTATTTTATATTTATATTTTGGCATTGACATTTTTATAGCGAAATGGTTTGGAATTCCCTTCGTAACCTATTTTCTTTCGGGGGATGATAATCTAATAGCTTGTTTCTTGACTAAGTGGCTTACAGCTGCTAGGAAGATGGGGCTCTGCAATGAAGCTGATCCCATTGTTGTTGTAAGAATCTTCTATTCTCAATGTAAGTATTCTTAATGCTGTTCACGATGATATACATTTCTTCAAAATATTTTGTTTTCCAAGGAATATATTATATACGGAATATATACGGAAATCGTAAACATCATGCAAATTATCTGAACTTCTTTCTGAATATCAAAACCAAGCATTTAGTAATAATAGCTTAAAGACCCGTTTATTTGTCAATTTATTACTATCTTACTGCAAAAGAATACGCATATTTCTGGCCAAGTAGCTTCGAGAAAGTTTACTATGAAACATTATCATGAATTGAATGCAAACATAAGTGGAAGTAACCTTATTCCACTAAGACGTCAACAAGCTATTGTTGTTTTGAATTTATGTCCGTTACTACAGATTACATCAATCATCCTTCATATTGACCTACTATACAACATCGTTGAATGGTAACGAAAGCGAATGCAAAGATGCGATAACCGATGACCCAATAATTCAGTTTCAATTTAATTAAAGATCTTTATTGACGCAGGTTGTTAACGAATGAAGTTTATTTGTTGGATCATAACGATATGTGATTAATGCTGACCATGCGGGAATATTAATCCGTTGAAAAATATTTACTTGATTGCAATTCATTGATTCATCTCTCGTATCAGATTGGATTAAATACTGCAGTCATTTACCAGTGTATGAGTCGTAAGTTATTCTCAGTATGAAAACATCACAAATAATATTGGCTTTCCTAAATTGCTTATGTACTGATAACGAGTAGATTATGAGTAAACGATTCAAGCTATCGGACGTGAATTCTTGGAAAATAATCTTGAAACTTTCCTATTCAGGCAATCCCACTGAGACGAGACTAACGAATCCAAATATCGCTATCTTTTCAAAAAATAATTTGTTTCGATTTAAAAACAAACATTATTTTCCAAAAGCAATACAACTGAACCACAATCGACCTCCCGCCCAAACAATCGTTATTGCTGTTGCTGCTTTGTGGGATCCTTATCAGTGGCATGCACTTTGCCAGAAATTATCGTAACAATAAAAGACACTAGATTTACTCATCCGTCATTGTCGCCGCGTCATGACTTATTCCACTGCAATGCCACTATGCAAACATATTACGGTTCCAGCATTTGACTGATAATACGATTTAATAGAATAACATTGAATATGGTTTGGTGAAAATATTTTCGACGCATATAGAATCAATGGCAAATGACGATGATCGAAGAAATTTATGTGATAAGGAAGAAATAGAAATGCACGAAAACATTTGCATGACTATTGTTTAGGTGTTTGATAAAAAAAAGTGATGGAATTGAGAATCAGCTGATGGATTGTTATGAATTAGTATAAGCCACACATATGTAATCAATTAGCAAAATTTGATAGAGAATAATGATTCTATTCGTAAGTCAGCGTAAGCATCTATAATCCATTGCAAAATACAAGGAAATTTTCGCTCTCACTTAAGGGGTTAGTCCACTGTTAAACTGCTCAAAATGAACTTTTTTTTTAAACAGCTACCAACAAAAAACTATTCAAGATATCGATTTGAAATTTTACGTACATCTTAATTAAAGCTAGGAGTTAACATTTCCATTAGAAAAAATTGTTAGAAAACAAAATGGCGGCCGCCCCAATGGATCGCCGCAGCACCGCCGAAAAAAAAAGGAAATTGCGCCTCGTAAATTCCTGGACAAAATAAGCGTCTGTGAGCAAACTACCAAAAAGATTTCATTAGTTTTGAGTATAAAGGACGGCACGGGCCTAAATTTAGAACAAAAAAAAATTTTTTTGACGATCTGGGAAACATATTATTGATTAAAAAATTTTTTTTTATTAAGTTTTTTGATTCAAAAGTATACCACATTTTTTTTATCGCTTTAGGGCTCTAAAGTTAGGCCCGTGCAGTCCTTTATACTCAAGACTAATGAAATATTTTTGATAATTTGTTCACAGATGCTTATTTTGTCCAGGAATTTACGAGGCGCAATTTGCTTTTTTTTTCGGCGGTGCTGCGGCGATCCATGGGGGCGGCCGCCATTTTGTTTTCTAATATTTTTTTCCAATGAAAATGTTAACTCTTAACTTCAATAAAGATGCATGTAAAATTTCAAATCGATATCTTGAATAGTTTTTTTTTGGTAGCTGTTTAAAAAAAAAAAAATTCATTTGGAGCAGTTTAACAGTGGACTAACCCCTTAAGTTAATCATATTTTATCATTATTTGCTATGGCTAAAACAATTGGCATCCCTCACTGAAAAAAATACTGTTCATAATAATGATGAATGCAAATCATCAACTTGAAATGCGTTAATACTGTTTGGATTCTATCTGAATGATTGACGATAAGCGAGAGTCGAGAAAGATGTAGAATAAAATTCGATAGCTTGCTACGAAGAGCCAAACTCACAAGACTTCGAAAAAGGCGATTAAATATGCGATATGTACACGCTTTTAAGTTCTGAGGATAGGTTGGCTTCCACGACAAAAAAGTATATTTCAACTTTGATTCGAAGCATACATCAACACGACGAAAATCTCCTACGGAAACGCTGCAACGACATAGAATCAGCATATCACAATAGAAAACAATATTTCGCTCCAATCGATTCCTTACGAAAGTTGATATAATTGACTCCATAAACAAATCCAAATTCATAGAAACAAAAAGTTTTTTATTTTAACACGTTTTCTCTCTTGAACATGGCAAAACTCTCAATTCTCAACTTCAACTTTTAGCTACTATTTTCAACTACATACTTCAACTTTCCAACTACGTACATTGTTTTTCATATTTTCCATTTGGCAAATTTCAGACAATTCAATACAAATTTTACAGTAGAATTATATTAATTACAATCTTATTATTTTTAGATGAAACAAAGAAAAGTTAAACAAATTCAATAAAATCTAAACAATTTATTAAGTCTTAATACAGTAAAACCTGTTCAAGCCGGAAAATCTTCCGTCTTGTAAGGGGTCGTCAAAAATAAAAAAACATGATATTATTCAATTTACCTTATGTATTTAATATGAGCAATACTATATGTAAATAATAGTTTTTTATTATGAATTAAAGCTAAAAAATACTTATATTCATATCAAAGCTTACAAAAACATACATATAAGCATTATAATAAATTGATTATATGTACATACAAATCAACGATGAAAAAAGTTAAGAATAGTGGTCTGGTTTTTCTTTACTTGCAAAAGTTCACTTTTGATTTGGGTTCTGATAGCATAGATGTTGTTTAGTACTGCTGCGTTTTCAAATCTTGAAATTTTGGATAATTCCTGCATCTAATGGTTTGCACACACTGGTCATGTTTGGTGGGAGGAATACTAACTTTATGTTCGACAGAATCATCTTTGGATGTGAAGAATTCAATAAGTCACTCCTCTATTGTCGAAGATGTCATCCACGCCTTCTTATTTGATTTCCATGTGACTGGTAAATTTCTTGTGTCTAAATGACGGAAACAACGTGGTTTCTTAGCTTTACCGATAATCAAAGGCTTTTCAAAAGATCCGTCAGCAAAAGCACACAAAAGAAGAGTTAGTCTTTCCTTCGAATGCTTTCCACCATAAAATTTTTCTCCTATCAACTGAAGGGTTTTGCCTAGTAAAACACGATAAAAAAGCGCAGTTTCATCTACATTGGCAATATCTTTCAATGTTATAGTCCTTTATCATTTGACCAACTTTTAATTTCCAATCATCTGCTTCAACCTCCGAGACATCTCTCGATTCTCCACAAATTTTAGAGAATGTAAGTGAGTGTCGTTTCCGGAAGCTCTCCAGCCATCCATTAGAGGCTTTAAATGTATGGTGATTCAATGAGTTTGCAATATCTCTTGCCTTTTGCTCGAGGATTGGTCCCAAAATAGGCAGATTTTTTGCCCTAGCTGCAACAAACCACCTATTCACACGTGTGTTTACCCCTTCATTTCTTGTCGCTTTGAGACGCCTTTTAATATGTGTACTAGCACCCGCCAACCATTGGCCTTTAAATTTGGCTGCGTTCTTAAGAATTTCATTGCCCTGCGTCTTGCCGCAGCCGTACTTCTGCTGCAATGTCCTCACAGTAGAACCTTTTTCATGTTCTTCGATGAGCGCAATTTTTTACTTCAAGCTCAATGTCTTCATTTTCATCTACATAAAATGCGAACAGTCAATAATATGTATACGAAAAAACGTTGCCTGCTTACGTATCACACTGTATACTTTGAACTTTCAAAATTTGCATCATTCATGAAAGTTATAAACTCGTTCAGATTATTACACACTTGTTCATCAATATTATGAACTCCTTCATAGTCTTAAGAATTCGTTCATCCAAGCTATGAATTTACTCGTAAACGTTAAAAACACGTTCATCAATATTATGAGCCCATTCATACACATATATTATGAATAAATTCGCATGAAACTAGACTGATATTCATACCAGTGATGAATATTTTCATAGACTCTATGAAAGTATGCAATGAACGTATTCTTCGGGCCAATGACTTTATTTCTTCAGTTGTTTCAGTGTGTGAGTGCCAGGCTAGCATCATCAAATCAATAAACCGTTATTCATTATGCCAATGAGCTTCTACATCAGTTGGAAAATGATGATATTTTCATTGCACCGATGAACATTGTCATCAATAGTATGCACTTTTTTCGTTCAGTGCATACTCAAAATTAAGTATGTAGCGACTACGTATTCATTTGAAAGATAGTTCACTTGAAAGATTCATTCATTCATCAATTCTTTTTTTCTACTCCATTATTTACATTGTCTGCTTATTAGTACCTACATTGTTCTGAATTGTAAATATTTATTCGACTGCACTAAAAATAGTTCTAACCAATCGTGAGTTTTCATTTGTATAATCGGACTCTGCCCTACGAGTCTATTTACGTAAATAAGACCTGCAAAGACCAACACTAAATTCCCAATCAAAATTTTCGAATATTTGAAAATATTATGAATGATAATAACATTGATTTAGTAGAGCAGTGATGAAAAAAGTGATGCGAAGTGATCAACAACAATATAAACAAATATGCTCTCATATTATTTTCAGCATTTTCTTCTCCACATGCATATTTGTTTTTATACCGACATGTTGAGATTACTATTTTACCATCGATGTTTTATTGACAGCTTTAAAATAAAATTCAAAGATGAGAACCGAAGATACATATAAATAAAGTTTTAAAGCTTTCTTTCCTGGCATTTCATAGCCTGCAGGATATATAACAGCTTCACCTGGCATAGTGACGGATAGTGGATAATTTTTTGTGATCACGAGTTGCATATAATTTACGCAAGCTTCAAAAAAATACCTACAAAAAAGGATCTGACAGTTTAAAGGAGTACATCATTTAAAAAGGTTTAGCTACACTATCAAAGTTAAATCAAAATTAAAAACAATTTTAAATCAAGCCACAATGTTGATGAGTGTAACTAATAAAAGAATAAAAGAAAAATATATAATCTTAAAAAAAAACATAATTCAAATTACCTTAGTCTAATTCACGGTTTGGTTTGTCGACTCAATTACATATTTTCACCATCGACATTCTTTTGCTCTTTTTTGTCAGAACGGCTCTATTCAACACACAGTCAATAGAAAATTAAACCAGGAAAATAACGTAAGGGGGCGGCTGGTCGCACCAAATCCCATACAAAACTATTTATATATACTTATGTACCATTCTCTCAACTCCGGCTCAATAATGTTTGCTGTTTTCTTTTTATTTGGTTTCTCATATATTGAACTTTTCAACGCTGGGAGTTGCCGAAAAATTATTTTGAATTATTTATGAAATGTTTAATTTTACTGTTTTTATTACTTTAGATTTTAAACAATGGTCAGTTTTTCTTAAAACGCAACGGTAAAATTTAATTTATTTAAGGGAGGGGTAAAAGTTTCAGAGTGAGAGAAACATTTTTTTATGATTTTTTTTTTTTTTAGAAATATGAAGAAAGCAAATTTATTTAAACCTTTTGTACATTACTAATCGTCATTTCAATAGCATTGTGTAATTTTTTCATGCGAAAATGTCGACAAACAAACCGGTGACAAAAGTTTTTCATGAACGTCATTGGAAAAAGACGATTTGTGAAGTTCATTGTATCTCAGCTGAAAATTATCTGAAATCAAGGAACATTAAAATTTAGTCCAGGTATTATCAAATCCTCACCTCCCCAAATTTCTCTCATGTCAGTATTTTACATTTTTACATATTTTGTGGTCATTTGAAGTGAAAATTGCTATTTTTCGCGAAAAATTTGGCCTTTTTTTTGGGTGGAAAACCCCCTTAATGTAAAAAAAATTCTAAAACTAATCGCTGAGAGAAGTATTTTACATGTCAAAAGTGTGTGCCAAGTTTGAAATCAATCGGTAATGTGGTTTTTAAATGGCAGTGATCACGGACTTTTAAAAAGTGGTTTTGAGAAAATGATTACTATACTCCGAGCTGTCGGAGCTACAATAACAGAGGAAATCGGACAAAGTATTCCATAGCTTCGAGCATTTTGCTCTAATTGACTTGAAATTTTGAGACAATATTTTTGAGATGTTTAGCTATAAGAAATTTTTTACAAATGCTAACCCTTGCCCCCCTTAAGAACACAAAAAAATCACCAACAACATTTTTCAAATCATTCCTGAGAAAAGTGTTGCAGGAAACGTCATCAAACCTGGAAATCTTTTTGATGTAATTTTTGAAGATTTGTCATTTCAAACCAAATATTTTAATTTAATGGCCAATTTCTTTTAAAAAATGCATCAAAGGATACTCATAGTGGAAGAAGTAAGGCAAAAAAAAGTTGGAAGAATTGGCAACTGAGAGGGTACTCTGTACGAGGCAGGAGCTAATTAAATTTCATTTGCCTTTTGTATTGAAATTCCTTTTTTTTACACTTTTAATTAATTATGCGGAATAGTTTGAAAATTTCACAAGAAATCAGTACATAGCAAGCCGTTAAAATCTAAAAATCTAGTCTTTTTTAAATATTTGTGACCAGTCGCGTTCTTAATATATTTTTCAACTAGAAATTATCGCTTTTATTCAAACATTAGCCTCAAATAGTGTCTAGTCTAGTGACAGGAGATGATTTTTATTTATTTAATTAACGTACATTACGCATAATTCCCGATTCGCAAAGAATTCCTAATGACATCACAGTGGATATAGCCATACCCATCTAATTTACGTGTCAGATCTCGATATTCTAAACAATCAACAACATTGTTGCATCTAATGCCGTCTTCATTCAACTATCATACTTAATACCTAGTATTTGGTTAGAAACTACTCCTTAGCTGCTCGTACTAGAAATAATAGGTCACTAAACAGCGCTTGCGCTCCAAACAAGTATACTCAAATTCAAATGAATATTTCTTGCAATTCCACCAACCATCGTAATAAGTGGTTTGAATTAATTTTAATTATTCTAGATGCTGCGGTTGCATCGGATTTTCCAGTAAAACGAATCATATTGCATGACATAGCGTTTAATCTCCACATACACGCATATATTAAATAAACCGCCTATTCGTAAAAAAACGAATATTTGGTTAAGTTCTGTGTCATTATCATTTAATTTGCAAGAAAATATTTTATCAATTATTCACTAAGAATTTCCATACAAAACCATTGCCAGTATCACACTTCACCGACAAAATATTCGTCCAACAAAAAAACTTCAGACGTGCCCTTTCAATGTCAACATACTGCCTATGGAAACAGGTCAAATGGAATTTCCGTAGCATGCATGTAATGCCGAATTTACACACAGGCAAATGTAGGCGAGCTAAGTTTGTAAACGGTCACCTCGTCTATTCACCCCTGTTTTTTTTACATGCAAAAACATGGAGGGAAGTAATTTTACTAGCCGCTCGACGAAACGTTTGGGGAGAGTGTCATTGCGCCTTAAAATTAATCAACTAATCACTAATTTTATTTCACAATTGCCACAGCCTTTTTAGTCAATATTTACAAACGTAATCCAGAAATCAGGTGAATATCCTTCCGCCCGGCTCGACTAGTCATTTTCGACGAAATTAACTTGACCAGGAAAATGAAAAATAGAACGAAAGGACTACTATGTTTTCACTTGAAGTTAAGTCTAAATAGCCTTTGCAGAATTTTTTTTTAGCCAGCGAGTATTTGCTTTCTGGTGGCAAGGGAGAGAAAGCAAAAATGGTTCGACCGAAAGACATTGAAATCGCTGGCAAGAGTTCAGTAGACGGAAAAAATGATTATATTAACGTCTAGAAAATTAATTACTTTCTCTCTGCATTGATTTGGTTTGAGATCAAGGCAATTGTCCTGAAAGGGGCTTGGCACTTGTGTTGAATAGATTATATGAGCACTTGCAGGTCTTGGCTTCGACATTTCTTCCTTTCAATGGAATTGATTGCAAGTTTGTTTGTGTCGCACCATGAATTGATTGTTGGTATGGGAAATTGTCAATGATTTATTCAATGGGGGTTTTATTTGGCAAACTCCAAGACATATCGTATGTAGATAAGTAAGTATGCGATGATAGAATTCTTAGTGGTTTTTCGTACTAAATTACATTTATGATGAGAAACCTCAGGATTTACCAAAACTTCAGTTTCAATGGATAAACCCTAACTTCAGTCAAGAAATAACCTTCAAAACCTGAACTCATTGATTTAGAGGTTAGATCATGCACGGTCAGTAAAATTAAATTCTGATAGACAAACAGGTTGTAGTTGATCATCTACCTCTGAATGTTTGGACTATTACATAACAGGAAGTCAGGTCACGTACTTGAATTTGTCTATTGAATATCTTGACTGTTGGAATGTTCGGATGAGACTTGGATTTAACATTAACGTGATTGCTCAGACATAATATGTATCTTCATCATAAACTTGACATAAGTAGCAATCAACGTTCTAATCGAAGTGAACAAAAAAAGTTTGATATTAGAACAAGAAATTATGTTCTTAGCATCATACATTAAATCATAAGATTCGATGATGGGCTCATGTTTTGATACATATGTAGATCATGCTTTGATACATGTGTATGCATGAAAGAAGAATTGGCATGAAACCTTTTTTTCAGCAAAACAACCAAATTGAATTGAAAAAATAACGACTCGTACGTATACATTTAGGATTTTTTTTCACTTTTAGAAAACAACAGTAGATGCGTATTTGACGAAGAACGAATTTAACGTACTAAAAGTATATTTTTGATTGCAATGTTTTTCATTGAAGTTTACGATACCTATTTTGAGAGAACCTATTTTGAAAAAAATTATAATGCATAAAAGTATGCGCTAATATTTTCACGTTTATTGGTAAACAATAATTTCAATTGATATGGACAAGTGCGAAAACGCATAAATTTTAATTGCATTTCCCTCAGTTATCTCAGTTTATATAATAAACTTTTAGTGATCAAATAACGAATCAATAATTTCAATTAATTTATGAATCGGTATGCTTGCATTGGCAAAAGTGTTTGATCTTATCAGATGATTTTATTAATATTTTATGTGCAATAGCAGGTCATTTTGAGCCGCGTGAGGGTGCTGAGTGTCTAAAAGTAGGCAAGGATTTTTTTCAAATTTTGATTGGTCATAACTTCAGACCGAAAAATTGGTTCAACGTATTCGCATTGCTGCTGACTAAAACTGTACACACATGGGTTTTCGCGGCGGTGTGGGTAAACCTGCAGCTACCGCAGGCACGTGAAAAAATCTTTCAAATCATCGACCCTCCTGAAAATTTCTTGTTTCTTGACAAAAAACTCAAATTATTGATAAAGTTTAACCTTTGTACAGCATCTCAATGTGAAATTTTCTAAATTCCGATTTGCACAGAAAACGGCAGCCCATCACCAAATCACCTCTATTTTCAGCACTCCATATTTCTGTTCACGATAACTGACGACCGGATAATCCGATCATTTTGAAATTCACAGAACATGTTGATATTAATTAGGACCAGGTAGTAGTGCCATCTTCAAAATTCACTGCGAAAAAAACCGTTTTTCAGCATATAGCTTCCGATTCAGTCAACAAATTTAAACGAAATTCACACAGTGCTTGAGCTTTACTTGAAACCACATTTGGTATAAATTTGGTTGCAAAATTAGAATAGACCTGCCAGTTATGCTAATTTTTGTCCTTTGAATCCTGTAAATTTGTTCAGCAAAATAAAGCTTTTTCCCTTGAACTTCCGATATAGTCATGAAATCAAAACTACATTCATGTAGTAAATGGACCTTGTTGTACACCAAATGCCGTAGGAAAAATCATGAAAGGGCTGCCAGTTATGGTTTTTTTTTGTAATTTTTTGGCATTCCTTTGCTAAGCGATTATGTCATAAAATGTTCAAATGGGAATGATCTTGCGATGATAATTAACAACTAACATTAGCGTTTCGAAAATTTGAAAAGTTTTGAGGGTGGTAATCCTAAAAATTTTTTCATCCCTATAACTTTCAGAGCAGTCACTAAATCGAAACAAAATTTACAGGGTGGGTTTAACTTAACGTGAAGCAGATTTGATATATTTTTGGCTATGGTACTAACAGAGGGTTGCCAACACTAGACATTTGCGTAAATATTGCACCAACAAATGCTTCCATTATGTATCCATAAGCAAAGTATTTACAATAAAATAAGCAACCAATGTTTAAAGCATATTATGGTAGACTTATTGCTGCTGTGTTGGACAAAAAAAATTTCATCATTTGTGTTATAAGAGGTGCTGCCAGAAAATGATATTTGTTACTTTGAGTAAGAAATAGTTGATATGATACTACAAAGAGGTGTATTACGTCTTTCCACATTTTTATATTACTCAAAGACAATTACTTCGAAAATCAGTTTTCTAGCGATTCTGATGCGCTAAATTTTTTTTTCAATTTGTATCTCATTTTCAATTCGCCCAATTCATCATAAAAAAATCGCCCATTTCATCATAAATTATTTGTTTAGAGCAATTTTGCTGTAAAAACAGCATTTCTCGAATATTTGCTTGGAATGTATAAAATGTAGACGCGTATTTGGATGAGTGAAATCATAGCAACGAAAATTAAAATGTATTTAAAATATCAAAAATCAAAAGAAACTTCGTTGTAGAAACGTTGAGAAATTAATGTATCTTTACCATAGTCTCTGATTTCTTCAGAGAATGGATATTTTGATACATTTTACAACTGCGTCAATTTAGTATTATTTTTTCAAAACTTCTTATGTTTAGAAAAAAAAATATTCATCGATAGCTTCTTGACAAAGAAATTCAACAAAATTGAAAAAATCTTGAAATTCGAGTGTTTGATTCATTTTTTGAAAAAAAGAAAAATTAAGAAAATGATCAAATTTTTGATTTATTCCACTTCCCTGGAATAACAAATAGACATAATTCAGTCCCAAGTCATAGCATACGAAATCTTTAGTTTTTTCTTTGAATTATGGGACGGCATGCGAAAGAAGATGGGAAGTGTGCATATAGGAAAAATTTTTCAGCACTCTAGACCAGTTCCTCTGGATTTTACTTCTTGTGTCAGAAAAAAATATATTGCCAACCACTGCACAAGGTTGGAGAAATTTTCTCTTGACAAATTTAATCAACCAGTAATACATAATGAACATAAAAATATTTTTTGACAAAGACTCAGGTGAACTTTTTTCTTTTGTATTCAACATACCGTAAAGCGGGTCTACTTTACCTCATTTTAAATTCCAAAAGGTGTGTTTTCAAAGGAAAAAAATTAGTTATTTATGAGTGGTGCCAAATACCATCTAAAGAGTCGTTCCTATGTACTAGCTTAGATTTTCAATTCAATTCTCACATGCACACGAATATTTTTTTTACAAACAATATAAACAAATAATTTACAACGTAATCTCTTAATCAAAACAAAATGCTTAAGGTTGTCGTGGCCCTACTTTACTTTACTTTCCTCATAAAATAAATTATAAGGCCCTCTTTGCTTGGTCTCCAATATTTTCCGAAAATATTTTCTCCTTCGTAGATAGAAATTACATACTCACATGCCAATTTGTGAATTTACTATACATGTCAGATCCCTTCTTCGAAGTGAACGACTTTTGTCTTTATCTTGTATGACTTTTTTTTCATAAAATTGCCAGTCATATTTACATGAAATAAAAAATGAAGATGCCATTCACATTTTATAAAATCTTTACCTTATACAAAAAACATTCCGCCAAACAATAGTGAAAACAATGCAACAAGAAACAAAAAAAATGGCAGAAACTGGCTTATTTATCCATACACCGAAATTCTTAAAGAACCAATCAAGCAAGAAAAACCAATAAAATTTTTATTAATATTCCAATTCAAAACTTTCTGAAATACCTACTTTAATATTAACTTAATATTAACTTTCTTCTTTTCAATAGATCTAGATTCAGGCGGATCATAGTTCTAGTTGCATTTTTTGCACCAATTTTCCGACTATGAATAAGCACTACAATTTTTTCGGCTAACTGTGTATTTCTAATTTACATCAAAACCTAAATCACTCGTCAATTTCATCGACAACTAACTTTTTACAAAGTTCTTCGTTTCAATCTTTTATTTTTGCAGTTATTTTGTTTTAACAAATCAATATACTACTTTGGGTTTGAATTGCGCATACTTCAATTTGTTCTTATTTGGTTTTTACTTGTTATTGTTTTTTAAATTTTTATTCTAGACGTATAATCTATACAACTAGTGTGAAAATGGAGCTTCGCTTTCGGTAGGCTGTACATAAAATTCATTTTAAGCAAACTGATAGTTAATTTTAATTTTGCTTCCTCATATCTGAAATATTACAGAAAAATAAAAAAAAATATTGTAAGCTAATTTTCAAAATGTAATTTCAAATATTTTATGATTTTTGACAATTCATGCAGAATTTATGCTCTACTCAAAGCAAAATCGTCTCAGTATCTTAAACTTTCAAAGCATGTAGCCTTGTCAGAATAATTTCAAAATAATTTTAAAAACATCGTTGAACCCAAAAATGACCAAAAGTTTCGAGAATAATTTACTTTTGATCTCTTTAACAGAGATCTTCATAAGAAATTATAAAGACCCAAAAATTTTTCACTGCTAAAAGTTTTCGATTCATCCAGAGAAAATGAAAAAATCAATAACAGTCTTAAAATAGTATTTATATACAAGACAGGGACTTTATTTAAATTTAAACAGATGAAATCTTAAAAAAAAAAATACTAGAAGCTTTAGGTTTAGCAGCATAAAATAGCTTTTTTCAAACATACAACAAATACACAATAATCTATAAACAATCAGTAGCCAAACAAATATGCAGCAAATAGAAATAGCAGAGAAATTATTACTAGCATATAAAATAATAATTCGACACATGTAAAATACTTACCATGTAGACATTAGTTTAATAGGTTTCTGTTTTGCGTGAAAGTGTTTTGGTGGCAGCAGATCAATTATTTTTCATTTTTGTTTCTACAGTTCTATTAAATTTGTTTACTATACTTTGCAAGCACCAGCATATTACATCATTCAATACGCGCCAAATTGCTGTATGGAAAATTTCCGTTGAATTGAAACTTTCGATTATAGCAAGTACTTTTTCCCACGCTGGGCGCTAAATTTAATCGAAAAGCATATTCATTTAATTTACTACTGAAGCTTTTTAAGAGCTTTTGTTTTCATATTGAATTCAAAATAAAGCTAAAGAACAATTTTTGAATGTGTGTCTGTTATTCAGAAGCTTTTGGGAATGAGAATTCGATTAACTTTTTCAAAGAGCTTTCTTTAATCCTATGTTTACGACTGTTATGTGCACATGAGTTGTTATTTTAAAAATTCGAATGAAATATTTTTGGTTTTACGCTATTTAATTATTTCTTTTTTTTTTTAATTTGATAAAGCCGAGTTATCGTTCGTTCAAATTATTGGAATCATTGCTATTCTCTGGTTCTAATTAGTGTTGAAGAAAATTGTATAGAACTCAATTGAGAAAATTTTCATGATTACTAGGATTGTTCGAATTTGGAATTTATGCAAACTTTTGTGCTTATGAAATTCTTGTAAGTATTAAATTGAAATATAATCGTTCGTATCGAAAACAGAGATGAAGTAAATAATCGTCGCAGGACAAGCAAAGTGACTTCCTTTACACTAAAATTTTCAGTTCAGACGCATTCTACTTAGTCAATTAGTTTGAAAACCAACCCATATTATCAGTTTGTTTTTCATTTGAATTAAATCTTTACAATTTTGATCTAGTTTTCTACCAAAACAAGGAAATATGCAAACTTACTGCTAGGATATTTTGATAATCTTATTTTGTAGGTTTGTTTCCCATTCCTTATGCACGTTTTGCTCTTACGAATTTTGGAACCTGGAAACTTTTCGCTAATCCTAACTAATTCCTGACTTAAAATAATTTAAACTGGCTTAGACCCAAAACAAAATTCAGATCTTATATGAATGATCTTTTAAGTTACACTAAAACACCCCAGAGGTCACTGCAGTTTCTACCAATGTAACAAATTTTCTGCACGATTACACGAGCTTCTTCCATCTCCGTTGGAACAGGTAATCTAGGGTGGCGATGCATGTTTGATAATTGGTCAATTTTGGAAGGTAGGTCAGTTTTTTTTTGTGAAAAGGTTTGTGCATCCGCACTGATATGTGGACTTGGAACTCACAGTTTCGCTTAATCAAGGGTCAAAGGGAGGCTGAGAAGTCAATTTTAGTCAAGTAAAGAATTGTAATCCTGACAGCCATTTCCTGGCTTTTTTTTCGAATATCTTGAAACCTTCAAAGCTGGGCAGAGTATCGAAATATACCATGCTGAATATTAACACCCCACGATATAAGATAAAATCCAAGTTTTCTAGATTTTATGTTTTTATAAAAAAAAATCGATCGCTTAAAACTTTTGAGCCACTCTGTATCTTTACAGCGCTAAAATGCTATCAAATAAGCAATCAATCACACCTCTGCAAGTGGTTTGTTGAAGCAATTGTACTTGCAAAGTTTCATGCATTGGCGTACCGAACTCATTGGAATCGCATTGAGTGTGTATGTGTGTGTATGCAGACTTGATGTTCGTCATACAGATTGCTTATCAATTTGAAATAACTTAGTACTTACTCGCAAATTCTTTTCATGCTTGCCAGTTTCTCCAAACTTTGACCTTTAGCTTGTGCATTTTTATACTACATATCTGCTTTCTTATCGACTATTGCTGTTTATTACTGTTATTCATATGTATTACGGATATTGAAAATAAAGCATTTTGATCATAAATCTACGAATGAGTGTCATAATATAACTTTTTCAGTCTTTTAGCTATGTTTATTAGTTCAAGAAAATTAAGGATAAAACTAATTGTTGGCGAAAGATAGATATTTATACTAAAAAAACAGGTGCTATTATTTTATATCATTAATTACTTGAATATA
The DNA here is from genome assembly GCA_947369275.1 of Nemotelus nigrinus. NCBI lineage: Eukaryota > Metazoa > Arthropoda > Insecta > Diptera > Stratiomyidae > Nemotelus > Nemotelus nigrinus. The sequence continues at coordinate 29,867,974 of OX376375.1, read as the reverse complement.
TTAAACAATTGGTTACTCAGTGCTTCCAAAACTTTGAGTAATTTATTCAGCAATGTAAGATCATTCAGAGTATTATTTTATTAGTCAGCGAAAGGAGCTTCATAATCGAAATTTATTTAGAAAAAGACCGTTTTTTTTAAAAACCCGATTGATCAAATTTTAAAAATAACAGCATGTCGTATAGAACTATCAGACCAAAATAAATTTTAGCTTACTATACTTTCTGTTTTCCAAACATCATGCTGCCACAGATCCAACAATATTCGTATTACTATGACACTAAAAAAATTAAAACGATTTCATCATAACTAATATTGTTGTATAGACACCGGCATTTCTTCATAATTACCGCCAACTTTTATTCGTACAACACAGTCAGCAAATTCAATGCAATATTTATTTGCTGGCTAAGCACTTTTTGGGCCCGGCTCATTCAGAAAATTAATAATATTGAGGTTCATGGTGGGTACGGTCATGACCGTGATTTGTTGATACGACCATCGCCATTAACATTTCGAGGGCTTGAAATTCTTATTGTATGTATAAATTGCATCACATTTCGAATCGGAGTATCAGTTTGTTCTAATGAAAATGTCTTTACGTGTTCTAGTCATTGTATTAGCAGTTGTATCAACATCAAATGGATTCTACACACACACCCCGCCACATCCATTTCTGGCACAAATTATCAACATCGGAAACTCCTATATAAACAGGATAGCTGAAACTGTATTGGTGACTGCGAAAAATGCACTTTCGAAAGTGGCAGGTGCATCGGCGCACGTTGCATCAAAAATGGCGGATCATACGTACAATGCGTTGCGCTGGAAACGGAATACGGAGCGGGGAACGGACTATACATTACGGTCCGTGAGATCGATGTCCAATGATTACGCGAAAGTGGAGCGACGGTTCAATTGGAACATGAAGTCCATCTTCAGTGACAGTGTGAACCGTGTTCGCAGGGGTGTTCAACAAGCGAATATGGACGTGGTCGGACAGTTCCTGCAAATGGCAGCCCAATCGAATCCTGTGGTGCGACATCTCACTGATAACTGTCTGAATCAGGTCTTATCCTTAGGTGATCTGTTCGTCCACGGTTTCCAGGACTGTGTCCACGATGCGGAGCTAACTGCTGAAGCAAATGTCAATCGATTCGCCAAAGCTGTAACGCAGGTCCCCAGCAACATCAAAGAGGATTTTTCAACTATTGACAATTGTAACACGCCAGGACTGATGACTGGAGATGTTCTTAGCATTGCTGATCCTTATGTGAATTGTGCTGGTGGAACTGTAGGCAATATGATATCTCGGGTGAAAAAGGATGCGATGAATGTTGGCATGCACGTACCAACAGCAGCATTTGGGTTTGCGCATATCGGTTCGAAGGTGACCATGTGTGTAACGAATAAGTTCCATGAGGCTAGAAGACGGCTGGAGAATTTGGCTATGGAATTCACGAAGATGTTCAACCACGATCAATTTTATAATAATGTTCAGACCAATAGGATATTTAGGCGGTAGGTTTACAGAAAGATTCGATTGTGAAAAGCATATACTGATATGAGATAAGAAGTGAAAAATTATTAGATTTTGTATGTTGTATTTTATAAGTATTCTCTAATAAACAGGATTTTATAGAAATTTGTTTAAATATCATCAATGGGAAACATTTTTTACGTTTTGGTGAACAGTTGCTTTATATATTTAGTTGATGATGAGGAATATGATACAAATTTAAGCAGCCCAAGAGAGGAAGGTCAGAGAACGGTCAAAAAGTTGTCTTTACATAGGCATTAAAATCCTAAGCATTAAAACTACGTTTACAAGAAGTGCACACCCAGGAATCTAAAATACAGTCAGTGCAATTTTTTATGTGGATAGCAACACATTTATGTGGATAGCAACACATTCGAATAAATTTTTTGATGCACAAGCAATAATATCATTAAACACCATCATCGCAAGCTTTCGAAATTACGATTAATCTTCGATACGTAGCTAACAATTCGGAGCTCAAAAAGTCAGGTCACCGACAAGGGAACAACATCATGCTGTACTTTTAATGCTGCAACTTCAAAATCAAGCTGTTTATTCCTTGAGTCTCCTTAAACTTTGGTAAAACAAAACAAGGCTACTCATATTTTTGGCTGGCAACGATGTGGTTGCCTCAGGTATTTTGTCGTTAGTTTTTTAATGATTAGTCCTGCGGGTCAGAAATATTTTTGATATATTTCTGGGTTTTTGGATGGATATATACATACATATAAGTTTAAAAGAGCCTGAACTGTATTTCTTACTTACCTTTACCTAGTTTATGGTACAGGGTTGGGACTTATTCTGGGTTATCAGCAACAAGTAGCAGTAACTCATTTGACATCGTATTATGGTCAAATCATGAAATAAAATTTTTTTTTTACAGAACACCAACACATAAAGGGACTGGTTTATTTTGATGCAGGCTGTGGAGCTGTTGAACTGTTGTTGTGCCTGTTAAAACTAATAAATAAAATTGTTGGTTCTGCTACTATTGTTAATAATGTAAGAGCTGCTGATGAAAGTTTGGCTTTTTCTGTTTAGGTAGCGGTTGATAAAATTGTTGGTTCTATTGTTCTTGATGATCATTGCAAAAATTTCAAATCAAATCAATTGAAAATTCAATTGAGAAATACATTTAAAACTTAAAGAAATTATTTTTAAAAAAATTCACGAATTAATGATTCCTACTTTCATAGATAGGGTTTTTATCTGATGTTAATTCTACTCTTTTGAAGCATGATTTATCGCCACTTCTTTGACAAATCATTACACTTTTATTTGAATTCAATTTTTTAATGTTTATAAGCATTTTTAGTGCTTGCTGAACTTCGTCGATCGCAAGTCGAACTTGTGAGATTCCGGTCCCAAGCCCGCAGAAAAAAAGAGGGTCTGAGGCAACGAGGTAACTCTATCCTCAGTAAAATTTGTATAGTTGCAGCCTGATAGCTGAATCACACCTAAGCGTCTCAGGTCATTAGAGAGGATTAGCCATGCTGTCAGACCTGCAACATAGTTGCGTGAACTTTGGCACGCGGCAAGTCTCCTGAGCCCGAGGCCCCCATAAAAATGGTTGAGCGATGTGTCGACAACTCATCCTTGTAAAAACTTCCTTCGTCAAAAAACCGGGAACAAATGCCTCGGATTGGACGGATCAACAACAACGACCACGCAAACGCACAACGGATTATTCTATCGGAACCTGGAATGTACGCTCTCTGAACAAACGGGGTGCCGAGAAGACCCTCCTTCATCAGGTCGAACAGTTTAGACTGAGCATTACTGCATTCCAGGAAATAAATTGACTAGGCTGCGAGATCAATGACAAGAAATCGAATACAAATTTTACAAGTGGCAAACTGTCGGGCCACAAAGAATTTGGAGTAGCATTCATAGTGAAAAAGCGGCTCAAGCCGAACGTTACTGACTTCTAACCCGTGAACGAAATGCTATGTGTGATTCGCATTAAGGAACGATTTTTCAACCTCTGGCTTCAGTCAAAGACGAGTTTTATGCCTGCCTTGAAACTTTCTTGGACTCACTTCCATCAAACGATGTAAAAATGCTGCTTGGAGATTTCAATGCAGAAGTCGCGAATGAAAGTTGGCATTGGGGGACCACTGGAGGACACAGCCTCCAAGAAGAATGCAACGATAACGGCCAACGTCTAATCGCCTTGTTGTAAGCTCAATTTGCATTCCACACCTTCGCAATCATAAGGAGACCTGGAAATCTCCAGATACACATACAGTCAACCAAATCAACCACGTTCTTATTAGCAAGAGATGGGCTTCAAGTGTGATGGATGTTCGGTCGTACCGAGGAGCTAACTGCAACTCCGATCATCACCTGGCGAAAACAACGTACCGAGGCAGAATTCCTTCAGTGCACCAATCGAGATTCACCAACGAAGAATACAGAAACTCATTTGACGCAAAAAATGAAGAGCTTCTGAATCCACCATCAAACATCCTGGCAACAGAAGCTGAGCTTCGCGATGATACCGCTGATCAACTACCATCCATACAACCCTCGACAGAAGAAGAAGTTGGTATCGCCTTGCGATCACTGAAAAGGAATAAAGCGCCGGGCGCTGACGAGTTACCAGCTGAGTTATTGAAGTCTGGTATTAAGTTCGCTATATCAACTATTGCTGTAAATATAGGAGACTCAGGTGATCCCAGGCGATTGGCGTAGAATCATAATCTGTCCGTTACATAAAAAGGGAGATAAACTGTGATGTGAAAACTGTACAGCCTGCAAAATTCTGGCAAAAATCTTGCAAAATGGAATTAAACCGTTGGCTGTAGAAATCTTTGGCGAGTATCAAGGCGGTTTCAGATCTGGTCGCTCCACAATCGAGCAATTCATCACGGTAAAGTTAATCTTGCAAAAGTGCTGGGAATACCAAATCTATACCAAATCTTTGTCGACTTCAAACAAGCATATGACAGCATCGACCGAAGCGCACTATATAACATCATGCTGCAATTTGATATTCTGGCCAAAATAATAAGACTCAAAAAGATGACGAAGACCAACTCCGTCTCGCAGGTCCGGCTCCAGAACAGATACACGGAACCTTTTGAAACTCTTGTTGGCCTGAAGCAGAGCGATTGGAATAGTGCCGACGCTCTTCAACCTAGTACTTGAGTTTGCTATTCGGGCTATGAATCTGAGCACCAGCGGCACGCTACTCTTGAAGTCGACACAATTGGCAGCATACGCGGATGACACTAAAATCATGGCTCGAAAGCTAACCGATTCAGAAGAATTTCTGCCTAAATTTCACATCGCAGCAAAGGAAGTTGGACTACGAATCAACGAGGTCAAAACGCAAGTTATGCTGCAATCCATAACAAGGACGCCAGCGAACTCGACCTTCAACGTAGGGGACTTTAGCATTAAATTCGTGAGTAACTTTGTTTACCTGGGTAGCAACCTATCGAATGACGCCAAAGAAACTGACGAAATCAAGCGACGGATACAACTAGCAAATAAGACATTCTTCTCGGTCCTCCCCATTACGAAAACGAAGTATGTACACAGAAAGAATATGCTCCGCGTTGATAAAACTATCATAAGATCTGTGCTGTGCTATGGTTGTAAAACATGGACCCATATGGCGAATTTTTGGGGCTGTTTGCGACCGAGATGGATGGCGCATCCGGTACAACAATGAGTTGTACGATGAGCTTGAAGTCTCCAAAATCGTCAAACTGCAACGTTTACAATGGGCAGAGCATGCCGAAACGAATTATGAACGGAAGACGAGTCGACGGAGCGAGACTACGAGGAAGACAGAGAGCTCGTTGGGGGAGCTCAGTATATGCGAACGCCGAGCAACTTCTGTGATTCCAAGACTGGAGGACGCGGTCACGGGACCGAGATAATTGGAGGACAACGATCCAGGCGGCCATGGCCCAACGTCGGGCTGTTGTATCACGATGATGATAAATTCTACTCTTTTGAAGCATAATTTATCGCAGCTTCATTGACAAATGATGACACTTTGATTTCAATTCAATTTTTTTTAATGCTTATAAGCATTTTTCCTGCTTGCTGACCGAATGACCCAATGAGTTTTATTGAGTGTTCAGTTGTCTAGATAACAATTCAAATCGCTAGTTGCTAAGGGCTCCATGGCTAACAGTTTTTTTTCTCGGAAAATTAGAGTCGCTACACATCGACTTTAGATTGCACTCTATACATATTTACCAGGTGTATCAGTCGATGCAATCGCTGTGTAAATATTAACGCAACAACTAAGATAAAGTGTACGATAGTAGAACGCAATTATTAAAAAATATTTCATTTTCACAGGCCGTGTAGGGTTGTATTTATTGCCAAATACGTATTTCTATATGTAGACGTACTTAATTGAGTCATCTGTCTACTAAACCGATGCATCTACTGACAACATAAGCTCCCTATTTGCGTGAAAGCGAGACATAAAAACGTGACTTACTGTGCTAATAACTGCCCTGATGATGTCATAAAATCAACAGACATCAATTACCAATGAGCAACAGAGTTAAGCAAATATACTATCATAAAATCTATAATATTTATTTAGAGACCCCACCAATAGACAAAACCGCAATGAAATTTTCATTTGAAACCGAACCGTTGCACTTCAAACGATTTCACGCGTAAACAGTTCAAATTATGTTAAAAATAAAAAAACGTATCCCTATATACAGGTCCTATCAATTTCTACAGCATGCACTTATGTACTTGCCATCCAGACTTTCCGAATTTTCTCTCTCACGGAGTTTTATCGACTTATGTCCGTATCAGGTGATAAGTGATTGATAAGAAAATTTTCAATCAAACTGTTATTTGATAACAACAGGTTGACTTGCGATTTCGAAACGTGTGCTTGCTCGCCGCTTGCGACATTAAATATGTAGTTTTATTCGCGACGCGAAACGTATTGGCTACGGAAATTGAAAGGTTGTGATACAGTTAGAAAAAATTATAGAAAACAACAAAAAAAGTTGGTGTGATAGTTATTTCGTAAATATATAATAATAATTACGGGATTAGTGAAAATAAATTAAGTGGGTCCAAAGCTCAATAAGGATTAGATCAAATCCATTCCTTGGAAAAGAATTGAAACATCTGCAAAACGTTATTCACACAACCGGTGACGTGAAGACGATTTGACCTTGTACAACGCGGATTATTATGTAAAATGGCAAAACTTACTCAACATGTAAGTTAAAATGTTTCTGCGATATTGGCAGCCACACTAAAATTTATACAAGAATTTAAATAAATCGTTAAAGTTTCGCAAGGCCTATCTGAGTTATCAGTGAAGGCAGAAAAGATTCGATAAAAATGTAATTACTTTGGAATGTTTAGCAAATGCCATCATCAATTTAAAAAATAAACGACGAAGAGTGGAATTGTGTTCGATTCGTGTACAATTTGCAATTTCTGATGAGGTTGTAAAGATACTGATTATTGTGATTGTACGCATACAGGTAGATATCGGTGTGCAAGGTGTGGGTGGTTGACTATTGGTGCTACTGTGATTGTTAAAATATTTCTATGACTCATATCAGCTGATAATTAGAAGTTATGTGTGATTTGACAGGATTTTTGATAAAGATTGGAGGAAAGTTTATTTTGGTTTAATTAATCATGGCAATGAATTAAACACTCAAGCCAGCTGTACGTGAAGAGTCCGGTTATAGGATTTACCGAGCGCATGGTTTACGTCATAATGCTTGTGATAGATATTTCGATTTTTTTTATCAATTATTAGTTGGTTTCTATGAGAAAGTCCTAAAGATAATCCACAAGACAGTTACAGCTGATTGATTAATTGAAGATTTTCAATATTTTCTCGTTAAATCATACCGGAGCTTTGTATATGATGTTAAATATGCTAATTTCGAATCATTGAATCTGTTTAAATTCCATGGTGCATTGTAATCAATATGTTTGGAAAAATTTGTAAATTATGATTGCTATGTTAGATGGTGCGGAGTGTATACCGAATCGGTAGCATTTGAAAATTCCAATATTTAACTCTGTTTCAATTGCAATTATTCAACTGTATCAAACAATTGAATTGTTTATAGTTTAACATGAAATCTGAATACCATGGAAATTTTCAAAAAACAATCTCACGTCTAAGAAACATTTTGCCATTAAAATTTCTATTGCTTCTAATGCAGGAATATTTTTTGAAACAGTTGTGCGTATAAAATTTATGCGGAAACAATGTGGAATAAGATTGTTTCCTCGCAATATATAAACTATTCCTTCCCAATATATACATTTCCCCCTCACAATATATAAAAGAATTAGTTCAGGAAGAGCCGGAGTGATGTAGCCGGGAAAATGGTCGCCATAACATAGGAACCCAATGGTAGTGGGATGATATAAATAACTGGCCTTAAACGACACAGCTAACGAAGGCTGAAAAGCTGCTGATAGGGGGAGCAAAAACAACGGTGACTGGATTGAAAACATCAAGGATGTGCTTGTTATTTGCTTACCAAGGAAGTTCCATAAAAATATAGTTGGCCAATATAATTTCTGGAACAAAAATAATTAGATTTTATTACACACTGTGACTGGTTTCAGTAAGAAAAATCAAAGCCTGATACAAAATTGTAGAAGCAAGAACAAACAAAAAAAAAAAAATTGGGGAAAAAGTAATGCATGAAGGGAAATAAAAACGATATTAATAAAATTACCTTGGTAATCTAATTATGGAACATTCAGTAAAAAATGATTTTGTTTTGCGTGAAGTGTGGCTTTGATTGACGAATCTTAAGGTGGGGCTTTCAGCTCCATCTGGTCAGAAGTACTAGTTTGCAGCTATAAAACTTTCCATTTCGGGTCTGCCTCTATGGCGGCTTCTATCTGCAAAATTAAGGGCTGCATGATTCTTCTTACACTTATTTTCTATGTCAGATTTCGGGATTTTCTTAGCTCAGCTCAGTTTTAAAAGCTGATTTTATTTGCCCTCTATGTGCAAAGTCCTTTATGTACTTGTCTTATAATCCCATGATGGTATAAAATCGTGGCTATTATGTGTCTAGAGCAAATGATAGTAAGCTCCGTCTCGTTTTATATCAACAAAATATAATAACAAAATATAATATTAATTAATTAATATAATATTAATTGTTATTAATTTTATAATAACAAAATATTTCGGTCAGAAAATAGAAAAATGCATATACTTTTCACGAAGACGAAGCATGGTTATATTGACCTTCTGAAGTAGAGGTGGGTTGTGATAGGAAAATTCCGTATCAAATACTCATGGATAATGTTACTTCTTTCGTTCTGATATTTTTGCTTGATTCTTTTTGTCACTGATACTTTGATACTTTTGCGCACTGATACTTTTTATAACTGATACTTTTTATGACTTTTTATCGCACATAGTACAGCGCATATATTTTGTGCGCGTAATGTACCAAGAGATGGGTTGTGACGTGAATTTTCTGTATCAGGTACAAGTTGATACTGCCACTTTTATCACTGTTGCTTTTTCAACGAACGATGACATGAGGAGTAGAGTAACATTCGCAAAATTGCACCATATAAATCGTACGTCTGTACGCTTAACGTGTCAGGTACTATACCAACAATATCGTTTTCGCATTGGATCTCAAGATGCATGGAATACGCATAGCACATACATGAGAACTGAAAATATTGCAACTTGTGGGTGACTTTACATTGATGGTTGTTACTAAAAACACCTGATACATTTTGATTGTATCATTTTCGTGTTTCAGTGGCATTCTATATCAATGACACTCTATACAATACAACCATCCTCTATTCTGAAGAATTTCGTGAGACCAGAATAATAACATATTTATTTGTTAGATATCAACAATATATTTCGCGGGCTAGAATTTGAAAAATATTAAGTGAAAAGTGAAGCCAGTAAAATAACTATTTCTGAAGTAAAAAGGAATATATATTTTCAGTTTTCCATCGAACTTTGTATTGAAATAGTTAAAGAAAAATTTGATTTCACTGATCAAAAGTTAAAACTATTGTGATTGTTGGGTTCAAATTTTTAGACGTGCTGGAGTGCATTATTTTATTTTGAAGTTACATATATAATTTCATTTAGCGGTAGTGCCACAAGCTTTCAAATTTAGATAATTTGAAGAAAAAAAAAATGAAAATGTAATAGCTGTTCTGTGAAAACAGTAAATTATATTATATTAAGTTGCGTATTAGTTGAAATTACAAAAGATTGATAAATTTGGATTCTGCAGAAAGAATTTTTTGCAAGGCAATCGAAATTTGTTGATGGCAAGTACAACACACTTTAGATGCTCCTATGGTATCTTGAATATACGAATTCTCAAAATTTTAAGTCTATATATATATTATAAGAATTGATGATCGGCTAACTTAAAGTGTTACATTTTCAGTTATTATTAAAAATGTAATTTGATACATGCACAATACTGAATTAATTTTACTGATACAATCTTATTGGATTATACGACATATGATTTATCTTATTCGTTATATTAAGAACATATAATTGAAATTAGTCTTTAATTTTACTTTTCACTTATTTTTTTTATGTTTAATTATTTCGTTTTGTTAAATCATATCGATTGAGTCATTTTATAATTTTGATATACTCTTCAGCACGTTACTGTAGCTATAATATCAATGATCCTTGATTATTCCTCTAATTTAGTATTATTTCATAAAATTCAGTACTATTCGAAGCTAGAGCTCAGTACACATTTTTACCGAAGTGTGAGATCCCTGAACCATACTGATACTTTAATTTCGCCCAAAGTGCTTCCAGCATCATTTTCAACGCACTCTGCTCCAAGGCACAAATAAGCTTTTTGCTGGTTTGAACATCACCCAAATACCCTTTAAACCTTCGGTTTCTGCTCAAGTTTGGAAAGAAATTCTTGCTCAGTTTTTAAAAAATGTAAGTACACCTATCTTGTACTCTATTTAATGTTTTCGACTTAGGTTTGTCGTATTTTTTGAAAAAATAAACCACTTGCGCAGCTTCAATTTATAGGATTAAATTCGAACAGCACAATCAGTTCCGTTAAACTCCAAGCGGAGAATTCGGAAATCAGCTAATGATTGTCAAATTCAACCTCCGTGGCCTTCAAATAAGCCCTTGTCATTTACATATATGGCTAACTGTATAGTAGGCAACTGGTTTCTTACCTCCAAATCGTTGAAGCTTGAACATATCTTTTTTCCATTTAATGCTTCTTTTAGTACCAATATGGATTTGAGATTGTAATTTTACCTGTTTTTAATTTTTTTACGCATGATATAAACGAATAAATAATTCAATAATATTAAAAACACTAAAAAATTCAATAATAATAGTGGAAAGAAAATATCTACAGAGAAGACGCATTACGGATTTAACTCGATTCCATCACATATAACAAATGATTCATCAATCGACGTCTGAAATATTCGACTTCTATCGAAACCGCAACCGGAATGCAACTTAAGTACTCAAGATAACCATAAGCTTTCATATATAAAGCTTACTATCTGATAGCCACGAAATACACAAAGCAAATAAAATTAACTTCTCAGTTGATAAAATTATAAACAATATTTTATTAATACATGATAATATCATTTTTTATTTTTAAATTATGATGAATTAGTTTCTGGCAGATAAATTATGGAAAGTCGAAAAATTCAATCAATTTTGCAGGTTGCACTGATTAAAGTAACAATTCCAATTATTTAATGGATATAATTATTTAATCAGCAATAGTCAATTAATTTTCATAGTAAAAGCATTTGTTTTTTTGAAATCGACTTTTATGCACAGAATTCTATCTATTTTTTTGATTAGTTAAAGAAATCGGCTTTATTTTGTCATGAATGATACAATTTTTTAAACTTTATGATTCAATTTATCCGTTACTGAGCAAAACTTTCGATCTGAAAGAAACTACCAGTAGATATGTTTTATCAGCGAAAAAAACCACATACTTATCTACCAGATAAAATCACCCTTCGGTATGTGAAAGTTTGCGATCACATATGAAAAGTATCGTACAGCACATATGTCAAGCATATAGTCATAATAAGATGTTAGAGTAATTAGAGTGGTTTTCTAAATCCATCGTGTGATAATACACTGTTTGTTACACACGAGATATGATATCATCGATACCAGTACATTGTTACTATCAGTGAAATATAACCCTAGGTATTTATATTGTGCTACTGATTAGTGAAAAACATCTCTAAGCGACTCACTACAAATCCAGAAAAAATACGAATAATCTCAACTATGTAGCCCGAACACCTACATATGTGATTAGTCCATTGACGTGTGATTTTCTATTGTGCATTTGTTGATAAGCTTTAGAAATGACATTAATCTCATAATTGGTAACACTTTGACTAAATATGATTTTTTTGATAGAGGAATTTTAAGAGTACAGCTTAATTAAGCAAGTAAACATTTTAGAATAAATGTTAGGTTTATAATGGATAACCGTAGTTGGTAACTAAATTGTTGACCCATAAAAAGTGTGATGAATTAAAATATATAAAACCCGATCCTGGCTTAATTACGGAAGATTAGGACTAGAATCTAGACAATACTCTGACGATTTTGAATAGAGGCTACTTTTTTCTACATAAAACTATTCCTGTAAACCTCATTTTTTGATAACTGTGACGGTTTTACAAATATGACCAATATATAATAGCTCTATTTCACATGAAAAATGACAAGATGTTAAATTTAAAGTGAATTTGAAACGCCCTAAAAAATTTTATTCTTTCGTCAGGAGAAATCGAAAAAATTTTTGTTCATGGTAGGTTGGAAGGTTCTTCGCCATCCAGCATTGCTAGAAAAAATACAGAGAGTCTTGAACATTTTTTTTTCAGAAAATTTTAGTTTCAATAACAAAAACGTAGCTTAGTTTCAGTAAAAACGAGATCGTTTTAATAAAAACTATTTATTTCAACATAATAAACAATACATGACAAAAAATAGTTCATATAACTTATTAACTGCATACTATGATTATGTTGTAACATATATTTTCCGAAAGTAATTTTGATTTAAGGGCTTCATTTAATTTTATGCCTGCACAAGTTTCATTTCTTGATTTTTAATATTCTTCAGACAAAAGTATGCCACTTGGAGTATTTGTTAGCAATCGATTGCTTGTTTTTTCGTTTATTAAGATTAATTTGAGAGAAAGTTATTTCTACACACGCAGGAGAATTGGGTAAGGAAAAACAAAAGTACTCAAAATTTGGAAAAGCTGACTTGCGCTCTCATGTTTCAATTGTTGCCACTTGTTTCTAAAATAACTCAGCATTGCTGGTTTCGAAATTGGTGAATTCAATATTTTTTAGGTCCCACGACTGTGCAATTCTGCAATTCTGATATTTCTATTCAATTTGGAAAACATTAACAAAGTGCGATAATTGAAGATTGTCTTTTCCAAACCATATTTTCAGGATATATGAAACTGATACTGATATATTTGGTTCACAAGCTCAATTTAATTTTAAACAATGCGTTTTTAATACTAATAAATCATCTTTTTTTCTACTAACTATTATATCAACGCATACTAATATATCACTGTTTTCACGGGGCATTCACTGCAGCCTCCAAATAAAGGTTATTTTATGGTAAAAATTACACTACAATTAAAAATTTAACATCCTCTATTTTGGTTTTCTCTAAGTAATTTTTGCTATTTTTGTTATTTTCTAATTAAGCCAAAATATTTTTGCGGGTTCACTTTGAAAGAGCTTACTTAATTGTAGAATTCGACAAAGAGCTAGCCGCAGGCTGAGTTTTTCGAATTCTGTACCTTTTTGTTTGAAATTTTGATTTGTGGTATATGATTTTTTCACTCTTTTACTTAAATATTCATAATGGGGTTAATTCATTTCTAACCACCATTGATTGGAGCGGCATTTTATCAGAACTTACATCTGATGATTGCCTTGACTGAATGCATTCTACCTATATTCATGTCTATTATTTATCCCCAGAATCTTAAAAATTCCTCTTGGTTTACTAAATGTATTATCTCGAGCCTATCTAAAAAATCGAAGCTTCTTAAAACATACAAACTGTCTGGCTCAGTTGAATACCTTGAAGCTTACCTTGAACTGAGAGCTGATACCAAGCTTCTTGTTAAAACTACGCACCATTCCTACATTGGAAACATAGAAAACGGAATGCCTAGTGACAACTTCAAACTGTTTTGATCACACTATGGACAATTGCGAACCATTCGGAATAGTCCCCCGACTTCCAATTCAGGATCAATTTTCGACTTCCTCTCAAGGCAGCATTTGCTTGCTCAGTACTTTGTCTCATTGTACTCTGTGTCCTTCATAATTTCTCCTCTTCCTGAGCTCTCTAGTAGATTACCGACATCATTTGATTCTATTACGCCTTCTATTGTTAAATCCCTAATAGGAAAACTCAAATCTTCTTCAAGCATAGGTATTAATAGACTGCCAACAATAGTTTTGAAAATGACGAGCACTTCATTAAGTTTTCCTTTGAACATCATCATTAATAAGAGAATATCCGAGGGTCGTTTTCCTTCCCTCTGAAAACAGGATATAATTCATCCAATTCCTATACAATTTTCACCCAATATCGATTCTTCCATCCTATTCCAAGATCTTTGAACGGTATCTACATGACTTTATCGTAATCCAATATGGACATCTCATTGCAAAAGAACAGCTCGGTTTTCTTCCAGGTCGTTCAATATCAACAAACCTCGTATGTCTCTGCAATTTCGTTGCTAAAGCTTTGGAGGCTCAACTTGAAGTTCACGCAGTATGTACGGACTTCTCTCAACCTTATGATCATGTTGATCATAATCTTCTTCTTTCTAACCTATACACACTTGGCTTTTCTTTATACATTATCAAATGGATAGAATCATACCTATGCGATCGATCTTGCTATGTTCAGTACGATTCCTGTATGTCCCATCCTTTCGAGCCTAGAACTGGTGTTCCACAAGGTTCTATTCTGGGGCCCGTCCTCTTTTTGTTTTATGTGAATGATCTACTGTCACTTCTTTCTTCTTAATGTCTATTTTAAGCCGATGATCCGAAACTTTTCGCAACCATAAGGTCTATTGATGACTGTAACCTTCTTCAATCCAACCTTAAAATCCTCGAAAGCTGGTATAATGAAAACAAGCTTGTTCTGAATTCAAAGAAATGCCAAAAAACACTGTTTTTTCTCATAAAACTCGTTGGATATCCATGTGCTCTCTTCTTAATAAATTTAAAAATATTAACAACTAATTTATGTATAATTATGCACATGTTTTAACAATAATAATTGCCTGCGCCAAAGATCTTTGCGCTATGTTTGACAACAAGCTCAGATTTGATATTCACATATCAGATTTGATCACGAGGCTCTAAACTGGCATGCTTAATCTTAAAATCATTCGAATCTATTCAACCAGCTTGACTTTTATATTGTTCCGTTGTCCGGTCAACTGTGAAATTTGCCTCTGTTGTGTGGTCTACTCAATATGAATGTGATAAAAAATTCACTTGGAGGAAACTCACTCGCTTGCTACTTTATAAGTACGGTATTCCCCGTTTAGATTATCATGATCGTCTCTCCTTTCTCAAGCTTTATACGCTGTGTTCCCGTCGTATATATCACGATCAATGCTTTCTTCGCCAAATCTGTGGGAACCTTTCACATGATCTGGAAATTTTGAAAATGTGGAAATTTTGAATAAAATCTGGGTGTCTAGAAAACGTTGTGAAAATCTGACAATTTCCAGATTTAAATCAGGATTTGCCTCCATCAGACAAGCCCGGGAGGCCCATTGTGATACCAAATTTCGTAAAATGTGTAACCCACAGCTCTTATTAAATTGAGAGCCACTCCGAGCCCTTTATTAACAGTGGTCTTCTTCAGGTCCATCGACGCTAGATCGGTTGGACTTACAAACAAGTATGAACCAAGAGACTGCTTCCTTCTTTTAGCATGGGCCAATCACTTACAATAGAACTGAAAACCTGTTTCCTCTTCCTCCTTGCATATATAACTCCAGCGAAAATCGTTGTAAGGGATACCCAGTCGCACTACATGACTGCCAAACAAATAATGTCTAGTTAAACATGACATTGCTACGAGAGAGCCCACGATTTCCAATTCGAGTAGCTCTCTGGTATGAGCAAAGTCAAAAGTTATCCACTATTTCTTTGCAATTGCACCGGAAGATTCTTCCACCCAGGACTTAACAAGGTCTTTAAGATGTTTTGTCTGATCGTCAGTTTAACTGAAAATAGAAAATAATAAAAAAAATATATGGATTCCAGAGAGAGAACATGATAGCCAACTCCTCCAAAGCACATACAATTTATTTGAAATCATTGCCACTGACAGCTCTCAAACTCCACTACACTGCAAAACAGAATTACAAAGATAAAGAATTTATTGTTCAATTAGTTTTCGTTAAAAGAAATGTTTTCTTTCCACTAGTAGAATTTTATTTGTATTCGGTGCAAAAACGAGCGATTTATTTTCTAATCAGAATTTAGACCTGAAAAAAACTGATTAAAATCCATCATAAATTGTATCTACGTCTTTATTTTTATTTATTTGTGTGTTTTATACGCATGCGAATTTTTGGGTATTACAAAGAAATGAATAATATTTTCCACTTCCTGCCTGACGTTACCACTATCAAAAACAATAATTTCTTACTTACTTGCTGCGACTTGACTTTTCTTTTCTCTAGAAATTGTTTTATAACAATAGGAAATAAACCAGCCTATAAATTGATTGTCAAATCTTAATACAACATCTTAAATCGCCATCAGTATTCAATCTAAGATGCATGAAAATAACTTGTCATCGTTTCTAAGAAAAGCCATTAAATAAAGAAAGTCCGATGTATTTTTCTTGATAATCACAAATTTTCGCGATAGTGGTTTTTGTTAAGTATTTACAGAATATGACTCCTTGGAAACATTTAAATTATTCTGATGAAGCATGCGCGTGTCTAGTGAAATGGAATAGTAATTATCTTCATATCAGTCTGTACGGTAGGCAAAGATAGCGTAGTCATTTAGTGAAATAATCATTTTTAGATTATGCGGGCTCAATAAATAGATATTTGAGTTATCTTATGTTTTAAGATGACGCAAAAACATGTATGAATGTAAAAGCTAATAAAGCTATATATTTTTAATGCTAGCACAAGTATATATACATAAACCAAAGGCCGGCGATATACTCGACACTAATAAACCAAACACTAAAGATTTATTCAATTTAACATATCTGATGATGAAAAAAGGTATTAACATTTTACTAGTAGTGCTGGCATGCTCGTGTGTAGCATTAGCATATCTGTAACCAAGGTCAACAAAAGCTTCCAAATCGAAAAAATACTCGAATGCAAATAGGCAAAAACATTGACTTGATTTTTACATAATTTGCTCATTTATTAATTTATTTAAATCCAATCTAACAGAACAATCTAATAAAAAAAATTAGATAGTATAACAACCCATAAATATAAAGTAAAAACTATGAAAAAGATGAGAAAAACTCATACATTTAGAGGCGAGCCCATATTTAATATATCAGCTTCTTCTTGTCAACAACAAAATTAAAGTAGTCTTTTAGCAATCTTTTTCAAAGCATGACGTTGAAGTTGATGTAGACTTCATTAAGTCACGTGTATGAATGCGAAATGATCAGCTCCATATTCCACTATACCCCTGATTTGAATCAGGTTCTTCCTTACAGCTTGGTCAAATCAATGCTTGGTGTGTGTTTGTGGTTGGATTTGAACCATGAACGAAACATGCAGGCATCCGGATGTCTACTTCGGCACAATATCATCAGCTACGCAAATATAATTAAAATAAAGATAAACCTTAAAATTAATTATAAGTAAATTTGATAATTTTCCTCGGTAAATATATACTAACACAATAGATGCATATGCAAAACTAGTATTTTTTGAAGAAAAACATATTTTCTCTTCTTTCAGGTGGAACTTGTCTGGATCAAACCCAGGGAAGAACATGAGTTCAGTGTTCCGGTTGGATGTCAAGTGGTTCGTTCGGAGAGAAACAAGAAACTTGTCCGGGACGATGACGGAAAAGAGTTTTGGATACCGGAAAAAGATATCCTACGAACCATGCACATTACATCTCAAAAAGACGTCGATGATATGATCACATTAGGCGATTTACAGGAATATGCCATTTTAAGGAATCTTCATATTAGATATAATCGAAAACAGATTTATGTAAGTATGCGTAGCTTATTTGTTAAGATTTTATAGACATTATTTTCCATAAAGTTTGAATTGATAGATGTTTTATATATGTCAAATATACCCCTGATTGCTTCCGCTGGAGGTCTAAGAACTTTGAAGAACTTTTCATTAATTTACTCTGCTTATATAATTTACAAGCTTTCGAAGCTAAACTATATTTTGACACAGCATGCCCCTCCCTCTTCTTTCCCTAAAACACACTCCCCTAATTTTATCCATTGAAGACAAATTTATCTCACTATAAAATTTCAAAAAATCCATCAATTTTTAATGCTGAAACATATCATTTCCACAGACTTACACAGGAGCAATGTTAGTAGCCATCAATCCTTACGAAGTCCTTCCCATCTACACCAATCGCCAAATCTCTCTCTATCGTAACAAAAAAATAGGCGAACTACCACCGCACATCTTTGCGATTGGAGACAACGCATTCCAAGAACTCCGTCGTGATACAATGAATCAGTGTATTGTGATCAGTGGTGAATCGGGTGCTGGGAAAACTGAGAGTACCAAATTGATATTACAGTACTTGGCAGCGATCAGTGGAAAACATTCGTGGATCGAGCAACAAATCATCGAAGCCAATCCCATTATGGAAGCATTCGGTAATGCGAAGACCATCAGGAATGACAATTCTTCGCGTTTCGGGAAATATATCGAAGTGCATTTTGACGATAACAATGCAATCAAAGGAGCGAAAATCGAGCATTATCTATTGGAAAAGTCAAGAATTGTTTCGCAGAATAAGGACGAAAGGAACTATCATATTTTCTACTCGATGTTGGCCGGCCTAAGTCGAGAGGAGAAGAAGAAGCTGGAACTGGAAGATGCTTCCAAGTATTATTACTTGTCACAAGGAGGAAGCTTTGTCTGTGATGGAAGGGATGATGCAACTGTAAGTACAGCCTTTATTTCGAAAAATTTCTGTTTCAAATGAGAATTTATTTAAGGATTTCGCGGAAATTCGATCAGCGATGCAAGTTCTATCCTTCACGTCGGAAGAAATGTGGAGCATATTCAGTCTCCTGGCCGCACTACTGCACTTGGGAAACTTAAAACTGAAGGGCGTTGTGGTTCAGAACATGGACTCGTGTGAAGTCAACGATAATTCGAATGCCACCAAAATCGCCTCTCTACTCGGTATACCGA
Organism: Nemotelus nigrinus; assembly: GCA_947369275.1. Taxonomy (NCBI): domain Eukaryota; kingdom Metazoa; phylum Arthropoda; class Insecta; order Diptera; family Stratiomyidae; genus Nemotelus; species Nemotelus nigrinus. The sequence goes on along the minus strand of OX376375.1, from coordinate 29,848,958 downwards.
AGCAGTTGCTTTGTGACGCTCTGACACGTAAAACAATTTTTGCGCAAGGTGAAAGTGTCGTTACAGCTATTTCGAAGGACACCGCTCTCGAAGGACGAGATGCGTTCGTCAAGGCGATTTATGGTCGCATATTCTTGAAGATTGTCGATCGAATCAATGATACGATATTCAAGATCAGTAACAAAGAAAATATGAGGACTATCGGTGTCCTGGATATTTTCGGATTTGAGAACTTTTTAGTGAACAGTTTCGAACAACTGTGCATTAACTATGCAAATGAAAATTTGCAGCAATTTTTTGTGCAGCATATTTTTAAGGTAGGTTGGTTTGAAAAATGACAGAAAATTTTCAGCTGTAAATGGGTAGGCTGATATCACATGATTATTACATTACAGATGGAACAGGAAGAATATGCTGCCGATAATATTGACTGGAAAGTCATTGATTTCATTGACAATCAACAAATTCTAGATATCATTGGAATGAAACCAGTGAACATTATGTCGTTGATCGACGAAGAATCGAAGTTTCCCAAGGGTATGTGTTCATTTTATTTCAACGAGCATAAAACAATCGTTTATTTTTTTGAAATAACAATATTTTAATTTGTGTCTATTGGCTGCTTATGGCAGCTTATAGTTTTTTATTGACAGGGTATAAACAATTGACAAAAAAAAAATTCAAAAAATTATCACAAATAAATAATTCTTTTTTAACTTACCATCTACCATTGATATGATTTCATGTTTTTAGTTGAATAATTCCAATTATTTTCTTTCTATCAGGTACCGATTCAACCTTATTGGAAAAACTACATATCACTCATGGTAAACGAACAATCTATCTTAAGCCAAAATCATCACAAACTTCCCATTTCGGAATTCAGCACTATGCTGGCGTTGTATACTACAATCCTAACGGTAAGCTGCTTCGGATCTCACAATTTTTTGATTTGAGATTGGGTTTAATGAAACTAATTCATTTGCGCAGGTTTCTTGGAGAAGAATCGTGATTCCTTCAGTTTGGACTTGAAAGAAATGATAGCCTTGTCGTCCAATAAATATCTGATGAATCTTTTCAGTTCTGAAGGTCTTCGTGACACGGCAAAGAAATCGGTCACTTTGTCGGTACAGTTTCGAAATTCACTGGATCTTCTTATGAAAACTTTATCGGCGTGTCATCCATTTTTCATCAGGTGCATTAAACCGAATGAAACTAAACAAGCTAGTGTAAGTATATTGATGATGTGAAGCTATTTTTACAAACAGTATCAACGGGTATACAGCTAATAGAAAGGATTTATTTTTGCAATTAAATACTTTGCAGTAAACTCCAGGTCTTTGTCGAAAGTATTAACATAGAAGCCCCATCATGAAATGCTATGAACTATCGAAGAAATGAGGCTTTATTTCAGATATTTTGGCACTTGATCAAAAACAAAATGTTAAAATTTCATTTAAAAGCTAAAAATCTTGTCAGATATCGGTCTGGTATTGAAAACCCCTGAAAACATTAAAATACACTTATAGTTTAAGTAACTTATTAAAATATATTTTGAGTAAAAGCTTATACTTTAAGTGTTTGGTCTTGAGAGCGTGGGAAAAAAATTAATTAATTGAATTCAACTGAACTTGAATCTACCTTTTTTAAACCACTTCTCGTACCTAAACCTAATCTCCATTATCTTTTCAGTGTTTTGATCGTGCCTTATGTGTACGTCAATTACGATACTCCGGCATGATGGAAACAACGAAAATTCGCAAAGCAGGCTATCCGATTCGTCACACCTATAGAGAGTTTGTACAAAGATACAGGCATCTCATTCCGAGAGTAGGTCCAGTTCACAAAATCAACTGCAAAGAAGCTACCGAAAAAATCTGCAGACTCATATTGGGTAGCAAAGCTGACTTTCAACTGGGCGACACAAAAGTGTTCCTGAAAGATGCGGATGACATTCGACTGGAGAAAGAGCGCGAAAAGATCTTTTTGAAATATATTCTGATTATTCAAAGAGGTTTCAGACGGCTGATATTCAAGCGATGGCTTGAGAAACATCGTCAAGCTGCCATTATCATTCAACGAGCTTGGCGAGGTTATGCCAGCAGATCAAATTATTCAGCTATTCGACAAGGATTCTTACGACTGCAGGCTTGCATTCGCTCACGTCAGCAGTCGTATAGTTTCGGAATTATTCGTGTCACTGTGCACCGGCTGCAGGCACATTGTCGTGGATTTTTGACGCGGCAAAGATTCAAGGACAAACTACATCGCTTGCGTGAAATCTCGAAACTTCGCCTGGTGGAGGAGCGTGAGTTCCGGAAAGCTGGCAACAAAAACTGGAAGATCGCTGTTGAAGAAAACTACCGAGCGCGATTGGCGGAAATCACCAGAGCTATGCCAATCGTACAAAATGGCTACGAACACAATGGCCTGCCTTCGTCCAGACAGCACAAAATCAACGTCGAAGAAGACAACAAGGTGGTCGACGATGTTTTTCGTTTTTTGCATGTTACTTCTGACGATGCCGACGACGAATCTGTAAGTGTAGCGCCGCATGTGAGCGATATGTTGGTTTATTTTGAGGCTAAAAGTCGTGATAAGAAACGTATACCGAGTAAATTACTATCGTGTCCTGTCGGCTTTTATACGTACGAATCAAGACTGTAGCCCTCAGAAAAGTAAATCGGTAGGCCTATTGTACATATATGCTTAGTAACTAGACTCAATTTGTATGATAGAATTGATTTCGTATTCTCGAATGTTTGCGCAAACCATTTATTTTTTTTTGTTTTGCTAGACTTGTAAGATTAAATAAATTTTTCATTGTAAATAAACATTGTACAGAATAATACTGTGTAGCCATAAAACATGTAAAGACTGGAACATCGTTTCATTTCGGCGTCATTTGAAACACACTAAGGAATTTCCCTAGTAAATGTTTGTAGTTTTTGTGAAGTATGCTTGAAGTGAAACGTTTTTTTCTGCCAATCCTACATGTGGTTTAGTTAGAAAATTGATTAAAAATCTATTCTATTGCTTCTTAATGGATGGATTTCGCAGGGAAGCAGAGGTTCAACAAGAAAATGTATATACACCAAAATTATAACACAAAAAAATTCACATTTCATTTCACTTACACATACAATTTCATCAACAGAAATACTCTTTGCAGAAAAACTAAACTACTATCTTTGTAAATTACAAAGATCTAATGCAGGTTTTAAAACCATAATTATAATTTTTTGAACTTTTATTTTTCCTGTATGTTTTTTTTTGTTATTTTGATTTCATTAATTCATACATAATGGCTTGTAGTTTTTACAATTAATGATCTGTGAGCGTGTTGAATACTGTAGAAAATTGAAACCGAGCTATTAAAGGTCGTGGCAGGGGAATAAATCGTATGCAGAGCAGAATAACTTTGTATCAAAACAATCCATGATATAACAGCTTATAGCGGTCAGAATTTGAAATACGCAATTAAGTAGTTAATTATTTATGATATTTAGTACTATATTTTCGCCGCCATCTTGGCAACATTTGACCAAACATAAATTAAAGTGAACTAAAATTATATTGTTTTCAACTTCAGTTGAGCACAGGAATATGACGCTGATATATTTCTCGGCATTTACTAAATTTTAAACTAACACATTACTGAAAATATCGCAGGCTAACCGATGCCAGTAGATATAAAATGCCAGTTCTGGCGCACTTAAGAAGAGTAAAGAGGAGCAAGCCGGTTCTAATCCCCTTAAGAGGAGCAAAGAGGAGCAGCAAGTAGATTAGAACCGGCTTGCTCTTCTTTCCTTCTCTTATTTGCTTTTCTTAAGTGCGGCCGAACCGGCATTTGATGGCAACAAATTATGCCAGGATAAATTATTTTAAGTTTAAAAATACTATAGACTAGATCACTCTTTACACTGCGCTGTGGCTGCAATTTTTCCAAATATTTCCAGAATGTATCTTTTAGTGTTTCCAGAGTTGAATCTACCTCCGAATTTCAAAGGGTTAATTCTGTCTGTTCTTAAGATTTAAGTTATTAATATTTTCGCAATACGCCTCTACTTGTTTCTTTTTGCTGTTTTGTAAGGCAAATTCAGCTGGAGGAGCTTAGTAATCTGTGGGGATCCCGGTTCGAACCCAGGTTTGGGTGAGAGACCGCGCAACGAGCTTCGAGTTTACCTAGCTCTGAATAGGCACCTGAGTTAAGCAAGGGTAAAGTAAGTCGTGGAACTAATCAAGCTACACTCGTATTCTCAACCTCTAGACACAACAAGGGTTGTTGCGCGACTAATTCACTGGTATGGGAAATTCAGGAATCCCAACTTTTTTGTTAAGCTCTAAAATTGCTTAAGCAGTTGTTGTCTTATATTTTAAAATAATCCGAAAAAAATCTTTTGCCTAGCTCGTTGCATATTTATTGTAACTCAGGGCGAAGATTTAGATAATTTATATGATTTTAACTTTCATTACAAACCAAATACCTTGTTTCTCTATATTTTAATGAGCATCTACAAAACTTTTGACGAGCCTCTACTATTTTTTGATGAGCCTATACTATTTTAAACCTCTACTAAAATTCACGAGCGAAGACTTAACTCTCTTGCCGCACTCGTTCCCACGGTTTAGTTTCATGAATTTGCCACAACTCTTTTCTAAAAACATCACAAAAAATGTTATAAAAACGTCAAAAAAATGGTTTCCGATTTTTTTTCGGAAACTACCAAATAAGTTTTCAAGCATCTAACCAAACCTGTCTCTAAGCTATGGGTTATCAATGCCAAAACTGTCACGCCCTTTATTTCCCCCATCTATTTTTTTTAATCCGTCAGTCCAACCGATTACACTGAACTTAAAGAATCACCAGATCCAACCGTCAAATTTGTTGGTTGTATTAGCTATCACCTCTAAAATATTCGGGGTAGGGAAGCTGTTTTGGTTTTCAAGTAGGGTTTGCCAGATGCACATGAGGCTACAAGGACATGAGGCTACAAATTTACACAAAACAGCCTAATTTGCTTACTTAGAGCCAATTGCATTATATGTTGATTCCCTATCTAAACGGCCGTTAGAGAAGGCAGGCCATCTAGAATATTTTCGAAGGACGCATAGATTTTAAGTCGATGTTTGGTCTATGAATGCCTATCTGTTCCCTATAGGTATCCATACCGTTCACGCGATTGCGACGAAACTGTGGAAAGTTGTAAATTATATAATAAGGGGGCAGAAAAGGGACTTAGCAGCATCATGTTAAATAACCATACCTTAGAAATAGGTTCAGCTTGAAGATTCAAATTCGGTATGTGGAGTCCCTGAAAAAATAGGAAAATAGTTTATTCGGCTTTTTTAGAAACGCAGGCTCATATAGGCGTTCCAGCTTCAAAACTGATCATTTTATAAATAACTTTGTGGCTAGAAACTTGAAATTCGGTATGGAAGGTCTTCGGAGAGGTATGTTTTAACGTTTTAGAAGCCAAGTTTCAAATAGGCGAGGAAAAGGCATGGCTACTTTAAAAATAAAGTTCATGGCTCAGGAATTGTTACCACCATAACACGATATTTTCCACCATCAAAATACAGTGTTTAAGTACTGACACTAACAATACTATAGCTCAATGTCTATAGATCAAATCCTCATGAAATTTTTGCAGCTATGGCCTGAAAGTTTTTCTGTAATATTATCTGCATTTTCCTCAAGAGTTTCCATCTATAGGTGAAATCGCGAACTTTTTAGCCGATATCTTACGGTAAGCTTATTGTAAAATTTATTTTACATCGTTTTGGGTTGTTTTAATTTTATCCATTTTATTCTAGCTTAGAAATATTAAATATTTTAGTTTAAACACCAATTTTTCCTTTAGAAATTAGATATATAACAATTTCTGACAGATATCGATATTTTAAAGGTAATCTGTCCTCTATTGGTCTATTTTGATGTTTTCGAAGCATATTTCCCTTTTCACCCATACTTTTTTTTCCAGAAATCGATCATTAAGATCGTTGCTATTTAGAAAAGCACATCGTAGCTGTTTCGACTGAATCCTTATTCTAAAGTTAAACACACATACACATACAGAATTAAAAAATGGTAGAGACGACCTCTTGCCTTTGATCCTGTCTACTTCTCGTTTTCCCGGTTCTCCATTGACATACCGCCCGCTCGGTTTTGGGATCGCCGCCTACCGTAAGTTTCACCAGTTTTAAACGAAGTTCCTCCAACTGGTTGTTGGCCTGTTCAAAGTCGTAGTCCTGATCGAATTTCAAGGGATTCTTCGCACGCGCTTTATTATTGTTCACTCCTTGCCGGAAGTTCCTCGGGTTATGCGTACGTCCGCATTGTTGTTGCCCCGATTCACCGATCCGCGGTTTTTATTATTATACTACATTTGATTGTTCCGGTTTTGATTCTTATTATTCTGATATTAATTATGTTGATGATCCATCCCTTTACCCGAATATCGGCGATTACGTTGCCCATTACCATCTCCAACGTTGCCAAACTGTTTTTGTTGATTTGGCCGCCTGATGTGCCCGCCTGATGATCGCGATTGTTCATGTTCCTTGACTTCACTCTCCGAGCTCATTATTTCTCGAGACTTTGGTATTTTAATTGAAGAATGTTCACTTCTATGGCTGCTTTCACACTATATGGTTTGCACCGTACGGCGAAAACTATATGGTTTATGCGCGGTTGTTTTTTGTCACAAGCTCAGTTTGTGATTAAATGGTGTACTGTTTAGTTAAAATGAATCGCAAAAAAAACTATTGCATTACGCTTTTGGCTATATAATCGTCACCAAAAAAAAAAACACAACGCAAACACCATGTTTGGGTGCATCCTACCAGTTATATCTTATTCGAGGATCTAATAAATTCTTCAATTATTATCGAATGTCTATTGCTTTATTTGATGAATCGCAACTAAATTGGCTTGAGATTGACTGACCGTGCGGTTTGAAACCATCTGTGGATTGCAATGGCAGTGGACGGGTGCTACACGGTACGGCCACGGCATTTTGCCTTAACCGTGGAATGTGAAAGAGGCTATACTCTTTTTCACACCACTAGAAAAATGTCGCCGTACGATTTTTTGACATACGGTTGGAACCGCATAATGTGAGAGGAGCCTATTTCTTTCACTTTTTTTGATCCCTGACTAGACACGTGTGTATTAGTAAGAGATCGAACCGATCGCAATTTTTTCGTGGTGTGTTGTCTTTCACGACACTCTTCACAGCTTGCATTAGTGTACGCGTTAATTGAAGCGCATCTGTAGTACTCACATACTCCCACTTGAAAAAGTACCCCATCGCTTTCAAGTCGACGATGCTAAACGATTCGCTTACGGTTTGCGCGTGTTTTTCTAAGTCACTTTCTTTGAATATAATTCCAACAAATTGTCTTAAGTTCTTTTTAACTATATTTGCACTTGTCAATTGGCCATATAAGACGAAATGAATCTTCCCCAGCAGGTCAGTTGTCGCGTGATCTACCAAACGACCGAGAACTCGCGGTTCGAGGTTTTTCTCGCGTTTTCCGACAGTATTTCTGGATTTCTGCGACATTTCGATTCACTGATTGATTTCACAAAACTTTTTAGACTTTTCCACGGACTTGAGGATCCGATTCGAAGGACTACTATGTTATTTCGAGAAGCACGTCGTTGGTTTTTCATCGTATATATTCGACTGATTCTAAAGCATAACACACATCCAAATACACACACACATACATAATTCCAAAATGGAAGAAACGATCTCCTGTCTTTGATCCTGTCTACTTCTCGTTTTTCCGGTTTTCCATCGACAATCGTTTTCAAAGAAAAAATAATTTTCCTGATTTATTTCTTTCTGATTCTGGATACCATAAGCTTTTGAGTATGTTAGACTAAATTTTGACATCAATTTTGACATCAGAAGAAGAAATATGATAAAGCACAATTAAAGTACAAAATATTTGCATTTCGATATCTAAACGCTTTGGGAAATGAAATTTTAATTTGTTTAATTTAATTTATTTATTTTCCTATTTTACCTTAGCATAGCATAGCTTTCTTTCCAAAAGATCTTTTTCAGTAGTTTTTAGTAGAAAAATTCAAACTGGTGGTTTTGCGCTTTAAGAACCTCATTATTTTTGTATATATCTCCATTTTTCACCTAATCTATGAGAATAATAATATATTTTCAATAGAAGGTTGTGGTTTTCAAAACTTGACTCTGTAGCTCCAACAGTCGTATTGAAAGTTAGCACAGCTTCTTTTACTCAAATTACAGAAAAGTTTTCTTCGATACTTGTTCCTACCGTGCAGGCATTAGGGCCTATATTCTAATACAAAACCGTCTGTGATATAAAAAATAGTAATAAGCACACCAAATAGCCGTACATATATATCCTTGCATAAGCACGTACTTTTAAACGTGAAAATTATCGTATCCTACACAAAGTGTCGACGACTAAAAAATAGAGGTACATTTCGCACAACGATACATTCTCTTCACAACATAGTTTTCCTTTCCAGAAATTCCCTGGGTATAAAGTACTCAAAAAAGGAGGAACAATACGTATCCCTGCTTCGAAAAAACTACCGCTGGACGTGACCGAATACAATTTCCAAAAATTCGCCATTACATACTTCGTTGGCAGCCATTCCACACAGTACAGCAAAAGACCTTTGAAGTCATCTCTGCTGGGTCACTCTGTTCCTCTGGACGAAATATCATCACAAGTAATATATTCCCGATGCTATTTGGTTTCATGTGTAATTTGACAGCTGGTTTTATCATTCATATAAGGCCATCTGGATCACGATCCTGCGATTCATGGGCGATTTGGCTGAAGCAAAGTATGAAGACGACGATGAAGACGAAGGATCCAGTCGGATACCAGTCATGCAGAGGTTGACTGTCAGTCTTAGCAGAGGAGTTGTGCAGAGCAAAGAGTTTCAAGATGCTTTGAAATCACTAGGTGGAGCAACACCGCAGCAACGACTTGTTCGCAAAACCCTGAAGAGAAAAACCAAATTACCCGAACTTCTTCGTCGGGCCTTGGATAACAGCGAAGAGGTGGAATACTATCAGAATTGGCTGAGTATTAGAAGCTCGAATTTGGAGAAGTTGCATTTCGTTATTGGACATGGTATTTTAAGACCAGAGCTAAGGTAGGTCAAATTTCATGCTCGTCTTTCTTGAATTAAGTAATTTTTTGGTCAAAATATTGCAATAGAGATGAGATTTTCTGTCAAATCTGCAAACAGCTGACAAACAATCCCAACAATACATCGTTCGCAAAAGGTTGGGTTCTACTATCACTTTGTCTGGGATGTTTTCCACCGTCTACGAAATTTCATTTGTATTTAAGAAGTTTCATTCGATCTGGACCAGAATTGTATGCACCGTATTGTGAGAATCGATTGGATCGAACGTTAAAGGTGAGATTTTGAAATGCTTGATAAGTTTCACAGACTAGTCTTACAAATTATAGAGAATTTAAAACGGTCGTAGAATTCATTAAATAAAATCACTGGAATCGGTTTGAATATTCGTCTGTTCGTAAAGTTGATTGTTGTTAGCCTTGTAGCGATTTCAATATCGGGTTTAATCAAATATTTCAAAATAAGGAAACAATATTTTTAGCAATCAAAGCAGAATTAGCAGGACTCCAAATTAAAGTCATTTACCCAACTTAAATTCACTTTTTATCAAAATTCGATTTTTATTCAGGCATGTAGTTTTGTTGAGCTTATTTTCTGAATTGTTTTTTTTTTTAAATAATCCCTAATAAAAACCACCCCTATTTTAGAATGGCGTTCGAACACAACCACCATCATGGCTCGAGTTGCATGCGACACGCAACAAATTACCAATCAGCCTTATGATAATTTTGATGGATGGAAGCGAAAAAAAGCTGCAAATCGATTCTGCTTCAACAGCAAGGGAAGCTGTAGCACAATTGGTGCAAAATATCGGCTTGAGAGATGTGTTTGGATTTTCCGTTTTTATAACACTTTGTGACAAAGTAATGTCACTGGGTAACGGACGTGAACACATCATGGACGCTATTTCGAATTGCGAACAATACGCGAAGGAACAAGGCATGAATGATAGGAAGGCACCGTGGAAGTTGTTTTTGCGTAAAGAAGTATTCGCACCTTGGTACAATCCAGCTGAAGATGAATTGGCAACGAATTTGATTTATAAACAGGTTTGTATGAAGATAATTGTTTTTTTTTTTGGAATTCTGGAGCCATATGCTAAAAATTTTACGAACAAAGTTTTTGGGATAACATCTAGATCCATACCATGTGGAAAACTATTTTTAAATATTTATTGCCCTCAAAATAGAATCTAATAAATTTTATAAAGGGACGAAATCAATTTCTCGAAATGAATTTCTTACGTTAAACTTACGGACATATCAATAATAAATATTGAATTAAAATTTAACGAGATTAAATGAAATTTTATTCATCGGTGTATTTTGACAGTTGAAAAATTGCATTTGATTTAAAAATAGTAATTTAAATAATCATGCAGCTCTATATTTTCGTATTCATTGTAGGTAACTCGTGGAATCAACTATGGTGAATATCGATGTAAAAGTGACAAGGACATCGTTATAATTGCCTTACTTCAATATTACGTAGATCATGGCGCAACGATGAATCCGCAGGTAATTTTAGAAGAATTTTTGAAGCCGAGAAAACAGTATGCCAAAAAATATAATCAAAAACATTAATTTTTTAAAATATTTTTTAGCATAGTATCAAAACAAGGATATTTTTCGTTTTTTTTTTTTTGGTCTTAATAGTGGCAATATTTTTGATCGCCATTTGAATTAACTTTCTTCTAGATTCTCCGTCAATCGTTACCCAATTATATCCCAAAAGATTTACTGTCACCTGGTGAAAAAGCTCTGGCTAAATGGGAAAAACTAGTAATGGAGGCATTCGACAAGCATGACTATGTGGTCAATCAGATCCCGAAGAAATGCGCCAAGGAGGATATTGCGATTTTCGCGCAGATTAATTGGCCAATGATGTTCTCACGGTTTTTTGAAGCAGTGCGAATCGCAGGTCCTAAGCTGATCAGCGATAATGTCATAATTGCAGTGAATTCGACGGGTGTTTACTTAGTCGATGAAACAGAACAAGTTTTGGTGAGTGCTCATTACTGTTGATGACTTTTGATGCCAAAAACTACAATGTGAAGTAAAAAAAGATGGTGGTTCTATTAAAAAATGCAATGCACAAAATTAGAGCACTATTTAGCTTAAGCATGCTATTTTCTCTTCGAAGCCCTTCTAAGTTGAGATAAATAAAAGGCAAGATTAAAGATATTATTAATAAATCATTGCCTGTCTAAGTCAGGAAATGCATTGCCTGGCAATTGCATAGTAAAAATTAAAGTAGTAGCAAACATACAATTTAAGCCGTTTTTTTTATTGCAGCCGATTTTGGAACTTTTAATTGTTTTTAAATTGACATATGAAACGAAATTTTTAATCAACCTCTGCATACAAGGTGCGGATGGCTGTTTTCTATCACCAAAAACTCGTAATTCATCGAAGTTAAACGATTTTTGTCCTTAATTTATTTATTTCTTGTTTGAGTCAATTAAAAACTAGCTAGAACTACATCTTCTTGAACAATCTAATCAGTTATCACGAAAAACTTTCATCCAACTAAATATTCCTTCCAGGCTGAATTCCCATACATCGAAATATTATCCGTATCGTCGAAAGAAGACACTGATTCAAACATCGATGAATTTAGCATAAACACGATTCAAAGAGAAGATTTCACCTTCAAATGTTTTGAGGCACGCGACATTTCTCTACTCATTAATTTCATTCTAACAAATCTCAAAGGACGCTCAACATACGTAGTGGCAACACAAAGTTACAATAATCCTTCGAATCCCGATAGTTACTTAGACTACAAAAAAGGAGACTTAATTAAGCTCGCTAAGGGTACAACAGGTGTTGATATTTTACGGGGTGATAAACAATGGGCACGTGGTGAATGCAATGAAAAAATCGGGGAATTTCCAATCGAAACAATTTATCTATTGCCGACCATAATGGAACCGCCCGAGCACATGCTGAAACTTTTCAAGGAAGGTGTTGCAAAGCAGAAGAAATATGCTGAAAACTGTAATACACTGCAGCGCCAACGAATGCACACGCTGAAGAAGTACGCAGCAGAGCATTTTAGATCCAATGCACCGTAAGAAATATATTCCGACAAAATAACTTGAATTTTGAAGAGTTTTTATAGGGCTCCACGTTTATCATATACCATGCAAGCTGCCAGAAATAAGCCAGAAGATCTGTGGAAGCATTCACGAGACTCAATCAGGGCACCTCTGTTGCAAAAGCTACAGCATAATGCTGATCTTTTCGAGAAGTCTGTGACCATATTCGGATATATACTAAAGGTAACAATCCTCAATAATCAATTGATTTTTGCTTCGGAAGATTAAGGAGCTAATTCCACTTTATTCCTTTTCAGTACATGGGGGACATTCCTAGTGGACGATCTGGTGTCAATACTGATCTCATCTTTCGTCCAGCGATAGAAGATGATCTTATTCGTGACGAAGTCTACTGTCAAATTATGAAACAACTCACGGAGAACAAAGTGCAGGTCAGTTCAGACCGTGGTTGGGATCTTATGTGGTTAGCGACTGGAATTATGGTGCCAAGTTCTCAACTCCTCAAAGAACTCACGGAATTTCTCCGGACAAGAACGCATCCGATCGCAGTTGAGTCTCTAAGCCGAATCAAGAAAACAGTAAAAATTGGACAAAGAAAACATCCGCCTCATGGTATCGAAGTGGAAGCAATTCAAAAGCGTAGTATGCAAATTTACCACAAAGTAAGTGATACTCATTCACGGAATTCAAAGAAACCAGTCAAATAATGTTTGTTTTTCACAATTTTTCCAGATCTATTTCCCAGACGATACGGTTGAAGCCTTTGAAATTGAATCATCCACACGAGCTGAAGATCTATGCAACCGGATAGCAAAACGTCTCAACATCAAAACTTGCGAAGGATTCAGCTTATTTGTGAAAATCGCTGATAAAGCCTTCTCGGTCCCAGAAACTGATTTCATTTTTGATTTCATCAATGAACTTGTCAACTGGGTCAAAGAAACAATGCCGTCGAGGAACACAGATCAACAAATCAATTGTCAGTATCAACTGTTCTTCATGAGAAAACTCTGGATCGGCACAGTTCCCGGTAAAGACATCAATGCCGACTTAATTTTCCACTTTCCACAAGAAGTCCCCAAATATCTAAATGGCTATTACAAAGTTAGTAAAGAGGAAGCAATCAAATTTGCTGCCCTGTTGTACCAGATTCAGTTCAAAGACAACATGGTTCCATTACAACGTCCTGTCGATATTCTATCTCGACTGGTCCCTGAAGATCTGCTGGGTTTGATGCGTCCAGATGACTGGCGAAAACACATAACCAGTGCATTGATCCCAATTGGTAGTCTAGGAAGTGATGAGACAAAAGGAGCATTTCTTCAGAGAATCTCAAAATATTCAATGTTTGGTTCAACGTTTTTCGTGGTTAAGCAAAGTAATGATCCACAATTACCCGGGACGATTCTGATAGCGATAAATCGAAATGGATTCCATATATTGGATCCGAGGACAAAAGATCTTCTGGTTACGTATCCATTTTCACAGTTGAATGGTTGGAGCTCGGGAAATGCATTTATTCAGATCAGATTCGGAAATATGATTGGTGCGACGAAGTTGTTATGTACAACAACACAAGGATATAAGATCGATAATCTTCTGTCGTCGTACATAAAATATTTGAAGTCGCTGGTTTTGGAAGTTCCGTAGGTTATTTTTTTGTAACTTGATGAGGCCAATTAATGAATGGTATGATTAAATTAAAAGATTGTGGTCACACGTTGGATTAATTCTTTTAGAATATAATTTTGAAATTATGATACTTTTAGTGAAATTATATGAAGTTTAAATATAAATCCATGGTTTGTTTATGTATTTTTAAAAAGAACACTCGTTTTTTTTTCTCTTTTGAGTACAAAAAATTTGGTTTTTGTTGCGGTGGCATTCTGTATAGTGATGTCTGTTTCTGGCAAAAACAGGCAAAATAATTTACAGTGTCGAAAAAAATAAGGCAATAAGATGAAATTACCATGAATTATGGGTTTAGCTGGGTGCCTAAAAGAAGGCTTAGAAAATTTACAAAATTTTGATTGGTGAAAACTTCACACAAAGTCATCAGATCATCACGAAAATTACAGGACACCTTGATAAAGACAAGAAATACAGCGTGCTCCACAAAACCATGACTCATGTTATTTTTTTCTTCGTGTTTGCATACACACGTGTCACATTAAATTACTTTTAACACACTTTTACCAATTTCGCACCTAATTAATTTTGTCATTGTGGTTTGAACTTTGAACGTTTGAAGAAAACATATTTAAAACATGAGTGCCGCGTTCAAGAAACGTTTTGAAATTGTATTTTTAGTAACTCATCACAAAGGTCCTAAAATGAGTCTAAAAGAGACAGCAAAATATACGAAAACATATGTTTTGTTTGTGAAGAAGTGGATAAAGAAGTATAAGAATGTGGGAATGTAGATGATGAGCCAGGTAATGGGCCTTAGTCGAGGTACTTCAAAAAGGGTTGATAAAGTTTTTTGTGAGATGTTTCGGAAAAATCCAATGCCTAGTCTTAGGTGCAGCAAAACATCCAGCAAAAGTGCTTGTTTATGGCTGCTTCTCAGAAAAGGGGTTCGGAGAGTTAGAAACTCAACTTGTGTGCTCAATTCATGCTCACTTTGTATCAAAAAGGACTACTGAAGTCTGCAGAGAAACTAAATTTAATTGAAAACCATGAACATCTTACAAGAAGGAAAATGGGATACACACTTTGGATTGGCCACCACAGAGTCCAGATGCGAATCCCATTGAAATTGTGTGGTAGGTAATGAAGCTTAAACTAAAAGGGAAAAGAATATCTAGTACTAGTACAAGTTAAATAAAATAGACAAAGGTACAGATAAGAAAGATGCAAGAGACTTAACAAACACCTTATACCATCAGGGCCGCTGTTCGCTGATAGATCCAACGAAGATATTAGAATTTCCACTTCTAGAGGATTAGTCATCACAAAGACCTCATGAGAAGCCACAGTCGCAGCAGAGTTCCCTTAAGTAATGCTAGGAATGGAAAAGGAAAAAGCAAAGAATTTAACAAAGAAATCACAAACGTCTTGAGAAATAGAAGCAAAAGTTTCCTCCAGAAAAAAGTGTTATGAAATCGGTTACTAGTTTTAGGAGTACGGACATATGACCAGAAAGGCTTCGAGTTTTTTGAAAGAAGACACGCTTCAATAGGGACGAAGTACCCACGTTTCGCTTCTTCAACAGTTTTTTTTTAGCTACAGCTTGCAAAGACCGATAACGCTGAACAGCCTCAACAGAAAAACTAAGAAGACATTTTTTTCGGGCCATATCTTTAAAGATTTCGAGACTGGTCAGCACCAGGCATTTTTGTCATTTTCGTACGAGCAGGTACTACCATTAAGTAATCATATGATAAACCTCTAGAATGGAAATAAGTAACCAATATTTATGTTTTCAAAGTTTTGGAAATTGCTCGAATTGCTTTCTATCCATATGACTATCGAGGAAGCTAAAGGATGAATATAAAATTCACAGGGTAGGTTGATTTTGACGTGAAACAGTTGTAGATTTTTGGTTGTGATGCTGGTAAAGTGTTGCAAGCACTTAAGATTTTCAGCATTTATATTATAAGAGATGCTGCATTCAAATTTTTATAAGATAAGCATTCGATAATGAATGTAAAAAGTGTATAACTTTTCTAAATTTTGTATTTATGCAAATGGTAGCCCTGAAAACCTTTCTACCCTCTGAGTTTTATGCAGTTTTCGGATCAAAGTGGTGCGAAAAGTGCATATGCATAAAATAGGTTGATTGTAATAAGGAGCACGTGCTATTTTCTTCGAAAATCAGTATTTCTAGTGGTTCCAATGCGTTAGAGTTTTTCTCCTTAAATTTGCATTTTGTTTTAATTTTCATTTTATTTTTCATAGTACATGCATCAATTCGATATTTGTCTGCTGAGTATGTTTATTAGATAAATAAATAAAAAATATTTATACAAAATGAGAAATAAAAATTCGTCAGTGCTTCAACTTAGAATGGATAACTTACGCAGAGTTTGTTAGCTGTAACGAGTGCCACGTAAAAATAACTTTTTTTTCCAGTTATTCGTTTTTCGCTATACTACTTAACTATTATGCGCCATTAGTATGATAAATAGAATGGCAATTAGCCATCTGTTGATGGAATCGCAATGATATTATTTTCCAATGGTATTCAACATTTATGTCAACCTAGTAGACACTGCGTTTGAAAGTCATCTACTTTATGCTTGTAAACTATGCATTGTGAATAATTTAGGGTTAATTCATATTCCCAATGGAAGATTTTGTTGATATACATATAAGATATATCGCTGTGAAGCCCTCGATCGTAAATGGGTAACTCTTTTTGATTTCAGAAAGTCCTACCTTATCCACTTCTCGATTACAGAGCAACATATCCTTAGAAAATCTAATTTACACTTACCAACTAATTAATGCAAATATCAAATATAATAATTCATCCTACTGCCCAGCCAATCTATAAATCATTGACTTAAGATCAAATACACACATGTTGCATTATTGTGCCCGGCTAGTTCACAATCAGCAAGTAGCGTTCAGAGTAAATAGATAATTGGCTCAATTGCAATTTTACTCACGCAACAACGTTCCGCAGATCTAGTCGCGCAAACTAGTTAGAATTCGCCAGAGTAGTGATAGAGTAAAGATTCGCATGACATCGCTCTCGAAAGACAATTTAATCTGAAGAAGATAGTAGTGCAACAGATAATAGATAGCTATTCAAAAGTAGTAGCAAGTTTCGTGCCGTGATAAGATAAGAATGCGCGGAAATCAAGCCTGTGGGGGTATGTAGAGAAATTCGCGGAATAATTGTTTGATCATTCATAGAACATTGCGAATTAACAGTTCGGTGTGTGTGAAGTGATTAGTGTAAAGTTGTGAAAAATCACAATTAACTTTAATTTTAAAACGCAGTTTCGGCAGTTTATTTGATAAGAGAAAGTGTTTTAAAAGTGAGTTTTTAAATGCAAGTGGATTAGATTAATTTTTATAGCTTTGATAATACGATTATCGAAACAAGATGACTTTGAAAAAATACATGCTTCCTACTTTTTAGTTGTTATTTTTTGGCGAACCCTAAAATCAATTTTTACTAAATGTTAATGTAAATTTCAGATAAAAATATTTATCAAGGCGATGAAAAAAATCTGAACCAAACAAGACCTTCTTATTGTCCTAATCTTATGATCCTATGCTCTAATTCAACCGTAATCCTATCAAAAGGGGTGCGAGCGGAAAAGTGGTGAAAAGAATATAATGCCAGAACATTGTATGATTTATGACTCATACATTTTTTGTCAGTCTTGAAAACGATCAGCTAATCTGTGAATAAGTTTCGCGGATTTATCGTTAAACGATACAATTCAGACTATTCATTTGTAAATATTTAATCTGATGATTTTCTTCTTGCTACTGTAACTATTTATTCGAATTTTATCTACAATGTTGTGACAGCCAAGCAGTAGATTTATAAACTAATGCCTAACATCATTTGTGTTAAACAAATAACTTGAATTGATGAAGTAGAATTCACACTAAATATTTACTGCAAATAGGGTTTTGTGTGCGGAACACAAAAAATGAGCATTCAGCCAGTGGCTCCCAAAGTTTTTGATAGTTCAAAATGACAAATTGAAGTTTAAATACGAGTATCAGAAACAGCATTATAAAATTGGAGGAGAGAAGGATAACGAAGCATTCCTTTTGAAATCAATCTCCATGGACTTTTCTCCACTTTTATACTGATTTTTTTATTTGTATTCAGGCTTTCATAGAAATTTAACTTAAATTTTAGCAATTCGAATGTAGTTTAGCTGCTAAAACTAGTCCAAATCTATACTATTTAATTACATATTGAGTGTAGTGAAATTATCGTTCATTTCAAAGTCCTTACATCAATTTTACAAACAACATACCTACTATAGTTCAATTTCATTTTAATCAAATAATTTCTGCATTTGACATTTAACGTAAACAATATCTAAGTAATTATGTGAATTATATAATCAAGTAATTATTTCACACATACTTCTATTTTGCGTCAAGTCACTGTAGCTCATGAAATAATTTCTATTTAATATCATTCGTACTTATGATCAATACTGCATAGGATACAATAGGGAGTGTTTTTCATCTCATTTTCGATAATTTGTGCAAGGTCATCATGTTGATACTGTACATAGGTATATAATCAACGAGTATGACGAAGCTGATCTAAGAACCTTGCCATCGGAACTATTTAGTAGTTTGAAACTGTTATTGCCAAAAGCTTTCTGTCATTTATATGCACATAGAGAGATACATAAGGCATATGATTTTTTTAAAAAAAATTGAATTTGAATGAGTTTTCTGTGTAAGGATGACCCATATATTAGTTTTGTTTTAAACACTAAATAAAATTACGCTTATGAAATCGATTTGAATAGTCATCCTTAGTTTAAAAAAAAAAACAAGTAATAAAAGCGTGTGATTTTACTGAATTTCGAATAAAATGAGCACTACAGTCGCATTGTCCGAAAAAAACATGTTCCTTTATACAGTGAGTTTGCTAAATGATGAGGGACAGTGCTCATATTTTTGCATTTTTTATTTACAACTAATATCTATAGATAATAATTGGGTTTGAGGTATTGTAGATAGATTAATTTGTCAATTTTCCCATACTAAACATAAATAAATTGAAATAAAATGTGTACCAAAATCCAATTAAATAAAAACCTTCACTTATGAAGGTAAAAAATTTGATACAAAAACGTTACGTTTTGATTTTACGTTTTGAGCTCACTGGCCGAAAATGTTTCGTAAGTTTTTGTATAATCATGCTGCAATGGCACTTTTTCACCATGAGAAATGAGAAGTAACAACAATATTTTGACGCTGCCGATAGAACCACTAATAAAAATGAAAATATTAAGAGCAAATCCAAACAAAAAATATTATGAAAATAAATTTGTTTCTAAAAAAAACTTATTTGGACTAGAAAATATAAAAAATACAGCACTGTCCCTAATCAATTGGCAAACCAGCTGTATATTCAGTAAAACCATCTCAAAAGTGCGAAATCCGACTGAGCTGAAATCGTCAAAAAACAAAGGAAAGCTAAAATTAGGATATCTTAAGCCCTAAGTTCAAAAAAGTCCGAGGCGTTCGATGACCGTTTGGACTGAACTTTCCTTCTCCGGGTCCATTTATCTGGTATCACTACGAACCAATAAATCAATGTGGGGCCCTGTGCCAGCCAGTTAAACCTAACATAACCTAAGCCCTAAGATTTGATTCCTGCGGAAAAAGAAATTTGGGAAAAAGAAGAATACATAATTGATCTTATTCTTACTAATACTCTCTCTACTAATATATCGGTTTCCACCGTGTTCCATCCCTATATATTAGTAGACGCTCACCATCTTCCTCTTTCTCTTTAGGTTGCATTGTCATATTCCTCAGAGAAAAGAATCTCAGTTGCTCCTCGATACAATTTTCGCAAGGCTAATTACCCAAGAATGGCAACGAAATTTAAAAAAAAATTAATTGGTTTTGGTTCCTCCGTGGGCTAAATATTGATAATCCACTCTAAAAATTTAATTTCTTCCTTAATGGCCTTATCTCTACCTACACACCTACCTTTAACAAACGTAAATCTACAGATCCTTGGTTCAGCCTATGAGTTTTGAAGGCTATCCAACTAAAAAATGTTGCTCGAAAAAAGTTTCGAAGATCGAATTCGGCTTCTGATCTTGCCGTATTTCGGTCGATGCGATCCTCCGTTAAAATCGAAATGAAGCAGGCAATGCACGATTACTTTTCTAGTCTGGAGTCTTCTATTTTCTCTTGCTATATTAAACGTTTTTGGTCTTACATACGGTCCTTGAAGAAAAATTCTTCCATCTCTAACCAAGTAACTTTCGATGGCTCTACCTCCTCGTCTCCACAAGATGTATGTGAGTTTTTCGCAAACTTCTTTCGTCCTCTTTTAAAAGTTCTTCCTCCTTCTCTTTCTCTAATCCATACTAGTCCGATCGAAGTTGAGAATTTATTGCTCAGTCTTGATCGGTATTCCGGTGGTGGTTCTGATTGCATTTCCAATTTCTATGCATGGTCTATATCTTCCTCATTCTGTGTCCCCCTCTCTATCCTCTTCGATTTGAGAGTATCATCTGGTATTTTTCCTTCTGCCTGGAAAGTTTCCAATATTTATCCATTTTTCAAAACTTTCTTTTCTCCTTTTTTTTTAGTAAAATGCTTGAAACAAATGTCTTCTCTAGAATGTATCCCACGATTCATCTTATACTAGCTCTAGTACAACATGGGCTCGTGAGTGGTAAGTCTACTTTGACTAATCTTATCCTCTTCTCAAACACAGTTGCCCTTGCCTTAAATAGTCAGGAATAGGTGGACGTAGTGTATATAGATTTTTATAAAGCCTTTGATACTGCCGACCATAGAATATTACTGAGTAAAGTTAGACAGTTTGGTTATTTCGGGCCACTGCTTTATTGGTTTTCGTCCTACCTCAGTAACCGTGACTGCAAAGTTACTATTAACAACCTCTTTTCTCTTCTCCCTTTCATCCTTCTTCTGGTGTTCCACAAGAGTCTATCCTTGGTCCTTTACTAATCTTAATTTTTATTAATGATCTTCCTTCCATTATCGATTCCCCTTGTCTACTGTATGCTGACGATCTGAAATTGTTCCAAGTCATCAGGTCAGCTAATGACTGTATTATTCTCCAGAATGATGTGTGTGCTCTTCTCAATTGGTGCAATCGCTGTTCCTTGTCGTTTAATGTTAGCAAATGTAAACATATTATTTTTTCCCTCAAATCATCTCCTATGTGATTCTCTTATTCAGTTACCACCAACTTTCTGTCGTCCGTTAATTAATTTAGAGACATAGGTGTGACTTTTGATCCTAAATTGAAATTGAATTCACCGCTAAAGCCTCCCGAGTCTCTGGATTGGTACTTCGTTCTGCCTCTAAATTAATTACGTACATGTTACTACACGTTTCCTATACCTTTCTGAGGCCACCGAGTGTGTGGAGCGTAGGTATAATATACCTTATTCCTCATATGTTTCCCGCTTGTTCTCTCTTCAAATTCCTTCCTTGGAGTCATCCTGGCTATTGTTTGACGAGTGCTTCCTGTTCAAATTGCAACGAGTCGCCAATTCATTCCGACCTCGCAGCTTGTTACGTGGCAACAGGTCTTAGGAAGTCTTGACTGCTTCATTGGCTCGTACTAATGTGTACTTCTCTTCTCCCTCCGTTAGAATCCCTAGATGTCATAATGAATTGGGGCTTGGAACTCTGCCACAATCGTCTATACCTTTAAAAGGTATTTAAAATATTTATTCTCGACCTGATCGTTGGGGTATTAGATTGTTGAATTGTATTTTCAATTGTATTTTTTATTTGTAAATATTAATCTTTATTTTCTTAATCTTTTTCTTAATCCTTAATCCTTTAACCACAGCAGTATTGAACGGGGTTACGCAGGAAGCACAGACTACCTGGTTTCCACTCTGTACTTTGAGCGGGGATATCGAGTGATTGTGGGAGATAGGCAGGAATGGAATCGGCAAATGTGCCCTGCAGCTCTTAGCATCTACACTGACGGCTCGAAAACAGCTGCAGGAGTAGGTGCTGCAGCATATTCTGCAGATGCAGCTAAGGAGGCAGCTTTCAGGCCTCCGAATCAGAGTAGTGTTTTCCAGGCGGAAGTGTTTGCGATACATAAAGCCGCAGACCTGATATACGCCAAAGATACTGCTAGTAAAGTATTAAATATCTTTACGGACAGTCAGGCGGTGGTAAAAGCACTGATGCCTCACACATACAAATCGAAGTGTGTATTCAATTGCATTCAGGCCCTGAACAGACTGGGTAACAGCAGAAGGGTCAGAATCTTCTGGGTTCCCGCTCATAAGGGCATTGATGGAATTGAGAAGGCGGATACGTTAGCCAAGGACATCCTTAAGTTCGTGAAAAAGTCCGTTGCCTTTGATGGCCACTTGGACCGAATTCCTTTCTCGAGGTCCATTTATCTGGTATCACTACGGACCAGTAGGTCTATGTGTGGCCATGTGCCAGCCAGTACAACCCAACCTAATCTTTTTCTTATTTGCGATGAATTTTGTAAATAAATAAATAAATAAAATTGATAAAGTTTTAAGCTTATCTAGTTGTGATAAAGCTTTTGAAATTTTCAACACTTTAAACCTATGTGGGCGCTGAATGCCTAACTATGAAATTCACAGGACACATTGTTGTTAACTAGAAATATACATGTGTGGGCAACCATGTACTTGTAGGTGACGCGTAAAACTGATCCTTTAAATTATCGATTATCTGCCTGTTAAAATTTTGGAAAGACCACTTCCCTCGATAATGCTCGCCCTTCACCAAATTCGAAATGGATGATCTCCTGACCTCATGATCAGGTCAGGATATACAGGATGTATTTGTCTTAAGTAGAACCAGGTGGAATAGGTTTATTTGATAGGTTTGTGGCACAATTTTCCACTACATCTTAAAACATTCGACCGCTTATCAACTTCAATTATCCTATCAAATCTATTTTTCGTTTATGCTTCGATTTCTAAATAAAATCATTTCTTCTTCACCACTAATTTAGATTAATTGAAAATGTCCAAATTACCGATCCCACCACCAATCGAAAACTTTAACAGTCTTATCAAGCCACATTTGAACGGAGGAAAATGTGTGTCTTATGACAGTGAATACTTCACAGCACCAGGTGACAACTATGGCAGTACTATCTTCAGAGTTATCGCCAAAGTTGAAAATTCCAATGGATCTAAAACTGACTTAAATCTAGTCGCAAAACTTCTCCCTGAAAACGAGTTGTATCGAATAATCTTCCAGCCAGAACGCACTTTCATCACGGAACTTAACTGCTACACCGTTGTTGCACCCGCATTCATGAAACTACAGGAAGATGCTGGGATTCCCAGCGATGAAATCACAAATGTTTTCGCGCAATTTTATGGCGGTAGGATTTCGTTGAACGCAAAAGCTGATAAGGTTGATATGGGAGCTGCTTTGCTATTGGAGAATCTAACAGTGAAAGGATATGCAATGGCAGATCGTTTGAAAGGATTTGACTATGAGACGACTTTAGTAATTCTAAGGGATTTGGCACGATTTCATTCGATGGCTGTAGCGTACCGAATTAAATATCCGGAGGAGTTCAAGAACAAGTTCAAGCCGTTTTTAAAACCGTTCTACGTTGATAATGCTGTGCCTGAAGATATGCGTATGAAACTCTTGGAAGTAAGTAGAACAGAATAGTATTCCATTCCCCAGTGAAAACTCAATTTCTTCCAGGATAACCTCGACATCATTAAAAATCTCCCCGGTGTGGATGATGAATTATTCGGTAAAATTATGACTGCCTTCAGTGTATACGAGGATCATCTTAGCAAAATGGAACCATGCAAGGACTCACTGTTCTCAACAATATCACACAATGACTTCTGGACGAATAATATGATGATCTACTATGGTACCAGTTAGATGATGTGGATGTAACCATAATGATACCTTTATTTTGCAGACAACAATGGAAAACCGAAAAATATAAAAATTGTCGATTTTCAAGTATCAACTTATGATTCATTGATTCACGACCTCTTGTTTTTCTTAGTCCTAAATGTCCAGGTTGATATTATTCAAGTGAAATTCGACAATTTTCTGAAGGCTTACTATGACTTTTTCGTGAACTGGCTACAGCGTCTGGGATGCAAAACGAGCGAGTACAGCTATGAAAAGTAAGTAGTTTATTGGTAGTGAAATTGGCATCTGAAAAATAGCTTATTTGAGAATTAGTGGATCAAGGGAAAAAATTAAAATTATCAAAAAAAAAATTTCTTGTTTAAAATTTTCCACATAATATTCTTTAATAAATATGCCATGATATAAAATAATAATATAAAGACATATTCATAAAGTCCATGAGCATACTATAATCTGAAAAAACTCAAACAAAATCATTGCTTAAACTTTCCTCTTACACACCTTCTATTCTCATCTTTCAGATTCGATTCAGAAATACATAAATTCGCCATTGACAATTTTCGACATATCATCAAAATGCTTAAAGTCATTTCGCTTTCTAAAGAAAAACTCTCTCAAATCGAAGATAGAAGCTTAAGTAATATTATGAATGATAAACTTTTAGATGAAAGCTTTCCGCGAAAACTGGCTAGCATTGTAGATTTGTTTCATGTAAAAGGATATTTGGGTTTTCAGATTCATAAAAACCAGTTGGAACATTTCAAAGCGAAATTCCCGAAATTCAGTGATTAAAACAGTAAGGACAACACTAGTTACAAGCGTTTAACAATAAGTATGATACAGATAAAAAGAATCAATAAGAAATTTGTTTTGTTTTTAATTTAAATTTTCAATTTAGTGAAGCTGCCGAAAAATTCACATTTTGATTTAGTACTGAACAATGCCATTTGAATTTGTTTTTTTGACTTGCACAAATGAATTATTTTTACAGTTTCATCAATTTAACACTGCATTATCGTTGCTTTATTTTTGTTTTTCCATAACTATAACATAAATACAATGTTGCCACATTATAAATTAAACAGCTTTTGCATTTATCATTATTAACAATATTCGTAAATTCAATGATAATTCAATGATAGTCTTAATAATACAGGGCTATCCAATTCGTGCTTGAAAAAGAAAAACCCTACATACTGACATTTGTCAAAGATACACGTCAACCACGCTGTCATTTATTTATTTATTTATTTGGTCCGTATTCAATACAACAGGCAAACTGCCCAATTACTGATTGGATATAATGAAAAAAATTAAATAACAAGAACTATATAAGAGTATATAAATATAAGTATATAAAATAATTAGTGTTAGAATAAAATAAATCAGCCCAATAATAGATAGGATACAATGAACAAATAGTAAGATGTAAATGAGTTAATATAAATATAAGCATATAAAAAATAATTAAAGTGGTAAATTAAATAAAGTAAAATTAAGTAGAATAAAACAAGAAAAAATCCATTAAAAAGAATAGAAAATAAAATTAATTAGAAACAAAAAAAAAAAACAAGAAAAAAACCAAAATGAAATTCGAAGTTGAAGAGCAAACATATATATAAGTACATATATAAATAAAAAAAAAACAAAAATTCTTAAAGTATCAAATAACAAAGTAAAATTAAGTAGAGCAGAAAAGAAAAGAAAGAATCCATTATAAACAAGAATAGAAAATAAAATTAATTAACTAGGATCAAAAGTTTTACTACGAACCATATTTTTGAAGATGGCAATAGACTGTGAAATAGGACCAAGTTGAAGACTATTGTGAGTAAGAGTCGCAAAACGGGAGAGTAGAAGAAAGTGTCAGTACGAGCATACGTTACTCCAAATAGAATGAAGAACCTGATTGGCCTTACGAACAAAAATGCTAATGAGGAAGATATCATCCAAGTAAACCCTGCGCGGCTCAAGGGGAGGAATATTAAGAAGAGATAGACTTTCACTATAGGGTAAATACGGCAGACTTTATTTAAAGAGTAAGGTACGTGCAAATCTGCGCTGATCTGATTCAACAGAGTCAGACATGTATTTGAAACGAGGAAACCACACTTGACTGCTGTGTTCAAGTACAGAACGGACTAGGGTAATAAACAGGTGGACACAAGTAGAAATAGTAATGAATAGTGGCAGGAACAAACCACGAAGCCAGCCATCCAAGAAGCTTTGCTAGTGACAGTAAGGACATGAATGTCGAATTTCAATTTGCGATCAAATGTGACTACAAGATGTGAGAAATGATCGCCACAAGAGAGGATAGTGTCATCAATAGCATAAGGAAAGACATGAGTGTGAAACTTAAGGGAAAATGACATAGAAAACACTTGGAAACATTAAGGGACAAAACAGTTCAAGTTACACCAACCAGAGGGAGCATACAAATCATCCTGAAGAAGCAAAGAGTCAGCAGAATTTTCGATCATACGGAAGATTTTTAAATCATCTGCATATAGAAGACATGAAGACTTAAAAACCATGGGAAGGTCATTGATAAATAGATTGAACAAAAGTGATCCTAAGATAGAACCTTGAGAAACACCAGAAGAAGAGGAGAAAGGTGAGAACGACAAGCCAAAGAAAGAGACAACACAAGTGCGATCAGTTAAAAAGAAAGAGATCCAGGGAAGCAAAGGTTCACGAATGCCATAATTTTTCAGTTTGATAAGAAGTAGCGTATGATTGACAGTGTCAAAAGCTTTGGCAAAATCAATATAAATGACATCAACTTGATTGTTGCTGACAATTGCAGAAGTGATTATTTGAGTAAACTCAACAAGCTTCGTAGAGGTGCATCGGCCTTTTACAAAACCATGTTGTTGCGCTACAAAGACACAGTAGAGGGTATCATAGATACGATTGAAAACGAGGCGTTTCAAAGTATTGTAAATTCAGGGAAGAATAGAGATAGGGTGATAGTTAGAAGCACCCGATTTGAAAATGGGAAGAATGTTTGATAGCTTCCAAGAAGACGGAAATTTACCAGCACAGAGACTGACATTGAATAAGATGGCGAAAGGGACACAAAGAGAAGACGCAAGATTTTTTACGAAAAAAATTGGGAATACCATGCGGGCCCGGGGATCAGTTAGAGTCAAGTGAGGACAAAAGCAATTCAACCTCTACGGAGTTAATTACGACTGAGGAGAGACTAGCAGGGAAATCAAAGGAAAAGTAGGCAATATCAGGAATCGATGGGTAGTGTAAACAGAAAAAAAAACATAGCAAAGAGATTTCAAATGGCAAGAGAATACGTGAATTGGGTGTTAGAACAACAAGCTGTTGATGCTGATTTTTCGAAAAAAAAATTCTTCAGTGATGCGACCCATTTCTCGCTTTGTGGATGCATTAATAAGCAGAACTGTAATATATGGCGCTCAGAAAATCCACAAGTGATCGTAAAGAGACCATTTCATCCGGAAAAAGTCACTGTGTGGTGCGCATTATGGTATGGTGACGTGATTGGGCCGTATTTTTTTAAAAACGATCAAAGACGAGCCATCACCATCAATTCTGAGCGCTATGGCCGCATGTTAACCGGTTATTTCCACGTGGAAAACATTTGAACGATGTTATATTTGACACATAATAGTAAAAATTAATCTTTACAATGAAATCAAAATTACATCACTTTCAGGATATTTTGTGTTTTATTTTTGAAGTTTACTTTCACCAGCTTGAAATGGATAACCCTATGCATACGATACTTTATGTTACACCTAAAACTCAGTCAAATATTTTCTTATTTTTAGATTCAAAAAAGAATTGAACAGAGTGGCCATTGTGCAAATTCCACACATCGTCACAATGCTCAAAGTATTGTCAATGAGAAAAGACACTATGCCCGAAGCAAATGATATGGGAGAAGACTTGTTGCTGAATAGAAACTTACTTGCCGATAATTTTTATGATAAATTAAAATTTGTTATTCAATTGTTTGATGAGAGAGATTTTTTAACAATAAATGTATAAATTAAAATACGAAATAAAAAGCTGGTAAAATACTATGATATTTTGGACCTCATTTCTACTTACTTTGCACGAATCTGTCGGCTGATTTTCTGTTATGATTTTGAAATGCTTTTACAATAGTTTTATTCAGCGTCTTAATAAATTAAATATTCACTTAATTTTATGTTAAAGTTACTAATTGATTCCGCATATTCATATCTATTTGCTTGTTGATGGTGCCTAGATTTTATTTTCTCCTTCAAGCTTATCACTTTTACGGTTCATTCTTAAAATCTAACAAATATTAATTTAAAAAATTACCAGAATTATCTTACTGTGTTGGAATGCTTTTGTTGAAGGTTTCATTTCTTAATTGCTGATTTCTCCTGGGGTTCCAGTGACGCTTTTTTGAAGGGCTTCATTTGGCTTCAGCTTGAAAATATATAAGCAGAAGTCTCGTTTTCACGAAGATTCATCCATAACCGCTATGCCCAAGTAAGCTTCGTGTGATGAGACGTATAGCTGGGGATTTCCAGGGTAGTTTGGGTGGGTCTGGTATTTCGCCAGAAATTTTTAACCAAGTTATAGCAGATATATTTGAAGAGGAGGCATGTTAATTCCATTATGTAACTCTGTTTAAAAAAAATTGCAGTTTTCAGACTTTACATTCTTTTCTTTCAAATTTTACTAGCTTTTCTTTATGGCTTTGAGACATTTTCTTTCAAATTTTACTAGCTTTTCTTTATGGCTTTGAGACATGGTCAGCCATATTGGGAACCTGTCGCTAAGTATGGGCCTGATCAACTGTCGGTACATAAGAATCTTTGTCTTTTGAGAAAGTGGATTTGACTTTTTCATCAGAGGAGAGAGTTGGTGATTTCCATAGTGAGTTTTAACTAGTGTATTTTCCTCGTGAAAATATAATTTATTGTCTTTTGTCGAAGGTGATTACAAAATATTTTACACCATTTGCTCACTTGAACTTCTGTTCCGTTATTTTCAGGGGCGTTTTCTGCCAAATGGTTTGACTAGAAGAGCTTTAGATTCCGCAACGCTATGTCTGATGCCCCCACTTATCATAATAATAATTGTAAGAAGTAATTTGTCTTTGAACACGAATTTTGGCATGCTTGAGATTATGCGATAATGGGTAAGCAAAAGACTTTACAAAGCTAATCCACTCTGAAAATGATAAAGACGGTAGAGGCTAGAGAACTGAACCTTGAGGTACACGACTAGATATTATTTTATTGGAAGATTTTAATTTGCCTATTGGGACGAAAAAGTGCCTGTTATTAAAAATTTGAATCATTTTGACAATGTTAGCTGAAAAGTTGTAATGTTTGATTTTATAAACGATTCCATCTATTTTAATTTTTGATTATGTAAGCAAAGAAACTGATGATAGATTAAGTTGAAGATATGAAGAAATATTGACATTTGTCTCTAAATTTATTACTCATCACCTTGTATATTCTCCATTATTTTTTTTATTTACATAAATTTGTGCTACAAAATTATTACTGAGCTTTCTTGGTGCCATGTTAATTAAGTTTATAAAGAAATACTCTCTCCTAAACACCAACATTTTAGAACTACAATAGTTAAATTTTTCATTATAACTCAACATGAAATCAGCGCGAACAAAGCAATGTTGTTGGCTTTTGATGCACACATTATGATAAATGTGCTCAATTGAAGATACATATGTGCATCAGTTCCATGTGTATATAATTTATCCATATATTATTAAAATGGACATTTGTAAATTTTATTGTTGGTGCTATAATAATTTTAAATTTATTTCAAATTGGTTTAAAATCATTTATATCAAATTAGGGTTTACATTATTTCAAACAATATTACACTTATGCTATGTATATATATTTATGAGACCCACTAGTTGATCTCCAATATTCACGTTGGACTCCGTGGCGCAACGGTAGCGCGTCTGACTCCAGATCAGAAGGTTGCGTGTTCAAATCACGTCGGGGTCAAAGTGAAGCTATTATTTTTATTACCACTTATTTTATTTCAACTAAACTTTGCTTTACATACTCTAATTTCTCTCTAAAAATCATAGATTTTCATAACAAATATATTAAATATTTGTGGAAAAAAAGTTGTAACAAAAATAACATAAGCAATCAAAGACCAATATTTTCGCTTGCGTACTTTGAGTTGCAATTGAAAGCTTTCTTAAATCTACAATCTGAAAATTTATTTCGCTTGAAATTTATTTGAAAGCTTAAATATTTTGCGAATCTTTACGTTAAAGCCCATGAGCTTTATGATATTTATTTCTATTGGCTTTTTTCGTACACAAAACTGCTATTAATTTGAATAATTTTGTCTTGATTGAATGGAAAGTACACTAAACGATAAATGTTTGCAGTCATGAATAATAAATCTATTTTCAACGAATATATATTAAATTTGAATTAAACAGATAAATAGGAGCGTACAATTTTAGTCTGGCTCTGATTATTTAATTCAGTCGTTGAGTTTCAAAATAAATTTATTTTAATAAATCACTTGCTTTCCAAATGTAAAAGAGGTAAGTTTGTAAATGTCACTTCGTCGAAAGGTCACAATTTAAAATTGCACAACAGCAAAAACATCTCAGAAAATTTTCGAAAATTAATTTCAGTTAAAAAAAAAACCTTAAGAAATTATTTCACGAATATTTTATTTTTTAATTAAAAATCTCGAATAATTAATTTTCAATCAAACTATTTGTTCTATTCCTTTGAATTCATTCCTATAAATAAGCTAACTTCCTAGCTCGCGTCAACAATGCTTCAATGCCCCCAAGAGCCTCCAGTCCATTCGAAATTATCTGGCTGGCCGGCAGAAGAAAACCATAAGTTCCTTTATCTCTAAACTCAAAAGTATATGCCAAACGCGTTCCACCTTTGCTGTAGGCCCAGTCTGTGCTAGTTCCGCCAGCTTTATCTGAAAAAACAAGTCCGTGAAAATTCCAATTAAAAATTGTTTCACACGTCAGTGGTCACTATGCTCACAGAATTCCGAAGCGATTGATCTAAATCCATAGTAGGTTCCAAAACGACTTGTAATAGCCTCGGCAGCAGCAGTTCCTACGGCAACCAAGCCCTCGAAATTACTAGGATAGGCATCATTGCTGTGTCCATATGGCGAGAGGATATACTGACCATATGACTGGAACGACAAGAACAGCTTGATTTTATCTTTTACAGATCGATAAAAATTGACAAAAGCTAGAGTTTCTGGTGCAGAAAACGGTGTTGGTCCAGCATACGTCTCCGAGCAAGCACCTCCATTTACGAACCACGATGAATTGAAATTTCTATTCAAATCAGTTCCAATGCACTTCGATCCGCTGTTTGGCTGACGTGATTTATGCCAAAGTCGATTCTAAAAACATGAAACAATTGAAATAAAATAAAAATTAAAATAAAATAAAGTTCTACTTACACTCTCGTGAGTATAGACAAATCCATCGACATTCAAAACAGGAATAATGTACCAATCGAAATTCTTTGCCAGGGACTCTACGCCAGAAATGTTGTTAGACGTAAGCAGAGTGTCGATCAGATACGTTGCCGT
Source organism: Nemotelus nigrinus (assembly GCA_947369275.1). NCBI lineage: Eukaryota > Metazoa > Arthropoda > Insecta > Diptera > Stratiomyidae > Nemotelus > Nemotelus nigrinus. The sequence goes on along the minus strand of OX376375.1, from coordinate 29,817,579 downwards.
GGCCGATGCTATCCAATCACGTGCATGAATATTTGCCTCGATGAAGACTCCAGGATTGTTTGGCTGATATGATATTTTCAGGCCACGAATATCACGACCCTCGTAAGATTTTCCGATGACAAAGGATGAAGTGACGCCAGGGAAACGCTTCAAGATTCTATCTAAGTAACCATAGATTTGATCCAAATTGTAATAACGTTCAAAATTGAAATCTTTGCTATCGGAAATATCCGTCTGTTGTTCATCTATTAATCTGAAATGAGTAAAGATAACGCCAATTAAAATTTAACTTGACTTGATTTTAGCTTGACTTTCAAAATTTAATTTCAAGAAAGCAAGCAAAATTTAAAATGAAACAGAAAAAGAGAAAAAAAATATAATGGATATGAAATGCAACAAAGCAAAAAATAAAAAAAAAATTAATTATAAAAATACTGTAATATTTCATTTGTTATTTTTAAATTTAGTAAAGGATAAAACAAAATTTCGTCAATATCTGACCACGGCTACTAAAATGTGATAAAATGGTATGCTTCTATTTTTGATCGTAAGGTTGGCGTCTTAAAGAATAGCGAATTTCTTCTTCCCTGTTTTGCGATTTGTGACTTTCTGTGTAAATATCTCTGATGAAAGCTAAGTGACACATTTTTCGCATTCACCAGCTAAAATATTCAACCCGTTACCTGACTTAAACAATTCATAAAATTCACTTAAACAATTCAAACAATTCACAAAATCAAAACAAATGAGCACAACTCACCTTTGGACATTTTCTACTGCAATATCATATGAAATATTATTCGATTCCAAGAATTCTTTGAATTCTTCACATTTCGCTGGCGACACGAGAATTTCAATATTGTCTCCTATCTTTCCTGGATAATGCCAGACATCCAACTGAAACATTCCGAGAATGTTAAGAATTTGTCTTAACATTTTTACAATTGTCATTTTATCGTTAAAATTATCGTCAAAAAATACAAAACATGAAAATCACATTTAATATCACTTAAACTTCTTACTAGAACTTAGTCCGCGCCGTCACTTACTTGCAACGAATTGATTTTATCTTGCAGCAAATTAAAGATTGATGCACTTTCGACAGGTACGTGAAATATCTGATAATCATCGAAACGAACTAGCTCAGATGTGACGAATGGAATTGACAATGCACCCAAAATCCACAAAACTACATTCAACGACTTCATGTTATTAAATGTTCGATTCGTGCGGAAATAGAGAATGAAGTGCTGGCAACAAGAAGTTCCTAAAAGTATTTATAGCCTGGATGGTAAATATTTTGTAAGAAACTATTCAGGCAAGTATACAGATACACATAAAAAAGATTTAAAAATTTCCACGGACCTTGTTTTTGTGGATGTTTGAATTGTTATCAACGTATCTAATTACCTCCAGCCAATTAATTTTCACAAGATAAGCCCAGGCAGCCAAACGATGGACGTAAGTACTTCAGAAGTCATTTGCCTAAAAAAAAACTAGTTCTCGATCAAACAAATTTTTCCTCAAAGATTGAATTCTTATTCTCGATTAAGCCAGTTTTTATAGAATTCAGGCACAATAGCACAGCTCAGAAACAATTAACATGTATTCGTAATTATATTTCACAGTACTTAAGTTGAACTTTGATCGTGGACATTTTGGAGTGAAAATTCATTGACCCTTCAAATATATTACGCTTATAAATTAAATTTATTTTTAAAATAGAAGCAAATCTGGACTGTTATTTTATGGTGCAGCTGAATTTTTCAAGAACACTATGAATTTATCTTGCAACCTTTTATAAATATATATTTATTGCCGGAAATTATATTAAGTTGCCCACGCTGGGCGCTAAATTATAATGATGCCTCAATATAAATCTGTATTCATTATCTTAGATATTTTAATACAATTTGACTAACTGATTATCATAAGAATAATTCATCTCTATTTTGTTAAAAATAAAATATCAGAAATGTCTAAACTTCCTTCACACCCTAGTTTGATTCCATGGCCACAGAGTATTTTCATTGAATTACCTTTATCTCCCTGGTAACTTACAATCACACTTTTCACTATTTTCTTCTTTAACAATTGCTATAACAAAAAAAAAACGCAGCGAACTTCACACCTACAATGCATCTCAACTTCATTTTCACATTAGTTGTTCTATAAACATCTAGAAATTTCATCTTATGAGTATTTCTGTAGTATTAAATTTAGTTCCCAACAGTATTACACTAATTTTGGCCTTGAAACCTATGCTCGAACATGAACTTGAATAATATTTTCTGTTTAAATAGCAACATTTTCCTGTTCACTTGAAACAGAATAATCTTCTAGTCGCATCTTCATATCTCAAACTGTGAAAAATGTTTAAAGGCTTTAACTATTTACATATTACATCAAACACATTTTTTTCCTAAACTAAACTAATTCACATAAACTGAACAGTTAGAGAGAAAAAAAAACGTTATTTGCTCAGAATCACTATACAAAACTATCCGCTCTGTTATCGTTTTTGTATCTGGCAATACAGTATCTTCCATCTCATCTATACTACCTAAAGACACGGACAAATTCTGCAGAATAAAAATATTCCCATATAATTCCATATGAAGCACTTTTCTAATCTCTTCAAATTCCACCCCATAAATGTTTCAACTAGAAATAGTAACACAAATACACAAATCCGTTTGGCTTAAGCATTGCATACATTTTTTTTTTCATCTCGAAAATCTAGTGAATCTTCTAAGATAGCTTCGCCTTTTAGTGATTGTCTACAGAATTTCTCAAAACAAACAAGGACCAGTACCAGTTATTTCTATAAAAGACCGGCTAAGTGGTACAATCAAGTCCAGTTAGTGATTTCGGAATACAGTAAAAACTACCGCAAAATGGAGAAAATTGTATCGTTTGCTCTTGTGATTTGTTTCAGTTTTGCATTCTTCGTCAACATTGTGCATCCTCAGAAACCACCTCCGCCGATTGATCAGTATGTAGGATGGTATTTGTTCCAGGTTTTCTTCGAGCCGCATGATAATACAACAGCGCTGACAGACTATGCCCGGCAAACTAGGCCAAATCCACAAACTGGTCGTCCAGATGTAAGTTGGACAGTTTTACAGCTTCATGTTCACTTTACTTTTAATTTTATTTGTAAATCTGCAAAATCCTGTTTTTTAATGAGCCATCTTTCATATATGGTACAGATAATTGTGATGCTGATCGATTATATTCGAGGTGCGGCAGAAGTTGCAGTTTCACCGGAACGGTACATGGAAGTACGATTGGAATTCGAATCAGGCGATTTGGACAATTTCAATATCGTTACCGTTGATCTTAACGAATATGTAAAAGAAAACTATAAAGTAGAAGCTCCTTGAGCTAGTTAATTGTTTAAGTAGAATGTGATAATAAAGTAAAAGTTTTTCGGTTTTTTTGGTAAAACTGTTTTCCATATGAAATCATTGAACCGCTGAATGTTTTTGTTGCTGTCTGTGAGTGCGATCTGTTCTTTGCAAATTGCTAAGAGCATTTGCAAAACCTAATTATTTTTTGAGAAATGATTCCAAGGTTTTAATGGCTTAATTTACTGGTGCCGATAAACAAGTTGCTTGAAGCGAATAAATTGGAATATTTTAAACTATATCCTTGTCGTTTTAGGGTCTGGCTTCGAATCAAATCAATTGTTAAATATTATCATATTTATATTTGTTATATTTTGTAATTTGAAGACGTTTCTTTCCAACTAGTCGACATAGAAGGAATATGAAATGTTTTATTAATCGGCAGTGGCAGCTTGTATTAATTGGAGCGCACTTTGCCCCAACAACCATTTATTTCTATCACAATCAGAGTAAAAATTAATATTGTGATTCAAAAAGGATGGAAAATCTACCACAGCCTGAAAGAAAATAAAAGCCTGGCGTACTCTAAAGACTATAATAATTATTGTCATATGCATTATGCAAGTTCTGCTTACTTTGATTGCAAATCATTTTAAATGGGCTTAGTGAACGGTAAGCTTGACTCACAGTGCCCACTTGTTTGTTTTTACACACATCAATAAAAGTAGCTTTATAACTTTTTTATCTCTTAATTTAATCGAGCTGTCTGGTTTTGGCTTGTTTGTCAGGCTTGAGTTTTAGCAACAATTTTTCGGACTCTTTGCGCAAGAGCTTTATTTATTCAGTTTTTTTTATATTCGATCTCGTTAGTTTAGTGCCATCTGTTTTTAACAAAACATTTTTCCAATTCCGAATGGGTACTGTTTTTGTGTCAACAGTCAAATATTTTTTACCATTCTGTTGGAAAACTTGTTTATTAAAAGCGTATTTAAAAGGTGTGCGGAAGCAATTGCTATAATTTTGATAGTACACGCAGGTGACCTATTAAGTTAAACAGTCTGGGCTGGAGAACATCAGTGAAAAATTAAACAAAAGGAAGCACTACTAGCATCATCCAAATTTGATAAAGCATAGGCGATAATTTTCCGGAAGTAAACGTTTGTTTTTCTGGAAACTAGAGTTTCGCATGGAGATTTAAATAAATTCACTTTGTTTATTAGTTTTTACGATAAAAGAATCCAATTTTCACATGATTTAGAGATTCGATTTAATCCTTAAATCAAAATCGAAATTGGATCCTTAATATTTTGTTAAAAACAGATGGCACAAAACTAACGATACCGAATGTAAGAAAATTAAATTAATACAGCTCTTGCGCAAAGATTCTGAAAAATGGTTGCTAAAACTCAAACAAACCAAAACCAGACAGCTCGATTAAATTGAGAGATTAAAAAATATATCAAGCTAATTTTATTAATGTGTGTAAAAGCAAACAAGTGGGCGCAGTGAACCAAGCTTACCGTTCACTGAGCCCATTTAAAATGATTTGCAATCAAAGTAAGCAGAACTTGCATAATGCATATGACAATAATTATTATAGTCTTTAGAATACGCCAGGCTTTTATTTTCTTTCAGACTGTGGTCGATTTTCCAGCCTTTTTGAATCACAATACTAATTTTTACTCTGAATGTGATAGAAATAAATAATAAATGGTTGTTAGGGCACATTGCGTTCCAATTAATACAAGCTGCCAAACATTTCATAATATGTATTATATTTTATATTTTTTTATGATATATATAAATATATATACATATATATATATATATATATATATATATATATATATATATATATATATATATATATTTATATATGCATATATATATATATATATATATATATATATATATATATATATATATATATATATATATATATATATTGTATATATTATATTTTTTTATAATAATATAAAACATTTCAACATCTCATATTATCTGATGCTTAGAAAAATCAATTGTGCAAATACTGGCGTTGTCAATTACAATTTAATTATAATATTTGACAGATGAAAATGCTAGCGGGAATATAAATATGTTATTTTTTGTGTGAATAAATATAATTTTGCTACTTAAATCATGCATTACATACTACAATTTTCAAATTAGAAAAGTATTAATAAATAGAAAACTCAAAATATAAAAAAAAATACAGAGTCAAACAATTGATTCTTCTCTGAATAACCATTTAAGCTCATATTTTTTGATATGTTGTGACTTCAACTAGCCCAAACTAGTTTGAAATGAGAACTACATCTTTTCGTTCATAAATTAAACTTTATTCTTAACTTTAACAGTAAAATACTTAGCCTCGTTCTATCAAAAAATGTTTACCTTGTGGATACGCTTACATAATTACACCTTTTTCCACCTACAATCCACTAACGCCAAGGACTGATGATGATCTCATCATCCTGAACCAGGCGGATGTTCCTCCATTTAAGGACGAGGAGCTAAACAGTGTTCAGGATGAAGAACCGGAAGGCTTCAGGGTCTGATGGGGTGCCGGTCGAAGCGCTTAAAGTCTTGGCGGAGAGTCAACTGCGTCTATTATTTAATTTGTACAATTCATGTATAAAAGGGGAAGGATAACCTGGGCAACCCATCAGCATACCGCCGACATACTCGAAGGGTTGGTCCTGCTGCTTTCAACTGGGCGAGGTGGACGGACATCCTCCGGGCCCTTGAGCAAACGTTCCGTATCGCTGGCTACTTCCTAGCAATGATGCAGGACTACCTTAGGGACCGTTGGCTGTTCTATGACATCGACGAAGGAGTCAAAAGGAGGCCTGTCACCTCAGGTGCGGCATAGGGCTCGATATTAAGACCTGTCCTCTGAAACATCATGTAAGATGATCTGCTGCGCCTGGAAATGCCTGCGGATATGTTTCTGGTAGGTTACGCTGATGGAGTTGCAGCGGCAATCACTTCCAGATCGGCCGAATTCACTCAACTCAGATTTAACCAAGCCATGAGGAGGGTGGATCGGTGGATGACCGAGCACGGCCTCCAGCTGGCAGTGTCAAAGATAGAGATTACCCATGACAGTTGGCTCCGTCGAGGTCCAGACCAGCAAGTCGGTCAGGTATCTGGAAGTGACCCAGGACACCAAGCTGACGTATTGGGATCATATCCGCAGGGCATGTGACAGGCTCTATTAGTTGTAAATTCGCTGAGTAGGCTAATTGCTAACGTCGGAGGACCCATTAAGACGCGACGCAGGCTACTAATGTTAACGACCAATTCCATCTTGCTATATGGGAGCGAAATCTGGCGAGATGCGCTCTGAGCTAGGAAGTTCCGGAAACGCATTGCAAGTGTCCAGTGCAGGGGAGCCCTGCGTATTGCCTGTGGCTACCGTACGGTCTCAGAAGAGGCGGTAATGATGTAGTCGTGATCGACTTACTAGCGCCAGAACGCAAGGAAGTGTACCTCTTTCGCTCAGAGCTGGGCAGAACTGAGGCTCTGACTCTTATCCTCCAACTTTGACAACAACGTTGGTGTGAAAATGATACAGGATGCTGGACGGCAAAGATAATTGGTCATATCGACCCTTGACTTAGCCGGAGCTACGGAGAGGAGAACTTTTACCTTGGTCAATTCTTGACAGGGCACGGTTACTTCAGGAAATACCTGAACAGAATAGGTGAGGTGGTCACACCGTACTGCCAGTACTGTGTGATTGAGCTCACTGATGCTCAGCACACATTTTTTATGTGCAGTCGCTTCGTGGGTTTGAGGCACACCATTGAGTCCACGATCGGCCTGGTAACGCCTGAGACGATCATGAATGCAATGTTTCGAAACGAAGAGAACTGGCGTGCAGTCTCAACATACGTTGAGAAAGTGGTGCACGTAAAGCTGGAGGAAGGTTGCTTTACCGACCCATGAACTGTGGTAGTTTCTGAAGTCCGTGATTACTGATAGCTGAGTCAGCACGACCGAGTTGAAGCAGTGCTTAGGCGGGTCCCGACTCGGGACTTTGTGGGCTTGTTGGTGGTCCTTTTTTTGTGAGTCAAACCTCACATACCCCGTGGTGATAGGTCAGCCGGGGATCTGGTAAGCAGATATTTTTACCACAAGGGGGAAAAAACACTCCACAAACACTTTGCTTTACATATCATATGAAAATTAAAAACACGCAGTAGTCTAAATTGAAAAATGGATTGTCATTAATAAAAATAAAATGTTGTTACAAGTTTGCACCTAGAGGTCATGTAAAAGTAATGTAACATTTAAAAGAGAAGTGGAAATTGTTAAAAATAATAAACACGCTCAATTAGAACAAGAAGAGTTATTATTATCTTAATAGACTACCTATTTTAGTGGAACACTAAATTCTTTTCCCATACCTCATGTCCTATCTGGTTAAGTACTTAAAAGAGCTTCTTACTCTTGGCTACATCATACTGGAATTGTTTTGCGGGATAATTAAAATTGAAAAAAAATTTTGTTTACATTGAAAATTTTATTTGACAAAGTGGTTTCGAAAGTATGCACTGATTCTCATCAGACAAGTGGTCACATCAGTCAAGTATGCACTGTGTGATGGTGTCTGATGATAATCAGCGCATACTTTCGAAAGCACTTTGTCAAACAAAATTTTCAATGTAAATAAATTTTTTGTCAATTTTAATCATCCCGCAAAAACAATTCCAATTTGATTCGGCTTCGGAGGCTTATTCCGCAAAACGATCGAGTTTCCCGTATCAATATTCTCTGCTTTGATAAGCTTTAGAGACGATATACGTTGTCTATGCTGATTTATAGACAAAAAGGGAACCATGATCACAATTAAATAACCTTTACAAGTACATTATATCGATAAATATAAGTCGCAGAATTTAAAATTTGTCACAACTAGCGTAAATACAAGTTAATGATTTCCAACTGCAAGTGGTCATATCAGTCAAGTATTTTTTGGTTTTTTTATTGGGCCATATTCAACTTACTCAAGTTTTGCGACTGGACTCTAGTTTACCAAAATAAATATTAAAATATAATAAAAAAATAAAATAAATGAAAATAATGTAACAATAAAATATTAATCAAATAAATAAATAAAATATGATTTTTCCACTATGAGACTCACCGATCACAAGCTTTCATTTTTATTGCCATTTTTTCTTTCAAAAATTACGTGCATTGCCGGCAACAACTTAAATAGTCAAGCTGAGAATAATATCGAAGAATAACTAGCGAATAGGATAAAAACTCGTATCACTAAATGCAGAGAGTTTGCGTGATAGAGGGGATCGAAATAGGGCATCTTAGTTTAGTGGTAATTTTTGGTCTGAGGCGTAGACTATACAGTAGCTAAAATTATTACTAGAAAGCACACCGCATTAAAAAATATAAAAAAATAATATGCAAAAAGCAATTTTTAACACTTTTCACGCTTAAAATTGTTTTTTTTAATGCTTAGATATGTTTTTTTGAGTGGATAAAAGCTCATTTTCAGGGTTTCTGTTAGTTATTTAAACGTATTTTACTTTTTATTTTCTTGAAACATCAGTTCCGACAAGAGATGATCATTATTTACGATCGGTATCGACATGAGCAATCAGATTATGCCGTGGAGAGTGTAAGCCACTTAGGTGGCCTACCTTATTATCTGCTTGTTTTGATGTGATTATATATAATAATCAGACTTTTTAGCATGATTCACACTGCAAATTTAACTCGTAAGGCATTCAATACTCTATAATATACATAATAAATATCAATTATCTATACATCTTATGACAATCACGTACCCGACCAGGAAATACCCCATTCATTTTCTGTACTTTTAGTTAATTATCTTAGATATCTACTCTCTTTGCCTATTCCACTTTCATTCAAATCAAAAGCAAAATAATCAGTTTAGACATTTAAATGTCTGAATCATATTTCAAATACTAAATCAAAACAAAAGATATTTTATCGATTACATTTTTCCATCGAACTAGAAATAAAGTACCTTAGTTTTATCAAGACAACTAGTCACCTATCTAGAAAAAGGAAATTATGAAGAATAATCGATTTTATTTGTGTATTGATAGTAGTATATAAAAGAAAGAACATATGCTTGCCGTTGTTTCGATTAATCAAACCAAAACGATAGCTACTTAAAATTTTCAGTGCTTCAAGAATTTTCAAAGACTTCGCACGGCTCAAAAATGAAAGGTGATTTTTTTTTTAAAGCAAACTATTGTTGTAGACGTTTTTCTTCCAAACTAACAACTCATTAAATGTTATTATAAAATCATTGGAATCTTTAAAACAAAAACAGTTTTATTTTTTACTTTATTTAATTCTGTCTCAACAATTTTCAGGACTTTTGTTTCTTGCGCTCTTGGTCATTGTCCAATTTTATAGTGTTGCTGAAGCCTATCCACAATCTCACCAACCTGGTGATGATAAACCAATTCAACCGGACATTCCTTTAGTACTAGCACTGCCCAGAACTCTTGCAGATGTTCAACGACGAGACCACGAAGCAAGATCTGACAAAACTGACAATTCCATTGATTCGACGGTGGGAACCGTTGTGGTTGCTGTGAACGGGAATGTCATGTATGAAATCAATGGATTTTCTAACTAAAGGTCAAACTGTTGTTTCAAATGTACTTTGTTTAAATAAAATTCAATGAAACATTTGAAAACTATTTTTATGATTTCTTATTAAAGTTTTAGGTTTTGGGTGTATGCATGGTGAATTTCAGATTATAAAACAAATTAAAATGATATCAAATGTATCAAATATATCAAATTAAATTTGTTAGTTTTTAACATGGAAAATTAAATATGGAGTTTAAGATGATTCAAAGTAGTATCTTTGAATTTCGGAAGTAGTTTTATAGATGCATTTCACAATTAATGGGCTGTAAATACCTACATAGCATCAAAGAGTGGTTCTGATTCTCAACAAACAATTTTGTGATATTTAAGCATTGCCAATTTAAAATTTCTGTAAAAAATCAACGGGTTTCATGATCCCACCAAATGAAAATATTAATAAACTTGATGATTTTACAATAAAAAAAAATTTCTGTAACTTACACCTCCAGCGTTATTTCATAACGTAAATTTATAACTGCTCATTATGAACAATCTTTATAAATTTGATTGATTCAGTAAAAAAAATTAGAAAAAAAATTTTGTGCATCCAAAAAATTGCTACACAAACCAATTCTTTATTCAATTTTATTTAATTTCACACTTCAATTATTGTTGTGAATCCGCAATCGTTATAGAAATATATACATCTCCATCAACGGCCACAATTGCAGTTCCTACTTGTGATATCACTTCATGTATTATGGTTTTTTCGTTATCTGGAGTCTCGTCTGTTAGCATTTTAAATGGTATTCCTTTGAAACGATCTTCAGTTTTCGGTTGAAAGGGTTTCATGTCTTTTCCTGGCAAATTTTTAGCCATTTGGTCGGCTGAACTTTTTAGATGTGTCTCCAAATCGGAGTTCAATTTTGGGAAAGCGAAAGATTCGTTGAAGAGCAAAGCCAGAGTCATAAATATGAGGAAAATAGAAGCTAATAATAATTAGATTAGAGGCAGGCAAGACTTATATAAATATAATACATAAAAATTATGCATAAACATTATACAGAAAAATAATAAATAAAAATAGTAGTACCTTTCATGTTAGTAATGAATAATATTTTAAGTCCAATGAACACAACGTATCGAAATTGACTGTGTGTATTTCAAGATAAATTCGTCTAGTCATTGGTTTTTATAGTTATATATATCAACTGAACGAAGATATCTTAATCTTGATTTTCTATAGGATATGTATATTGATAGCAGTTTGGTTTTTAATCTTGACTTTTGTGAATGAAAAATATTTGATTATAACAATAATTAATATAACAAAACAAAGTAGTCTGTTTCAGACTATATTGTATCTATTGATAGATCAGGAAGTTATCGATTATGTGTTGGTAGCATTAAATGCATGGAAGATTCGCAAGTAGTATCACGTATAGTCTGTTTTTGAAAGGAAATTAAAGATAATAATTAACAAAGAGGGTGACTCAAATATTTTTTCGGTTTTATTAGACTATTATTAAACGATGTTTTTTATCGATCTAAGTAAATCTGATATAAGTTTTTCTACCTTTCAAAATCAAATATTTTTATTTCAAGACAATTTTTTCCTGTCAAAACTATTCCGCTCAAGTTGCTCGAAGAATTTGAAGAAAAATTGTGAGCTCATATCCCCGTTTTAGAGGACTAATAAGATACATGAGGTCACTAACAAGATATATATCCAAAATAAGTAGTCAACTACGCTTTGAGCTCTAACGTATATACAGCCCCAGCTTTTATACTCAGCAACGTTATATCACAAAAATCACCGCACTTTGTGCTGTCTTCCTTTTTTGTAGAATAAATTAACTTGATGTTCCGATCCTCAGGTATAAGGTCTGTTCGCGTACTTTCAGTCACTGAATTTTACTGTTACTCAAAATCATGTGGTGGGGGAAATTCATGAAAAATACGAAAACGCCCTCATTGGATTTCCTGAAAATTGACAAACAAAAGTATCAGTTGTCTGTTTTTGGGAGAACAATAGTGATTATAAAGTCATCCTAAGCGGTGATAAATTATCGCCAAAAAAATATTCGTCCTTCATTAGGCCAAAAACCGTTTGACAGTTTTCAGTATTTTTCAGTAGCTCAGACCATATTGAAATTTTCTGAAAGAGGGGAAATTTTCAGTTTTCAGTAAAACGGAGTACAAAAACGGCTTCATTGCAATTAATTTCAATTGATCGTCGTACGCGAACAGACCTATAGTCTCATGCTTCAAATACATATTGGCTCAAGATATTGGCCCAACATATTGGCCAAAAATCCACTCAGGCTGGGAGTGAGCCCAACATCAGCCCAGCTCGCACCAAGGGGGTGTACACTCTTTTGATCTTGCTTGGGCCAATATGTATTTCCTACATCACTGTTCTCTTCAAAAGCAGCTGATGAGCCACATGGTGTAGTGTTTTACCTCCATATGCAAGCAGTTTGATCAATTTACCATCGGTCTCTGCTTGCTTTTTTGGATTTTTGAATTTCAGATTGCACAGAGGGTTTTTTGGATGGCCGTCACTTGATGGTAGTTCTAGCTGTATTGGACTAGTAAGTGTTACTCTGATTACATGTTGGCAAATCATCTTTAGATAAATGTAGCCGTAAAAAAGATGGCCTCTTTCAAGTGGTACTGAATATGATTTATACTTTTAACTTCACAACTACTTAAATCATCAGTGACCGCATTGGATCAATGACGATTTAAGTGTTTTAGATGTCCGTATTTTTACATACTTCACCTACCATCAAGACGAATTCGTTTATTAAGTTCAAAGTGGAGTGCAGTTCCAATTAATAGTGTAGTAAAATCTCCAATTAAAAGTTTATTAGTGAAAACAACCCGACAAGACTCGAAAATAATTTCTTATATGTTCATTTTACCAATTTTAGAGCAATTCTCAGTGAATCTTGAAGCGGTACCGCCAGCCGGATTCACTGGTGAGTATATTATTCTTTGGATATTACTAAAACATACATATTTGTTTATTATATTTATCTATTTATATATTATTTATTTATACTTTTGAGTTTTCTTTGATGGAATTCTAAATATGTATTTTGTTTAAAGACATTTTTTTTTAATTCATTGCTTGAGTCACTTATTTTTTATATATATATATATATATATATATATATATATATATATATATATATATATTTAGCTATGTACTTGAAGTTTTTGGTAGAAATCTAATTATTATTATTTTAAGTAAATTTTATGTTGAATCATTGCATATAAATTTGCGTTTTTTCATTGTTTTTTCTTTAAATTTAAAAATACTAGGTTCAGTGAAGCCATGATGGGGTTCCCTTCTTTCCTTCTCGTAGGTTAAAGATGGTACGCTTTTTGATTGTTCCATTTTTGACCGGTCACGTATGTCTGAGAATTGATTTCTGGAATACGTTTGGGATTGCGCCAGTGCAAATCTGTGCTGTTGAGGTTTTGCTCGAAACATTCGTTGTTGGGCTTCCTCATTTACTCCCTGAGGATCAGCGACGTCTAGAGTATGTCAAACAACAGTTTCCATCATTAAATGTTTTGGGACTTGGTAAAACTTCTTTGCACATTGATACCGGTTCCGCGAAACCAATCAAGCAGAGACATTTTGGTACCTCTCCAGCAGTGCAGAAACTGTTGTTTGATGATCGTATGCTTTCGTCAGAAGTGATTGAGGAGAGCCACAGCGCGTGGAGCTCACCCGTGACGTTAGTACGGAAGCCGGGTAAAGTGCGTCTATGTCTCGATGCCCGATGGTTGAATGAGGTCACCATAAAGGATGCGTATCCATTGCTCTTGATTGAGGGGTTGATCTCTTGACTTCAGTCCACTAAATTTATAACAAGTCTGGACTTAAAGGATGCCTTTTGGCGAATTCCTTTGGACGCGGAATCCAAGGAAAAACCGGCATTTACTGTACCTGGCAAGCCCCTGCATCATCTCACGGTCATGACTTTTGGGCTGTGTAACGCACCACAAATTATATGCAGACAGATGCATCGACGACTTATTTATTACCAGTTCGACATTTGATGAGCATTTGGAACTTCTTTCCACAGTATCTCAGCTGTTACATGCAGCTAAACTCACCATCAATGTTGAAAAAAGTAAGTTCGTTCAAAGGGAAGTCAGATACCTTGGCTATGTAGTCAGTGACAGTATCATTAAGACAGACGTGGAGAAAGTGTCTGATATTGTCTCAAACCCAGTACCAAAAATTGCAAAAGACGTGAAAAGGTTCATGGGAATGGCAGGTTGGTATCGTCGTTTTGTCCTTAATTTCGCTTCCGGGACGGCAGATTTGTTGAAAAGCAAAAAGGCTAAAAGGAACAGCTATGAACAGCCGCCACCACAACAGTCTATAAAAATTAATGCATCTAACTTATTATATCGCCCATCAAATAGATTTGCTGATCTTGTCAAAGTCCTCCCTATTTTAAGAAAAACTGGATCCGAGTATACGAGTGTCTTTTTTTTAAATTTGCTAATCGAATCCGTTAACTTATCAGAGAACGAATTCGATTAGTATCTACTGTTTGGACACCTGAAAAACTGCATCTTGATTTGTATTTTGGTTAAGATATTTTCCTGACCGCCAAGGCCATGTGAATCAACTTTGTGCTTCGTGAGGTCGTAGTTCGTGGGTGGGTTGTAATTCGAGCTATATGGATTTCGTTGCATTAACCACATTTAGCTATTGGTAGGTACTTAATGTTATCTACAATACATTACTAAAGTAAATTTTTGTACCTCCAAATAATAAATCTAAAATCTCTCGACCAAACAATATTATACACATTGTGAACAAAAATTCAGCATTTTTTTTTCATGTCAACGAAGAGAACAACACATCTCAACTCAAGTTAAATCGATTTCGCTAGACTCATTCTACTCTTATCTTCATTTTTCAAAACCACTCTGCCCTCTTATGCAATAAAAATATTAAATGAAATTCGAAACATGAAAATACATACTTACCTTTTTTATTATCACTAGTACTGCTAGCAGGTCACCATGTCATCTCTAAATTTTAATAATCTGTTTATAAATGGTGTGTCGTAAAAACAACTAGAGCGATTTGACTTTTGGATGTTTACATTCCATGGGGATTTCAATATTTTGACACCAATATGATTCACACTGTAATTAGCTGTACTTGAGCGTAATCGTCAATTGACATTAAACAAGTCTATACATTTTATGTCCCAATATGTTTTCATAAAAACTTACACATATAGCATACCTACCCTTTTGTTTAAATTCATTTTCATCGACTTTATTTGTCGTGCCCCGCAACGAAAACAATAATTTTAAGAACTTGTTTTGCATCGTAAACGTTCAAATCGACTTAACGACCCAAACCTTGACTGCGATTTACCAATAAATGCTGTAATTTCCAATTTTTCTCCAGTAACTACTATTTGCACTCTATAAACATTTCTTCGAAGATTTCATAAGTAATAAATATCAATATTGATGGAAAACTGAAACGTTACAAATAAAACAAGAAATCGCTAGTTTGAAGTGGAAAGGCCGGCTGTGGACAGTAAGCAAAGCAGTCAACATTTCACCAGTAACGTGTGGCGATATGTTTCGATGGCCTCAAGACAAGTCTGTCAGTCATCAATGGGTGTGTGATATTTGCGGGTATTACATAACATCCGGCTCGCGGCCGCGGGGTCAGTTCAAGAAGAGAGTCAGAAAGAAGCGAATGATATGAATGGTAACTAAAAATTATGGATTTAATGGAGATCATGACGTTGGAATAGAGTCGTAAATTAGGAGGAAAAATTGTAAGATGCCAGTCTGTCGACTCAAAAATCAGCGGCCTACGAAATATCAGACTAATAAAGACATTTATTTTATACCCTGGTTTAGCAGCATGATTACATTTTATAAATGGAACCTAGATGCCTATTTAAATTCAAGTAAAGAATATCTTTGCGGGTATACAAGGTATCAAAGAATGAATTCCTACATATATTTTGACGGACTATAAAGTGAATTACAACATAAATTGCTCGGACAATGCAACTTGAATACCTATCCTGTTATAATTTAGAAATATGAATTAATATCGTCTGGCTGTTATCTCTATTATTCTGTTATCAACTATGCAGGTTATTTCGACATAAACATGAAAGGTTAAAAGAATAGAAAAAAATTGTAAACATATTTTCGGTTACTTCTCATTGATTGCAAAAAAAATTAACTGAATTCAGTAAATATTATTTTCAAAGTAATCACCTTGAATATTTTATTGAAACTCATAGTTAAATAAAAAATAAAAATCATACAATTATAACTGATTAGATGTTGTATGCATACTGAAATAAACAAAAAACTAATTGCTTTCAAAGCTCTAGTAAATTCCTTTTGCATTCAACTCGTGATTCGCATTTTAAGTAAATCTAGCTGACTTCAATGAAATACCGTTCTAAGAAAATCGTATAGACGATGTTACTGTTAATTGTCATGCTACTGATTTCGTAGGGTTTGAATAAAAACAAAAATGAGATTGGAAAAACCCCTGGTTATTTTGTTTATTTGACATTCAATTTAGACTTAACAACACTGAAATCATGTTTGTTTTTGTAGTTAGTAAGAAACTAGTTACTGTGTTGTTTAAGATTATCAGATAAGTTTATGAAGATTTGCACGTCTGAATAGTTTATGCATGTTTAGCTTTAATTTTGAACATTGAATAGGGTAGTCTCGTAATATTCTTTTTGATAATCATGGTGTTCAAATGAAGCTTTATACTCAGGTGATCGCAAAAAATGTTCATGATTTATGACTGGACGACTTTATTCAACTTTTTGTTCTGTGATTAATCTTAAGAAGGTAAAAATAGTACTTTTTATTGGTCAAGTTAGCAATAGTTGCATGTACACAGTTCATTTTAGTAGCCATTTACTAGTTCCTTTTTTTACATTTTTATAAGCAGATTAGCAATGTTGTGCTGAAGTATAAGGAAATTGAGAGTGATTTGAATTCATCGTATAAAGAGAGTGATTTGAATTTGTCTGCTTCAATAAATTCAAAAGTAGTACCTATTTCAGTTCTTAAATCCTTATACAATGGCTCACAGCTTATTTCAACCAGCACGTAAAAAAAACTTTAACTTCCTATAAAAACTAAACTAAAGAAGATATCAACATTATTTAAAGGCAGGTTATTAGTCTAATGTTTAAACTAATCAAATATGACTTCTTTTATTTATTTTTATTTGTTTAGTATTCTAAAACCACGAAAAACCCAACCAAAAACAATGCCACAGCTTATTTCAACCAATGTAGGTGTGCAATGATCCGTTATCTTACAATGCAGCAATTATTTCTTTGTCTATACTTTAGTCATTATATTTGTAATGTGTTCAAGTTCAGTTTTGCTCAATTCTTTGAAAAAATCGTGCAGAAAAGTTAGATTTTCGAAATGGGTCCACGTACGACAATTGATCAGCGAGAACTTGTTCTCAGTAATTTTAGAAGTAACCATTCGCGCAGAAAAATTGGTGGGATGTTTAGACTAAGTGATTCTACAGTGCAGAGCATCATATACCGATTTGTCCACGAAAATAGAACGCTCCCCCAACAAAATTTTCAATCAAACGGACGAGAGCTTTATTGTTCGGAAAATCCGGGAAAATCCGAAAATTGTAAATGAAGTGTAAGCTGAGTTGGGCAAGTCTTACCACCCGGAAACTATTCGTCGTCTGCTGCGAGAGCATGAATTCAATGGTAGAATAGCGCGTAAGAAACCATTTATAAGTGCCAAAAATCAGAAGTGCCGTTTAAAATTTGCCAAGGAACATTTGCATAAGGATTCTGGATTTTGGAATACCGTTATATTCGCTGATGAGTCGAAATTTAATATTTTTGGATCTGATGGAGCCTCATATGTTTGGCGTAAGCCAAATACAGAATTGCAAAACAAAAATTTGAAAGCTATAGTCAAACACGGAGGTGGCAGCGTTATGGTTTGGATTTGTATGTCCGCAGCGGGAGCTGGAAACTTGCAATTTATTGAGACTACAATGGATAAGTCTCATTATCTCGAAATTTTAAAGTCCAAATTGATTGAAAGTTCAGAGAAACTGGGCATTCGCGATGGGTTCAGATTTTATCAAGACAATGACCCGAAGCATAAGTCGGGTATTGCACAGACATGGCTGGTTTGGAATTGTCCGTATGTTATGCAACCACCAGCACAGTCGCCCGATATTAACGTCATCGAAAATTTGTGGGCCATTTTGGATACAAACATCCGAAAACGGAAGATATCCAACAAAAGCGATCGCAAAACTGCATTGGTTGATGGGCCAAAATTACCCCACAAGTGACACAAAAGCTGGTCGATTCAATGCTTAAGAGGCTAAAAATGGTTGTTGACCAGAAAGGTGGTCATACTAAATATTAAAATATTTTTTCGTGACTTGCTACTTAATTTAAACATTGATTCTGTTACTTGGTTGAAATAAGCTGTGACATTGTTTATAGTTACTTTTTTGTCATTAATTGCTATGACCTATTGAAATAAAATAAAAATAAAAATAATAATAAACTGAATAAATGACAATTGTAAACACTAGTCTAATAATCTGCGTTTAAATAAAGTTGATAACTTATTTCGTTTAGTTTTTATAGGAAGTTAAAGGTTTTTTTACGTGCTGGTTGAAATAAGCTGTGAGCCACTGTAGATGTCACTGTTTTTCATGTACCACAGAAATCTAAATATCCATTGTCTTGCTCTATTCTCGCAGATTACTAAGTGTATTTCTTAGCTATCGCGCAGGATCGTTGATCTGATTTTGTGGTTGAGAATTCTGTTTCTGACATTCAATCTTTTGTTTTGAATAATAGGAACGAAATATTTAAGGGGATTGGATACCGAAAATACCCTAAAACTAAGCTTAATTGACAATTTTTTTTATAATGTATCGAAAACAGCATGGAAGTTTCGAAAAAATTGCGAAGTCTTAAAATTTAAAACAAAATTGGGAAGGGAAGTCTTTAGGAAAAATACTAGGAATCTTGAAAAAAAATCATAGGAAATAAGAACAAATTCAAGAGGTTTAGAAAAATCTCGAGAGTCTCGGAAAAAATATTGGAAACTTAGAAAAAAAATCAGAGAACTCTAAAAAAAACTCTGGGAGTGTGCGGAAAAATCATGGGAGGTTAGAAAAAATCAAGAGCTGTTGAAAAAATCTCAGGATTCTAGAAAAAATCATGGGAGGTAAAAATAATTTACAGGGCTAAAAATATATTGAAAATCTAAAAAAAAAATTTGGAAGCTTAACGAAAATCAGGGGACTCTAGAAAAAATTCCAGGAGACTGGGGGAAAATCATGGGAGCTCAGACAAAATCCTGGGCCCCTAGAAAAAATTTGAAAACCAAAGAATAAATCATTCAGAAAATAAGCCATCAACGTTTAAAAAAATCAAAAGACTGTTGAAAATTTCCCAGCAGCCTGAGAAAAAATAACCATTCAGAGAATCGGCTCTTGCAAATACTCTGTCTAACTAATCGAGAAAAACCAAGCTTGCTAGTGAACACGAAACAAAGGCAGTATCGCTACTCTAATGGGCAAGGGCGCGTGAAAGAGTCGAATACTCCTGACAGCTACTTAACGCTTTGGAGTCCGCTAGTCCGTTAGATGGACAGGCGGCGATATTTGATTCCCTCCGCTAGTCCGTTCCGTGCGACAATAATAAATGTAATAAATAAAATAAATAAAAATGTAGTAATTGTGGATTTGCTTTTTTTCAAGTGTTCTAAAAAGTGTCATCAATATTTATTTTTCAAGTTTTTGGCATAGGCCTATTGTATTGTCAAAAGTTCTATATTATAATTGATTTTTAGTAATAAGACCCTTTGTACCAAAGTGAGAAGCTAACACGTTCCAACTCGTTGCAATCAAGGTTCTGTTTACTTTCCAAAAAAATACAGCTATAACTTGCACATACATACCATTCGATGCGCGAAAGAATGCAGCATGGCGTTACCGGTAAGAAAAGAGTATTTCTTTATTCATTAAAATCAATATAAGCGACAAAAGTAAAAAAAAACGTTTTTGAAAACGCTAGCTTTTCATTTTTATTAACTTCATCCTGCCATATTTTTTCCGAAGCCAGCCACATTTTAGAAAAAGTAACCATCATCTGGTTTGCAATTTTCTTACAAACGCATCGGTGTATAAATCATTAGCCGCGGTTGATAAAATAGGTCAAAGTAAGGATAGATCCACGTCAATGTCGCGAACACTCCCGAGAGCTACTTAAAGCTAGCGTACCTTCTTGACCGTGATCACGCCTGGAGCTGTGAGTTCATAAGGGTTAAAAAAAAACTTCAAGAAGTGTAAAAAAAAATCTCGAGAGTCTAGGGAAAAATCCTAAATATCAGGAATGTATAGAAAAAATTATGGGAGTCTAAAAAACTCATGGGTGCTTAGCAAAAATCAGCGGACTATAGAAAAAATTCGGAGCCTTAGAAAAAATCTTGATATCCTTGAAAAATTAAAAAAAAACTCTAGAAAAAATCCTTGGTCTGGGAAAAACTCATAAGAGCTTAGGAAAAATTCAGGGATTGTAGAAATGCTTTCAGGAGTCAAGGAAACAAATTTCAAAAATCGTGAAAGAAATCCACACGAAAACTTTTTGAGTTGAAACAGTCACTTTGTATTTATTTTTACACCACCAGTCATAAGTTAGAACATTTTCATATCTTTAGGATATTCAAAGTCATCGATTTCGTAGTAAACATTGCCATTGACAGCTACAACAGCTGATCCAACGGTGGCTGTGATCTTATTGTCAACAGATCCATCACTCTTGCCCTTGTTTTGGAACATCGATTTGATAGCATCCATG
Organism: Nemotelus nigrinus; assembly: GCA_947369275.1. NCBI lineage: Eukaryota > Metazoa > Arthropoda > Insecta > Diptera > Stratiomyidae > Nemotelus > Nemotelus nigrinus. Next base: position 29,796,710 of record OX376375.1, on the reverse strand, counting down.
GCTTTCCCTATTTGATCATGTACAGAAGCATCATCATCTTTGTTGTGGACCTTAGCTGGTGTGTTTGGGGCGGGTAAAGCATAAGCGAATTGCACGAAAGCAATAATGGCAAGAAAAGCAAGGACTAAAAAGAGAAGAAAAAAAATGGATTATTCGAACATTCTACTGAGGATATCGTGATTTTACCTACCCTTCATTGTGCCTGTTTTTAATCAAGTTTTCTTTCCTTAGTGTATGACTGCACCTACTTCAGTGTTCTTTCGATATTGTTTAGTGTTTTCAAAGCCGCTAGTATTTATATATTTGATAATCTATCCGAATCTTATCAATAAATTTCAGGTGGTCATACAAGTATTTGTAAATATGTCCAGGAAAAATCACAGAAATAAATGAATGAATTGTGGGCAGACAGATATTTTGATAAGATTATTGTGTTTTTTTTTTGTTTACTACTCGCGGTAAGGTTTGGAATTTGATTTATCCTTTGTCGATTTATAGATCATCCATCAATTTACTGTTTTGATTTGTAGTTTTAATTAGTATCTATTTGATTGTTTTATAGTTTCTTTTTTATTTTAAAATAATAGACAGGCGGGGTATTTTTTGTTATTTTCAGACTCATTGCAATGATATTTCCGGGCTGAGATAACGTGGAATTTTGTGTTTTTCTAGAAGAACATCATATGACTTTGTTAATTTTTGCAATTACAGTCTAATATGCCAGTTGATAATATTCACTTTAAGTTTATATGAAAAAAAAACTACGAATAATTCAGAGCCTTGTTCAAATTTTAAAAACATTCTTCCAATTTATTTGCGTTACAATAATGTTTGGTGAAACAATGTTCACAGATCAAAATAGATTAAACTAAAGCTGTATGATACATTGTTGTAATGCATTAAACAGCCATAAACATTCCCTTAAATCAAGCTATAAATAATTTTACAATGCTTTTCGAAAGATTTTTTCTATTAGTTCTTAGAGATACCATTCTATGGCTGGGAAAGAAATGAAAATAGTTTCTGCTGCTGAATGTGAAATTAAATTGCTTACAGTTTAGCGTATAACTGCCAATATCGAAATTATTTCAATTCGCCAAATATTATAATGAAATTTAACACCATACCTTGTATTTCAAGAAAAATCATAAAAATTCCTTGCTTATGACAGTTACTTTTGTGAGATTTCAAACTCAACTGAATATGAAAAATATTATTGCGTTATATAGGCTGTATAAATATATTTTTTTTTAATTAACAGACATGTACATTTTTTTAAAATATTTAATTGTTTACTTGAAAATAACCTGCTATAGGACACTTTCTGAAATAAATCAATGAAACCTTTTGTATGAAGAAGAAGAAATCAGCGTACAAGCACATCCGGTAAACACGAAAAAAAATACCTCAACCACCTTTCATTGTCTACTTTGACACCATGTCATTCCTATTCTGCCTTCTAGAAAATCCAAAAAAATGTAGATTACATTGTTTAATTTCCACTCACACATACCAACACTTCATTTTTCTGAATGAATGATGAATAAACCGTGTCTTATTAGATAATTCAATCAAAAACAATTCAAGCGGCCGATAATATCAAGTGAGTCAGATGAGTAATTGCAACACGAGGACTACAAAACTAAGAACTTACTGATAAACGTGTAATCAATAACGATACTATATAAACCGTTACGATTTCAGAATTCCGTATCAATTCGACGGAAGCTAGCAGTCCGAACAAAACACAAACATCAAATTACTTCAGTATTATTAAACTTCAAACAAAATGAAAGGTAAGTTCGAATTTAATTGAATCATTTGATTTATGTTTTAAATCCTTATTGATGCACCACCTTTAGCAATCTTCATTGTCGCTTTGGCACTTTTTGCCGTTGCCGCTGCTTACCCACAAAATGGGTGGCAATCCCAATCTCCAGGACAATGGGGTGGTCAATGGGGTCAACAACAGCAAGGATCACAATATCAACCTCGACCACAATATCCGTCTGACAATCAACCAGAACAACAAAAACCTGATTCTGATGATAAGAAATCTAGCGATGCAAGTTCTGAAACATCGAATGACATCAAGTCGACCGTTGGAAGTGCTGTAGTTGCCATTAATGGAAGTGTTTACTACAGAATTAACTATGCTAACACCCGCAGTCAGGGGAAACAAGAAAACAAGCCACAACAAAGTCAACCACAACAAAATCAGCCACAACAAAACCAACCACAACAAAACCAACCAGAAGAACCAGCAGTATCGAACTGGACTATGTAATTCATGTGATGGATTGTAAATAAAGTGTTTCCATTCAATTTCTTTTAGATTTAGATAAATTAGTTTTCTAAGAACTACACTTTTTGGGATATTCTGTCAGATTCTAAGGACTCGAAAAACAAAATAAAGCAGAATTGTCCCAAATCGACTGACACATTTCCATCCACCAATACGTCTAGAAATTCAAATTTTGAGGCGCTGATACACTGATACCGGCGCCAGCAGTGGTATCAGCGCACTGCGCTGATACCATGATTTCATTCACCTATGTGTGATACTCACTGCGTTTCTCGGACTCACATACGGTGCTGGTAGCATTGCGCTGATACCATGACGCTATGATTCACTCAAAAAAGAATGATTGAAAAAGCTTGTATGGGACGAGAGCAACCCACATTTGAACTTACTAATTTTCCGATATAAAATATCCTAAAATACCCAGGCTATAGTATGTACCCATTCAGGTATCTTTCCAAACGTGCGTACGCGTAGGTATATTGCTTTGCATCAAACAGATTTGAGTTAAGTACACTCAACTCATATCTTTGCGCCGCGCCGTAGCATAGCGCCAAGCCAAATGGTGTTGGCATTGCAAAGCGGCAGCGCCAACACCATTGATACCGAAGTGCGTTACTGCGCTACTGATACCGACAATCGGTATCAGCGCAGTGGTATCATGGCTAGTGCTTCAACGCAATTGCGCGGCGCAGCGCTGCGTTACCCATGTCTACTCACCACTACTACATTTAAGATGAAAAGCCTAACATTCGCAATCCTTTGTCTTTTTCACTAAATCCTTTGTAGCCTGTAACCACCATGAAAAATTGTGTAGCAAATATATTTTAGCAACAGATCAAACATTTTTTAATGTTTCTATCAAGGCCATATTTAATTTATCTATAGCGAATTTGATTGAAACCGGTCTCCAAACTGAGCGTCTAACATTCCTAACAATAACTCATGCTTGATTCTCTTCAGTTTCCAAAGATACATGTTTGTTAAAATCGATTAAATCCTCCTTACTGTTTTGCCCAAAAATAATATACTATATATATATATATATATATATATATATATATATATATATATATATATATATATATATATATATATATATTTATAAATCAGCAAAAAAAATTCAGTCAGGCTATCACTGTATTGCGTGATTCAACCAAACTGAAATTATCATAAGATATCAACGTATATGAGGAATAGGTCCAAGTCAAGTTAAAATCAAGATTGTCTTAACCCTTTGGTGGTGGCAGGCTTTTCAGTTAATTTTTAGGACCCCTATATTTCTATGGAATAGCTCGGGTAGTGTAGTGGGTAGAACACTGGTTTCTAGTGTGTGAGGTTCCTAGTTTTGAATAGATACTTGAGTTAAGTCAGGTGTAAAGTGAATTGTGGATCTATTCACCCCAGACTCGTATTCACGTTGATTGTAAATTTGTGAATGAAATTCTCTATCACTTTCAGCCCCGAAACCTAACAGGGGTGGTTGTGGTACTACTCTACTTTACATTTCTTTCTATTTCTATTTAAGAGTGTGTACAATGAAAACTGAAAGTGTTTAGTACTATGCTGTGATAAAGCCTTTGTAAGTGCGAACTCTACATACATATATATGTGTAGAGTGCCTAAAGTATTTATGGAAGAATTTACAGAAGGTTTTTTATTATTTTTTGTCGGTAAGTATATAAATATAAAAAAAAATATACTTTTGCTTAGACAACGAACCAAAGATGAGTAATCGAATAAAAAAATGAGTAGAATAGAACAGCGCCCAATGTGGTATCAAAGCATGGAAAAATGATTTTTTTCTAAATTTTGATTTACAACATCTTCTGGGTGAAATTTCAGATCAATATGAAATACACAAGGCGTATTGATAGTTACTATAAATGAACATGTACGATTTGTGATGAAAATACTGGCAACCCTATAGCTGTAACAGGCAAGTGAAAAAAATCCTTCAAATCGCCTCGAAAGTTTTCCCTTTTCAGAAAAAGGTGATCGATTTGAAAATTCAATGGTTTGTTAATGCAGTCAATTAATAATTTTCGAAATTTCGCGTAACACAAGAATGGTCACCCTTCATCAGATTACCCTTTTTTGAGCACTTGAAATTTCTTTTCACAAGAACTAACGACCGGATCATCAGATCAATATGAAATTCATAGGATGTATTGGTTGTTACCGTTATTCTACCAACGAGTACCAGAACCCTTCATCACGTATGATCGTGCGACTTGCTCCCGAATCTAGCAGCCCTTGCATGATTACGCCCTCTATTTCCACCTGTAGGTGCTGATGACTATCATGGCCACTCTTCGCCAGCGCGTAGTCCACATTTGGGGAATGTACCACCCGTTGTATGTACCATGCATTCCCATGTACTCACTCTCTCTTTGTGTTCGCTTCCTGATCTCGTCTCACAGACACTCCTCATAATCGGACGGCAGAAACTCCGCTTTCATTTCCACCAGTAGTTCGTCCCAGCACTTAACCAAATTGCGATTTGCGCGGAACCGTATAATAGTCCTAGCATCGAAAAGGTCTATTGTTTCCTTGAAAGAACTTGGGCCTGACGCAGCTCCTGAACGCGCTCCAAGAAGGCATTTACAGAACCACTCGAATCACCGCTCAACTTTAGACCGCATTTGGCAACCTCCACCGGATTAACTACTTTAGTCTGCTGTATCGTAGATGCCTCCTGAATCCTACCGCTTGGGCCTACCTCATCATCGCTGGAGTATTTGACTTTCTCTGACAATGCTCCCATCGCCAAAATGAGTCTGGTCTGGAGTCTGAGGAACCCGAACTTGATTTTCACTTGCGCTTTCAGGGATTCCAAGGATGATTTGCCGCCCATTGCCATCTCCATCAGTTCCTCACTTCCAGTTCCCGATAGTCCGTTTCAAAGTTGGACGGGAAGTCGGCTTCGCAGTAGGAAGAGTCCAGTGCTGACTCTGCGAAAAAGCGTCGTCCTCAAGACCTTCCGCATATTATCTGCGGTGTCGGCGTCAAATCCCCCGATGGCCAGCTTGTACGTGAGCTCGTCCTTGATCAGACAATCGACCGAAATCTTCATTGTAGTATCGCTGAATCTAAGGTCGCTAACGAAACGAAAACTAGCACTAATCGCAGACTAAAAATAATACCCCCCGAAAAATTTATAGAAATATAGAGATACCTTCTGTCAAAAACAAGTTATTCTTCTAAAGAACAACGCACACCTGCAATCCGATAGTCAAAATAAAACTACGGAACCTACTAATAACCACTGAATGAATGGCCTCTTGCTTGTTAGCCTACACTATCACGCACTCCAAATTCGAACCGCATTCATGCGAGTATAATTTCAATATATGTACTTACATTCGTTCCGCAACTCAGAGCACACACTTTGACTCACAAATATTCAGAATTCAAATAGATATCAATCATATTCAGTAGATATCAATCATATATACACACATATATATATATATATATATATATATATATATATATATATATATATATATATATATATATATATATATATATATATATATATATATATATATATATATATATAAATATATATATATATATATATATAGATATGGATGCCTCACTTGCCAAATCGATTAACTCCATTTTCTGATTTCATTAAATTTTACTATCAAAGCACTTAAGAAGCTCCTAACTGTATATATTCAAAACAAATTTCTCTAATAATAGATATTAACACCACTAAATACTTATTATTAGAGAAATTTGTTTTGAATATATACAGTTAGAAGCTTCTTAAGTGCTTTGATAGTAAAAATTTAATGAAATTCAGAAAATGGAGTTAATCGATTTGGCAAGTGAGGCATCCATATATAGATGCGAAAAATTCCCATGCTAATTGATAAATTCAAATATATATTCTAAAATAGCTAATTCTCCATGTAAATCGTAAAACGATTTATTTGATTGGAATTAAAATACATTCGAATACGCCTTTATGACCTCTTTAAATACAAATTTACGGGCCTAATAACCTTCCCACAATTAGGGACGTGGCTCATCAAATTTTTCACGTGTACCGTTGATAGCCGTCAGGCAGCTAGAACCGTTATGTGCCCCACGTTGGGCGCCAATTTATTACCGTTATTATACCAACGAGTACCAAAACGCTTCATCCCCCACTGGGACGCAAGGGCGGTAGTTTCGGCCGGCCTTTGGTTTCGGAGAAAAGTGTGGTTTGGGCACTTCTCGCTTCAGAGCGACGGTACAGTAGTAGTTTCGGGTTGATTGAAGCGAGTGGAGAGGTACGATCGACCGCCGGTCAAAGCTTCAGTTCGTATTCACCCTAGATGACGAGAATAAGATGTCGTACTTTCCAAAAAGCTCTTATACATAAAGCTATAAAGCTAAAAGCATAATTTTCCCCTTGTATAAATCTTCCCAGCCTAGGACATGCAATGTTAAAAAGAAATAAACATGCAATGGTTCGGTAATGCTTCCATGCATTACGCGAAATGCTTACCGAATATATCCGTAAGCATTACTTTTCCCGTTGGGATACTACTCATGGCCGATGTATGCTCGCAAGTTCTTTTCCCCTTATTTCTGCGAATGATGTTGATTGGCCAGTCATGGACGTTTGGAAAACCCCTTGCAAGCACATTACATTTTCATTACCAAGATTGTTTCCTGCATATATTCTGTCCGCAATGCATTAGAGCGATTCCCGTTGGGATCTTATTTTTCTCATAGTAACTTGTAAATAGAATGATGTGAGATATTTTGAGTTGTAAATTGATATTTAGAGCATCGATCTTGGGAAACCACAAGTGAAACATGTTTATCACAAAAGTGGTAAACATGTTTATCATTTTCGTTAGGAAAATAACCCCATTGAATTCGCAGAAATTATGGAGCTAATTGACGTGGAAATCTTTAATTAATTTGTTTTTTGTGAAATTTATAGAAAATCCGGAAACATTTTTAACGAAAACGCTATGAAATACGTTCTTTTTTAACATTTTGTGATTTTTAAATTTGTCTTGTTTATCAACCGTACTATAGTGTAAAACTTCTGAGTTGTAGCTTCTGCTGTTAAGTTTGCTAACTTTATCTCTGGCAGCATCAAACAAATTCACTTGTAGATATATCAAGAAAATTTACAAAATATTATGTTCAAATATTCAGACAAAGGTATTGCCATCAATAAAATTAAGAATCTTAGTATACATATGATAGAAACGTTGGCAGTTGAGTTGTTCGGCCCAAAACAGTGCTGCCATTTAAGCAATTTGAATGCTAGATCTAGAATTATTTTTTCCAACACGGTATTTGGATATTGAAGTTAACATCTAGCAATTATTATCATTTAAATTTTGATTTTCTTATTATTCTCGAAAATATTGATAACATGATGTAATGCTGCCTCTTTCGATGGCGAAACATGATATAAGCGCTATACTAGGCGTGTTTTTTTGCTCCTCTATCCAGCAGAGAGTAGAGTATATGCATTGAAAACAACAACACTCCTGCACCCGTGAATTCACTAGTACAGAAATTCTATTCCTCATTTGTAGTTCACGTGTTGAAGTGTAGAATGTGCTGGTAGAAAAAGAAAAGCTCATGAGAAGTTGTCTTTTTGCTGTGAGGTGGCTTTGGGTTTTTCATGGTTATGTTGAATGTTTTGGTAGTTACGAAATTAGAAAAAGCTCTCATAATATGTAGACAGTTAATAGAAGTAATTTTCTGTTAGTTCTTTTTCTATTTTCTATCGATTGTGGTAGTGTATATTCGTTATTTTCTCCCTTTATTTTCAGCTGCTGTGTGCTACCACAGCAAATACAGCAACCTATGTCAGTCTTAGCGAATGCACTGCTGTTTTATACAAGATCGTTGTTTTTGCGGCATAGTTGTACTCTGCTCTGCATCGGAGCAAAAAAACACACCTACTATTTCTTAAAGAAATGAAAGCTATATTATTGTCATCTGATCGTTGTAAAAAAGCTCAATAGCCCAAAGAAATCCGACATAAAATAGGCGAAACTTCGGAAAAATTAGGGGAAAGCTGAATTTTGGTGTGAACCTTGTACTAGCGTGTTGAACAAAATGTCAAAAGTCCCCATCGATCCGAGTGCTGCGTTACTTTTTATACGGGGTCAAAGGTCACCAAAAGTGACCTTTCTTAAATATCTCAGTAACGGTCACGTGTTCAGAAAAACAATGTATGACGAATTTGTAGCTTAAAAAATTTCCAACAAAAAAGATTCGATAATTTTTTCTTGTAACCATAACCGTTTTTGAGATATATTGATCTAAACATTTACTACTAACAGCATCCTCTTTCTCAACGGCATGTTGATATTATCCGATTTTGATTACGACTTGGAATGTTTGTGAGTTTGTTTTTCTATGTTTAAGAGGCGCATAAAAAAAACATGTAAACAAACTTATCTACCAGACTCTAGGTGGAAAAGTGTGCTCCGAAAAGAAATTACGTGACCTTGCCCTTACCCGTACATGGGATAAGACGGTAAGGAAAAAAACCTAAAAAACCGGGTATTTCGGGGGGGGGGGGGGGGGTCGTTTGCGGGGGTGGGTACTGCGATGTCAAAAAAAGGCAATTAACAGGATAAAAAGTGATCTTATCTTGATTAACAGTGGGCAAAGAGTAGGCAACGAGCTCATTCCTGAAGATTTGGAAAGGAAGCTCAGGGATACAATTTTATGAAAAAGGGGGAGGGGATAACTTTTGCGAGCACACTTTCCCACCTACCCTGGAGTCTGGTAGATATGTTTGTTTACATGTTTTTTTTCATGCGCCTCTTAAACATAGAAAAACAAACTCACAAACATTCCAAGTCGTAATCAAAATCGGATAATATCAACACGCCGTTGAGAAAGAGGATGATGTTTGTAGGAAATGTTTAGATCAATATATCTCAAAAACGGTTATGGTTACAAGAAAAAGTTTTAGGATCTTTTTTGTTGGAAATTGTTTAAGCTACAAATTCGTCATACATTGTTTTTTGAAGACGTGACCGTTACTGAGATATTTAGGAAAGGTCACTTTTGGTGTATAAAAAGTATAAAAAGTAACGCAGCACTCGGATCGATGGGGACTTTTGACATTTTGTTCAACACGCCAGTACCAAGGTTCACACCAAAATTCAACTTTCCCCTAATTTTTCCGAAGCACCATGTAAAATTTCCCCGGACTACAATGACACCACTTATACAACGGTTTTCCATCTTTTCGAGCCACGATAGAATCGCATTAACATACTTTGATTATATCAGCTGTAATAATTCTACTACAACCCAATTCGAACAATTCGAAAAAAAACTCTCTCCATCGGACCATGTAATAACTGTAAATTATGTTTAGATATGTATATGCATGAGTGACAGCTATTCTAATAATAAATTAAATTCTCTCAAATGTTGACTGCAATAAAAATGCAGGTAGGTATTCACTAGCCATGCCTGGCTACCATTTCTTCGATGACCCGAATGTTTTTTATGCAACGAGAATACCTTTAACGAGTTAATGCACAAAGCAAAAATGCATAAGCACGAACGTGATCAAATTTTAATACTTTCTACGAAATGCCCAGATAAATAGCTGGAAATAATTGTATGTTCGTGTGCAACAAATTAATCTCGCCCACAGTAATTATTCAGAGCTGGAACTCGAATCTGTAGTTGTGGTCAGTTGATGAGATAATCGTGCTTAGCCGTAAAGAAAGGTTGACAACGATAAGACCAGAGGTTATCATCATATACTTGTTCTGTATTTCGGCGGGACTGAGGTGGGGACCGGTTCGGACACTCGGGATATTATGAACGTGATTGACTGGTATACGACCTATTAGAGGGATTAGAACATTATGATGTTCTATTAATGGGATGGTTCCCAAGAATCTATTCGATTTTAGATCGACGTCATTCAAGTCTTGATTTGTTGAAGTCACCTCCGTTAAACCCCTGAGCCTCGACTCGATTTGACTTGTAAACCCTGCCACCCCTCTTTCAAATTAGCTGCTGGCCCATCTCTGTCCGATTCCCTCCTCCAACAGCCGATACTAGAATAATACTATAACCGGTCTCTGATGCATGTAAACAAATCTTGATAATGGCAAGTGAACAAGTCGGTATTCAAATTTCAAAGCTAGAAATTAAGGGAACATACCGAGCTTGGTGAATGAAATAATGATGGATGACCAGTGGAGTTTAAAAAAAAATCCATTTGGAAACTAAAATTTGACCAAGGAAGCAGACTGAAAATTATACTCTGACAGTCTAAGAAGGCTACTGATTTCACGCTCATCTGTTAAAACACCACATCAACCATTTCATCCATCACATAATCCGCGATCAAGCAAACAACAACCGCTTCCAAGTAATTCACCACAATAGATTGTTTGGGTACCATTAAGTCCCCCACCAAAATCATTGAATGGACTCTGTTGTTGAGATGGCATCGTGAAAAAACCCATGATAATAAAAAAAAGACTCATATGTGAGCTCAATAAAATGCGATATATGTAGCGACTGGCATAGCTGGGTGCGAACTTAACCGGTAGATTCTCATCAGAAACTTTCAATCAGTCGAAGTTCGCAAGTCTGATCACCAGCTCGGGCCTGTGAATGTGTGTGGAACGTGTGTTTGTGAACTTTCCTGAACATATTTAAATTTCTCAAATAAATTGTTAATTTATCGTTTATACTTCGGAAGGGATATGGTACTTGTTTAAAGTTTAATGCAAAATAGTTTGATTTTTGTGCGAAATTTACTCGGTGTGCGGGAGAATAAGGATAATAATAGGAACTAGTGGCTTAGACCGTGAGTGTCTCATTAAATTTTTACGCGAACAAATAGTGAAAATAGTTTGGAAAAGTTAAGAAAAATATTTGATTGCGGGCAAAATCACAACGATCGTGACAATGCGGTCGAAATCCTTGTTGTTGATATTCGGAACGCTCCTGGGAGCCGTGCAATGTTCAAAGTAAGAAATTTTTCAATAATTTTTTTTATCACTGTCTGTTACATCGACCACCATAATCGTTCATCATGTTGTTGAATAGAAAGCCCGATGAACTGGCTGCCACTATCGCCCATCCGATGAATTGATTATTGCAAATGATAGACAACATGTCTCCTGTCCAGCGAAACAAGTATCTTTCTTCAGCTTTTATCTACTTACGTATTAAGTTGATGCGATAAAGAAAGTGAAAAAAAAAATACAAGTCCAAAGACGACTGACTCGTGGTCTTAGTTTCATCATGATGTTGATGGCTCGCTCGATTTTATTGGTCGCACTACTGTCGCTGGCAATCAACGTCATTTCCCCGGAAATTTCAATTTTCCTCGCAGCAATGACTAGTTAGTGGTTGTGTTGAAAGAAATGTATGTTTACCCGGTGTATGGTGGACGCTGAATATCAAGCGTCAGCCAGCATGCCAATTGAATGACAACAAAGGCAGATAGATTTGTGTGTTTCGTTCGATGAGGTTTTTGTAAATGTTTGTTATTTGCAGCCTTTTGTGACTGAGGTATACCTATATCCTTGTATTTACAAAAAGATTCAGAATTTTCAAAAATATCTTAAAATTATTCGGCATTTAATATGTACATATATCAACCACTAATTGTGATGGTAACCCACAAGGGACTTGAAACGCTCCTGCTTTTTTCATTAGTTCTGATACTGGTGTTTTCAGAAGTAATGGTGGACGCAGGATAATTCTGAGCCGAAATCTGTCATGTAAAAAAAAACTAAATTGACTGTATCACCGTAAATTAATTCCCTCAAAATATTCAAAAAGTGATATTATATCGGAATACAGCCAGTACGTGACACTGTGCGCCATGAGTATATTCTGAAATGTGCTAAACATTCAAAAAAGAAAATTGACATAAAATCCTAGCTTCGATGAGGCTGTCGAGTTCGAATGTCATGAAATTTTAACTTTAAGATCAGTTTGACAACCTGGACAGATCAAAATTAAGATGAGTTTGTGTTTAATGCTAGCCATTCACATTCGATTACATCCTACCAGTTAACCCATAAATTCTGCCTCCATCAAAAACTGATGATGCACGCGCACTCAATTTCCTACACCTCTAAATAATTGTTCTCTTCCTAATAAGATTTATAATGGCGCAATAAGCCACCTGACATTTTCATTTCGATCCTTGATTCAAGCTTTCTCTAAGCAAAAATCAGCACAGACCTCGTTAGAAAAAACACTATCCAAAACAACACATCATAAAACCACATGTACTTTTATATCATGGGAAACCACCTAAATCATACCAAAGTCATCACTCTATAAACTTGAGCGCGGCACACCAGCAAATTAGATGCTTATTAGATTGTTAAAAATTGTCATCGAATATATAGTTTGTCATTCAGGCATGTCAACTGTAGACGGTAGCGAAAAAATGTTGGCATTGAACTCGATTTCTTTATTATTGTTTATACTCATACAGACAAAATAGAGGCCTATGAATCATATATTTATATAAATCGTTTGGTTGAACAAATACGATCATGTAGACGATAACACCATAAAAAAAGATACCTCATGTGTATGATGAGGGGATTCTGACCACGAAAAGCTTTTGAAAAAAATGATAATGATCTAACACGTACCTATTGTAAATGGAGTTTTTATCATTGATAACGTAAGTAGATCTTTGAAGAGAATTGTGTTAAACATACATTTCATAATTGAGTCACATGTGAAAGTATGTGATTTAAAGAACTATTTTATTTTTTCCAAAGCAAACTTGTAAGTAAACAGAATGATGTCAGGTATTTTGAATTAGAAATTGATATTTGGAGCATCGTTCTTGGGAAACCACAAAGGGAAGTAGTAAACATGTTTATGTTTTTGTAAAAACAGAAATTTAGGAATTAATTGTGAAAATCTTTTAGTAAGTTGTTTTTTTGTGAAATCTATAGAAAATCGAAGAACAATTTTAACGAAAACACTTCGAAATTCGTTCTTTTTTAACATTTTGTGATACTGAAATTTGTCTTGGCTAACAACCGTACTACAGTGTGAAACTTTTGAGTTGTAGCGGCTGCTGCTGTTAAGTTTAATAACATTATCTCTGGCACCAAATTCACTCGTAGAACTAAAGAGCAATCCATTTCGTGCTTGAAAAAGTACACTTGAAAAAAATACACAAAATATTCGGAAAGTGATATAAATTGTATTTCATTCTAAAGATCAATCCTTGCCATTATATGTGAAACACAATATCGTTCAAATGTCCTCTGCTGGATTTCTTACAGAAACCAATTCGTTTGACGCAATTTTCAATGATTTTCCGTCACATTTCGGGCAATATCTCGGCCATAACTTCACGAATATTGACTTTCAGTTCATCCAGAGTTTGAGGATTGTTCGCATAAACACGATCTTTCGCGTACCCCCACAAAAAGAAAACCAGAGGCGTTAAATTGCAGTATCTTGGAGATTAATTCACACCAGCCAATCGCGAAATTACACGTCCTGGAAAATTCTCTTGCAAAAAAGTTTGATTTGCCTGTGTTACGTGACTTGTTGCTCCATCCTGCTAAAACCACATTTCGTCAAGATCATAATCTTCTATTTCCGTCCAAAAATAATCGGTTAAAATGCGGTCATGGTACTCAGAATTGACGGTGATGCCTCGTCCTTGATCGTTCTCAAAAAATACGGCCCAATCACGCCACCATACCATAATGTGCACCAGACAGTGACTTTTTCCGGATGTAATGACCTCTCCACGATCACTTGTGAACAGCAGCAACAGATTGTTGTTCCAACCCCAATTCGATCCGTATTCTAAAATGGAAAATCTAAGAGAAAGAGTAGCACTGTTCAGGAACAAGACCCATTGAAGCAAAAAGGTGATGGCTCTAATAATAAGCTATGTAGGTTTTGTTTTGATTACAATCATTCAGGTTACAATCATTTTCCGTAAAAACGGGAAATCAATAAAGATTTACCTGGTCCTTGCCGTGCTTTTAATAGTGACGAAGTCACTAGGGACTTTAATCCATTAATTTCATCTTACAGTCCAATTTCTTCATCTGACACTATAGAGTCAGATGAAAGTGAAACGGAGAACGCTGTAAGTTCCTCAAATATGCCAAAGAAAGGAAAATTTAGTAAGGAGGGATGGAAAGCGAGCATCAGAAAAAATAAGAGCGCAAGAGATGAGGCCTAATTTAGATCAAAGAGTACTCAGCATCCGGCTAAGCCTATGTTATGCTCACCTTGCAATGGAAAGGCAAAACATGTCAACTGCAGCGACATCAGTGAAGAAAGCAAAAAAATCGTATATGAAAAATTTTGTGGAATGGCTAATATCGATGATCAACGAAGTTCTATAATATGCATATTGAAAACAAAGCTAAAGCACGAATAACGAGGAATTCGACAGAATCGCGAAGAAGCGTTACTGTGAATTATTACTTAACCGTTGAAAGTTAAAGAATAAAGGTATGCCGCAGGTTCTTTTTTTTCATAAGGAGCGTTTTTGCAAAAACGACCACTCAAGGATGCTTTGAGAAAAATAAACGGGGCAAGCACCCGTCTCACAATAAATTGCCCCAAACTGAAGAGATACATCTCTTAATGTGTAAATAATGCATAAAATGTATGTAGAGGAATGCAAAAAGAACATTTTGAAACCGGTAAGCATAAGCAAAGACAGGCAAGTTTTCAGACGATACAATTTAGAAATGTTCAAGCGAAAGAAAGATCAGCGCAAGTTCTGTTTAGCTTACAAAGCCTTTAGTTCAGAAAAACAGGAGGAAGAGAAATTAAATTTTGAATGGCACATGGCGAAGAAAGAGTCAGCTCGACGAGAAAGGGATTTAGATAAGGAACTATCGCAATCTAATAAAAAAAAAAATTGCATTTAAATTTGATCTGCAAGCCTTCTTAATGACACCAAAGAGGCCAAGAGACGAAATTTACTATAAGCGTAAATTGGCAGTATATAACCTAAAGATTTATAATCTTGGAAACCAGAAAGTTTTGTGTTACGAATGGAATGAAACGTAAGGAAAAAGAGGAGCCAATGAAATATCCACATGTTTTTTTCAATACATTTGATTACAATTTCAATGAACCCATTGAATCCATTAGAATGATGTCAGATGGGTGTGGTGGTCAATGTGCCTGAAACTTGTCCAAACTCACCCGAGCATAAAGACCATTAAGCACAAGTTTTTTTTTTTGAAACTGGACACACACAAATAGAGTGCAATTCTACACACTCAAAAATAGAGAGAAAATCCAATTTTATTCCAGTTTGCACGCCAGAAGGTTAGGCGCAAATAATAAGGTTAGCCAGAAACAACTCTTTTCCTTTTGAGGTAAACATATTGAGGTCTAATCACTTCATTAACTTCAAATTGGTTTCATCAAACGTAACTGTAGCTAAGCCTCTACGCCAAGTGATAATTGGCGTAGAGTTTGCTGGTTGAGTTACGAAAAAGATTTTCCAAATACTATTTTTTACAAACTTCGAAAATTCGTGAAAAAGGGGTCGAAAAATTGCGAGCTTTCAAAAGGTTTACAGCGCATGCATAACAACATCGCATGCATAACAAGCCTATAACAAATGCTAAATACTAGGATTTGATGGAAATGCTTGAAGACTTCACAATTCCTCAAGGTTACCATAAAATTTTTATAAATCTATAAAATGTAACAATTTAGAAGGGACTGTTTACCGGAACCAGATGCGGAAGAAAAGTCTGAGCATAATGAATAAATGTCCAATTTTTGCAAAACTAGACTGCTCTATTTATTCTGGTCTTATCAAACTTCTATACTTTCAAAGAAAAATAAATAATTTATGTTGAACAAAAATTTCATAAGTTTTGATTTTCAATCAAATTTCAAATGAGCTCACGCCAAAGCCAAGAATGTGTAAATTTTCCCTTAAAACCAGATATAACCAAAATAAAAAATTAGGCATAATAGTATTAGAATATTATTTCCCTTAATTCAAATAAAAATGGTTATTATAATTTAAAACTGATTTATGGTATTATGTCAAACTTTCAAATTGATTTTACTCGAAAAAACATTTTTCCTGAGAGCATACATTTTTGCACATTCATGGTTTTGGCATAAACCTGACGAGCAATGAGAAGTAAATTTGAGCGTTAGTAGTAGTGAAGGAAAACTATGGGCACTATGGGAAAATTTGACAGATTTTTATTCCGCGAATAGAAAAATAGAGATAGAGATAGTAGGCCATTTGTAACGTTATAACCAAAATCTCGTAGATCTTAGGTATCGGAGACACCAAAGGGAATATCTGAGGTAGTAATTCTCTCGATTTGTTCCAATTATAAATTTTACCTTTGTAGTAAATTTGTTTCACTAAATTTCGTATATTTATACGCTTATATAAATCTCTCGGTTATGAGGTTTGCCCCTGATTGGTTACAAAATCTTTCCGGAAAAAATTCCAAATTGCTATAGGTGTTTTATTTTACATTTAATATTCTTTTTGATATCTTATTAGCAAATGTTTTAACTATCCAGTACTTAATTTCCATGGGCCAGTCAAATATTTCACCTCTGAACATGTGGAAAGCATAATGTTCAGAGGTAAAAAAAAACATCCGAAAGAATGAAAAAATTTCGAAATTGATAATCAAATTAAAAGCATCTCGCTTTTGGCCATCAATATTTTTACCATGACTATTTCAATTTGACAAATACAATTCTTTCATATATTATACCTCGGATCAGTAACTAGAAATTGTAAGCGAGGCTATCAAAAAAAAACTTCTAGCTAATAACATATATAACAACACAAGTAATAGAATTACTCCAATTGCCAATAAATTAACAGTACGGTTCGTTAATTTTAGTAATTAGATACCTTGATGTAGGCTTATTTATTTGGTCGTACCATTGTTAATGATTTTCAATCAGCTTTATGGTTTCAATAAAAAACTCTTTCAAATAAATCAAATTCAAATAGTATTCACGTCAGGGCCATCACAGTTTTACAAAAGCGTGCTGTTATGAAAGGTAATTTTCATGCGATTCAAAGCTTTTATTCATAGCACTATTATAACACAGTAATTTCATTGATTACCTACATCCTTTTGAAAAATACCAATTTTCACAAAAACTAAATGGATCTTTTAGTTCCTTTATTAAATGAAATTTATATATAGTTTTTTTTTAAGTTTTTCAACATGGTTATTTGCTTACTTTATTTTTTATTTTTTTATTGGAAAAATTATTATATCTAAGCTGTTTGCACATAAAAGTGCGTATGTATGCATACATAATATTTATTCATACATAAGTATAAACCAAATCACCTCAAAATAATAAAAGTTCACTTTGCTGTCATTTGTTGCCTCCCTAGGTAATGTTAGAAAATTCCCGGACAAAAAATCCAGTAATAATTTACCTATGAACGTGCTCGAATCTGCACACTCATTTAGAAATACGTGTACTTTTAACAGTACTTCTATGTCCATACATATATTTAATCAAGCACTTACCTTGTATTATAATTAAACTTCCATTCAGAAAAAAATTGTTGATGGTAATTTTTTATTAGATATTTTTTTCCTCGCATGAAATTGAATCAATGACTACTGGAAATTTCCAACTAACTGACATGTATCTACTTGTTTACGGAGGCATTGTGTATGTTTAAAATCACCAGCAAAAAATAAGTAAAATGGCTTTTTCGCACATCAAGATTAATTGATTATAATAACATTTAAAGAACAACCTGGCACGACATTGAAGGTCAATTGAATATACATACATATATATCTGAATGAATTGTGGTTTTTCGATGAGTCATTTGCTTTGAAAGATATACAGGTTGCGCAAGATATTCTATTGAGTGATGTACACCTGCAAAGCAGATACTTTTTACTTCAAGTATCTTTGCCGGGCCTTAGGTACGAATTATTGGCGAATGTATCTTTTTTTCGTTTCTACATGCATGTATACACAATCATATTTGTTCTTTTTTGCAAGATGGTGCCCGATCGGGACTCCTTGTACAATTTAAAATCACATGCTTATATTCAGAAAGAGGTCTTAAGCTTTAACCAGGTGGCTTTTCAAAACACATCGAACAGGCAAAGTGTTCTGTGAATACGAATATGCAAATCAAAATTGTCTAATTCTATTATGAACATTGTATAATTTTTCAAAATGAATAAATTGTTAAGCTAAAAATGGAACGAATCAGCATTATTGAATATTCATTTTATAAACCAGTATTACGATAATCTAGCACTTTGATTCGAACTTCGCAAGAAATCTCATAAGAAACAGCATGACAGTTTAACGACCTAGAGAATATATTCAGATCGCCACGGAAGAAGGGGTGGGGTTTATAACTAGCTTAAATTTATTTACTCTGCAAACATGTGAAACTGATTTGATTTTGGGGTGGACGCACCTGAAAAATTACATATTTGAGAGTATACATCAAGCCAAAATATCGATTTCTAAACTTTAAACAAAATTGGAAATCGAAGCAGATAGATCTCAACAATTATCATGTTGCTTCTAAAATAAATTAACTAGAATATAATTCAAAATTATTATATCTGCCTCGTTTTCAACAATTTTTATGAATTCTAAACTCATTTCACTTAAAGTCTTTCGCCCAAAAATTATCACCTCATCTTTTGCACCCCTTGTGATTCGCGATTCGTGCTCATCTATTTTGTTACTATCTGTATTTCCATATTTAAAACCAGTCTAGCTCGGTCGTAGAATATAAGACATAAAATTATATGTACCCCTTGAAATATTATTTAATTCTTAATTGGAAACAAACATTATTTTTGTTTGTCAGTTAGTAATTACAAGATAAAGCAGATGTTTTATTAATAATTATCTCTTCATAGCCTCGGCTTAATGACTTGTATGTAGGGAATCCAATCCCGGGATTAGAATCCCGGGATCCCGGGATCCCGAACAGTTTTTCGTCCCTAAAATCCCGGGATTGATGTTTTATAATCCTGGGATTGATGATTTATAATCCCGGGACTATAAACCATCAATCCTAATTGAGATCCGGGGTTTTAGTGGCTAAAAACTGTTCGGGATCCCGGGATCCCGGGATTCGGATCCCGGGATTGGATTCGTGACTTGTATGACCTTGAACCTAACTTGAAAATGTTCATTTTATTTGCTGATAGGAAACTGCTATTTTGCAGTTCGAAGCGAGGAACGATATTTAGGTGAATTTTCGAACATAACTTTTTGGGAAAAAAAACATATTTTAGAAATAACCTGTCAGGGCAATACTATTCTGTCAAAATGATTCCAATATTCAAAAATCGATTACTTAAAGGATTGTATTGAATTTTACTGATTTTCGAAGTAAATTAGTTCTAGAATCCTTTTGCCCGAAAACTTATTATATATGTATACCTATTTATCAGCGCGAAAAATCAGTGTTTAATTTAGAATAAGGATATCATTAACCCTTTAATGAATTTTCGATTACCCTTATAGTTCTATGAAAAACAGAAATTTGAGCAAAAAACAAGTACGCAAACTGGAAATCAATAATGTTTTGAGCTTGATTTTGATAACGTTTTGGCGATTTTTAACCCTAGGTGAGCGTTGATTGCCGAAAACTAGGCAAAGATTTATTTCAAATATTAAGTCTTGATAGCTTCTGACAGATCGTTACAAAATTCACAATACATATTAATATTCAAAAGAAAAAAATAAGCGACCCTGAATCTAAGGTAGTCACGCACGTAAGGTGAAATTATTTAAATCATCGAATCTATTGCAAAATATTTGTTTCTTTAGGGAAAAATGCAAACAATTGTCGGTTTAAAATGTTCAAAATTCCTTATCCTACAAGAACGGTGATACTTCATGAAACTACCTATATTTGAGCTTTCGACATTTTCGTTCACAGGAACTCAGCACCAGACAGATAATCACAGAATGTACTGTTTGAGTGCGACCAAGTCTGACAAAAGTTTCATGAATATGCTGGTAAAGCATATTTTCTAGACTTTTATTTACAAAATCAAGATAGGGTTGCCAGCGCTGGTATTTTTTATTTGTGTATCAAGAGATGTTGCCATCAAATGTCCATATCAAAATTTTCATACCATCAAATGTTCATATCAAGCAACAAATTTTTCCATTCCAGTAGCCCTTAAAACCTTCCTGCATCTGATGTTATCATCAAATGAAAAAGAAATTCACCAGCAAAAGGTTCCCAATGCTAGGAATTTTGGCTAGTTTTTTTACTAAGACATGGTTTGATAAACAATCTGGTATGGCAATAAACTATAAACGCCTAAAATTCCTGAAATTCCGAAACTGTTGCGGGCGGTAACACTGAAAATCTTTCTACCCCTGTAATTTCCGATGCTGTCATTGAATAAAAACGGAAATCTCGGAACAGATTAATTTAATAAACTCAAAAGTACGCTGTTTGGTATGGTTTTAACGCGTGTGACTGTTTCTTCAAAACAAAGTCTGGAGTTCACGTAACTGTTAATAGCGAAAGTTATCAGATACCTATCAGTGGTTACTTATTCAAATATACGAACGAAATTAATTTGAATGATCTTAAGTCCAGTAGGATGGAATTTTATTTATTTATTTATTTCACCAAGCACGGTGTACACGTATAAAAGAATAAAAATAGTACATGCATAAAACTACGAAACAAATTTTAAAAATATCTATAGATGAATAAAAAACTAATAAATAACGCATAAATAAATTAGTTACAAATAGCCAACAACTAAAGTATTAAATAAATGAAAAATAACCAAATGAATAACGGTTAAATACCAAATTTACAAAATTTTTACAAATTAAATATACAATACATATATATATATATATATATATATATATATATATATATATATATATATATATATATATATATATATATATATATATATATATATATATATCTATATAGTATGGTGGGGGAAGGGGGAGACTATGATGAGAAAGTCTTGATAATGTTATTTTTAAAAGTTGCTTTAGATATCGTAGATGAAAAGTTGTCGCTCATACTATTGAATAACATGCAGCACCTATTTATTGGCTCGTTTGCTGCATATGTTGTGTTGTGTTGGTATTCAATAAGCAATCGTCGGAGTCTAGTGGGCTGATTGAGCACAAATTTTTCTTTCAAGTAAACGACATTAACCATGTCTCTGATGACATCGAAGCTGAAGCAGGCAAATAACATTAATCTTCTCGACGCAAGGGGTAACCAATTAGTACATTTAAGGCGATACTCGTATTACTGAAATCATAAGGGTTGAAAATATATCTCAGAGCGAAAAGTAAAAACTGCTTCTGAACAGACTCAAATCTTGGGCCGTAAATTTCGAAAGCCGGGTTCCAGATAGTGAACGCATATTCAAGAAGAGGACGCACGAGTGAAATATATAAGGATTTAGTAGCCCAGAGATTCTTAAACTCTTTGGCTCGCCGCTTAATGAAACCAAGTTGTTTACTTGCTCGGAAAATCACTCTATCATAATGTAGATTGAAGCGGAGCTTTTCGTCCAGGATGACATCGAGATCTAATATGTTGTCAGCCCTACTGAGTACCGTGTTGCTGAGGCGGTACGTATAATGAACGCGTGCAATTTTGCGATAGAAGCTAATTGCGTGGCACTTGGCAATGTTAAAAGGGAGCTTGAGCACCAATGGTCGAAAGAGTTTAGAAAGAGTTCATGATGACATGGTAAATTTTGAGGTCATCCGCATATAGTAAATGAGGAAAGTCAGATAAAATCACCGATATGTCAGATATAAAAATATTAAAAAGAAGAGGGATAAAGGGGACTTCGTTGATGTACACCGGATTTAACGTCGACTTTCTTAGAGATAAGACCTTGGAATTTCACGAATTGAAAGCGATAATGGAGGTAGGAGCCAAGCCACTTTAGTAAAGACCCTGCAATTCCGAATTGTTTCAACTTGGGAATCAAAATGGAGTGATCAACTCGGTCGAATGCTTTGCTAAAGTTTGTATAGACTGCGTCAATTTGATCACCTTTCCTTATTTTGCATAAAACATAAGAAACAAGCACCATGAAATTAATTGTGGTAGAACAAACTTTCCTAAATCCATGCTGCTGCTCCTTCAGTCGAGCATCGACCAGAGGAGAAATTTTGCAGTAGAAGATTTTTTCAAATAGTGTGGGAATAGCAGATAGAATGGCGATGCCTCTATAATTTTGAATAAAACGTCTATCGCCACCTTTATCAATTGGTGTAACATAAGAAGATTTCCAATACGATGGAAATAGCCCAGGGGAGAGAGAATTATTGAATATAGTACGAAGGGCCGAGATCAGTTATTTTAGATCAGAAAAGCAGGAGGAAGGAGATCAGGGCCAGGGCCAGGGCCCTTGTTACTGTCAAGCTCCATAATGGCAGTAAATATTTCATTCCTCGATATGGTCATATTCTCAGCAACTATTGTTTGAGTCACACCCGGGAATCGATACAATGTTGGGATGCTAACAGGATCAAAAACTTCCTGAAAATGGTCAGCAAAAAAGTTGCAGATCTTCTGAGGAGAAAAAGACAATATCGAATTTTCAGTGAATATAGAAGAAGGGTAGCCAGTTGTTTTCCGCTTCATAAACAAAATCAAAAAAAATGTTTGGGTTCATGGATCATATTCTCCCCAGTAGTTTTAATGTATATGTCATACGTTTCGTGAGATTTGATATAGAATTCATGAGCAATTAAATCTTATTCTTCTTTAATATGATGGCTAACGTTGACTTGATTCTTCATTAGTTTGTAAAGTTTGTTTCTTTGTTTTCTCACACGTCTAGGAGTCCTGTCAAGCCAAGGTTCAGAGAGTTTATCTGTTTTCCTTACCTTAGGTGCAAAAATTTCGACCGTGTCAAACACTATTCTATAAAACAAGGCTACATCATCGTTAAGGAAATGGCAAACAAACACTTTTGTCCAACCGACATTGTCAAGGAAATTGTGAAAAAAAAAAATGAAATTGTGGAAAAAAAGGAAATCGTATACAATCGTATTATTGCAAGTACTTAACATGATCCAATCTGTAGTCGAAACTTCAACTGTAAGAGCAAAATTGTGAAGGCTATTAGAAATGAGATTCTCTGCGTCATTGGTTGGGCTAACCACTACATCGTCATAAACATTTATAAAACTTAAGCCTAACCAATTATCATATTGGTAGGGAGTCGAAACAACCTGCTGCAAATAATGACCATACAACGTATTCACAAGGTTAAAATCAGAAGACTCAAGTAGGTTTACGGGTATTAAACCATCATCAGACTTAACAGGGGAAAAAAGCAAATTTGGGCGATTAAAATCACCCAAGAATATAATTTTATCCTCAGCACTACTAAAGCAAACTACTGACTAACTAAAAATTATTTTCAAAGACAAGAGACTGGACTCGACTACGTGCCCCCATAGCCGTTGGACGATTTGGTCGATAGACGTCCGGCTAGTATGCTTGTGTTTTTATAGTTGTGTGTTTGTTTTTGGGCGTATATTTTGTTTGTTTGTTCGGTTTTCTTAAGCGGGTGGTCTTCTCGTGTACCTTGTGTATATTTTTATGTGTTTTTCTCCAATTGTTAACCCCTGTTACTACCAATTCGCACTCTGATGGTACAATTTCCCGGCTATTTCAAGTGGATTTTTACCAAAAATTTACATATGTATATTAAATATTTAATGTGTTGCAACTGCAAAATCGAACGTACTACAATGATTTAAACAATTGAAATAATCTTAATTTGAAAAATTTATAAATTTAACGCTCTTGAGCAATTGTTCCAAATAAGTACTTGTAAAAAGCTTACCTAACGTCAACTTAAGCTTAAAAGTTGCTATATAACTATGAAAGCCCTCTCAAAATTCAAGTTAAATATCAAGTCAATTCCAGATTCATCTTTTTTCACTCTCAGATGTCACTCACGTTCCATTTTATAGCGGAACAATCATCTCTATATGAAATAAATACACACGAAAGTTTAACGATTCAAAAAAAATTTAATTAACAAGCAGAAAATTACAGTAGTATAAAAGATTAATGATGTACGTATTCGATATACGTCCATTCGTCGTCGTTCGCATCGCAACTTAGAACATAAAGATAATAGGTCGCTGTACAGCGTTGAATGTTTCAGCTAGTGTTGAACGTTTTAGTTTGCGTAAAGATGGCGCTTCGTGACTTTTATTGGCGCTAAAAATTTTTACTTGAATAAATGGGGAAGAAAAGCTAAATTTTGTTTTGAAAGCTGTTTTTTTTACTGTAAATGAAATAAGCTTTTTCTGACACTTCTCCGTTGGTTCATTTTGTAGTATTAGACCGAAGTTTGCTTTAAATTTGTTAGTTTATTTTTGCGATTCGAAGAAAGTAGATTATTTTCCAACGAAGCTAGAAATATTGCGTGTTAGCCGGTATTTTATGATATATTGTTATTGTGAATAGTGTGTGCATTTTGGAAGCGAAACAATAAAACGATGAATCTTAGCAAAGAGAAGAAAAATAGTGCCGTAAAACAGAAGCCTCAACAAGCAAAGCCCATTGGTCAAAATGATTTGAAGAAGTGAGTGAAAAATAACTGTAGATTTCACGTCAATAATACGGATGCCGGCAAATCAAAATTATTTTTGGTTTTTCGAATGTTTCAATTCATCTGTCAGATAATTAATATTTCCATGAGAGAAGCTATAATCAATCTATGTAGAATATATGATAAAATATCAATGTACCTTTGCATCGCATATAGTCACACTAGTGGCAAAGTATGAGTCATCCTCACATTACACGGCGATTGTAGCTTATTAATGTTGATGGAATATTGAGAAAATAGTTTCAATGTTTGCGAATTATTTTCACCATTACATTTCAATTAGATATTAAAATAATAAGTTCCAAGCCCGTAAGAGCAGACCATTGTGTACTTTCATTGGAAACATTACCCGGCACGAATTCGTACACAAAAACAAACCCCCTACAACTGTTGGTTGCTCCTCAAGGTCAAATACGGTGTCTCCCCGATGGCGTCACTTATATGTGTAATTTGTAAGCACTCAAAAATATTCATCTGTTTCGATACGGTTGTGTTTTTGTTTTGGTATGGGAATGTAGATTAGGAAATGAATGAAAATAGCTTTGGAACTTTTCACAGGTGTTGTTTTTATTGTGAAATAATTTATTGAGTCAACGTCGAATTTCATGATATTTGTTATAGACTATGACGATAGTATTTTAGTGTCGATTGGAAAATAGTCTGCATTAGAAGCACTCCATAAAAATAGTCGTAATATAGTACAGTGAAACCTGGCTAAGTGGGCCTTGGATATGTGTGAAACCTCTGTTATTGATAATTACAATAAAGTCCCAACACTTTTGCATTGAAATACCCCTCTAAATGGGAATTTTCAAACCTTGTTAGCTGAGATTAGATTTCATAGATTTTTTCGATGTTTACTTCTATAATTGGGACTTCGTAGCCCAATAATCCGTATAAGTGAGACAATTTATCAGATTATGGCCGCTTGTAGTAGGAACGAAATTTTTTGAGGATTTTGTGCATATGGACAAAATGATATACGTACTAGTATCGGATCAATTATATCAACAGAAAATATTCATTTCTTTTTAGTACATATGTGTTAACATTTCCACTTCTTTATATGCTAAATGGTACATTTCGATCTTTCATAGTAGGACCCTCTATAAAAAAGACAACTGTCATGTTAACCTGCCTGTTTGGGAAACTGGGTAAATGAAAAGTGCCTTAAGATCCCAGTTAACCAGGTTTCACTGTATTTTCAATTCAAAGGACAAAAGTTAATCCAATATAAATAAAAACTATATAATAAAACAAACTATAGTTGAATTATCCTTGAAATATAACTTCCGACTTAAATAACAATTCCTTTTTCTTATTAAAGTAAATTTTTCAGAGCGACTCAGAGCTATATGACTAATTTCTAATACGTCGTTTACTTGATTTGCTGGGTACTTATTTTACAGCCTAATCAATATTTCAATGCTTATCAATATACATTTAAATCAATTTATCAGCAAATGCGATAAACAGAATCGATTTAATTTTATAAGCCATATAACACGGGAAAATCATAGATCGAATTGAGTGATGAAGTCTACTAATTTTCACATCACGTCCAATTGATGCAGTTTGATGATTTCATTTTTGAAGGCTTTGATGTTTAGAATACTCTTGACTGTTTCAACCAAATTGGAGCTAATTATTTTTTTTATTTAATAGGCATCACTTAATGATGATATTGAAAGTAAACAATGGCATTCACTACTTCATAAACTAACACAATACTACAAATATTTCCCAGAAAAAACAGCTCAATCATTTCCAAACAAATTTTATTGCGATAACAAGAATATTCGTGACTGATTTTTTTAACACTGACTCTATCAGCCTTTTTCTTCACAAACCAAAACTTTAATTGCTCATAATCACTCTCTATTGAACAATCATATTTAAGCTAATTTAAAGTCTGTTTATTTTATATCAATTTAGTCTCAAGCCACTTGCCAGACCTACTTTTTAACTTAACGCAAAAAAATATTTTAATGTGTATTAACAAAACAACATCTTACTAATTGAATTTATTCTTATTACAGTTTTTACACCGTCACAGCACCTGGTACTATCCGTTCAAATACACCTTACAACGTAGCCTGTACAACACATGATGCTGAAAAACCAATCACTTTCACAGTTGACATAACAGGACCAAAATACAATGATAGCAAAACAATTGAAGTTGCACCACATTCAACTGAAGTCGTTCAATTTGATGTAAGTATCTTTACCTTTTTTCTTGGAGGCTAATGACAGCCTGGAATATTGGCTTCCAATATGGGGGCTTGGTTTGTGATCAGTCAATTAAATAGGATAATACCCATCCAAATTTGAGCCCAATTGGGCCCGATGAACCAAGCTTTAACTCAGTTCTTGGGTTTAACCAGACGTATAATCAGAGCAGGCTTTGAATTCCCGATACTGTAAGCCAATAAAAAGCAAACATCACATGCCCTTCTTTTGCCAGTCTAATATTTTCGCAACGAAATAATCAATAAAATAAAACTATTCTATTATTTCACATCATTTTTAGGTTCCTGGCATTGGCAGTAATGATAACGACTACAAGATCAAAGTTGAAGGATGTGGTGCAGTCGAATTCAAAGAAGAATCAGTCTTGCGTGCGGAGAAGAAATACATTTCAGTGCATATTCAAACGGATAAATCTCTCTATAAGCCAGGTGATCTAGTTCGCTATCGAGTCCTCTTAATGGATCCATCAACTCGACCAGCCAAAATCAAGACACCAGTTGATATCCAAATCACTGTAAGTCATTGTTAAGAGTGAGCTACTCTTCAGATTTTATCCAAGATATTTTTCAAAATATTTTAGCATCATTTCCATATAATTTTTCCTTCGAAATTTTTAATTTTTTTATTTTTATATATATAAAGATTGTTTTTATTTTTTTGTGGAACCATACTGTACAATTTTATCTTACATTGAACATATTTGATTCTCAAAATTTCAGTTTTATAACTCTATCGAAAATCGATTTCTTTTCAGGATGGAAAGCAGAATATTATCAAACAAATTAAAGACATCAAAACTACAAAAGGCGTCTTTTCCGATGAAATCCAACTTTCTGAATTACCAGTACTTGGAGTGTGGCAGATAAACGTTGACTTGGACGGTGATGTCAAAATTAAAGATTTCGGTGTTGAAGAGTACGTCCTGCCTAAATTCGAAGTTACAGTTGAGGCCGAGAAGCATGCTTACTTTGACGATGGAAAAGTCCGGGCAACTGTTCGAGCCAAGTAAGACTCCCATTTTAACTATGCTTCTTACTGATATTTACAAGTAATTCAAACGTTTTACCACTCAGATACACGTACGGTAAACCAGTCAAAGGAACAGCAGAGGTTACGGTCGCACCAAAATACTCTTACATGTTCGGAGCAAGTGGTGGCCTTTCAGGCGAGACCAAGAAAATCGTTCCTATTGACGGTAAAGCTCCAGTTGAATTCGATTTGGAATTCGATCGGAAACATGACTGGGACAAGCAAGTTACTATAACAGCTGTTGTTGAAGAGAAATTAACGGGCAACAAACAAAACGCAACAGCTGATGTCACCATTCATCGTGATAAATATGAAATCCGTGGCGAGGATATTCCATTCACTTTCGAACCCGGGAAGCCCATCACGTTTAAGGTTTGAAATTGCTCGTATTTTTTCTGGAGATATATTTTAAAATTGACTGTCTACAGGTTAAAATTACACAACGAGATGGTACACCTGTGAGCAATGCCAAGGAGCCACTCAAAGTGAGCATTTCCAAAGGATACAATGAGCCAAATATGAACGAAACTGAGTACCCAATCGATGAAAATGGTGTAGCTACATTCAGCATGATGTTCCCGGACATTGAATTCGTATCGCTTGTTGTAAGTATTTTACTTTTGTCTTTGATAAATATTTTAAGGATAGAGAATGAAATGAGCAATTTCGAAATAATTCTCAAAAACTCTCCTTCTCAAATGTTTTCGGCAAAAGATTTATAAAGGATTTTTAATTCTCCAATTTTCAATGAATTTAATTCTTTTCTCAATTAATTCTATTCTCCAAGAAGAAAAATTCAAATGGAAATATTCCTAAGATAAAAAGATAAATCTAATAATTTTTTTTTATTTCACCCTCAAAATAATTTTTTCATCATTTCTCAATATATTTTCTTAATATTTCAGGGCAAATTCGGAAATGTTGAAAGTCATTTCGCTCATCTCCGTAAACATTCTGAAGTGATCAGCAGGCCACTTTATCCTAATCCCGATGATAATACACCATTGAGAGCTCAAATTAAAACTGAAAAGTAAGCGAAGAAACTTAAATTTGAAATATGCATCTGAACAATCCAAGAAATATAATATAAATACTTCAAAAATTCCTTTTCAAAGAAATTAATTTAATTTTTTCTTCTATCACAGACCGACTTTAGATAAAGATGTTGAAATTGAAGTTACATCGAAAGATGATTTGGATCATATTTCATATCAAATTTTCGGTCATGGTAATATCTTGAAATCGGAAATTATTACAGATGTAAGATTTTTATTGATCATTTGATCAAGAAAGCATATGGCTAATTTTATTTAAATTTTAGCTTAACGATAAGAAACGTCACACATTCAGCATTAAACCAACAATTGATATGGTACCGTTGGCTCATTTATATGTTCAATCGATTTGCATTGGTAAATTTTTGTGGAGTGAAGTCACGATCGATTTCGGTGAAGTTTTGAAAAATAAGGTAATTGGTTGAGGCGGTTTTATTATATCCTGTACATGGAAAAATTGTTATTGCTAAAAAACTGCGAGTATGGGTGAATTCAGTCGAATTTTTTATTGCTAACACTAAATTGCTAACACTACAAGCTTGAGTAGCCTAGTGGGTAGAGCACTGGCTTCTTGCGTGTGGGGTCCCTGGTTCGAATCCAGGTTCGGACGAGGGTCCGCTCACCAAGCTTTGAGTTCACCTAGCTCTGAATAGGTACCTGATTTAAATCAGGGGTAAAGTGAGTCGTGGAACTAATCACTCCACACTCGTATCCACATTGATTAAAAAAATTGTAATGAAGCTCTCTAGCTTCAACCCCTAGACCCGTTCAAAGGTTGTCGTGGGATTGCTTTAACACTAAATGCAATACTCAAAAGGAACATAATTTGGATTTTGTTGCTTGTTTTTTTGATGTTTTATTTTGGTTTAATGTTTTTATTGTTTTTTGTTTTTGAATGGATGTCGAAAAACATTTAAAAGGTCTCCTGCAAACAGCACAGGATGATCAGGACCAAAACTGCTCTCGCATTAATTCAGATCGGACGTGCTACTAGCACCTACCAAGTGTCCCACCGACTTAGTTCCGTTAGGTCAGACTTTTAGGAATCTATGCGGCATCCTTCCTTTTCCAAGTATAATACCAACTTCATATATACTGTGACCAGACATCATCTGACTGTAACAGCAGCACGGCGTTACTTGAAGTTGCTTCCAAGCGCTCCGCTACGCTGAACGCTCGTGTATAACGGCTGGTAACCTCATTTACTTCAGCATGACAATCTCAGTTTTTTTGATCGCCAGTTGGAGGCCATGGCCTTCCATCCATTCCTCAACACTTCTCATTACTTAATTGAGTTTAACTTGGGTGAAATGAAAATTTCTAGATGTGATGACAGCAGCTGAGTCATCGGCATAACCCACAAAGAGCGCATCTTCCGACATTTCGAGACGCAAGATACCGTTAAAAGCAACGTTGCATAGGCCTGGCCCGAGAATAGACCCTTGTGCTGCTCAAGTTATAATAGTTTGCGAACAGGTCCCTGATTCATCTTGTATATTAAATGGTGATCCATCAAGTAGCTTCGTATCATGGCTAGCAAATAGCTCTCTACTTGAAAATTTATCTGAAGAGAGTCTTATATGTCTGCCCATCTTGCCGAGTTAAAAGCATTACGGACGTCCAGCTTTCGCAGATACACAATAGGTCCAGCCCGATGGATACCAGCCTGATGTATACTGCGCTAATACCTTCGCAGATGGAACTTATTGTTGAGTGGTCACTGCAAAATAAGTGTTTTTTTGGCAGCTTACCGGCTCTTCGTCAAGCCGCCTTTATTTGAGGCTTCAGCAAACCTTCTAAAAGTTTCCTCGCAGTATCAAGCATGCAGCGGGGTATACACGCAAGTGGTGTGTTAGGGTCTCCGTTCTCTTTGCAATGAGAGCGAGTTGTGTCACTTTCCAGCGTAATTTAAGGACACTCGCCAATAAACATGCATTATACATGCGTATCAATGTTGACGTGTGTTGTCTCTTCGCTACTACTTTCGGCGCTTTTGGTGGGATATCGCCCGAGTCCGGGGCCTTTCTGTTCTTCATCATGGCAGCAGCGCTGTGCAGATGTTTTTCAGTGAACAAAGAACCATCTTCCAGGTGGACTGTATGGTCGTTTTATGCTCTCTCGTTGTGTGCTTGAAACAACAAATCTACAATATTCCTCAGGACATCTGTCTCTAAGGGTGGATTGGAGTCCATACAGCCGAGCCCACCGCATACTATTTTGTAGCCTTGGGTCAATGGGTTCCGGTCCATTTCTTCGCAGAGAGCTTGCCACATTTGCTTTTTTCTTCACTTTATAGCTACTTCTGATAATTCATTAGATCACTATGACTTGTGCCTGGACGCTGTTCGCCTCAGTTTCGCGTTATTCTCAGCCCACCAATAAGCTCTCTGCTTCCCTGGTAGTGACTTTCAAAATGGCATAGTGACTTTCAAAATGGCATCTATTTATCACACATCTGCAAATTTGTTTCATATTATTTTAGTTTTTTGCAACGTTCTTCACCTTCTTCAAGCAGTGTTCTTTAGGCTAACTTTTGAATTATTATTGCCCCCAAAATCAAACACTAAATTACCCAAATTTTTCAGTGAACATCAACAGCAGAAAGTGTGTATGACATCGACTGAAACACTCAAACTTCTTGAATGTTACTTCTTTCAAAATCTGCTTCTCTTTCAGATCAAAATCGAAACTGCCGATGAAGTAAAACCGGGCGAAGAAGTTAACATTAAAATAACAACAAGCCCCAACTCGTTCGTTGGATTGCTCGGTGTTGATCAGAGTGTTTTGTTATTAAAGCAAGGTAAGACCATCTCTTTTGCTCATTCTTTTCAATTTGAAGCTTATAGCTCTTTTTCGTAAACTTCAGGCAACGACTTAAGCAAGAACGACATTGCCAACGAAATGCGTTCATATTCCAGTTCAACACAATACTATCGATACGGCAGCCCCGGAAATCAAGTCGGTGCTGTTACGTTCACAAATGCTAATTACACTTTACCACCACGTAAGTAATAGATACTAAGATTTTTTTTGCAATAACATACTGTTTGGGACTCCATAAAGTTGGGGGGCTACACTATGAGCATTTCCGAATTCACTTCTTCGTCCTCATCTTCAGCTTGTTATGATAGTTTGTGACGTCAGCAGAGTAGCTGAGCTATTATATATAATAGTTTGAAGCAGTCCAAGACGAGTTGTCCGAAATCGTTGGATTTGCTTCGTAACATTGCCTCAAAACAACATCAAGCCAACGAAAAGTCAAATAAGAAAGTGAATTCGTCAACCGTTATATGGGAGAGCAATGCCAACACGTAGATAACGGAATGCGGACAAGCTCGACTTGGTCTGACGTCACATTCTGTTATAGCAAGTTGAAGACGAAGTCGCCAATTCGGAAAGACTTTGTATCGCAGTGTGAAATAAATTGGACTTGCTAGAAGAGAAGGAAAATCGTTGAATGCTATTTTGCTGTTGTAGGTGGAAAATAAATAAAACTTCCTACTTGTCCATTCTGAAAGTATACTTCCTAACTCATCGTAAAAAGTGAAATGAAAAGATCACGTAACTCCAAATCAAACTTAACTTTTATGGTAAACCACATATTAATCATTTAACAAATTATTTTAAATCATGCCAAGTACCTTGATTACATGATATATTTGGCAAAAATTACAACTATAAAATTTCCATGAAATAATAATATACAATTTCCAAAGCATTCATACTGCCACCTGGTGTACTATTTGATTCACCCGTTATGTTTGCGATGAGTGGTCAGTCCGTTCCCCTAGGTGCTGTACCGGAGGCAGCTAGTGGCGCTTCACCAGAACCGGAGATTCGAAAAGAGTTTCCCGAAACTTGGATCTGGAATTTAGATCAAAATACAGCAGGGTTTGTCTCAATTCATATAAATATAGTTGTCTCGAATCCATTTTAAACGATGTATTCGTTGCTTATGAATTAACACGCTGTTAGTAATTTCTGTGTACATTTTTGAATCTTAAAATTAATATTTTGTTTCCATTAGTTTATTTGGCAATGGCAATATTCTCTTTCTTGATTTAGAACTTTTTTACTTGTTTGAGAAACATGACGTTCTAAGATGTATTGTTTTTTGTTTACGAAATAACAGCTAATATAGTTTTAGAATAAAGTAGACCCAAGTGTACGAAACTTGTAAATATATTTTACAAGATGAAAAGTAGTAAGAGCTAACGAATCGGTTATGGATACAATTAACACTGTGATATCGATGGCTAGAAATAATTTTGTTACATGCAACCTCTTGGATGCAATTATTTGTTACCTAATGTTGTATTTATGAGTATATTAGAGCGTTTAGCAAAAATCTTTACTACACAACGAAAGTGAAAGGATCTTTGTCCTCAAAACTGTCGTCAATGGTTTTGAGCTAAGCTAACCCAACTTTCTGGAAAATTCTCATTATTTAAAAATGCTCTTTTCTTTTCAAAATAGTGAAAAACATCCATACCTCGGTAAATGAAATTGATTCCTTGTGTTTTTCTATTGCAGGATTTGAATATTTTCTCGGAATGTTACCCCCTAGAGCTCAATTTCATAAGATCAAACCCGCTTCGAGTAGCGGATCTAGACGCTACAAAGTACAAACAGTAATTCGCAAGTTTTTCCCCAATGTTTGGCTATGGGATGCTATCAGCTTTGAAAGCAAGTGCGTTCTTAGCTAACGTACTTTTATAAATATATATTGATTCAGGTTTTAGTTCAAGTGCATGGTTTGTGTTTTGATAGTCGAATGTTTCATGGCAAACAACTCACTTTGGTTGAACATAATTTAGGGCTGTTGGGACAGGGATAAGGATTATACTTAGTAAATCTTTTTCGCAACTTTTGATAAAATTACAATGCTGTTGCTTCAGTTAGTAATATATAGTTTGTTTATTCAACGGATCTTGATAATAACGTAAAAAATCACATAGCCTTTACGGCAACTCAGCCCAGCTTCTTACGAATCAACAAACACAATCTTAGTAAAATCTCACCAGGAACAGATGTGAATTGAGTTTAAATTAATTTTAGACGTGATTATATTCTTTCAGCAATCTACTATGACGTTCTTCTTTCGGAAAGAGAAGATTCAATTTCAGCAAGTTCTTTCGATACGGTCGACTCGATCAGCTCAGGCAGTTCAATTGCATCGGATGCTGTTTATGTCCGAAAAGATTTGCCTGAAACATGGATATGGGAATCAGAATCAATGTTTAGGTGTGTTTCAGTGATAACCTTTAGCTGATTTCACTTTTACTGTACGCTTTATATGGGATGGGAAAATTGGTGTATACAAGCATGTGAAAAAATTGGTCTCTCTTTGAATGAATACATTGTCAATTTTCGGTACGGTGGCTAGTTATAGATGCAGATCTTTGATTTCATGAGAAATGGATTGGCCTAAATTAAATTTTCCATATACATATAGATTCTACAATAATAACGTTCATAGTAGAATAATTATTTTTCGACCCTTTGCATTAAAGAAAAATTGAGTAGATACTCTTGGATAGGCCCTGCGAAAAATCAAAAGACAGTAAGTGGTATAACCGAGTCAAATGGCATAAATACTTTTGAAAGTCAAACAGAATATTGTAAATATTAGTATAAATCAGCAAATCAGCAAATCACATATTATATCACTACGTGTTTTTCTACAAGCTGGTTTAATTCACAGCCGCCTGTACAGTGATTTAATTTTATCCCCTCTTCTGTTATATAAAATTGAAATTTTTTACCGTTATTCAACTTTTTAGCGCCACCAACATACATTCCTACAACTACTACTACTTTCTATTACACAACTAATTTTGAAACAAGTACAAATAGAATCACAGGACCACAATCCACACAACTCAAAAGCATCTCGGTTCGAAAAGAATTTCCCGAGACATGGATTTGGATGGGTAGTGTTGATTCTAGGTTTGTGAGAATCGAAATACTGTATCTGCTTTGATTTTTAGTTGATCTGCTTCAAAATAATTGCGACTGTATTCAATAGAACTAACACCTCATAAGCGAATTCAAGGAATTTTCCTTGTACTAACTATTCTTATACTTCAACTAATAACGGCTTATTTTTAATAAGTTCTACGGTCTATCTTCAAAATTTGAATTTATTATTTGGCAACGTTTTGATAAAATCATCATCCTATGTACTAGATCTACCTTCGTAAGAGCTAAGCTTAATGTCTTTAGGGGCAAAGTTAGAAAACTTTTTAAGTAATATATCGTGTCAAAGGTTTAATTCAAAGAGAATACGTACATATGCGATGCATATGCGCTTTAGAAGAGAAGATTTTTGTTATTTTTCGAGTCATTTTCAAACGCAAAGATCAATATTTTCCTCTACCAAAGAAATATTGCAGTCGCCTTAAGATGGATCAAAATGTTTAGTTTATTCGATGTATTGAAGAAAGTAGACTTAAAATACCTTTAAAATTTGCTTTCGCTGTCAGACAATATTCCAGTAGTGTTTGAACACACCGACAAAACGGCAAAATGATGCCATTTAAGACACCAGCCCGCTAGAAAAAAAATTCACCACCAATTAAAGAATATTTTCTTGTGAAATTGGATATGAAAAAGTATATTTACTCTATCTGATACTAAATCCCAGTTTACTGGCTGAAATTCATTTTAGTAACTGTTAATATTAATCAAACATTTATCAAACTTGATTTCCCAGAATATTGGAAAGAAAATGTAAGCTATGAATATCCTCTGAACTATTATTTCATAATTGGTTTATAAAAAGTTTCATTTGATGAAAAGATTAAATCAAAATGGAAAACCAATATCACATAAAAACTTTTAAATAAAATCTGCAGCGATAATTATCTTCAAATCTTTGCTGATAAAATCTAACAGCTATTTAAATATATATCACTTCTCTTCCAATTGTTCCTCTCCATAGAACCTGAAATTTATTTTGCCGCAGCGCATTATAATAATGACTATGATGGTGTAATTAGTAGTGTTGCACCCAATGTGGGACTAATCGATCGAATTGGAAACGAAAAGGAAGAAAATATTAACATTCGAGAAAATTTCCCAGAAACTTGGATCTATGTTGATTTAGCTACGTTGGGGTTAGTAAAATGTCTATAAAAATTGTTTCCATATCTCTTCTTTCTGATCTTATTTCTTGCTGCTATCTTATAAGTAAAAAAAAAACTTCGCTTGGGTATGTATTGTTTTATCTTATAAGAATAGTTTCGTATATTAGTTGCAATTATCAATTACTAATATCCAGTAGCTCAGGCTGAAGGTGACTAACAACTTTTTGATGTAACATTTAAAATTAAGTTGCAAGACTCTACTTCAATTAATACTTGCAAAAAAAGTTGCAATAGTTGCAAAAAAATGTAATTTTCATCTAAAAATTCTCAAATAATCAAAAGAAATATGTAAAGTTGTGGTATCATTCAAAATAAAAACTTATTTAAAACCACTGACTTCAATTTGACAAGGGCTCAAACTAGTAAATAGGAAGTACCCAGCTCAAAAAATGTTGTGCTAATAACTGGTATATTGCATCTGATAATTTGCATAAAATTATTTTTCTTACTATTCTTAGAATTAAAGCAATCCCACGACAGCCCTGTTTAGGTCTACGGTTCGAAGGTGGTAGAGAACTTCATTCACAGATTTACAATCGATGTGAATGCGAGTGTGGAACAATTAGTTCCACGACTCACTTTACCCCCCAATTAACTCAGGTATCAATTCAGAGCTAAGTAAATTCAAGGTCGGTGTACTGTCCCTCGTCTCAACCTGAATTTGAACCAGAGGCCACACACACTAAAAGCCAGTGATCTACCCACTAAGCTACTCAAGCTTGAAAGACTGATGCAAATTTGGTCCTGGCCAGGTCATAGTTCCCAGGTTAGGGTTACAAATTGTTTAAGAGAAAAAACCCAAAATGTTCGCCTTTCTGATATCGTTTTTTTCTTAATTCGCCAAAAAAAAAATGAATGATATATCACAGATAGTAAGTAAATTTATACAAACTTTACAAACGATTGTTCTAGATGTCTACGACGATTATTATGGAGTTGATGACAGGATAGGAGGTGGAGTTTTACTTTCTTCAGATTCAGGTGGTCCTATGACTGTAGCCAATCGACCTATGACTGCAAAAGGGGAAACAGAATCCATAGCAATCAGAGATACTTTTCCGGAAACTTGGATATGGCATGGGTTCGAAAGCAAAGGGTTGGTTGAATGCAATAATACATAGCATAAATTTAATTTAAAATGTTTGAACGGAGTGGGATCCAGACTTGTTCTTACTAGGTTTCTTTCGACTGCTATGCCTTATGAAATTCCCAAAGTTAGCGGGTTTTCAAAATTTCATTTTAATTTAAAGTAAAATTTTAATGTATTTTTTTTTTCTTTTATATCTTATGTAGATACATAACTTTCTCACCCTTCCATTTAAATTGGTTTCTATTTTGTACATCAAATATTTTTAAATAAAACTGTACATAACAAACTAATGAGGCTGAAAACTTGGTCAACTAATAGCCAAACGCTTTCATCTACTTCAAATTAACGCACAACAAATATATTCCAATGGAGTTCCATTCGATTTCCTTCGTCCAGCTCAGCGATAGATTTAACTAGAAAGTTCGCAATAAGCTATAATGTGCCTGTCTTGTCGTTTGCAATTGAATCTGAATTGAGTTGAAGCTGCTTCAGAACAAACAAAACATGGTGGAAAAAATCTTCTACTTAAAAAAAAAATTAATAACACTTAAAAGAAAAAAACAATCACCTGGTAAATTTGCTTGACCAGTTCAATATCTCCAGAGCCTAGAGCATTTGCCCACGTTGGGCGCAAAACTATTTGACACTATTTTACCTTGAATGAGTGAAATTCGAATGAAATAATGTCAGTTTTGTAAGCAATATTTTCTGAATAATTCTTTCAATATGAATTTGTATCACCAATTACCAAAGGACACTGGAAAATTCAGAAAAAAACTGCAACATGTTCGAGAATAAGTTGTGATAATTGCAAAATTTGTTGATAGGTTAAAATCATTTGGAGGCGAAAAGATATGAATAATCATAATAAAAAGTTTAAAAATTTAAATAATGTCTGAAGCAGATCATTCACTGTGCAAAAAAGTATGTAGACTCATTAACCAATGGATTTATAGTCCACTTTCTATAAACGAATATTTTTCTCAAGTGAGCAGTGTGCAAATCATTGTGAAAACAACAGTGTCTCATCATATTCTTAAATCAAAGAGGTGTGTGTTTTGCAGAAGCACTTACGGATAGTATCCGAAAGATAAAAGAAAAAGTAATCAAAATATCAAAATATTCAGTTCAAGTAATCAAAATATTCAGTTTTCAGTTTGCCGAAAGCAGTGATTCTTTTACGACCCAACTTAATTGAAATTATTACTGAAGATTTATCGTTGTCTGGAAACAGATTAAAAAGAAAACAGGTTACTTCAAGTAAAAAAATGATCTGGTTTCTTAAAAAACTAGTCAAGTTTTGATGTAAATTTGCACAAATCTGTGCAAATATTTATTGTAACGTCAAAAAACCTTATATACCCTTTCATCGACACGATAATAATTGAATATTATTACTTCAGAAAACAATCTAATTCTTTCCAAGCCATTATCATGTACCACAAAATCAATATTATTTCTTATTTATCTATTGCAGCAATACGAACATACAAAAAATATCGCTTTTTGTCCTTAGCTTCGGCGTTAGAAGAAATCGGTGAACCAGCTCTGATTGAATTTCGAAAGGAATTCCCTGATGTATGGCTTTGGGATGCATTCCAATTGCAAGAGTCAGTAGAGTCTTTTCTTTTAACTTTTGTTGTTTTTGTTTGACTGCTATCCTGCAATGTTGTTTGTCTTCCTGCATTTACAAAATAACGCAAAACAAAATCACTGAATTTTCCAATGCCACGATTTTTTTGATTACTATTATTTTGTTGTTTTGTGAAATGATTGATTTATTCGCACATGCACATGATAGTATCTTGGCTATTCTTATGAAATTCTAGAGTTAGATAATATTTTACTATATTTTTCAAAACACTAATATTGAGATCATAAGCGGGCTGTTTTCCACTTTTGCCGAAATAAACTTACTATGTCATGGAAAACAATGCATATTTTGCAAAACATCGTAGTTTTCTGAAATTGATCACGATCGTCCTTGCCCCCAAAATGTAATTTTTCTGCCCCATATTGAGCTCTAAATTTTAATATTAAATTCAGTTTCAATCGTCTTAAAGTTATTTCATTGAGAATTTCCCTGCTTTTGCATAGGAAAATTCTATAGGCTGATTGAAAGTGATAGACCACAGCTAAAATTGCTTACACTGGATACTATGCAATGTTAGCTTTATTTTTCCTTAAGTAAAGCCATTCTGTTATTAATGTTTGACCAATTGCTGAATAAAACGACATGATCCAATACCCAATATCAGTGCTCTCAGTCACATCTTCCCTACAGAAGGCATATGTTGCTTCTTTGTTAAATTGCAGGGGTTTGAAAGAAAGAAGATCAATAATGCATCTCTGCTAGACCTTGCATCGTCAGGGTCCTCCATCGAACCTGTTCGTAGGCTCTAGACTAGACTTCGATTCACTTGACTTTCGGCAATCACTCGTTCATTCGAGTTTTGAATCAACAACTTAATTGATGTATTTTTTATCTCTGCAAAGAGTCAATAATCAGGGGCCAGATTTACAGTTCATAGTAAATGTTTAAGCAATTCAAAGCGCGATTCATGAATTTTTGTCATTTTTGCCAAAAAGTTGTGATACGGTGCAGTATCTTAACGAAAAAGATTTCTTTCTTTTCGTATGGGGCCGTATTTTTTGCAATTTGCTTCGTCAAATGCATACAATATTTGCTTTTGATGCTTCTTTCCTTCTTAAGGCAGTCAATGTATTTGTGCATCTCAAAATACCGACGCCATAAACATGCCTGCTGACTGTTGCAGTTTTCGTTGGTTTGGACGGGGCTCAGCTACTGGTGCCCACCTAAATGATTATCGTTTTGAGTCTGGAGTGTAGTGGTGTAACCATGTGTCATCAATTGTAACATACCGGGGCCAGAAATCCTTTTCATCACAGTCAAACAGCTCCAATCATCAACACGTTGTTGTTTTTGTTCCACTGTGAGTAAATATGGCTCCCATTTTGAAAAAAACTTTTCGCATACCCAAATAACTCTCCGAAACAATGATACTGACTTTTGATATCTTTACGGTGTCAGTTATCTCCTGTAACTCCATTTTACGA
This sequence comes from Nemotelus nigrinus, assembly GCA_947369275.1. Taxonomy (NCBI): domain Eukaryota; kingdom Metazoa; phylum Arthropoda; class Insecta; order Diptera; family Stratiomyidae; genus Nemotelus; species Nemotelus nigrinus. The sequence continues at coordinate 29,756,121 of OX376375.1, read as the reverse complement.
TAGGTCAAAACAATTTTGTGGAACTTTTTTTCATTTGGGTATACAGAACGTTCAGCACCATCGGTATCTGTACAGCTACTTTCAAAGTCGGCAAACCAACGTTAACAGTTGATTTCGATACCGCTGAGTTCCGATAGCACTTATTTGTGACAGTATTTTTACTCATCAAAAACCAATGATAAATCATAGCACGAAACATAGAAAAATTTTGTTCACTAAAATAGCTGTCAAATCACAAACTAATCATCAAATTGATATGACATTTTGGCTCAAATAATTCGAAGGTTGGCACTTTACAAAAATAATGTTGATTTTTCTGTAGTGACTGCCTCAGGACTTATTGACTGATTTATTATCAATACATATCGAAAATTGAAACAAAACTACCGAAAGTAAAAACCAACTATCGAGTAAAAAAAATACTAAATAGATGAAATCAAGTAAAATAAGCTGCTTGGTATAATGATTGCATAATATTAAATATCTATTTCACTATATAAACCACGATTTTTGTGTTGACAATAAGCTATTGCTATAATGTATAATTGTCATAACATGCAAACCAGCATTATATGATGAAACAGCCGAATATATGAAACCCACAGTTCGGTTCCCCTACCCTCAAAACAGTTCATTTTTTACCGAATTTATTTTACTTCGGATTATTCTAGCTTTCGATAACAAAGATTTTTTCAGTGAAAGTCAGTGTTTCTTCCTTTAAAAGCTAGATATATTTCAATATCTTCACAAATATCGGTGCTATGAGGTTCATCTACCTTTTTCCTTCGTAATCTATTGATCTGAAAGAAAGCACAAAAGAAGACAAGGAAATTTATACTTATTTATTTTTTTTTTTATTTAAATAAAACCAAAATCTGAAAATCTCCCAAAGAATCATACGAACTTTTCCCACCTATTTTGTTTTTGATTTGTTTTTATATATTTCAGCATTAGACAATATCATGGCTATATCCTTAACAAGCTGGCAAGATTCGGCTGTGAATGATGGTAGTATTGAAATCAATGAAGCAATCGATTCCGATAAAAATTCTATCGAAGAAATCGATTTCAGTACGATAAGTTTTCGTGAGAAATTTGTCGAAACATGGATATGGAATAATTATCAGACAGATTCACAGTATGTTCATGAAAAACAAAACGAAAAATCTTGCACACCGAGCAATGTAGTCATAGTAGAAATGTTATTTGATAAGATTTGCATCATGGCTACTACTAGAGATACCGTTGGCATATGCGATTTGTCATAATTTTGACGTTTCTAAGCATTATGCTGTATGGCTCGCTCTATATAATTTTTTCAACGTTTAAACTTTCAGTTTTTCTTCTTGAAAATATTTCCCGTGCATTTTCTCAAACACTCTAAATTTTATGCATTTTTGAGCATGTTCAACTGATTTATATTTTTGTAAATAATCACAAATAGATATTCCAGCTGATTGAAAAGTCGGAGGCTGAAATGAGTTTGTTTAAGCTATGGATTTTTTAATTGAATCCGTTTTTTTTTCGTTTGTTACAAACCATGTAATTTAATGTAAATATGTATAATAAGTACAAATATTTAAGCATTTCCTGTGACATTTGCGAAAATAGGTCCAACAATGTTTATATTTGAAACCCTCGAAATTCAGATAACAATGCTATTAGCTTATAAAAGAAAAACAATCATAAAACAAGTGAAAGGAGCAAGTTCATCACTACGACAACGTTGGACAAAATCTAAAACTTCAAATAATTACAATTTCAGTACAATAATCACATTTAGGGGCATCTAAAAAAATCGTCTGCATAACTTACAAATAAAATTCAATAATTTTTATACAAATAAGTACATCTACAAAATTTCAACATTTTTCTAGCATATTATTATATGACTCAATACCGTTGGCTGTTGCACAAGTTGAATATTTGGAAAAAGATATGGCAGTTCCGGTAGCATTTGATAGCGTAGGAGAACCATCCCGAACAATTACCGTTCGCCAAGAGTTTCCTGAGGTGTGGCTATGGACCGATAGCGATACGAATCAAACAAAGTTTGTACTAAATTGCCGAATTTTTTCACTTTAATTTGCACCACAAATATCTTGGTAGTGAGAATTGCCTTGCAGAGATGAATTACTGATTTTAACAATACCACCCAAAAATGGTTTAAGGCTTATACTCATGGTGAATTGCTTGCAATATTTTTGGTAAATTTTATTGGGGCTAACCTGAAATACTCGTAGAAGTACAGGTGGTAGCAAGAAGATAGGATTAACGGCTCAGTAGTACGGTGTAGTATGGTTCGTTTAACAGTATGGTAAATAATCAATATGCAAAAATTCAAATATTATCTGGGCACGAAATTTTAGTAAAAAAAACTCAATTTTTCATTGAGACTATGTCATCAGATAACAATGCAAACATTTTAATGTTCACTTAGTCAGTTTAGTAAACAGTCATAGTATCAACAACGTTTTCGGTATTTATATCAATGTTCATCGATCCCGGTCTACGCACCTTATGTGATAACAATCACATAAGGTGCGTAGCATTAACCAAAACTACACCTCACAAAAATTTCAAAACATCATCTGTCGAAACTACTTATAAATTTTCCCTGTAGCCCAGTAACTTATTTATTCCACACTTCCTGTAATCCAGTTTCTGCTAACGGTGTTTTGTTGACTCTTCAAAGTGCTACTATTGCTCTATTTATAACATTATATCCATTTGTGATGAAGAAGCGCTTTTTGGCATATTTTTTTAAAAAAAGCTTCAAAATATAATGGAAAATTTTTGACATGTTACGTAGTATTACATTTGACGTTTTTCTCTTGTTTTGTGTCAGAATCTTAATCAATAATTTTTTCGTATTAGAAAAAAATCCTAATAGAAATCAATTAATTTTTGAGAATGAGATTCATCCTCGAACCGGTGGTGTTTTTGAAGTAAGCGTTTCAAATTGCAAAATACAGAGAAAAATTAATTTTTTCCTAATCGAATACTTGAAGAAAAAAATCTTCTTTTTAACTCAAGAAACGAAGAGTCTTGAATTAAATTCCAGTCTCTAAATTCTATTTTACCTTCAACTTCATCAAATTTTTCGAGTGCTTCGAAAATTTTACGTTGAAAGCCTTGAATATTTTCATCTATTGTCATTATTATAATTATTAATTTATTTTCCATTACTACCCAAAACAGAACAGCAACATTTTTTTAGCTAAAACTACTGCACTTCTTAGTAGTTTTTAGCTGGTTGAGCAGTGAAAAATTAGCATTTTGGGGCTATTTTTGTGATCCATGCTGCATGGTTCGCTACAAACGCATTAATTACTGTAGATAAACATCGCGAATAATAGCATCCGACATATAAATCAACCAATAATATACCATATATTTCTATAACCTGTCTATACTGACCAATCAATGTCTAAATATAGCTGCAATGGGCATGCAATGGGCAATGTCTAAATATAGATCGGACCCTGGCCGCCTGAATCGTTGTCCTCCAATTGATTCCGTCACATGACCGCGTCGTTCAGTCTTGGAAACCCAGTAGTTGCTCGGCGTCCGCATATGCTGAGCTCTCCCAACGAGCTCTCGGTCTTCCTCGTAGTCTCACTCTGTCCACTCGTCTTCCGTTCATAACTCGTCTCTGTATGCGAACGTCATCCATGCATTGTACATGCCCTGCCCATTGTAAACGTTATAGTTTGACGATTTTGGAGACTTCCAGTTCATCGCACAGTTCGTACAACTCATTGTTGTACCGGATGCGCCATCCATCTCGGTCGCGAACAGCCCCGAAAATCCGCCGTAAAACTTTCGTTACCCGAATAGCGAACTCAAGTGCCAGGTTGAAGAGCGTCGGCGCTATTCCGTCGCCCTGCTTCAGGCATACAAGAGTTTCGAAAGGTTCCGGACCTGCGAGACGGTGTTGGTCATCGTCATCTATATAAGTCTCACTAATTTGGCCGGTCGATGCTGTTATATGGTTGTTTAAAATCGACAAAGATTTGGTATACGTCGACGCTGTGTTTCCAGCACTTTCGTAAAATTAACTTGACCGTGGATCGACCAGATCCGAAATCACCAATGATTTCTCCAGAATTTTTCCCAGAATTTTGTAGGCCGTACAGACTAAGGAGATGCCTCTATAATTCTCACACTGCAATTTATAACCCTTTTTATGTATGGGACAGATAATACTTCTGCCCCAATCGTCTGGGATAACCTCAGCTTCTGACATTAGCAGCAGTGGTTGATGAAGCGCACTTAATAAACCCGCCCCACCAGACTTCAGTAACGCAACTTATACCTTGTCAGCGCCCGGCGCTTTGTTCCTTTTCAGTGATCGCAAGGCGAGATCAACTTTTTCTACTGTAGGGAGCTGTGTAGATGGGGGTTGAGCAACGGTATCATCATGGAACTCAGCTTCTACTGCCAGGATGTTTGATGGTCAATTCAGAAGCAAAGTAGGACGCCCATCGTTTGTTAAAACTTTCGGTGTTGGCGATAATACTTCCATCTGTGTCCTCACAGAGACTAGTCCTGAGTTGGTAGCCGTTTTTGATAGTATTTACAAGTCTGTACGCTTGCTGGAGTTCTTACTAACTAGGTTTACATTAATATTCAGCTACTGCTCTTCAAAATATTTTCGTTTCTTACGCCTAATTATTCCATTAGATATTCGCCGTAGCTCGTCATTTCCTTTTTGGCTCTGGTTGTACGTTGGATACATTGTTTGTAGGCCTAATTTTTTCGTCAAGTGGGCCTGTGCATTCTTCGTCAAACCATTCATTTCACGCACATCGGACTTTGTATCCCACGACGTATATTTACTCTATCTGATACTAAATCCCCGTTTGCTGGCTGAAATTCATTTTAGCAACAGTTCATATTATTCAAAAAATTTTAAAACTTGATTTCCCGGAATATTGGAAAGATAATGTAAGTTATGAGTATCCTCTGCACTATTATTTTATAACTGGTTTATAAAAAGTTTCATTTGATGAAGAGATTAAATCAAAATGGAAAACCCATCTCATAAAAACTTCTAAATAAAATCTGCAGCGATAATTATCTTCAAATCTTTGCTGATAAAATCTAACAGCTATTTAAATATAAATCACTTCTCTTCCAATTGTTCCTCTCCATAGAACCTGAAATTTATTTTGCCGCAGCGCATTATAATAATGACTATGATGGTGTTATTAGTAGTGTTGCACCCAATGTGGGACTAATCGATCGAATTGGAAACGAACAGGAAGAAAATATTGACATTCGAGAAAATTTCCCAGAAACTTGGATCTATGTTGACTTAGCTACGTTGGGGTTAGTAAAATGTCTATAAAAATTGTTTCCAAATCTCTACTCTCTGATCTTATTTCTTGCTGCTATCTTATAAGTAAAAAAAAACTTCGCTTGGGTATGTATTGTTTTATCTTATAAGAATAGTCTCGCATATTAGTTGCAGTTATCAATTACTAATATCCAGTAGCTCAGGCTGAAGGTGACTAACAACTTTTTGATGTAACATTTAAAATTAAGTTGCAAGAGTCTATTTCAATCAATACTTAGATAAAAAAAAACCCCGACCCGTGATCGACGCAAAAAAAAATGTAATTTTCGCCTAAAAACTCTCAAATAATAAAAAAAATGTAAAGATGTGGTATCATTCAAAATCAAAACTTATTTAAAACCACTGACCTCAATTTGACAAGGGCTCAAACTAGTAAATAGGAAGTACCCAGCTCAAAAAATTGTGTGCTAATAACTGGTATATTGCATCTGATAATTTGCATAAAATTATTTTTCTTACTATTCTTAGAATTAAAGTAATCCCACGACAGCCCTTTTTAGGTCTACGGTTCGAAGGTGGTAGAGAACTTCATTCACAGATTTACAATCGATGTGAATGCGAGTGTGGAATAATTAGTTCCACGACTCACTTTACCCCCCAATTAACTCAGGTACCAATTCACACACACTAAAAGCCAGTGATCTACCCACAAAGCTACTCAAGCTTGAAAGACTGATGCAAATTTGGTCCTGGCCAGGTCATAGTTCGCAGGCTAGGAATACGAATTGTTTAAGAGAAAAAACCCAAAATGTTCGCCTTTCTGATATCGTTTTTTTCGTAATTCGCTAAAAAAAAATTAATGATATATTGTTCTCAACAGACAACAAGTAAATTTATACAAACTTTACAAACGATTGTTCTAGATGTCTACGACGATTATTATGAAGTTGATGACAGGATAGGAGGTGGAGTTTTACTTTCTGCAGATTCAGGTGGTCCTCTGACTGTAGCCAATCGTCCTATGACTGCAAAAGGGGAAACAGAATCCATAGCAATCAGAGATACTTTTCCGGAAACTTGGATATGGCATGGGTTCGAAAGCAAAGGGTTGGTTTAGTTTAATAATACATAGCATAAATATAATTTAAAATGCTTGAACGGAGTGGGATCCAGACTTGTTCTTTATAGGTTTCTTTCGACTACTATGCCTTATGAAATTCCCAAAGTTAGCGGGTTTTCAAAATTTCATTTTCATTTACAGAGTATTCATATGCAGTAAAATGTTGATGTATTTGTTTTCTTTTACATCTTATGTAGATACATAACTTTCTCACCCCTCCATTTAAATTGCTTTCTATTTTGTACATCAAATATTTTCAAATAAAACTGTACATAATAAGCTAATGAGGCTGAAAACTCGGTCAACTAATAGCCAAACGCTTTCACGAACTTCAAATTAACGCACAAAAAATGCATTCCAATGAAATTCTTTTCGATCTTCTTCGTCCAGCACAGCGATAGATTTAACTAGAAAGTTCTCAATAGCTATAATGTACGTGTCGTTATCTGTAGTCTTGTCGTTTGCAATTGAATCTGAATTGAGCTGAAGCTACTACACCACAAACAAAACATGGTGGAAAAAATCTTCTACTTACAAAGAAAATTAATAATACTTAAAAGAAAAAAAAAACAATCACCTGTTAAATGTGGTTGACCAGTTCAATATCTCCAGAGCCTAGAGCATTTGAGCCTAGACTATTTGACACTATTTTACCTTGAATGAGTGAAATTCGAATGAAATAATGTCAGTTTTGCAAGCAATATTTTCTGAATAATTCTTTCAATATGAATTTGTATCACCAATTACCAAAGAACATTGCAAAATTAAAAAAAAAACTACAACATGTTCAAGCAGAAGTCGTGATAATCTCAAAATTTGTTGATAGGTTAAAATCGTTTGGATGCGGAAAGATATGAATAATCATAATAAAAAGTTTAAAAATTTAAATAATGTCTAAAGCAGATCATTCACTGTGCAAAAAAGTATGTAGACTCATTAACCAATGGATTTATAGTCCAATTTCTATTAATTACAATCTTATAAAAACCAATATTTTTCTCAAGTGAGCAGTGTTCAAATCATTGTGAAAACAACAGTGTCTCATCATATTATTCAATCAAAGAGGTGTGTGTTTTGTAGAAGCACTTACGGATAGTATCCGAAAGGTAAAAGAGGAAGTAATCAAAATATTCAGTTTCACTAAAATTTTCGAAAGCAGTGATTCTTTTACGACCCAACTTAATTGAAACTATTACTGAAGATTTATCGTTTTCTGGAAACAGATTAAAAAGAAAAATGGTTGCTTCAAGTAAAAAAGTGATCGCGTTCCTAAAAAATAATCAAGTTTTGATGTAAATTTGCACAAATTTGTGCAAATGTTTATTGTAACATCAAAAAAACCTTACATATATTTTCATCGACCCGATAATAATTGAATATTATTGATTCAGAAAACAATCTAATTCTTTTCAAACCATTATCATGTGCCGCAAAATCATTATTATTTCTTATTTATCTATTGCAGCAATACGAAAAAAGTCCTTATGTTCGGAAAGTGTACCATACGATAAACCAGCTCTGATTGACTTTCGAAAGGAATTCCCTGATGTTTGGTTTTGGGATGCATTCCAATTGAAAGGGTCAGTAGAGCCTTTTAACTTTTGTTGTTGCTGGTTGACTGCTATCCCGCAATGTTGCTTGTCTTCCTGCATTTACAAAATAACGCAAAACAAAATCACAGAATTTTCCAATGACACAATTTTTTTGATTACTATTATTTTGTTGTTTTGTGAAATGATTGATTTATTCGCACATGCACATGATAGTATCTTGGCTATTCTTATGGAATTCTAGAGTTAGATAATATTGAACTATATTTTTCCAAACACTAATATTGAGATCGTAAGTGGGCTGTTTTCAGCTTTTGTCGAAATAAACTTACTATGTCATGGAAAAACAATACATATTTTGAAAACATCGTTGTTTTCTGAAGTTAATTTCATTTCACGATCGTCCTTGCCCCCAAAATTTAATTTTTTTGCACCATATTGAGCTCTGAAGTTTAATATTAAAGTCGGTTTTAATCGTCTAAAAGTTATTTCATAGAGAATTTACCTGACTTTTTGGATAGGAAAATTCGATAGGCTGATTGAAAGTGGTAGACGTCAGCTAAAACTGCTTACACTGGAGACTGCAATCCATCTAAATGTTAGCATTATTTTTCCTTAAGTAACGCCATTCTGCTATCAATGTTTGACCAAGTGCTGAGTAAAATGACTTGATCCAATACCCAATATCAGTGCTCTCAGTCACATCTTCTCTACAGAAGGTATATGTTGCTTCTTTGTAAAATTGCAGAGGTTTGAAAGGAAGAAGATCAATAATGCATCTCCGCTAGACCTTACATTGTCAGGGTCAGGGTCGAACCTGTTCGTAGGCTCTAGACTGGACTTCGGTTCACTTGACTTTCAGCAATCACTCGTTCATTCAACAACTTAAATGATGCATTTTTTAGCTCTGCAAAGAGTCAATAATCGCGATTTACAGTTTATAGTAAATGTTTAAGCAATTCAAAGCGCGATTCATGAAGTTTTGTCATTTTTGCCAAAAAGTTGTGATACGGTGCAGTGTCTTAACGAAAAAGATTTCTTTCTTTTTCGTATGGGGCCGTATTTTTTGCAATTTGGTTCGTCAAATGCATACAAAATTTGCTTTTGATGCTTCTTCCCTTCTTAAGGCAGTCAATGTATTTGTGCATCCCAAAATATCGACGCCATAAATATGCCAGCTGATTGTTGCAATTTTCATTGCTTTGGACGAGGCTCAGTAACTGGTGCCCACCTAAATGATTATCGTTTTGAATCTGGAGTGTAGTGGTGTAACCATGTGTCATCCACTGTAACATACCGGCGCAAGAAATTCTTTTCATCAGAGTCAAACAGCTCCAAACCACGCTCTGAATCAACAACACGTTGTTGTTTTTGTTCCACTGTGAGTAAACATAGCTCTCATTCTGAAAAAAAACTTTCGCATACCCAAATAACTCTCCGAAACAATGTTAATACTGGCTTTTGATATCTTTACGGTGTCAGTTATCTCCTGTAACTCCATTTTACGATAGGTCAAAACAATTTTGTGGACTTTTTTTTTCATTTGGGTATCCAGAACGTTCAGCACCATCGGTATCTGTACAGCTACTTTCAAAGTCGGCAAACCAACGTTAACAGTTGATTTCGATAGAGCTGAGTTCCGATAACACTTATTTGTGACAGTATTTTTACTCATCAAAAACCAATGATAAATCATAGTGCGAAACATAGAAAAATTTTGTTCACTAAAATAGCTGTCAAATCACAAACTAATCATCAAATTGATATGAAATTTTGGCTCAAATAATTCGAAGGTTTGCACTTTATAAAAATAATATGCCTGCCTCGGGACTTATTGACTGATTTATTATCAATACATATCGAAAATTGAAACAAAACTACCTAAAGTAAAAATCAACTATGGAGTAAAAAAATACTAAGTAGATGAAATCAAGTGGAATAAACTGCTTGGTATAATGATTGCATAATATTAAATATCTATTTCACTATATAAACCACGATTTTTGTGTTGACAGTGAGCTGTTGCTAAAATGTATAACTGTCATATCATGCAAACCAGCATTATATGATGAAACAGCCGAATATATGAAACCCACAGTTCGGTTCCCCCTACCCTCAAAACAGTTCATTTTTTACCGAATTTATTTTACTTCGGATTATTCTAGCTTTCGACAACAAAGATTTTTTCAGTGAAAGTCTGTGTTTCTTCTTTCTTAGTATCTATTGATCTGAAAGAACGCACAAACGAAGACAAAGAAATTTATATTTATTTATTTTTTTATTTAAATAAAACCAAAATCCGAAAATTCCGAAAGAATCATACGAACTTTTCCCACCTATTTTGCTTTTGATTTGTTTTTATATTTCAGCATTAGACAATATCATGGCTATATCCTTAACAAGCTGGCAAGATTCGGCTGTGAATGATGGTAGTATTGAAATCAATGAAGCAATCGATTCTGATAAAAATTCTATCGAAGAAATCGATTTTAGTACGATAAGTTTTCGTGAGAAATTTGTCGAAACATGGATATGGAATAATTATCAGACAGATTCACAGTATGTTCATGAAAAACAAAAAAAAAAACAAAAATTTTGCACACCGAATAATGTAGTCCTAGTAGAAATGTTATTTGATAAGATTTGCATCATGGCTACTACTAGAGATACCGTTGGCATATGCGACTTGTCATAATTTTGACGTTTCTAAACATTATGCTGTATAGCTTGCTCTATATAATTTTTTCAACGTTTAAACTTTCAGTTTTTCTTCTTGAAAACATTTCCCGTGCATTTTCTCAAACACTCTAAATTTTATGCATTTTTGAGCATGTTCAACTGATTTATATTTTTGTAAATAATCACAAATAGATATTCCAGCTGATTGAAAAGTCGGAGGCTGAAATGAGTTTAAGCTATGGATTTTCTAATTGAATCCGTTTTTTTTCGCTTGTTACAAACCATGTAATTTAATGTAAATATGTATAATAAGTACAAATATTTAAGCATTTCCTGTGTCATTTACGACAATAGGTCCAACAACTTTTATATTTGAAACCCTCGAAATTCAGATAACAATGCTATTAGCTTATCTTGCCCTTATAAAAGAAAAACAATCATAAATCAAATGAAAGGAGCAATTTCATCACTACGACAACGTTGGACAAAATCTAAAACTTCAAACAATTACAATTTCAGTACAATAATCACATTTATGTGCATCTAAAAAAAAATCGTCTGCATAACTTACAAACAAAACTCAATAATTTTTATACAAATCCATCTTGATCTACAAAATTTCAACATTTTTCTAGCATATTATTATGCCTCAATACCGTTGCCTGTTGCACAAATTGAATATTTGGGAGGTGACATCGCAGTTCCGGTAGCATTTGATAGCGTAGGAGAACCATCCCGAACAATTACCGTTCGCCAAGAGTTTCCTGAGGTGTGGCTATGGACCGATAGCGATTCGAATCAAACAAAGTTTGTACTAAATTGCCGAATTTTCTCAGCTTAATTTGCACCACAAATATATTGGTAGTGAGAATTGCCTTGCGGAGATGAATTAATGATTTTAACAATATCACCCAAAAATGGTTTCAGGTTTTTATTCATGGTGAATTGCTTGCAATATTTTTGGTAAATTTTATTGGGGCTAACCTGAAATACTCTTAGAAGTACAGGGGGTAGAAAAATCATATGATTAACGGGTCAGTAGTACGGTGTAGCATGGTTCGTTTAACAGTATAGTAAATAATCAATATGCAAAAATTCGAATATTATCTGGGCACGAAATTTTACTAAAAACCTCAATTTGTCATTGAGACTATGTCATCAGATAACAATGTAAACATTTTAAATTTCACTTAGTCAGTTTAGTAAACAGTCATAGTATTAACACCGTTTTCTGTATTTATATTAATGTTCGGCGATCCCGGTCTACGCACCTTATATGATAACAATCACGATGCATTCACCAAAACTACACCTCACAAAAGTTTCAAAGCATAATCTTCGAAACTAATTATAAATGGTTCTTTAATCCGGTAACTTATTTATTCCACGCTTCCTGTAATCCAGTTGCTGCTAGCGGAGCTTTGTTATATCCATTTGTGATGCAGAAGCACTTTTCGACATTTAAAAAAAAAAAAAACTGCAGATGATTGAAATAAAGCATCAATTATGCGAAAGAAAATCCTAATAGAAATCAATTAATTTTGGAGAATGAGACTCATCCTAAACTGGTGGTGTTTTTGAAGTTAGCGTTCCAAATTGCAACATACAGAGCGAAATTTATTTTTCCCCGATTCAAAACTTTAAGGAAAAATCTTCTTTTTAACTCAAGAACCTAAAAGTCAAATAAATTCTAGTCTCTAAATTCTATTTTACCTTCAACTGCATCAAATTTTTCGAGTACATAGAAAATTTTACGTTGAAAGCCTTGAATATTTTCATCTATTGTCAATTTTATAATTATTAATTTATTTTCCATTACTACCCAAAAAAAATCAGCAACATGTTTTTTTTTTAGCTAAAACTACTGCACTTCTTAGTAGTTTTTAGCTGGTTGAGCAAAATGTGATTTGACATTGTCTTTGTGAAAAATTAGCATTTTGTGTCTATTTTTGTGTTACTGTGTTACTGTGGATAGACATCGCCAATAATAGCATCAGACATATAAAGCAAACAATAATATACCATATATTTCTATAACCTGTCCATACTGACCAATCAATGTCTAAATATAGCTGCAATGGGCCTATTTCATCTAGCTTCATCCAATTCGGTTCGCAATCAAGATGCTCGCAATATATTCAGTTTTTGATGGCTTGTAGCATTCCGATACAAAGAGCCTTATTTATTGTCTTTCAAGCAGAATTTCGGAAATGGGTTTTCGACGTTCAATATCATCATCATCATCATCATCATCGTGGCACAGCTGCCCGACGTCGGACCCTGGCCGCCTGAAACGTTGTCCTCCAATTATCTCAGTCACGTGACCGCGTCTTCCAGTCTTGAAAACCCAGTAGTTGCTCGCCGTCCGCGCCATGATGTTAATGTCATCCGCGTATGCTGAGAATTGTGTCGACTTAAAAAGTAGCGTGCCGCTAATGTTCAGATTCATTGCCCGAATAGCGAACTCAAGTGCCAGGTTGAAGAGCGTCGGTGCTATTCCATCGCCCTGCTTCAGGCCAACAAGAGTCGAAAGGTTCCGGACCTGTGAGACGGAGTTGGTCGTCGTTATCTTTTTGAGTCTCACTAATTTGGCCGGTCGATGCTGTTACATGTTTGTTTAAGGTCGACAAAGATTTGGTATACGTCGACGCTGTACTCCCAGCACTTTTGAAAAATTAACTTGACCGTGAAGATCTGGTCGAACGACCAGATCTGAAAGAAGAATTTTGTAGGCCATACAGACTAAAGAGATGCCTCTGTAATTCTCACACCGCAATTTATAGCCCTTTTTATGTATGGAACAGATGATGCTTCTGCCCCAATCGTCTGGGATAACCTCAGTTTGCGAAATTGGCAGCAGTGGTTGATGTAGCGCACTTAATAAACCCGCCCCACCAGACTTCAGTAACGCAACTTATACCTTGTCAGCGCCCGGCGCTTTGTTTCTTTTCAGTGATCGCAAGGCTAGAACAACTTCTTCTACTGGCGGGAGTTGTGTGGATGAAGGTTGATCAACGGTATCATCATGGAGCTCAGCTTCTACTGCTAGGATGTTTGATGGTCAATTCAGCAGCTTTTCAAAGTAAGACGCCCATAGTTTGTTGAAACTTTCGGTGTCGGAGATAATACTTCCATCTTTGTCCTTACAGAGACTAGTCCTGAGTTGGTAGCCGTTTTTGATAGTATTTACTAGTCTGTACGTTTGCCTGGTGTTCTTACTAACTAGGTTTATATTAATATTCAGCAACTGCTCTTACGCCTAATTATTCTATTGGATATTCGCCGTAGCTCGTCATTTCCTTTTTGGCTCTGGTTGTACGTTGGATCCATTGTTTGTAGGCCTAATTTTTTCGTCAAGTGAGTCTCTGTATTCTTCGTCAAACCATTCATTTCGCGCACATCGGGCTTTTTATCCTACGACGTTTTCTGCAACATCCTTGATTGTTTTTTTTTTGTAGCTCTTTCCCGAACATTTGAACATCTGTGTTGCTGGAATCGCGCAATATTGGTGTGATCCGTTTCTCAGGCGCGGTCATATATGCCTGCGGCGTATCATTGTTCAGCAGATTCTCAACCGTGAAGATTTTGATGGGGACTGAATTTCGATTGGTGCACTGAGGAAATTCTGCACCGGTTCGTTGTTTTAACCAGGTGATGATCGGAGTCGCAGTTAGCTCATCACACTTGATAAGGACGTGATCGGTTTGTTTAATATCACTTCCTTTGAATTCAGGTAGCAAACAATGAGCTAGCGTTCGAAGCATTCGCATCTTCTGCAAGCGTTCTGAAACACAATTGTGTATAATATTTAACCCAGCAACCAATTCTGATTATATTTGGGATGAAATTGCTTCGAAAAATGCTTTCAATGCAGCATATTAACAGTTTTTTAGAGGTTTTCTGTAAGAAGACGACCAAAAAAAAAATACAAAAAATCAAAAGCGAATTCTTTGCACTCTGTGTCACAATTTTCGTTAGCAAATCATCGAAATCTTTGATTACAAGTTGTATCCGATTAAGAGTACTTAAAATAATTTTAATAAAATATATCCTAAAAATGAAAGTTTTCTTTCATATTTGTCAAAAACAATTGCTGCCAGATATAGCGAATATAAGTCGAAGGATTAGTGACCTCTATTTGCGTGTTTGAACACTTAATAAAATTTTAAAATTTTTTGCAATGCCATGGAACAGTAAAAATTCTAGCTTACTTCCAGATTTTAAAAACATTTCAACTTTTGGTTGTATAATCAATCAACCATTCAGTTGCGAATGATAGTACTCAATCTTAAATATTTATATATAATGATACTTTCAGTAACTTTACGTACGAAATGTAACTAAACCATTTGTAAAATAATTAATGAATGAAAAAAAAATTATATTTTGGAGTAGGAATAATTTTTATTTATAGAATAGAAAACGATATGTATGTATCGCATGAAAAAAAGCACACATCAAATAACCAATGCACTGGTATTTTGAAAGTATTTTTCATTCAATTTTTTAGATTATATACACTGGCTTGTCTTTAATAATGCAAGGTTCCAAAGATTGGCAATTTCACTCGCTAGCGTTGATGCAAGTCCAGTAGAAGCGGCACAAGTTCGAAAAGAGTTTCCTGAAGTTTGGCTCTGGGAAAATTCCAGTGATTCAAAGTTTGTGTTTCATATGAATTTTTCAATGAGCATATGTATGTGTGTCTGTGTAAAGTAAGATTGCTCCCACTTGCTTTTGCAAAGGGCTTCGGTCTTTGCCATTCTCTGAAAACAATTCATCTTGAAAACAAACCATCTTGTACAATCACGCCAAAAAAAAAAATAAGTAAATAACCTCTTTCATGGACATGCTAAATTTTCTAATTGAATATTTATGTTCGTAAACCACAGACAAACATCATGAGCTAAGCTTTTCATTTGATTTATGTGTTACAAAAACTAGTTATTTTGTTTCACGTAAGCAAATTCTGTTAAACTGTGATCATAAAAGTGAATAATGATTACCAACCAAATTTACGCACCTATTTCAGAGTCAGAACAAAACTACGTTCAGCATCCATGAGAACCACACATCATTCAACCATTTAATAACTAAAAACTGCCGAGTTTATCTAATCTCATTAGTCTTGCTCATTAATTTAATGATTATAATTTTTTTAATTGATTGATTGTTCACAGGGATTCTTTTTCTACAAGCGGGCCACTTATAATTAGCGAAAGAGCGAATTGAAAACTAATTTGCTACGTTGCAAGCTTGTACTGACTAAATACTAAACATCCAACTTTTTTGGTATATATTCTGAAAGCTGTTTATATTTACCCTAAGTCAACAGAGTTTTTAATGGCCCTAAAAAATCTTAAGTTTATCATAATCCAACAGAATTTCAAAACTATTTTAGAGGGTTTTTTTTGGATAGAGACGCAAACAAGTCCATATCAGTAAAATATTTCATAAATCTTTTTTATAGTTCTATTAGTTATAGTTTTAAATAGAAATAATTATTATTTACCTAAAAATAGCTATACTTGCTTATAATGTACAAACTCTACTCTATTCAGTCGATTGCATCATTTGCATCTAATTCTAGCTCCTCGACCATTATACGCAAGCGCCGGAGGTTTATTTTTTGGTGGTGGCCCTAGACCTATCCCAGTAGCAGCGTCAATATCAGGAAATCATAAACAGACTTTAACTGTATCGAAGAAACCTTTCGTAGAACCGATAAAAGTGCGAAAAGAATTTCCTCAAGTCTGGCTTTGGAGTAATTCAACTCATACAAAGTTTGTTTGATTTTTGCTTTTGTACCTTTAATATTTTTTTTTAAATTCGTATTTTCGGCTTCTCTTTCTTACCGTAGCATTCTTTGCTCTTTTTCGCATCCTAGTGATAAACCACAATTAATCTAGTCTTTTATGTAAAATGTGAACTAATTCTACACTTTATTATTCTAACACTATTTAGTGCTATCTACCTTTTTTGTTAGAAAAAATCAATAATTTATTGAATCTAGACAGTAGTGAAAATTACACTGTCTAATGTCTCACTTGTTATCTACCAAATCTAGTGCAAAATATAAATGATTTTTAATAAACGCCAGCATTAACGTTTGCTGGTGCAGTTCTCGGAAAAATATATATATGGAAATTCTTAATTGCTTTAGGCACATGTCTCGGCTATGAAAAAATTGACTATGAAATATGACTTTCCTCCTCTTTATAGGATTCAGTTCATTTCTGACTTCACTATTCTTTTTCAATTCATCTGAATTTAATTCAGGAAAAAATTCAGGATCATCGCCTGGCATAATATTTTGGAAGTTTATTATCAACATGTAAAACCCACATTGGGCGCAGAGTGGTGAAATCACTCAAACGCCTGTAGTTCATAGAGCAATGAATACTAATGTGTCAAAACAATTACCTATTCACATGAATCCTTTTTTAAAGCATTTAAACTCCAAACAATTTAATTATCAAATATTTAAAAGCACAATTCAAATGTTTTAAGGTCAACTTTCTAAAACAGTGTAATATCATATGCAAAATCGTTAATTTCACTTAAGATATTATTGAATTGAAGGATTAAAATATTTTAGAGTTTATAACTAAAGTATTTATATTTCTACCTTGGTATGAATGCACCAAACAACGACATTACTTCATCCTCTTTCAATCGTTTTGAACAGCAGAACAAATTAAAACTCTACAAAACAATCCAAAACTTTGGATGACCGAGATAGTCTAATCAATGTAATGAAACCGCTGAAAAAAACATTTTTTCAACAAAATCTTATAATCTTCTGAATGTTTCCCCCCAAAAAAAACTATGGACAATTACCATTACATTAATACTTTGCAGGACGAATCCCTTTTTTACGCCCTCGGCCCGTTAATTTTGGTGGGAACTATCAATTGCGCACAATGTCAATACAGGCGTATAGTTTTCGTCGAACAGTCGCTAAAACATCAGTTCCAGCCGCAAGAAAGCCTACACAATCTGAATCAGTCTATGTTCGCAAAGAATTCACAACTGTTTGGCTTTGGGATGGATTGAACACTACAAAGTTTTTTAACTGATATGACAGTTTTATTAGATTAGGGGTATTGTATTCGGGGGATAGTGATGCAAATGGGCATGGTAAATGCATTTTTTTAAAGATCATTCATCAAACTATTTGACTATTTTTGGAAAAGTTGCATGATTTTAAGCAATGTTACTAAATGATCCTAGTTTTATCACATTCTCATCATGAGAAAATTAATAAACATCGGTGTCACCTCTTGACTATTTATTATAAACCAATAAAAACATAAACAAATGATAGCACACTTTCATATTATTGTAGATTCATTCATAATATATATTCATCAAAAACCGAACGTTTCAAGAAATTTTAAAGTTTGAATTTATCAAGTAAATAATCAGGGCTAAATTGATTTGAAATCCAATTCGTTATTGATAGATTGACAATATGTTTGATTTAACAAACATTTTTGATTTCACATTTTACTACACCATGCTCAGTTGCCTTATACATCCCTACTTGGATAATTTGAATGGAAATATTGAACAGTTAAAAAATGACTGTGTCGAAGCATGTAGAAAGCAGGTGTTTCGCTTGGATTACATCATAGTTCACCTTGGTATTGGTACTTTTTTTGGCCTTCGATGAACAAGAACATTGTCCCCATAAGTGCTGGAATTATTTGTTTTGTCAAAAATGCGAAATGGAAAAAACTGGTTTCGACTTTGTCTGCAGGTTTCCCAGCTTTTCAAGGTCATTGATTGTTGGTCCACACTCACAGGACCAAAAACACTATCTGACCATCATATATCGTTGCAGACCTTGACCTGAAGCAATAGATTTGGCCACCATTGCAGCCAATTAATATACTTCCACTTTACTGACCACCCGGATTGCTTATTTGGCAGTTTCTCAGAATACTTTGTCACCGACCAGGGTAAAAAATTTAAGGTAACGTCCCAGGATCATTTTCTTAGAAAAGTGGCATCAAACACCTTAATCAGGCGTCATCACTCACGATGATATGCCCGGGACTCAAACACAACCCAGCATTTGTCTTGGATTAGGATCTCTAGTTTGAGGAAAACTAACTGACAACTTTTTCACAGCGAGAATCCACATCTTCCTAGTTGTTTTGTTTTTGCTGTTTTTCCTTCCAAATTTTTTGCAACCATAGTAAAACTTTCCCCAGCTGATGTAATGAGCCTCCGAAGGTTCACCTTTAGCTTAAGCAACTCAATTCTTCGGCTCACGTTTTTTTTCACAGTCGATTCTATTGGTCTTTCACTCTTTCCACCATCTTCGTAATCATCTTCAGTGCCATGAATATACCTCGTTTATATTCGTCGTAAAAACTCGCGTTACTCTGGTAAGAGATAATTGTAGAGACACTACACTGCACTGAATTCCCCATAAAAAAAAATGATACATTTCTACTTTGACAAGAAACTTACATCAAGTAAATTAGAATTATTAAAACAAAATTTTAAACGAAAAAATTATATAACTTTGATTAAAAATGAAAGCAAATGGTTGTCCGAAAAAAAAACTAAATCCTCCTTTAAGGTACTAGTACACTTTATAGATTTAAAAAAATCGATTTTTTTGTTACTGCATTTTTCGACTCTATATAACTTCAAAAATGACCTCCTCAAATATTTTTTCCAAATACGAAACTTTAATATATAAATATTGACTTTGAGCGCATGCAACTTCTAATAAAGAAAATGAAAAACAAAAACTTTAAACACGTTTTTCTCGAAACAATGTTCTTTAAAACGGCGGACAGATAATCTCCGGATTCACCGAACCAATTTTGAAAAACTTTATGGCGTTTTATTTGTTACAGTATCTTACATGGTAATATACCAGAATATGACAAAGAAAATCATAAACAAATTTTTGGCGTTAAAGAAACTAGGAAAAAAAGATTCGATTTTTGACATTTCTTTTTCATAAGTCCGCCATTTCTTTTTTGAATTTTGGTTTTTAAAAACCGTGGTAAATTACAATGTAAGAGACCTTAGTTTTTAAAACTCTGTTGTAATTTTTTGTTTCAAACCTACCAATTCATAGATTATCTGTCCGCCGTGGACTAACGATTTTTTTCAGAACATGATTTCAGTGCCCTTTATAAAAGGGAAAAATAAATAATCAAATAAAACAAAAATTGTTTTTGTATTTTTCGAATATCAAATAATATTACAAAAAAAGATTCATGTTAATATTTAAGAAAATGTCTGAGAAATAATTTCTTGAAAAATGGTCATATTTTTGCCTTCTAAAGTGTACTAGTACCTTAAATGCTGAATAAACAGCTCCTTTTTTATTTTTGCACCTCGCTTTGGTCGATGCATTATATTACATTTTTCCCTGACTCGATCCTCATGCAAATCAGCTCCTAAATTCGACATTTGTATTGAAAAATATCTTTCATTTGCTATGCAAAATATGTCCAACATAATATCTAGATTTTTGTTCACTGTCAATAGTTTCACAAAAATATCAATTACTGGACACAGACCACAATCGAATTTTGTTCTATATGCAAACTATCCATAGGATATTCTTTTGCCATTGAAGAGTTGTGTGAAATAAAATATTCGGTGAATTTGTATTGGTAAGCTTTTGAATATTCATCATAGAATTTCCTTTCGAAAAAAATTTTGTGAATCCGAAGGCATGAACGAAACCGGTTTTGAAACTCGCTTTTAACGAGATTCAGGCACGCAGATTTCGTTCAATGGCATGCGCAATTGGCATCTGATTACTCTTGAAAGAAATCGTTCCACTTTCTCTAGAACCACATTTTTCTTGGGACTTCACAATACTTCTCTGTAGATTAAAGAATGTATTTAGCAGATTTAAGTGCTTGCCCATCGAATTAGTTTCACTAATCGTCATGAACAATTGGCACATCTAAGCTTAAATAGATCTTCTACCAAAATTTATAAATTCAATATTTGTGTATCACATGACTTTTGGAATCCTTTTAATCCTTCTTGTAGACTTGCAGCACAAAAAATAGTCGATGAAAACTTTCAAAATATTTTGCATAAGCTTTTATGTATGTTTCAAGATTTTTGTTTAAAGTTCCATTATCGAAATACTATCAAACGAATCTACAATTATATTAACAGGACATATTTTTTATGGTTTGGTACCTATGATGGCAAGACCTATGGCAGCACCGGGAATTGTGTATGCTGCTATGCCTGCTGTGGGCTATGCTGGCTTACCTGGTCCACCGCCACCAATTGGATCTCGCCCGGTTCCGATTCGTGTCCGAAAGGACTTCACACAAGTTTGGCTTTGGGACTCGTTTTCAAAAAAGTTTGTTATTAAACATATTTACTTGTTTTTTTTAAATGCTAAAGCTAAAGCATGATGAAAGGACAAATCCGAAATATTTTCTCAAAGAAAAAGAAGCTTATATTCATATTGGTATGTCTGCTACTAAACCAGCATTGGCGATTATCATCCAATCGAGTAGCATGAACTTTATCATCGGACAATTAGAAATAAGGTCATGGTTTTGAGGCTTTTGTCGTTAGTTTTTTTTTTTTGTGAAATACACCAATTTGTCTAAGAATAAAAACATCAAACTCCTCGCGATTTTCTTCCAATAATTTCATACTCATTTTATAGCCAAATGTGCTCCTTGTTTAAATCAACAAATTCAAGGATATTTTTTGCATTCCTTCCTTTAAGGTGATTATTTGTGGGGATGGTCAAACGAAGAAGGTGAAATGGCAATGGCCGAAGACAGGTTCTCGGAACATTTTGTCGTAAACACGTTAGGTTCATTCATCAAGCCTGCTATGATTCGAAAAGAATTTCCAGATGTTTGGTTGTGGAAACAGTTAGATAGTGAAAAGTTTGTCGAAATTTTTCTTTATAATTGTCTTTAGTGTTTTTGATTTGCATATTTCATTTGCTCGACAACGTGCGTGTTAGTTTTAGAACGGGATCTTATAATTTTTAAGCTGATCATCATTATTGAACTCATGGGCTTTCAATTTCGGCAACAAACTGGCACGCTGAGTCAAGACACATATGCTGCTAATATGTATAGAATCTTATGATATGGGAATAAATTCGCATGTTTTTTAATGTATTAGAAAAACGTTTGCATGCTAGTCGTAACGTACTTAACGAAGAAAATAGTCCCGCGAATAATGCAAAAATATTTTGATCCGTATTCACTTCTATCGATATTCTGTTCCGCTCCCGTGCGTAAACTCGCAAATATTTTTCAAATGGCCCAACAAACACATTAATTTTGCCGATTTTTTACATTCTTCACAATATTTAACAGCCATGTATAAAAATTCAACGATTCCTCTTGAAATTCTAGCCTATGAAGTTCTATACAATAGAGAATACGAATCACCCCTATTTATCGAAGAAAGTGATAGTTTGATTCGAAGTGATTTTCCTGAAACATGGATTTGGAATAATTTTGAAATCGCTCGGTTAGTTTCATCTAAACTTATTTTCGGTGGGGTTTATAGATCGCATTATAA
This sequence comes from Nemotelus nigrinus, assembly GCA_947369275.1. Classification (NCBI taxonomy): domain Eukaryota; kingdom Metazoa; phylum Arthropoda; class Insecta; order Diptera; family Stratiomyidae; genus Nemotelus; species Nemotelus nigrinus. Next base: position 29,733,920 of record OX376375.1, on the reverse strand, counting down.
TTTAAAAGCATCATTTAGATATCTAGCTAAAAACTTACATGAGCATGATCGATTGGAAAACTGTTAGGTGATAGTTCAAATGCATATACTCTACTATATTTCCTACACTGTAAAAATAGTGCATATACTGTTAAGTGGAAAACTTCCGGAGGATTTTTTTTTAATTTGAAAATTGTTAAACCATTTCTAAGTGGGTTAAAATCAAGAGTATATACTTCGAAATATCAGTATGTGACAATATACCCTAAAGCTACGGACCCCTAATTTTTTTTTTCGGCTGAAATAAGAAACGAAAGTCTTATACCCTTGGTTCTTAAGTGTTCCCTTGCAAAATTGCATTGATTCAAATGGTTTGAATTAAATTTTTACACTCGTTCACTCATTCTATTTTACAGCTATTCCAATATTTTATAAGAAACGTACAATGCTGTATCGACCTATTGAAGAAGAACAGATTCGAAAAGATTTCCCTGACACATGGATTTGGGATAGTTTTCAGAGTATTAGGTTAGTTTTTGGTAAATTTCAAAAGACAAAAAAAAAATGATTCATTATTAAATCGAATTTCCTATGCGGTTGTGGTACAGCAGCAAGCTCGATTCGTTCAAGGTCTGTTTTAATTTTTTTTTCTCAAAATAACAACAACTCTATAACTATTTGCTTCATATGCAACATGTTCTATTATTGAATGAGCTTTATACGTGGTGTTACGCTGCTTTAATCCTTTTCTTCTGTTCCTTCCGGAAGCTGTATGCTATTCAAACTCATAATGATTCCTGACTTTATTTTAACACACTTATTACGGTTTTACATTGATTTTGGAATGTGCTTGAAATAATTTTCAAACAAACAATTAAAATATTTGATAGAAGAAGACCCAAACACCTATCTGAATTTATTTGAATATCTAAATTATTCAAAAGATAGATCACATGATAAAAAGTCGTTAGTTGATCCAATAAAATACACGTAAGTACTGAATACTTTTCAAACTAGACAGAATGACAAAAAGCATTGGTATCTCGTGTCAAAATCATTACCAAAAAAATTAAAACAAAAAGTCGGTGGAATCTGGGTCTTTAGAAAGCTGCTTGTTTAACAAGTCAACAGTTTTATAAAGCAATTGATAGTTATGCAGTGTGTGTTACTAGCGTATGAGCATTTTACTAGAGTAAAATGAATCTTAAGGAGTTACATAGGTCTTGAAGGAAAAAAAACAACTTTTTCAAAAATTTGTATTTTAAAAACCAAAAATCTATTTTATTTGAAATTTAAGCATAGTACTGAGTTCGATTTCACGTGAAATTTCCATACAAAATTTCACGTAAAATTAGTTTCGGCGAAAATTTAGCTTGAAAATAAGCAAGAGTGGTACTCTGTTCTTAGCATGAAAAGTTGCTTCGAAGTTGCTTTCGCTTTGAAAATATAGATGGCATTGACACATGTCTCCAATCATTTCACGCCAATTAAGTTTGTGCAGTTCATTCTTTCGAGCTAAAAAGTGACATTTGGTGTTTCAATTTGAAAATGGAGCAGTCCAAATGTCTTTCCAATAAGAAAATCGATCGAAAAGTTAAATTCTTGACATTTTATCCGTCAGAAATGAGCAGTGTCTCTGCTTTTCCTCATTGCCAAAATTTTCGCTCGAAAGAATGACCAGATAATGGAGACATGTCAAAATTTAGCTTCAGGATTAGCTCAGTACCAGCCCTTGCTCATACAAAAAATTAGCATTTCAAAAAGTTGTAAAAAAACGTTCAGCTAAAAATATTGAAAATTTTCGATTTGCCGGCAGTTTTCCTCGTCCAGCCTTTTTTTTGCGGTAGGCAGAATATTTCGATGCAGGTTCATGTGAAATCAAAAATTCTAAAATTTCCTTATAGTTTATACCTTTGGCTCGTGATTGAACGAAGAAATTGAAAAAAAAATGAAATTTTAAGTTTTGAAATAAATTTGAATGTATTTTCGTCTCATATTTTTTTTAGCATTTTTCCGATTCTCATCGTTTTTAAAACATTTTTTTCGTATAAAACAAGAACGAGTCGATTGATTTAAAATCTCTTCTTTCAATCACGAAACAATACTATAAAGAGAAACTGTGCAAAGTTTCAACAAAACCGGTCGATTCGTTCTCGAGAAATCGTGCCTACCGCACCGAAAAACAAAATTTTAAGAAAAACGCGTTTAAAGTATAGAGAAGCCAGAGCGCACGTACCGACCGCGAGGTATTCAAATCTCTATAACTCCGGTAATATTGCTGGAATTTACTTCAAATATAGTGTGAATACTCACGAAGCACTATACTTTCATATGAAATAAACAAAAAAAAATCAGCTTTTTGAAAATACAAGACCTATGTAACCCCTTAAAGCTCCAAAAGAAGTGGATCATACGGCACCTCTTCATCATTGATATTAAAGAATTATAACAAGTGATCGAACTAATCAGCCGGACATAGGTCATTAAGCAAGAGGACTGATAGATAAAGGAGACGTCTGTGGAAGCTCTGTATTTCTTTGGCAGTACCATTCATTTAAAAGCAATTATCTATATTGTGCCAAGTCTGTTTTCCAAAGAGTCAACCATAGCATAATACAGTGCAACCTGGTTAAGTAGGCCCTGGATATCGGAGCAACCTCTGCTATTGATTATTACAATGAGGTCCCAACACTTTTGCATTGAAATACCTATGTTACTAGGAATTTTGAAACCTTATTTACTGCGACTAGATTTCATAGATTTTTTCAATGTTTACTTCTATAATTGGGACTTCGTAGTTCAATAACCCGTATAAAAGAGACAATTTATCAGATTGTGGCCACTTGTAATAGCAACGAAAATGAACAGCAGCCCACTTTTTCCACCTGTTTATATGATAAATGATACATTTCAATCTCTCATGGTGGAACCATCTATTAATAAGGCAACTGTTACGTTAACCTGACTATTTGGGAAACTGGTTAAAAGAAAAGCCTCTATTGGTGATAAAAAAAAAACTTTAGGACCCTTGAGATCTCAGCTAACCAGGTTTCACTGTATCTCAGAAATTCAATTATAGCTTTTTAAATTATGAACGTTTTCTTCTCAATTTAATTGCTGAGATTTGTAAGTAAGGTAGCTCCTGCATCCAAATTCGATTTGATAGCACCATTGACTTCGCATACTCTTTTGACCCAGTGACGACTTCTGTTAACAGAGATCTCATGTTTACCTCGTCAAACAGGGATCTATTAAGAATTATCGCTTGGGGCTCAACGAATCGTGTTGTATTTAATGCAACCAAAATCCAAATTCCAAATTGCGAAAAATGCCTGGGTTTCATCCAGAGAGGCAAGAAATACTTTACTCGGTCAGACATAGTGCACATCTACAAGACTCGCATAAGACCAAGACTTGAGTATAACTCCCATATATGGGCTAGGGCAGGCCGTACTCCTTTAGCGGAACTAGAAAAATACCTTCTTAAAGATTTCTAGCTTATTGGCGATGAAACTATTGCTTCACGTCTTGAGACTTTTGAGCATCGCACAAACCATCGAACAACTTTAATTCAAACCTAAACTTGCTACTCCTAAACTAGACATTAGGTATTACTTCTTGTCAAGATTGGCAACGCTGACTTCTTTATCAACACAACTATTCTGAATATACCTCAAACATCCGAAAAATGTTTTAAAATGTTTCTAATCCGTTGAAAATTCTTCGCACCCTCGATCATACCATAATGGGATGCAGAAGTGGTTGCATGCATACTATAACTGCCTAAAAATTTACTGGTAAATAATAATTTTAATAAAGCTAATTTCAGATCAGGATTCTATTGAAAGAAATTAAGAACTTTCATTTTCTGCATATCCTTGGCATTTAAAATGCATGAAAGATAAAAAATTTCCACATCCACTTATTATATTCTTTATGAAGTTTTATTCTTCATTTTTATTGAAAATCGAAACAGTATCGTCACAATTATAGATATTTACTATGTCCTCAAAAATATGCCAACACGCGAACTTATTTATCTCACAATTTTGGCTCCAACATTTTGGTCTGTATGAAAATCCTAAAATTCACTATTAATATCTAATGGTATGTAATTTACAAACACTGTTTTCTTGTAAATATGTAAATAACGTTGACACACGTTGTCAAATCTCAAAAGACTTCATTTCGATACCACTTGTAGCCCCGAAAAATAATTTGTTTCTTCATAGAGAGTTTCTGAAGCATAAATTATAGCCGTAGACACTTATTTATCTGTTATTTCTAAATGATAGCGATTTTTTTTTTAATAATTTAATTTTTGGTGTATTATGCATGTTTAATATGTATGTTATTCGACTTGCAGCTTTATGTGCTCTATGTTTCTATTTAGATCAGCTAATCATCTGTACTTGTAGTAAATGCATTAAACATTGTGTTTTCATGAATAATATATTTTCTTGCGTATATCTATCTTTCCATTGCATGGCTTAATTTCAGTTAATATGCGAAAGTTGCATGTATAAGCATGTATTTTTTCAAAAAAAGCATATCTTGTTTGTATGCATGTCCTTGCTTTGCTGTTCATTTACAATATACCTACAATATACCTTAGTCAACCGTTTTCTAACGCAAAAACAAATTCTCCTCAATTTTCTTCACAACAACAGTCCTAATGGTGAGCTGACTATTACAAAGAAAGTTCCCGATACAATTACAACTTGGGTCATCACTGGATTCTCACTGAACGAAGAGAATGGTATTGGTCTTACCGATGATCCAAAAAAATTGACAGTATTCCAAATTTTCTTCGTGGACACGGATTTGCCGTTTTCGATTAAAAATGGTATGTACATATGTTTCTTATGTGTATCAATTATTAATATTTTAACTACATTTCGAGCTATTTATCCTCTCTTAGCTCTCTGTTAGTATTCGAATTGAATTTATGTGCAAAAGTTTTTCGTCACACTTATAATATTTTATAGAGATCTGTCTTCATTTTACTTCTACTTTTAAAAAACTTCAAGAGAAACCATTTTTTTCTCTATTTTCAATGCAAATACTATATTTCTATACGTTTTCGATTTTACAGGAGAAACTGTGTCCATTCCGGTTGTCATATTCAATTATTCGAACAAAACATTGGATGTTGATGTAACCATGGAGAATCCTCATGACGAATTTGTTTTCACAGAAGCAACCAACGAAATTGTTAATAATCCAAGTATGTATTATTATTAGATTACTATGTATAAAAATATGATATGACTATTATTTCTATATAACATATTAACAATCAATTTCCTTTTGGCATTGAGAGATATTTTTATTTCATAGTAATTTGAAAATTTGCAGAATACAGACAAAGTCTTCTAAATCCAGCCACTATATCTTTTTTACCACCAAGAATTGTTGTTAACCAATTAATTAATTCACTAAGCTCTGATTTTTGTGTTGCACCTTAAGGGAGTCTCATTCGTAAAATGAAAAAGAGGCACTATTTTATTTGCTTATAAATTTCTCTAATTTGCACACACATCACTAAACAATTTTTTTCAATGTCTAGTAGTTGGATTTATCAGAAATTATGCCGAGTTCATCCAAAATCTTACAACAAATTAAACATCCATCGTTGAAGGTCCCGATTGTGTCGTACATTCCAAGTTTCGATGTCAGAAGTGTAACAAATGTGCCCTTAGGAATTCTTTCTCGTATACTATTATTTAGGGATTCATTGGCATTCTGTGTTTTTCCATGCAAGTTTTGGGCGAGTAATGCCAGCAAGAACAAATTTCGGTAGATAGGCCCTATCTCCTCCTTCAATTGAGTTTTTATGTGGAAATGTTTTGTGTGGTTATAGCCGTTGGTTTTTCTTTTATTTTTCATTTTTTATATTTCACCACACAAACCATGTTGGGGAGAGTTGTTATCCGATGATAAATGATAAAACTCCGCCAAATGGTTTTCCACATCGTCTCAATGCTGTAGGTATTTTTGCAAATTACCTTCTCGTAATAATTTTGTATTTTTTTGATGGCCTGAAACAATAAATTATATTATTTTACATCATTGTTACTATCCTCGTGAATTTTATTTCAGGTTATATGTACTACCAAGTCTGAAAAGCAATTTTCGCCACCTAGGATTTTCCAATCACCAAGCTTCGCACCCCTGAGATTGGCTATGAGGTTTTTAGCTTCCCTTTGATCTTTCTAAAATGTCCTTTGCTCTTTCAATCTCCATCCTTGCGCTAGCTCGCGAGGTCAAAAAGAATATAGTGTTGGTAATTTCAATAAAATTTACACAACATTTACCAGTATAGTTGACAATGGAGCTTTCGACGTGTTCATTTTTTAGCTTCCCAAGGCACTGAGAAATATTAGAAAAAACTGTCACATCGATCACTTTTTCAATACTCTCGTGACCGAGACTATTCTATTCAGGGATGTTTGTCATAAAAAAATTTGCCTTATTAGTATGTCCTTCACTCTTCACGGTCATATCTTGCATGGCCCTTACCATTGATTTCTTAGAAACCTAAAAAGCTAGAAGGTAATGTGTAATTGGGAAAATCAAATCCCTATCGAATTAGAACAATTATAAATATCCTGTGCTCAGAACTTTAACTGCATCCCCTAACAAGAGTTCATGGGCACGAAAAGTGTTTAATGAAAGACAATGTAAATATAAAGAGCGGCACACCATTTTAATTGCCTGATGGCTTTTGCCAATAAATCTGAATGGATATAGACTAAATAGAGTTCCTCGTACACTTCATTTATTATTTTACCACGGTCAATTGCTGACACCACAAGCAAACTAAATTCTGCCATATGGGCCGAACTAAAGTCCGAATGGGAAAACAGGATGTACTGCAGGGTGGCAAGGACGCTATGGCCATCACCTGATTTAAGCAAAAGCAGAAAACTGCTTAAGCTCCGCAGGAACTGTTTGAGAGCGACGCTCGGCTTGCTCACATTGCCTTACCGCATCGAGTGAGGTAGTAGAAATGGAGTGGACATGCCCATAAGATTTACGTTGAAGGAGATGGTAGTAATTTTTCCCCCCTGCATTGTCAAATCTGGTCAAAAGTACTTCCAAGTACTTCCCCTCCAATTTGACAATGAACGGAATTGCTGTTTTAACATGCCTTGTGCGCGAGAGAATCGAAGGGGCTAATGGTGGAAAGTTATACCGTCGATGTCATCTCCACTTCTACTACCTCACTGACCGCATCTCATGCAAACAAAATCTAACTGACATCCAGCGATTTATGCAAGAGGTGCGAGATGGAAGACGTCACAATCGAGCACACTCTCTGTGATTGTCCGGCCCAAATAATCAATGCCTCAAGATTTTTGGTTTTTACCAATTTCAAGAGTTAGCAGGGGTGGCTAGTACCGTCACGTTGAGTCAGCTGATTCAGTTTGGTGAGGCGGTCACTTGGCAGCTCTAACAAATCAGTGGAAGCTGGCAAATGGGTCCAAACTAACGGCCTAATACTTGCCGCGTACCCGGCAACCCTCTATACTACCTAACCCAATGGCACAGATTACATGCAACAGGATTTTTGGTTTATCAAATCATATACTATTTTGGAAAATTGATACAATTCATAATCCACCAAGCCGATTTTAGTCGAAGAGGAAGATGTTCTTCCTCTTATTCTGCAACCTGTGGCAAAGGAATTTCCGAGGGTTTTTCTCTTTTTTTTCTTTTTTTACCCGGGCCGGCAACTATTTAAACCAGCCTTTTTTAAAACAGTTTTCCAACTGAGGTCTCCAACAAAAAACGCAATTTAAATTCCCTTTCACTTTTGAGTTTTAGGTCCTTTCCAGGGGTTTTTCCTTAGTGTTATAACTAGTTGTATCATCTCGTTCCTAAACGACAAAGAGACATGAAACGCCAATGATAACGCAGTCCGAAAGGGAAATCTTCACGAATAACGCTATACAAAGACCGCGGTGCAAAAACATCTCTCCTGAAATGTTGCGTTTTTCTACTTTTAGGTACATTTTTCTCCGATTCTCTCCGTTCAATCGACTTAATATCGAATTTATTATATTCGTGGATATTTATCACGTATTTGCATCGTTTTTACTTGGTTGTCAATAGGATATTACTATTCGAAATAAATGTTTCATATCGAAAAATCACTTTTTCACAACACACTTTTTGTCTTGCTCTCACGGCCGCCATTTGAGGTGATAACAATATTTCACGGCCGCCATTTTGTTTATGTGAATGTATTTAGTAATATGAAACATTATGGAAATCGTAAAACTCTCCCAAAAAATAAGACCAAACACAGTTTAATATGTCATGCCATTTAGGAGTGATGAGCTGTTAAAAATGGCAGGTCAGAAAACACGAAAAATCGAGTGAGACCTCCTTAATTGTGTAATTAAAACTTATAAATATATAAATAAAAATATTGATTTTGCGACCGACCCGAAAAGAAAAACAAAAAATACTAAACTATTAACTGTAAATTACAATTTTGGATAATTATAATAAATGAACCTACTCAAGGAAACTCACAACAAAAACTACTCAAATTTGATTTGAAAAGATTTGAACAAATAAAAACTAACTTCTTCCTCACACCTCAAATTAAAATTACATACATTTTTCAGAACACGATGTTAAACGTACCAAACGCGTTACTTGTGCACCACAAAGTGGTGAATCCCTATCGTTTATGATTCAGCCTAAAGTAGTTGGACAAATCACTATTAAAATGATCGCTACTTCACCACTGGCTGGTGATGGACTCCTGAAAATGTTGCGAGTCGATCCCGAAGGTGTTACGGAATTCATCAATAATGCTGTTCTAGTTGATTTACGTGAAACGAATCAACAGATCGAGGAAATGAAAATTGAAATTCCGGAAAATGCTGTGGTTAATTCAACTCACATCGAAGCGACCGTTGTTGGAGATTTATTGGGACCGACTATTAAGAATCTCGATAATTTGGTGCGTAAGCCGTACGGATGTGGTGAACAGAATATGGTGAACTTCGTGCCGAATATTTTAGTAATGAGATATTTGGAGGTAAGTAGACAAGAAACAACAACAAAAAAAAACAGTTTAAGAATAAGAGCTTTGTTATCTCTTTATTTCTTTCAATAAAAAATATTTGATTTCTTTATTTGCAAAATACTTACTATAAACTTGGAACTTGGACTGAACCCCGAAAATGAATGCTTCTTATTGACTTCACTGCTAAAACTAATCTGTTACATATGCTATGATCTTTCAGAATGTCGGTAAACTTTCGCCAGATATTGCTGACAAAGCCCTGAAATTCATGGAAATCGGCTATCAACGTCAATTGACCTATAAACACGATGACGGTTCGTACAGTGCATTTGGTAAGAGTGACAAAAGTGGTAGTACATGGCTTACAGCCTATGTTGCACGATCATTCCGACAAGCTGCCAAATATATCGCCATCGATGAGAAAATTATCAAATCAGCACTTGATTTCTTGGCCAAACATCAAGCTGAAAATGGTAGCTTCCCGGAAGTAGGAAAAGTTATCGATCATCAACATGCTACCGAAAATGATAATGGAATTGTGCTGACTGCTTTCACTGTTTTGGCTTTCTTAGAAAATGCAGTAAGTAACATTCTTTGAAGTGTTGAAGCTTTTTGTACTATGATGTATTGCTTAATTTTCTAGGAAAAATATCCAGAATACAACGCTAATACTGAAAAAGCTCTTGCATATATCGACAAAAATATCGAGGATTCAGCTGAAGTTTATACACTTGCCATCAGTGCTTATGCCATGAATTTAGCTCGTACTCCTTCCAAGGAAGACTTCATTGGAAGGCTGGAGAAACGTGCAACCACCGACGCAGGACGCAAATGGTGGCAGAAACCGGAATCTGAAGAGGAAAAGCAAAAAGAAAAAGAGAATCGTTGGTTGTACTGGAAGCCGCGTAGTGCTAACGTTGAAACAACGGCCTACGGTCTGTTAGCATATCTGGAAAGTGGTCGTGTAGTGGAGACTTTACCGATTCTCAAGTGGCTCATCTCACAGCGTAACAGTCAAGGAGGATTTGAATCTACCCAGGATACTGTTGTTGGACTGTCTGCGTTAATTAAGTTCGCTGAGAAGTTCTCGGCCAAAGATCCTATCATGACCATTGATTTCAGCTATGGAGATGAGAAGTCAACACTCAACGTAGATAAGGATAATGCTATTGTACTGCAAACAGCTCAAGTATATAAAATATCTATCATACGCCTCGTCAAGGATCTAATTTTAATTTTTGTTTCGTTTAGCTACCACCAACTACACGTACAGTAATCATGAAGGCTACGGGTAGCGGCATAGCGCTGGTTCAAATCTCGTATAGGTACAATGTTGATAGCACGGCTTCTTCTCCTGGCTTCAAAATCAAACCGACCGTCGACTCGGCCTCGAACGGCGATTTCCTGAAACTGAGTGTTTGCGCAAGGTAAGCCATGTCATTTAGCTTATTCGGAATCGTATTAAAGGGAAAAGTGGCCTCTTAATAAAAATATTTGTTTTTAAAGACAAAAAAAAAACCAAATTAACAAATTAAATTAAAAAATTTCTGTGTAGCTATGCTGCTGCACCAGGTCAACCAAAAGAATCCAATATGGCTGTGATGGAAGTTAACTTACCGAGTGGTTTCACTCTCGATCAGGACTCACTTGCATCTATCGAGGGAACAGATGGTGTTAAGGTCAGTATATGCTAATCAACTTGTTGATCTCTGTTTTCAAAAAGAGTGTTTAGGAATTTAAAAAATAAAACTCTTATCAACTGTTTATTTATTGGTGAATATTTAATCAATGTGCTTTATCTCAAACTATCATTTCAGAAAATCGAAACTAAAGATGGCGAAACAGTGGCTGTCATCTACTTTGATAGCTTGTCCGAAAAGGATGTATGCCCGACTGTACAAGCGTACAAAACGCATAAGGTCGCCCAGCTGAAACCTGCAGCAGTTGTTGTCTACGATTACTACGATGACAGTGAGTGTTTTTTTTTTATTACTTCCCAGTAGGACCACAAGCATCGATGGCTTTTACCATGCACTCTTTCATTAATGCCTATGAATTCCAAAATAATGGATTACAGTGTAATGTGTAAGTAATGCAAAAAACAATCATTGTGGTTTAGAAATCCATGTGGGTTTATCTACTAACTACTTTACTGCATTACAAAGTAATGCACAGTGAAGGGTAGAGTAATGCAAAACGGAGCGAGTATAGTTACTTATAATGACATCCTAATGTTAAATTCATCGATGCGCTCATGCGAAAACGATCCGATGATGATTACTGGTAATAATTACGTAATTATTACCAGTAATCATCATCGGATCGTTTTCGCATGAACGCATCGAGGAATTAGGATTTAATATTAGGATGTCATTATAAGTATTTACCACAATGATTGTTTTTTGCATTACTTACACATTACACTGTAATCCATTATTTTGGAATTCATAGGCATTAATGAAAGAGTGCATGGTAAAAGCCATCGATGCTTGTGGTCCTACTGAGATTACACACCTCTTGATGTTATCACACTACTTATTAATCACTAAAATTTATCTACTTTAAAGCTCGTCGCGCTCGTGAATTCTACAGTCCACCAGAGACATCGCTTTGTGATATTTGTGAGGGTGAAGAATGCGGCACGGGTTGCATGAAAAAAGCACCAGCCAACTAGTATCGATTACATTGAATATATTAGTGAACGATAGATAGAGAGTAAAATAATACAGATTTAAAATCGATATTTTGATATGACAATTTAATTTTTGGCTTTTCCAACTTTGTCCCGAATAAAAAAAAAAAGAAACTTTTCTAAAAATGTATAGTGTCTATATTTTTACACAATATTGTATGTATATTTTAGGTTTTTCGTTTATATTATGATTTTTTATAATAATAATAAAGTTGAAAAATGTAAGCACTCAAGAAGATAAAAGGAACAGAATGTAGTTAAGAATGAAAACGTTTAAGAAAATTAAATTTAATTAAACTGTTTGATATTGGTTTTTTGTTCGGGTTGTGGTTGTTGACTGTCTAGAGGAATATTCTAAATGGAAAATATTAAATTCAATAATAGAACTTCATTTGAATGAGCTTTTTCCAAAACCATTTATCCTTGATAAATCTAGAACTGGAAAAAAGGATAAATAAATTGGTTGAAACAAAAGAATATTTTGAATGCTTTCTTGAACCAAAAACTTTCGACGACGACACTGAGCTAGTGAAGCGATTAACCCTTACTCAAGTTTGGTCCTCAGCAAAACTTACTTACTTCTTACTCTCAGCAAAACATTTGCACACAAAATAAGCAAATGGTTTACATTAATACTAGAAGCAGACTACAATCGGAGCTGTTTTCGCGAATTCAATAATTAGAATTGTGGTACATGCAATAATTATGTGGAAACAACGGTCCACACTTGAAATTAGCACATCCTTTTGTATGCGCATGCGTATGCAGATACAAAACGATGTGAAAACTACTAATGTGGACCGTTGTTTCCACATACTTATGTATGCGCATACAATTGTATGCGCTGTTGGAAAATGTATTATCATATGCTCATACTTCTTTTATTCAGAGATGAATGAATGATTCTGAATCATACAAGGTTATCAGTTTCATGCTTGAGAAAGTAAACTTGAAAAAAGAACACACACAATATTCGGAAAGTGATGTAATTTTTACTTCATTGTAAAGATTTTTTCAAAATTTGTTTTCCAATATTCACTCCTTCTTTCCATAGAAATATACAAGTACCTGAAAATTCACAGAAATAAGCCTGAATTACATTGCCATGCAGTCCAGTGCAATGCAATGCGCTGAAATTTAGAGCTCATGTAATTGCATATGGCAATTTACATTAACTGCAGTGCAGTGCAGTGCAGTGAGCTGCACTCCATCGTTTAGGTTAATTTCTAAAAGCACTGCACTCTGCATCGGTTGACATTTGTTTGAAAGTAGTTGACCGGGCAAAAACCATTTAAATTGAGGCGGAAATTCCGTTCCTGGCATTAAATTGTAAATGGACGAAAAACGGATGCAGAAAATCTAAATATCAAACCTCCACAAATTAATTTGACATGAATTGTCAGAACACTGCACTGCTTTCAATGTGTTTTGCAATGCGTACACTGCTTCGGCACTGCACTGCACTGAATGACAATGTAATTCAGGCTATACTCACAGCCGCCAAAGACTTAAATACGTCCTAATTTAACATAGCATTAACCTACTCCTTATGTATAGTATATCTTCATACTGCGAAAATTTCTGCTCGATCGAATCGACACGACACCGTTCAGGAAGAAATCTTACATCGTGCTCTGTTTGTCTTGTTCTGTCTCGCAGTCTGAACCATAGGCATCCACTTACTCTTGTATATGCAGATGTTTGCGCATACAATTGTATGTGCGGTCTGGATGTCCTTATATGTTTGCACATACTTTTGTATGCGCATACATAAGTATGTGTAGTCTGGACGGGCTATTATATCGCGTAGCACCACAAGTTTAGCTTTTTCACGCTCTGGGTCAGCCACATCAAACTTATAAATGATCCCGGCATTTACGTAAGACGTAAAGTAGTAAAATATTTCCGAATATCGCGAATCGCAGTGTAAAGCGGCCACGGAACCCTTGTCCAAAGAAATTGTCCGCAAGAGCTCGTCAGATACTTATGACAACATCTAGGTAGTGGAGAACTAATTTGTCTATTGCACAGCAGGCATCCGTCAACATTCTCCAATCGTCTTCCTTGATCAAGTCAACCCAGTCGGACTCATTTACTGTTTTCAGGTTGATCTTCACTATTCGAAACCGAGGTGCATCCTTGTTTGTGAAGGCTAGAAACTCGTCATCGATGTTGGTTACATAGGAATACGAAACGTCCATTTTTTCAATAATTGGATTTACTTCTATGTTTTCGTAGCCAGGGTTACTACTGTCTCTGAGGCCAGCGTAGTACATTGCATTCTCACAGCATCGATGATTAAGTAGTTTCTACAATGCGATACTATGCCTTGCAACAGCCATGACGAATCCAGAAGCTTTAAGACCAATTTATCTTTCTCTGCCTCAGTGAATATTGTATGGTAGAACATCTTGTGGTTTTTCAACTTTTCCGTCTCCGAGCCCACCGCTTGGCCAGCTTGTTCCGTGAACTTACTGTAGAAAAATCCTTTGTTGTCATATGTCCACAAAATGCCCGAAAATTTAACGTATTCAATTGCCTCTGGAAGATCTTCTTTTTTGCTTAGATCCTTAATCAAGATGAGTAGCCAGTCTGATCCTTTTTCACTTAGTCGATAAGCATAGTATCTTCCATCTAGTGAAAATTGTCCTATCTGTATAGCGCAGCCGTCCCGTCGTCCGACAACAGATTCGGATCGAAAAAAACCTGAGGCTCGGCATCCAGCGTGTCCTGTTGGTAGATGACACCCTGGTTTTGGAGGCCGTTGTTCATTGAGAAAAAATATTTGTCGCCTTGACGAGAAGGAAGTCCGTATTTCGGATAGTTCCAGAAGCTGCTCAGTTGTTCCTTGATTTGAGATCGGTTGGCGGAATTCTCCAAAAACCTAAGGCCAACAGCATTCTGAGCGGCAATGAACTCTTTTGTTTCAATCGATTACGCATCTTCCAGATAACGGTACGGATCGGGTATAATTCGATCGAAAAAGTTGTCTGCAGTGGTTTCATCTTTTCGCAATTTTGGATAGTTGAATTTCGATTTGCTGGTCATCGCGAGAATTCAGTTGTTCTTGTTTTTGTTAATCAATTTTGTGCTGAAATCGTGACGAACAGATAAAGTCTACGTTCGATGTCGATATGTTTTGTGGATTATTTATAGAATGACAATATGACAGGGCATTTTTCACGCTAAACGTAATGACCTAAAATATCTATACTGCCCTACTAAGCGCAAAAGCGGTATCTAAAAAAAAAATCGAAAAACTGATTTTTATAAAGCTTATCAGAAAGCTTAAAACAGTGCGCATCTAATGAACTAATCCTTTTAATTGTATCTTATTTAAAACATATGGAAAACACCTTAAGAAAATTTTTTAAATCTAAGTACCCGATGTATCCAAGATTGGAAGACCACTCACCGAGAAAAGTGGAATAAGGAGAATCCTCCACTAGCTCTTAACGAACTCAGTTCCTCGTCGCCAAACCCAATTTTACCTTAAATCACTAAGGGAATTAGAACTTTTTACATATTACAAATATTACAACTTTTACAAAACTTCAATTATCTCGAAACTCGCTTTCATTGAGATACCGCTTTTGCGCTTAGTAGGGCAGTATAAGGGTATCGTGAAGCATCCGAGTAAGGTGAAATTTTTTCGATTTTCGAAAAAATTAGTGAAATAGCAATTAAATAGTTTTTATCAAAGATAGTGTATTAAGTTCTACTTATTAACTAGAAAAAATAGGCAATGAAGAGTAGTGATGCGCGATTGCGGGATGTTGTCTTCACGCTCCAATGAGCATAAAGAAAATATCTTTAAACTTTATGAAAATTAATAACAGATCAGAAGTTTCAGTACGATATACTACTCAAATTAAACAAGGAAACAAATTACTAGAAATATTGTTTTAAATCAGAAAGTAAAGAAACAACGAAACTAAATAGATTACGTTGTTTTCTTATCAATTTCAGCAAACAATTTCTTATCATACATAATTTTGTTTCGAAAATTTATGACTTTATAGCGTGTGTAGGTTTTATGTGAGGAACAAAGACGTATTTTTAGATCAATTACTTTTTTATAGATGGCGATACACTGAACTATGAAAGACAATTCGGTCCATGAAAACAGTTCATCTTAACTAGCTTGTTTCAATTTGATACAGACCTTTTTCGTTTTGCCACAAAATAGCCATTGTACTCTTCCTGATAACAATCTCGATACAACTCTTGCTCTACACTCTTTTAATAGCTTTTGAATTACATTCAAACTTTTGCCGTACTAAAAACTGGATTCGCATGCCGTTACCTTCACTGCTTTGACCGGAAACAAACATATTCTCAAAAATTAAACATTTTAATAATCACATTGGGCCTTTCCACACTTGCATTCTTGATGCACTCCTCAAACCGGTTTTCTGGGCAAGAGACTCTTGCCCATAAAACCGGTTTGAGGAGTGCATCAAGAATACAAGTGTGGAAAGGCCCATTCGCAATAAATCACGAATTTCAACCAGGAAATAAGATATTAGCGAATTCCAACATAAAATGCATCTTATCAGAGATATAGCAGAAAACAATGGCATTTCTCTCAAGGGCTGATTGAGCATAAACTTTTCCTTTAAGTAGACGACCTTAACCACGTCTCTGATGACATCGAACTTGAAGCAGACAGATAACATTAATCTTTTCAGCGCAAGGGGTAACAAATTAGTACATTAAAGGCGATATTCGTATGAGGGTAGATTACTGAAATCATACGGGTTGAAACGATATCTCAGAGCGAAAAGTAAAAACTGCTTCTGAACAAAGTCAAATCTTTGGCTGTGAATTTCGAAAGCCAGGTTCCAGGTAGTGCACCCATATTCTAGAAGAGGACGCACGAGTGAAATATATAAGGATTTAGTAAACCAGAGATTCTTGAACTCTTTGGCTCATCGCTTAACGAAGCCAAGTTGGTTTCTTGCTCGGGAAAGCACTCTATCGTAATGTAGACTGAAGCGAAGCTTTTCATCCAGGATGACACCGAGATCTAATATGTTGTCAGCCCTAATGAAAGCCGTGTTGCTAAGGCGGTGCGTATAATGAACGCGTGCAACTTTGCGAAAGAAGCTAATTGCGTGGCACTTGGCAATGTTAAAAGGGAGCTTGAGCACCAATGGTCTAAAAAGTTCAGATAAGACTGAAAGAAGATAGTGTTAGATGGTGACCTGATAAAATGGTAAATTTTGAGGTCGTCCGCATATAGTAAATGAGGAAAGTTAGATAATGTCTCCGATATGTCAGATATAAAAATATTAAAAAGAAGAGGGATAAAGGGGACTTCGTTGATGTACACCGGATTTAACGTCGACTTTCTTAGAGATAAGACCTTGGAATTTCACGAATTGAAAGCGATAATGGAGGTACGAGCCAAGCCACTATAGTAAAGACCCTGCAATTCCGAATTGTTTCAAGTTGGGAATCAAAATGGACTGATCAACTCGGTCGAATGCTTTGCTAAAGTCTGTATAGACTGTGTGAATTTGATCACCTTTCCTTATTTTGCAGGACACAAAAGAAACCAGCACCATGAGATTAGTTGTGGCAGAACGACCTTTCCTAAATCCATGCTGCTGCTCGTTCAGTCAAGTGTCGACCAGAGGAGCAAGTTTGCAGTAGATGATTTTTTCAAATAGTTTGGGAATTGCAGATAGAATGGCGATGCCTCTATAATTTTGAATAAAACATATATCGCCACTTTTATAAATTGGTGTAATATAAGAAGATTTCCAATACGATGGAAATATCCCAGAGGAGAGAGAACTATTGAATATAGCACGAAGGGGCGAGATCAGTTGTTTTACACACTTGATCAGAAAAACAGGAGGGTGGAGGTCAGGTCCAGGGCCCTTGTTACTGTCAAGCTCCATAATGACAGTAAATATTTCATTCCTCGCTATGGTCATATCCTCAGCAAAAATTGATTGAGTTGCACCCGGGAATCGATACAATGTTGGGATGCTAATAGGACCAAAAACTTCTTGAAATTGGTCAGCAAAAAAAGTTGCAGATCTCCTGACGAGAAGAAGACAACATCGAATTTTCAGTGAACATAGAAAAGAGATAGCCAGTTGTTTTCCGCTTCATATTAACAAAATCAAAAAAATGTTTGAGGTCGTGGATTATATTCTCCCCAGTAGTTTTAATGTATATGTCATACGTTTCGTGAGATTTAGTATAGAATTCATGAGCAATTAAGTCTTATTCTTCTTTCATACGATGGCTAACGTTGACTTGATTCTTCATCTAGTTCAGCCAAAGTTCAGATTGTTTATCTTTTTTCTTTACCTTCGGTACAAACTTTTTGACTGCGTCAAACACCATTCTATACAACAAGGCTACATCGTCATCAAGGGAATAGCACATAAACACATTTGTCCAATCGACATTGTCAAGAAAATTGTGAATGCTATCATAATCAGCATTATGGAAATTGTATACAATCGTATTATTGTAAGTACTTAACATGTTCTAATCTGTAGTAGAAAGTTCAATTGTACGAGCGGAATCGTGAGGGCTATTAGAAAAGAGATTCTCTGAATCATTGGTTGGGCTAACTACTACATCGTCATAAACATTTATAAAAATTAAGCCTAACCAATTATCATTTTGGTAGGGAGTCGAAACAGCCTGCTGCAAATAATGAGCATACAACGTATTCACAAGGTTAAAATCAGAAGACTCAAGTAGGTTTATTGGTATTAAACCATCATCAGACTTAATAGGGGAAAAACGCAAATTCGGGCGGTTAAAATCACCCAAGAATATAATTTTATCCTCAGCACTACTAAAGCAAACTACTAACTTACTAAAAATTATTTTCAAATACGAGAGACTGGACTCGACTACGTGCCCCCATAGCCATTAGACGATTTGGTCGATAGACGTCTGGCTAGTATGCTTGTGTTTTTGTGGTTGTGTGTTTGTTTTTGGGGATGTTTTTTGTTTTTTCGCTTTTATTAAGTGGGTGGTCTTCTCGTGCACTTTTTGTATATTTTTTTGGTGTGTTTTTCTCCAATTTTTAACCTCTGCTACCACCTATTCGTCCTTTGATAATACAATTTCCCGGCTATTTCAAGTGGATTTTTACCAAAAATTTAAATACATTCAATATATAATGTCTTGCAACTGCAAAATTGAACGAACTACAATAATTTAAACAATTGAAATAATCTTAATTTGAAAAATTTATAAATTTAACGCTCTTGAGCAATTGTTCCAAATAAGTACTTGTAAAAAGCTTACCTAACGTCAACTTAAGCTTAAAAGTTGCTATATAACTGTGAAAGCCCTCTCAAAATTCAAGTTAAATATCAAGTAAATTATAGATTTATCTTTTTTCACTCTCAGATGTCACTTACGTTCCATTTTCTACAGGACTAATCATCCATATGAAATAAACACACAAGAAAGTTTATGGACTCAAAAAAATTTTATTAACAAGCTGTTCGGGCCACGCCGGTGTTTCAGAATTTACGAAATAAAGGCCTAAATAATCGTCACCCAGCGAACTTGCAATTTGTGAAAATCAATCGAATTCTACGTATCGTCAAAATAGGATTGTACAAAACGTAAATAATGAAATTGACAGTAGAAAATATGTACGTTAAGATTGTATTCAAAATTCGAAAGCACCATTCTCGACCAAGTTCATAGTACTAAAAAGTAACGTTAAAAATTGATAAGCAATTTACCGTATTTTTCTCACTCTCTATCGTGGTATCAAACAGAACGAAGGAATCTGAACTGGTCGTGCTCGTTAACGTACCATTTTGATAACTTGAACTCGTGTAATAAAACTTATTAAAATCTTGGTGTTGTATATTCGAATAGTTGAAATAAATAGATTTCAAATTGAAAGCGAAGTGTTTCTAATTGATAAAACTGGTGTTTCTAATTGATTGAACTGATCGTGCTCGTTAACGTGCAATTGGATAACTTGAACTCGTATGAAAGCGGAGCGTTGCTATTTGAGTGAACATATTTAATGGTCCTTCGAACCGGATTCGTACGGATGCGTACGGATAATTTTGGATTTGTAATTTGAACTCGTGCTACGTCTGTGCAAACTACTAGAGTTGGTGAACTTCGAAAGTAGTGATTAATTACAGTGAAAGAATAATAAGCATTGAATCGGGTGTGCGCGGTCGAGTAAGATTGGACAAATAACGAAACCATAAATTGAATGGTTGCAGCAAAATTTTGGTTTGGTGAGTCCGTTCCTTTTCTTTCCTTTATATTTATGATATTTTCTTCCTATTTCCTGGTCCAAAATTAAAATGATAACACAAATTAAATATAGAAAATTAAATATCACATATTGAAACACATGCGAAGGCGAAGAATTGAACATTACACAGAGTATATAGATTCGCATACCGCATATTGAACACCATTGCACTACATTACACTACACGTAAGAATTTCATACACATCACATCATAGACATATATACATACATATTTTGAAACTAGTGAATTACACTAGATACATCGATTACATTTTAATTATAATAGCATATGCATCATCACAAATTGACCACGTGCAAAACAAAGTGCATACGTGAGTGCATCACACGAAGTCGAAAGTGATTGTGTTTTAGTGCGCGAACGCAAAAATATCCCGTAAATTCAAAGATAGGCATTAGCTTTTGATTCTGTGCTGCAAAATTTAGTTTAGCCAGGCAGTTGTGAATAGCGGTTAAGCAGCAAACCACTAAGAAATCACCACCTTAATAGCAGTCTAAATTTCGTGATTAATTCAATTCAAACTTTAATATGGAAGGCTTTACAGCGCAACAAACCATACTCGTAGAGCAAATCACGAGATTATATAGCAATTTCAAAAAGGACTCCAAAGCCAGAAAAACTTTGGCGTATGCCACAAAATGGCTTCAAAGAGTCCAAGACATAAGAAGATCCTTCATGGAGACACATTCTCAAATCATGGACTTAATTACCGGAGAAAAAGATCTGGAGCATGCCTACTTCGTGAGTCAATGCTATAATGTATTCGAAGAGATTAGTTTGAATTTTGAAACCGATCTGGAAGAATTGCAATCGGACCAAAGAGCACAGGCAACGCCCACGTCCAAATTGAATTCGGATCCATCATTACGACCATCCGAAGAATTAGATGTTCGATTGCCGAGAATAGAACTTCCCAGATTTAGTGGTAACTATAGTGAATGGACGTCTTTTAAAGACTTATTCACCTCTCTCATCCACAATAAGTCCTCTTTGTCATGTGTCCAAAAATTACACTATCTAAAATGTAGTCTGTCGGGTGATGCTGAACAGTTATTGCGGCACTACTCTACTACGGAAGCCAACTACGAAGTGGCTTGGGCCACACTAATGAGACGATATGATAACAAACAGGTGCTTCTAAACACACAATTTAAAAGGTTGCTTACCGTCAGCAACGCAGACGAATCAGCGTCCTCTATCAAGATGCTTATGGATAAAACCACCGAAATTATTCAAGCCATAGAAAGCTTGAAAGTGGAAAATCTGTGGGAAGCTATCCTAATCCATCTGACCACGCAGCGATTACCATCTGAAACTCGGCAAATATGGGAATTACAAAGAACAAGTGAGCCGGAGAAATCATCATTTCATCATTTGAAAGAATTTTTGCACCAGAGATTTAGAGCTTTGGAGGCGGCTGGCACTGAAAGGAGCAAACCATTACGTGTTTCTCAAAATGTACACGTCGCACAAAGTGAATCCTTTTCGCATTGTATCTTATGTAGAGACCGTCATCATGTTAGGCAATGCCCTACGTTTTTGCGATATGACCACACAGAAAAATTCAATGTAGTAAAGAAAAATGGATTGTGTCTTAATTGTTTAGTTAAAGGACACTTAGTTGGGAATTGTCCCAGCAAATCCAGATGTTTGAAGTGCAAAAGAGCACACCATACCTTGCTACACAAATATGACTCAAATTCACATGTCCAACAGCCCAAAACTTCGTCTTTACAGACACAAAATCGACCCTCGACGTCGACAGCATTTCACTCTCAACCATCTACTTCTACCCAGCATACATTAAATCATCAACCTTTAAATGCTCCTTCCTTCGAACCTAGACCATTGACTTCGCTTTCTGCTAATATGGACATCAAATCGATAAAAGCAAACAATAGGAAAGAGGTACTACTTGCTACTGCATTAGTGACGATTGAAGCAACAAACGGACCCGTAGTGCTCCGTGCTTTGCTGGACCAGGGATCACAGACATCATTAATAACTGAATCTGCAACCCAGAGATTAGGACTCAAAAGAACATCTACTAACATCACGATATCAGGAATTGGAAAGACAGAAGAATTGACACCTAGTGGGGTTTTAAAATGTCGATTACTATTGAACAGCAACGAACATTTGAATATCGAAGCATTGATTTTGAATAAACTTACAAACATAATACCATCTCAAGTCGTTCCTACATCGATTTGGAGACAACTAGAAAACTTAGAAATGGCAGATCCGTACTTCGATCAACCGAGCAAAATAGACTTGATATTGGGAGCCGACACTTATGCTCAACTCATACTCGATCAAATTAGAAAACTGCCATCAGGTCCAATAATACAACTTACAAAATTAGGTTGGATTATCTCAGGCAAAATTAATATTGAAGGTGTGCACACCGTACAAACATTGAAAATTGAAATTAACGAAGACATGGAAATTAGCAACCAATTGAAACGATTTTGGGAAATCGAAGAGTTAGAAAACAGCAAAATGTGGACACAAGAAGAGACAGAATGTGAGGAACACTATAAACGTAACGTAGTTAGAAAACCAGATGGTCGATATCAAGTCCGATTACCCTTCAAAAGCGAAGAACATAAAAATTTATTAGGACATTCTAAACAAGGGGCAACAGCGAGCTTATTATCTTTGGAGCGACGTTTCAGTAAAAATAACGATCTACGAACAGAATATTCGGCTTGTATACAAGATTATATTGATCTTGGCCACATGACTGAAAGCCTTAGCATCGAAGAAGGTCAAACTGGTACACAGGCTTTCCTACCTCACCATGCAGTTTACAAGGAAAGCACGACCACCAAGCTACGTGTTGTATTTGATGCGTCGCGAAAAACAAGCACAGGCATTGCGCTTAACGATACTCTCATGACCGGGCCAACCATACAAGACACGATGACTTCGTTGGTCATTCGATGGCGACTCTATCAGTTTGCAATAGTTGCCGACATTGCTAAAATGTATAGACAGGTTGACGTGCATCCGGAAGACGCTTCATATCAGAAAATTGTCTGGAGACAACATCCGAACCATCCCATCAAAGAATACAGCCTTAATACGGTAACCTTTGGAACGACGTCTGCACCATTTTTAGCAATCAGGACTCTCCATCAACTAGCGAAGGAAGAAGTTAAAGTTTTTCCTAAAGCCAGCATGGCTCTTTTAAATGAATTCTATGTCGACGATTTACTGTCGGGAGAGCACAGCGTAGAAGAATGTATCAACAAAGGAAACGAATTAATAGAACTTCTAAGATCCGGTGGATTCACACTACGGAAATGGATTTCAAATGAGAAACAAATTCTACAAGGTCTTAAAACAAAAGAAATAGAGATGCAAGGGAAATTGAATTTAGACGCGGAAAGTGGACACAAATCACTCGGGATATTATGGTATCCTTCGAACGATTACTTTACATATAAAGTCAAATCAGAAACCTTACAAGAGTCATATACAAAAAGAATGGTACTATCACAAATAGCAAGACTCTACGACCCACTAGGCTGGTTAGCACCTATTCTTATATTAGCTAAAATTCTACTTCAAACCTTATGGCTACATGGACAAGACTGGGACGAACCCTTATCTGATGCGACAAATACCGAATGGACTACTTTCCAAATGCAATTGAACGAAATAGAAAAAATAAAAATCCCGAGATGGGTAGCGTATAAACCAGAAACCAACATAGAAATCCACGGGTTTTGTGACGCTTCACAACGAGCATATGCGTCAGTACTCTATTTGGTGACGCGTTCGCAAGCAGGAACTAGCGCCTATCTCATTATGGCTAAAACTAAGGTTGCTCCAACAAAACCAACTACTATTCCACGTCTGGAATTATGTGGAGCTGTTTTATTAGCACGGGTCTTAAAAGAAGTGAAACGGTCTTTGAAATCAGATAAAATACCTACATGGTTATGGACTGATTCTGAAATAGTTTTAGCCTGGATCAAAGGACACCCGACACGCTGGAAATCATTTGTTGCAAATCGCACCTCGTACATCATTGAATCAACTGGTGGCATGTCATGGCGGTACGTTCCATCCAAAGAAAATCCAGCCGACTTAGCATCAAGGGGAATCAAATCACAAGATCTAGTGAACAATGAGTTGTGGTGGCATGGGCCCAACTGGTTGAAGAAATGTCCTGATGCATGGCCTAAAACAAAGGAAGTACAAGTAATCGATTTGGAAAGGAAGATCCAAAAAAACAGTTAGCGTTGGATTAGTCGTGAGAACTCTACTTGACGAATTGGTTGAAAAATATTCGTCATTACATAAATTGATTAGGATTACTTCGTATTGCTTTCGTTTTCTTCGATTGAAAACAAAACAAGGAAAAAATGAACCATATTTAACTACAATAGAACTAAAACATTCCTTTGATTTCTGGATAAAATATGCTCAAAGGAAAGAATTCTCACATGAAATATGCTGCTTACAGAATGGCAAACCAATTGACAAGAAGAGCAAACTATTAAATTTGAACCCATTTATAGACGGTCATGGCATACTGAGAGTAGGAGGCCGCCTACACAACGCAAGGATACATTTTGACGAAAAACATCCTATAATCATACCAAAGAATGGAAAATTTACTCAGTTATTATTACACCAAACCCACAAGGCAACATTACATGGGCAAACACAGCTCATGTTGAACACACTTCGAAAAAGATTCTGGATGATCGACGGAAGAAATGGCATTAAGCACTTCATACATCGATGCATTCGCTGCTTTCGAACCAAGGCAAAGGGTTCAACTCAGCTTATGGGGAGTTTACCAACTGCTAGAGTAAACATTTCTCGACCGTTCACCCATACGGGTATCGATTTTCGTGGCCCTTTTGATATAAAGGACAGGCGAGGCAGAGGATGCAAAATATCTAAGGGCTACGTCGCAATATTCATCTGCTTAACCACCAAAGCTATACACATTGAAGTCGTCAGTGACCTTTCAACCCAGGCATTCTTAGCTGCGGTTCGTCGATTCATGGGAAGACGCGGATTCAGCACACATTTTTTCTCGGATTGTGGGACGAACTTTGTAGGAGCAAATGCTGTGTTAAAGAAGATAGAAGAAATCAACCGATACGCTGCAAAGATCTTCACCAATGACGGAGTTCAATGGCACTTCAACCCTCCAGCATCGCCACATTTCGGTGGTCTTTGGGAAGCTGGTGTCAAGTCTATTAAATCGCACTTACGCCGCATTGTAGGAAGCACCCCCCTAACGTACGAAGAATTGTCCACTGTGCTAATCCGAATTGAAGCTTGTTTGAATTCTCGCCCTTTGTGCCCCCTGACTGATGATCCTTCTGACACCACGGCGTTAACACCAGCCCACTTCCTTATTGGAGATACGATGTTAGCACCACCCGAATTAGACCTATTTGATACGAATATCAATCGACTGGACAGATGGCAATTAACACAAAAACTAACACAAGACTTTTGGAAAAGGTGGCAAAGGGAATATTTAAACAGACTACAACGAAGACCAAAATGGCTAAACAAAGAGACAAACATCAAAATCGGTGACTTGTGCCTATTAAAAGACGACAAATTACCATCATATCGATGGGCGTTAGCTAGGATAACTGAAATCCATCCTGGAAAAGACTCATTAGTACGAGTAGTAACAGTACAATCACGCGGAAAATTGTACAAACGTGCAATATCAAACCTCGCACTTTTACCAACTCAAGAAATAACGAATTGATATTATGTGATATCGCCAAATCCCAACTCCAATCTTGTCCTACCCACCCAAACCTGACCAATCGATAATGAAAATGAATATTAATTAACATAAACATTGAACGACATCAAAGTGAACATTGAATTACAAAAAAAAAAAAAGTGAACATTAAACAATTTAGGAACAAACATTGAGCATTACATTCACTCTAGTATTTAATGATGACTTCAGTAGCCAACGACAATCACCTCCGACCCGCCACATACAATGGAAGAACAACCGCACAAACCGCAAGACAACGACCTCGGAAGAAGATAATTCGAAAGCCTCTCGGTAATATGATATACCAAATTCTGTATTCATTAACTATCTTTATAGTACATAAACTACTCATGATGTACTGAGACGTTCCACATCTCATCGGGGGGGAGTATGTTCGGGCCACGCCGGTGTTTCAGAATTTACGAAATAAAGGCCTAAATAATCGTCACCCAGCGAACTTGCAATTTGTGAAAATCAATCGAATTCTACGTATCGTCAAAATAGGATTGTACAAAACGTAAATAATGAAATTGACAGTAGAAAATATGTACGTTAAGATTGTATTCAAAATTCGAAAGCACCATTCTCGACCAAGTTCATAGTACTAAAAAGTAACGTTAAAAATTGATAAGCAATTTACCGTATTTTTCTCACTCTCTATCGTGGTATCAAACAGAACGAAGGAATCTGAACTGGTCGTGCTCGTTAACGTACCATTTTGATAACTTGAACTCGTGTAATAAAACTTATTAAAATCTTGGTGTTGTATATTCGAATAGTTGAAATAAATAGATTTCAAATTGAAAGCGAAGTGTTTCTAATTGATAAAACTGGTGTTTCTAATTGATTGAACTGATCGTGCTCGTTAACGTGCAATTGGATAACTTGAACTCGTATGAAAGCGGAGCGTTGCTATTTGAGTGAACACAAGCAGAAAATTACAGTAGTATAAAATACTAATTATGTACGTATTCGATATACGTCCATTCGTCGTCGTTCGCATCGCAACCAGTGTGGCCAATTTAGCATTTTCAATGCTAGATTTAGCACTAATTTCATACATTTAGCATTGAAATAGGCACTTTAGCATTTAGCACTTTTTATTAGCATTCAAATTTTACGCTAGCACTGCTTTACACGAACGTTCGATGATATTAAATATTGCATACGAACAGAATCATATAACATTTTCAAATTCTATTCCCTTTTGACGAAATCTAGTTTAAGAAATATAATAGCATAACTTTGAAATACCACAGATAATTATTTAAAGTCCTAGCTTGGTTTTTGCCCACTATAGCGATTTATCCGCATATTCAGATTCAAACAATTCGGACAATGGTGACTTATAATTGTGTTTTATTATTAATTATTTCTACTTATTTTGTTGTTTTTAAATAAAGAAACTTGGTTGTTAATTCTATTGGCACAAAAAAAGTTTAGCATCGATTTTTGCAGTTTAGCATTGCTTATAGCATTTTTTTCGAAGCCATTTAGTATAATTTCAAAATTTAGAATGGCCACACTGATCGCAACTTAGAACATGATAATAGGTCGTTGTACAGCGCTGAATGTTTCAGCTAGTGTTGTACGTTTTAGTTTGCGTAAAGATGGCGCTTAGTGACTTTTATTGGCGCTAAAAATTTTTAGTTAAATAAATGGGGAAGAAAAGCTAAATTTTGTTTTGAAAGCTGTAATGAAATAAGCTTTTTCTGACACTTCTCCGTTGGTTCATTTTGTAGTATTAAACCGAAGTTTGCTTTAAATTTGTTAGTTTAAATTTGCGATTCGAAGAGAGGGGATTATTTTTCAACGAAGCTAAAAATATTGCGTGTTAGCCGGTATTTTATGATAAATTGTTATTGTGAATAGTGTATGCATTTTGGAAGCGAAACAATAAGACCATGAATCTTAGTAAAACGAAGAAAAATAATGCTGTAAAACACAAGTCTAAACAAGCAAAGCCCATTGGTCAAAATGATTTGAAGAAGTAAGTGAAAAATAACTGCAGATTTCCCGTCAATAGGTCTGTTCCCGTAATTTCAGTCACTGAATTTTCCTGAATTTTCCTGAATTATGTGGTGGTGGAAATTCATGAAAGTACGGGAACACTCTCATTGCATATCCTGAAAATTGACAACCAAATGTGTCAGTTTTCGGTTTTTGGAAGAACAATGGTGATTATAAGTCATCCTAAGCGGTGATAAATTACCGCCACAAAAATATTCGACCTTCATAGCAAAATCACGCAAAAAATATGTTGCTTGCCGTGCACATTCGAAAATATTTACTAGCGCCACACCGTTTCAGTACTTTTCAGTAGCTCAGACCAGTGCTGTCGTAGTGAAAATTTTCAGAGGAGTACATTTCCTAATCTAAAGGGAGTACTTTGCATTGAAAAGGATAACAATAGCTTTAATCGTACTATATATATATATATATATATATATATATATATATATATATATATATATATATATATATATATATATATATATATATATATATATATATGTATATATATATATATATATATATATATATATATATATATATATATTTATTATATGTAGTTACTATTCTACCGAATCTGTTTATAAACAGATCCTATGACTTTAGACTAGCTTTCACGTAAGTTGAATGAATATACTTAGGTCCAGCCAGTTATGCTGGTTACACGGCGAAGTATATCCGCCATGCCATGCAAAGCATATGTTGCACCCAAACACAAATTTTGGAAGTGCAAGAGAAGTGGAATGGACATTGGGCAATTTTAGGCTCAATTATTGTTATGAGCTGTCCGAATGTAAAGTGGTGGTGATATAAAAATTCTGGCAACAACATTTTCCAACGAAAGCCACCTGGTCGCACATACTGATAGTGTTTCATGGATTTTAACGTTAAAACTCTAGTGAAATTGGCTGTAATTCGTTTGCCGTTTAGATTTGTGGGGGGAAAATATAAATATTGCGAGCCAGAACTTCAATGTGCTGGGGTAGCTTTTTCGCGGGTGCAGGTCATAGCATTCAAATTTGGAAAATCTATTTTGAGGAAGGATTTGACACCTTGCTTAGTACCCATTATAACTGAAGCTTCGCCTAAAGCGAATCTTACAAAATTGTTCAGAGAAATATTCAAATCGTTTAAATACTTTGGCAAATTGTGATACATTGACTTTGTATCACATTCAGAGTGTCGGCAATCCTACATGCGTCGTACGAAATGCAGAGAACAAGTAGCAGTTAAAATTATGTTATGTTTAGTAATAATACATTTAGAACAATTTGCGATTTCCAGCACGTATTCAAAATTCGAATGTGTTAGTCCATAGATGGCGTTCATCATGGAAAATTATTGTTGAACGTACGTGACATTCCAAGCTAAGATTCTGTTTATTGGAAATTTTCACTTTACAGCTATAATTGAAATATATCCACAGTCAAGCATTTTTAGTTGTGCAGAGTTTTAACGTTCAGAGTTTAACGAATTAATATGAATTAATAAAGGCGATAAAACAACAAAGAGAATTTCTAAAAACCTATCGTGGACTTCTTCCCAGTTAAAATCAAAATATCGAAACAAACATTTCATTGTACTTATATATGTCGTTTTGTCAATGGTAAGGGACATAGTTTTTTCAAGACTTTGGCTATTTGTTCACACGGTTCATTCTTTAAAATGAAATTAGTGACATTAGTACACTTCAACAATTTTACAATTTCAGAATCTTGGACAGTTGTATTAATCGACAAAATCAATGGTGTGATTAACGTGAATGGTAAATATTGTTCTAAAAAAACTTAACTAATCTAAGTAACTATAGCATTTTGATATTATTAGATTTTTTAGTGAATGATTTAATTGCTGCTCAATTGTAAATATCTGGTTGATTTTTAAGGCTGACTCGAATTTTGTGCGATTTACTCTTTTATTTCGCAATAAATGTGATACATTTTTGCTAAACAGTTTTTGGCAATACTTAAAAAAGGATCTTTTTCCATATATACCTTTTGAAGTGGAAGGTATAACCTTTGCTTGAAGCAAATCAAACTGTGGTAGCTAAAATTTCCAAAACTTTTGATATCGTCTTTGATTTTCAATATAAATTTGTGTGGTTTCTCAATTCGACCCTGAACTAGAGTCGTCAGTATCCAGCTCTATGCTAAGCCTCGTATCATTAGTTGAACTGCCTTTCATATTTATCGCAGGTGTGAGCCCAACCCTCGAGTTCTATTCTTATACAATTGAATCAAAAAACTTTCAAACTAAACTTAAATAGCTTTGGAACTTTTCACATGCGTTGCTTTTATTGTGAAATAATTTATTTAGTCAACGTCGAATTTCATGATATTTGTTAAAGACTATGACGATCGTATTTTAGTGTCGATTGGAAACTAGTCTGCACTGGAAGCGCTACATAAAAATAGTAAATAAAAATAGTATTTTCAAGTTAAAGTAAATCAAATATAAACATAAAACATACTATAGTTGCAAGTTCACCCTTGAAATATTAAGTTCTCGAGTTTAATAATAATTCCTTTTTCTTATTAAAGTAAATTTTTTAGCTATATGAGTAATTTCTAAAACATCGTTTATTTGATTTACTGGGTACTCATTTTATAGCCTAATAAATATTTCAATGCTTATCAATATACATATATTTAAATCAATTTATCAGCAAATACGATAAACAGAATCGATTTGATTTTATTAGCCATAAAACATGAGAAACGCACAGATCGAATTGAGTGATGAAGTCTACTAATTTCCACATCACGTCCAATTGATGCGATTTCATTTTTGAAGGCTTTTGTGTTTAGAATACTGTTGACTCTTTCAACCGGATTGGAGCTAATTATTTTTCTTCATTTAATAGGCATAGGCTTAATGGTTATATTGAAAGTAAACAATGGCATTCACTATTTTGTAAACTAATACAATATTACAAATATTTCCCAGAAAAAAACAGCTCAATCATTTCCAAACAAATTTTATTGCGATAAAAAGAATTTTCGTGCCTAATTTTTTGTTGATTGACTTAATACAAACACATTCTGAAGAACTTTTCTGACACTCCTTACAGACCAAAACTTGAATTGCACGTAATCAGTCTCTAATGAACAATCATTATATTGAGGCTAATTTCTTGTTTGTTTATATTATTTAAATTTGGTCTCAAGCCACTTATCAGACCTTATACCTGCTTCTTAATTTTCCGGAAAAAAATAGTTTAATGTATATCAGTAATAACATCTTAGGAATTGAATTTATTCCTATTACAGTTTTTACACCGTCACAGCACCTGGTACTATCCGTTCAAATACACCTTACAACGTAGCCTGTACAACACATGATGCTGAAAAACCAATCACTTTTACAGTTGACATAACAGGACCAAAATACAATGATAGCAAAACAATTGAAGTTGCACCACATTCAACTGAAGTCGTTCAATTTGATGTAAGTATCTTTACCTTTTTTATTAGAGGTTACTGACAGCATGGAATATTGGCTTCCAATATGGGGGGCGTACGACGTATTTCTGCCTGGCTGGTGAATAGTCAATTTAATATGCTAATAACCATCCAAATGTAAGCCCAATTGGGTCCGATGAACCAACCTCTAACTCAGTACCTGGGTTTAACCAGCAGTATAGTCAGAGCAGAATTTGAATTCCCGATACTGTAACCCAGTAAAAAGCAAACTTATTAGATATCCTTTTCTTACTTGTCTAATATTTTCGCAAACTAAATAATCAATAAAAAAAATTTTATTCTATTATTTCACATCATTTTTAGGTTCCTGGTATTGGCAATAATGATAACGACTACAAGATCAAAGTTGAAGGATGTGGTGCAGTCGACTTCAAAGAAGAATCAGCCTTGCTTGCGGAGAAGAAATACAGCTCAGTTCTGATTCAAACGGATAAAGCTCTCTATAAGCCAGGTGATCTAGTTCGCTATCGAGTCCTCTTCTTGGATCCATCAACTCGACCAGCCAAAATCAAGACACCAATTGATATCCAAATCACGGTGAGTTACTGTTAAGACTGAGCTACCCTTCAGATATTATACAAGATATTTTTAAAAATATTTTAGCATCATTTCCATATAATTTTTCCTTCGAAACTTTTTTTTTTATTTTTATATATATAAAGATTGTTTTTATTTTTTTATAGAACCATACCGTACATATTTGATTCTCAAAATTTCAGTTCATTAACTCTATCGAAAATCAATTTATTTTCAGGATGGAAAGCAGAACATTATCAAACAAATTAAAGACATAAAAACTACAAAAGGCGTCTTTTCTGATGAAATCCAACTTTCTGAATTACCAGTCCTTGGAGTGTGGCAGATAAATGTTGACTTGGACGGTGATGTCAAAATTAAAGATTTCGGTGTTGAAGAGTACGTCCTGCCTAAATTCGAAGTTACAGTTGATGCCGAGAAGCATGCTTACTTTGACGATGGAAAAGTCCGGGCAACTGTTCGAGCCAAGTAAGACTCCCACTTTAACTATGCTTCGTACTGATATTTACAAGTAATTTAAACGTTTCACCACTCAGATACACATACGGTAAACCAGTCAAAGGAACAGCAGAGGTTACAGTCGCACGAAAATACTGCTGCAGGATTAGGAGTAGGAACGAGACCAAGCAAATCGTTCCTATCGACGGTAAAGCTTCAGTTGAATTCGACCCTGAATTCGATGGGGAACATGACTGGGAGAAGCAAGTTACTATAACAGCTGTTGTTGAAGAGAAATTAACGGGTAACAAACAAAACGCAACAGCTGATGTAACCATTCATCGTGATAAATATGAAATCCGTGGCGAGGATATTCCATTCACTTTCGAACCCGGGAAGCCCATCACGTTTAAGGTATGAAATTGCTCGTACTTTTTCTGGAGATATCTTTTAAAATTTACTGATTACAGGTTAAAATTACACAACAAGATGGTACACCTGTGAGCAATGCCAAAGAGCCACTCAAAGTGAGCATTTCCAAAGAATACAATAAGCCAAATGAATTTGAGTACCCAATCGATGAAAATGGTGTAGCTACATTCAGCATGATGTTCCCAGACATTAAATTCGTATCGCTTGTTGTAAGTATTTTACTTTTGTGTTTGATAAAGATTTTAATGAGCGATTTCGTAATAATTCTCAAAAACTCTCCTTCTCAAATGTTTATAAAGGACGTTTGATTCTTAATTCTCCAATATTCAATGATTTTAATTCTCTTCTCAATTAATTATATTCTCCAAGGGGAAAATTACCAATGTAAATATTCCTAACATAAAAAGAAAAATCTAATAAATTTTTTTTCAATTAACCCTCAAATAAATTTTTTCATCATTTCTCAATATATTTTCGTAATATTTCAGGGCAAATATGAAAATGTTGAAAGTGATATCGCTGTTCTCCATAAACATTCTGAAGTGGACAGCAGGCCACTTTATCCTTTTCCTGATGATAATACACCATTGAGAGCTCAAATTAAAACTGAAAAGTACGCGAAGAAACTTAATTTTGAAATATGCACCTGAACAATCCAAGAAAAATAATATAAATACTTCAAAAATTCCTTTTCAAAGAAATTAATTTAATTTTCTCTTCTATCACAGACCGACTTTAGATAAAGATGTTGAGATTGAAGTTACATCGAAAAATGATTTGGATCATATTTCATATCAAATTTTCGGTCATGGAAATATCTTGAAATCGGAAATTATTACAGATGCAAGATTTTTATTGATCCTTTGACCAAGACAACATGTCGTTAATTTTTTTTTTAAATTTTAGCTTAACGATAAGAAACGCCACACATTCAGTATTAAACCAACTATGGATATGGTACCGTGGGCTAATTTGTATGTTCAATCGATTTGCAATGGTGAATTTTTGTGGAGTGAAGACACGATCTATTTCGGTGAAGTTTTGAAAAATCAGGTAATTGGTTCAGGCGGTTTTATTATATACTGAACATTACAAAATTGTTATGGCTAAAAAAAACTGCAAGCATGGGTGAATTCAGTCAAACTCAGTTGAATGTTTTATTGCTAACACTAAATGCAGAATTGCTAGATAAAAATTTGAACTGTAATATCTTTGAATATATTTAGAATTGTAAAGTGTGCAATGGAGATGGATACGGAAAGTATTAGAGATTGTGTGAGTAGATAAGGTGATTTAATAAATTATCTTTTAACAAATAAATATAATCACATGTCATATTAAGATAATCATTTTCTTAAAAGTTTACGCATTCCACCGCCGACAATGGGAAATTTAATCCAAAAAAACCCTAGCGCATCAGAACCGCTCGAAATATAAATGTTCGAAGAACAGTAGAGAAGAACACTACTTATTTTTCCTACTTAAAACTAATACACCCTTAGTAATAATGGAATCTAAGCTTATTTTAATTTCGGTGACCTCATCGAAAGTTACAGCGATAGAAAGGTGTTTGGAGTTGTCATCCGAAAAATGTGCAGATCTTAGAATATGAAAAAATTTGAAAATTCTATGCTAAAATCGCTTACTAAAGGTATGCCAAAAAATACAAAAACAACCATAGCTGGCAGCCCTATCATTGTGTTGAAATTCAATTTCTACTGAATATTGCCTACAATAAGTTTAATTTGCTATTTGAATTTCGTTATGATTCAATGACTGTACTGGAAGCTATAGCGCAAAGAGCTCTATTTTCCTCAGGAATTTTCAAACTTTAAGAGACTAAAATTACCATAGCTGGTAGCTCCAGCCGAAGTTTTCAACCAAATTTCTACCAAACGTGATTTAAAGTAAGGTTCCACTATTGTTTGAATTTGGTCAAAGTCGAATGACTGAATGAGAATTTATAGGGCCAAAAGCAGTTATTTTTTTTAAATATTTTTCAAAATGGCACCACTGGCACAAAATCGCCCGCATTACAAAAACGCTTCTATCAGACCTGGTCCTACTTAAGACCAATATATTCTGTAAATTCCAACTGATTCTGATTATCAGATCGTGAGTTTCGTCAGAATATAGGTAAATTGGGAGAGGGTTACCAGGCGTTCCCGTTGTAAAATTTCAAAGTTTTTACTTTGGCTATATAGACAGCATAAAATTTATATATGAGTGGCATTTTTCTTTTGTAGAAGCAACATTTTTTCAGGAGAGTCGATGATTTGAAGGTTTTCACTTTCAGCGCTTGCCCTAGCTACAGGGTTGCCAGTATGCTCATTAAAAGCTTCACCAAAATACACCTAAATAATATCAATAGGTTTGAATAACTCTGCCGAAAGTTATCGCAATTTAAAAATTTTCCAATTTTTCCGTTCTCTTTTTAGGCACCTAGCGCACACATGGGGTTAAAAAAAATCAAAAACACTATCCGATTCACACTTAAAACACATTCGAAATTTACTTTACTACCTTAATTTTTATAATAAATAATAGGTATATTAAAAATATCGCTAAAATGGCCGCCGGCGCCAAAGGGTTAACGAAAATTGACATTTAGTGACATTCTGAAAATTTCAGCTGGATGGGATGGCAAATAGTCACTGATATTTTTTGATGATATATAGATATATATATATATATATATATATATATATATATATATATATATATATATATATATATATGTATATATATATATATATATACATATATATACATATATATATATACATATATATATATATATATATATATATATATATATATATATATATATATATATATATATATATATATACATATATATATATATATATATATATATATATATATATATATATATATATATATATATATAATGTCTTACGACGGAACCGTGATTATGTCTGGCGAAATAAGCGAATTGCAATAAAAAATTAAATCAATTGGTCCTCAAAAATTGTTTACACATTGTTATGCACACAAGATGAATTTAGTGCTTCAAGATTTATGATTTGTGCACGTATTTATGTATTTTTTTTTTTAAGTTTAATTTCTATTCGAATATTCTGAAGTAATATTTATGAGTAACCAAGCACCAAAATTAAGTTGACAAATTAGAACTTCCTTTCCGGCCGACCCAAATATTTATGTCTCGAGCCGTCACTGACTGAAACAATCAAACTTCTTGAATGTTACTTCATTCACAATCTGCTCCTCTTTCAGATCAAAATCGAAACTACCGATGAAGTAAAACCGGGCGAGGAAGTTAACATTAAAGTAACAACAAGCCCCAACTCGTTCGTTGGATTGCTCGGTGTTGATCAGAGTGTTTTGTTATTAAAGCAAGGTAAGACCATCTCTTTTGCTTATTCTTTTCAATTTGAAGCTTATAGCCCTTTTTCGTAAACTTCAGGCAACGACTTAAGCAAGGACGACATTGCCAACGAAATGCGTTCATATTTCAGTTCAAAACAATATTATCGAGACGGCAGCCCCGGAAATCATGTCGGTGCTGTTACGTTCACAAATGCTAATTACACTTTGCCACCACGTAAGTAATCATTTTTTTTTTGCAATCAAATACTGTTTGGGACTCCATGAAGTTGAGGGGCTACATTATGGTTCTTTCCGAATTCATGTCTTCGTCCTCATCTGCAGCTTATTATGACAGATCAAATTAGCTGAACTATTCTAACAGTTTGAAGCAGACCAAGACAAGGTGTCCGAAATCGTTGACTTTGCTTCGTAACATTGCCTCAAAACAACATTAAACCAACGAAAAGTTAAATCAGAACGTGAATTCGTCAACTGTTATACGGGTGAGCAATGCCAACACGTAGATAACTGAATGCGGACAAGCTCGACTTGGTCTGACGTCACATTCTGTTATAACAAGTTGAAGACGAAGTCAATTCGGAAAGGCCTTATATCGCAGTGTGAAATAAATTGGACTTGCTAGAAGAGAAGGAAAATCGTTGAATGCTATTTTGCTGTTGTAGGTGGGAAATAAACATAACTTTCTACTTCTCCACTCTGAAAGTATACTTTTTAACTCATCGTAAAAAGTAACATGACAAGATCACGAAATAGTTG
Source organism: Nemotelus nigrinus (assembly GCA_947369275.1). NCBI lineage: Eukaryota > Metazoa > Arthropoda > Insecta > Diptera > Stratiomyidae > Nemotelus > Nemotelus nigrinus. Next base: position 29,697,109 of record OX376375.1, on the reverse strand, counting down.
TTAGTCCAAACGTGACTCGAAATCAAACTTAACTTTTATGGTAAACCATATATTAATCGTTCAATAAATTATTTTAAATGATGCCATGTATCTTGATCACATCATATATTTTGCAAAAAATTACAATTATAAATTTTCCATGAAATAATAACAACTTTTTAGCGCCACTAACATAGATTCCAACAACCACTACTACTTTCTATTACACAACTAATTTTGAAACAAATACAAATAGAATCGCAGGACCACAATCCACACAACTCAAAAGCATCTCGATTCGAAAAGAATTTCCCGAGACATGGATTTGGATGGGTAGTGTTGATTCTAGGTTTGTGAGAATCGAAAAACTGTATCTGCTTTGATTTTTAGTTGATTTGCTTCAAAATAATTGCGACTGTATTCAATAGAACTAACACCTCATAAGCGAATTCAAGGAATTTTCCTTGCACTAACTATTCTTGTTCGTCAACTAATAACGGTTTATTTCTAATAAATTCTACGGTCTATCCTCAAAATTTGAATTCATTGTTTCGCAACGTTTTGATAAAAAATCATCAACCTATGTACTAGATCTACCTTCGTAAGAGCTAAGCTTAATGTCTTTAGGGGCAAAGGTAGACAACTTTTTAAGTAATATATCGTGTCAAAGATTTAATTCAAAGAGAATACGTACATATGTGATGCATATGCTTTAGGAGAGAAGATTTTTATTATTTTTCGAGACATTTTCCAACACAAAGATCAATATTTTCTTCAACCAAAGAAATATTTCAGTCGCCTTAGGATGGACAAAATGTTTAGTTTATTCGATGTATTGACGAAAGTAGACTTAAAATACCTTTACCATTTGCTTTCGCTGTCAGAGAATATTCCAGTAGTGTTTTAGCACACTGACAAAATGATGCCATTTAAAACACCAGCCCGCTAGAAAGAAAATTCACCATCAATTAAAGATATTTACTCTATCTGATAGTTTATTTACTCTATCTGATACTAAATCCCCGTTTGTTGGCTGAAATTCATTTTAGTAACTGTTAATACTATTCAAAAAATTTTAAAATTTCCAGAATATTTGAAAGAAAATGTAAGTTATGAATATCCTCTGAACTATTATTTCATAATTGATTTTTAAAAAGTTTCATTTGATGAAAAGATTAAATCAAAATGGAAAACCAATATCACATAAAAACTTCTAAATAAAATCTGCAGCGATAATTATCTTCAAATCTTTGCTGATAAAATCTAACAGCTATTTAAATATATATCACTTCTCTTCCAATTGTTCCTCTCCATAGAACCTGAAATTTATTTTCCGGCAGAGCATTATAAAAATGACTATGATGGTGTAATTAGTAGTGTTGCACCCAATGTGGGACTAATTGATCGAATTGGAAACGAAAAGGAAGAAAATATTAACATTCGAGAAAATTTCCCCGAAACTTGGATCTATGTTGATTTACCTACGTTGGGGTTAGTAAAATGTCTTTAAAAATTGTTTCCATATCTCTACTTTCTGATCGTATTTCTTGCTGCTATCTTATAAGTAAAAAAAAAACTTCGCTTGGGTATGTATTGTTTTATCTTATAAGAATAGATTCGTATATTAGTTGCAATTATCAATTACTAATATCCAGTAGCTCAGGCTGAGGGTGACTAACATCTTTTTGATGTAACATTTAAAATTAAGTTGCACGACTCTACTTCAATTAATACTTAGATGAAAAAAAACCCGACCCGTGATCGACGCAAAAAAAATGTAATTTTCATCTAGAAATTCTCAAATAATCAAAAAAAAATGTAAAGATGTGGTATCATTCAAAATCAAAGCTTATTTAAAACCACTGACTTCAATTTGACAAGGGCTCAAACTAGTAAATAGGAAGTACCCAACTCTAAAAATTTTGTGCTAATAACTGGTATATTACATTTTAATAAAAAAACCGATTTTTCCTTTAGAAGCTAGATATATTGAATTTTGTGACAAATATCGATATTTCGAGGGTAATCTGCCCTCTTCTTCAGTGTCTATCTATTATTTGGATGTGGAGTTTTACTTTCAATTGGCGTAGCAGATTCAGGTCCTATGACTGTAGCCAATCGTCCTATGACTGCAAAAGGGGAAACAGAATCCACAGCAATCAGATATACTTTTCCGGAAACTTGGATATGACATCGGTTCGAAAGCAAAGGATTGGTTTAGTTTAATAATAAATAGCATAAATATAATTTAAAATGCTTGAACGGAGTGGGATCTAGACTTGTTCTTTATAGGTTTCTTTCGACTACTATGCCTTATGAAATTCCCAAAGTTAGCGGGTTTTCAAATCTACATTTTCATTTACAGAGTATTTATATGCAGTAAAATGTTGATGTATTTTTTCCTTTTATATCTTATGTAGTTACATAACTTTCTCACCCCTCCATTTAAATTGCTTTCTATTTTGTATATCAAATATTTTCAAATACAACTGTACATAACAAACTAATGAGGCTGAAAACTTGATCAACTAGTAGCCAAACGCTTTCATCTACTTCAAACTAACGGACAACAAATACAGCCTTGCCCAAAAGTATTAGGCACCCCTTCAAAACACATGTAATTTGAAACGTGTGTTCAAATTGATAATTTCTTCTAATATTTACGATACTGGTTTGTTCAAACAATAATAACAGCGATAAACGATCTTCTTTGAAGAGCCATAAAACATCTGGCGTACAAATTCCAGGAAATGGGGTATTTGAGAAATTGTTGATAATATTTTGTCAGTCTTCATTTGTTACTTATAGGGTAAGGCTGCTTGTTTTTGTGATTAATTTGCAAACTAGACACTCTGTGCAATACAATATGCCTAAAACGAGTGAACTTGGTATTGAAAAACGCTGTAGAATTCAGTTTCTACATGAACAAGGTAAATCTCAAGTTGAGATTGCCAAGCTAGTGAAATGTTCTCGGTGCGCAGTGCAATCTGCAATCATGCGGTTTGCGGAGACCAGTTCTCACGAAAATAAGCCAAGAACAGGCAGAAAACGCGTAACTTCAAAACGTCAGGACAGAAAACTTGTCCGCGACTCTTTGAAGGAGCGTAAAAAAACATCTTCTGCGCTTGCTGCTAGCCTGTCGGAAAACTTGGGGAAAGTAATAAGTACTCGATCGGTAAGAAGGCGTCTCACAGAAGCAGGCTTGAAAGGTTGTAAAGCTAGAAAGAAGCCGTGGCTTTCAGCAGCCAACAAAAAAAATCGCTTGGAATGGGCTCTTCGGTACCAGCATTTCACAGAAGAGGATTGGGCAAATGTTCTGTGGTCCGATGAATCTAGTTTCCAGGTAAGCTTAATTATAACCTTTTTCAAACAACAATAACCGTAATTTTTTACGGAGGCCTTGATTTCAGAAAATTTTTCAAAAAAATTGAAACAGGTTTTTTGTATTTTCTAACAGGATTTTTTTTGTTGGCTGCTGAAAGCCACGGCTTCTTTCTAGCTTTACAACCTTTCAAGCCTGCTTCTGTGAGACGCCTTCTTACCGATCGAGCACTTGTTACTTTCCCCAAGTTTTCCGACAGGCTAGCAGCAAGCGCAGAAGATGTTTTTTTACGCTCCTTCAAAGAGTCGCGGACAAGTTTTCTGTCCTGGCGTTTTGAAGTTACGCGTTTTCTGCCTGTTCTGGGGCTTATTTTCGTGAGAACTGGTCTCCGCAAACCGCTTGATTGCAGATTGCACTGCGCACCGAGAACATTTCACTAGCTTGGCAATCTCAACTTGAGATTTACCTTGTTCATGTAGAAACTGAATTCTACAGCGTTTTTCAATACCAAGTTCACTCGTTTTAGGCATATTGTATTGCACAGAGTGTCTAGTTTGCAAATTAATCACAAAAACAAGCAGCCTTACCCTATAAGTAACAAATGAAGACTGACAAAATATTATCAACAATTTCTCAAATACCCCATTTCCTGGAATTTGCACGCCAGATGTTTTATGGCTCTTCAAAGAAGATCGTTTATCGCTGTTATTATTGTTTGAACAAACCAGTATCGTAAATATTAGAAGAAATTATCAATTTGAACACACGTTTCAAATTACATGTGTTTTGAAGGGGTGCCTAATACTTTTGGGCACGGCTGTATATTCCAATGCAGTTCCATTCGATTTCCTTCGTCCAGCAAAGCGATAGATTTAACTAGAGTTTGTAGAAAGTTCGCAATAAGCTTTAATGTACCTGTCGTTTTCTGTAGTCTTGTCGTTTGCAATTGAATCTGAATTGAGTTGAAGCTGCTACAGAACAAGCAAAACATGGTGGTTCAAATCTTCTGCTTACAAAGAAAAGAAAATATAAATAAAAGAAAAAGAACAAACACCTGCTAAATGTGCTTGAACAGTTCAATATCTCTAGAGCCTAGAACATTTGCCACGTTGGGCGCAAAACTATTCGACACTATTTTACCTTGAATGAGTGAAATTCGAATAAAATAATGTCAGTTTTCCAAACAATATTTTCTGAATAGTTTTTTCAATATGAATTTGTATCACCAATTACCAAAGGACATTGGAAAATTAAAAAAAAAAACTGCAACATGTTCGGGAAGAAGTCGTGATATTTTCAAAATTTGTTGATAAGTTAAAATCATTTGGATGCGAAAAGATATGAATATTTATAATAAAAAGTTAAAAAAATTTAATAATGTCTAAAGCAGATCATTCACTGTGCGAAAAAGTATGTAGACTCATTAACCAATAGATGTATAGGCCAATTTCTATTAACTACAATGTTATACAAACGAATATTTTTCTCAAGTGAGCAGTGTGCAAATCATTGTGAAAACAACATTGTCTCATCATGTTCTTAAATCAAAGAGGTGTGTGTTTGCAGAAGCACTAACGGACAGTATACGAAAGATAAAAGAAGAGGTAATCAAAATATTCAGATTCACTAGAATTTTATTTTCGAAAGCAGTGATTCTTTTACGAACTTAAGTGAAATTATTACTGAAGTTTTATCGTTGTCTGGAAACAGATTAAAAAGAAAACAGGTTACTTCAACGTTCCTAAAAAAATAATCAAGTTTTAATGTAAATTTGCACAAATTTGTGCAAATGTTTATTGTAACGTCAAAAAACCTGATAGATCCTTTCATCGACCCGATAATAATTGAATATTAATGCTTCAGAAAACAATGTAATTCTTTCCAAATCATTATCATGTACCACAAAATCAATATTATTTCTTATTTATCTATTGCAGCAATACGAATATACAACAAATATCGCTTTTTGTCCTTAGCTGCGGCGTCAGAAGAAATCGATGAACCAGCTCTGATTGAATTTCGAAAGGAATTCCCTGATGTATGGTTTTGGGATGCATTCGAATTGGAAGAGTTAGTAGAGCCTTTTCTTTTAACTTTTGTTGTTTTTGTTTGACTGCTATTTTGCAACGTAGTTTGTCTTCCTGCATTTACAAAATAACGCAAAATAAAATCACTGAATTTTCCAATCACACGATTTTTTTGCTACTATTGTTTTGTTATTTTGTGAAATGATTGATTTATTCGATTGATTTTCCCTAAAATTTAAATTTTCTGAAGTTTAATATTAAAGCTCTGAAGTTTAATATTAAAGTCGGTTTCAACTGTCTAAAAGTTATTTCATTGAGAATTCTCCTGTCTTTTTGCATTGGAAAATTCGATAGGCTGATTGAAAGTGATAGACGTCAGCTAAAACTGCTTACACTGGAGACTGCAATCCATCTAAATGTTAGTATTATTTTTCCTTAAGTAACGCCATTCTGTTATCAATGTTTGACCAAGTGCTGAGTAAAATGACTTGATCCAATACCCAATATCAGTGCTCTCAGTCACATCTTCTCTACAGAAGACGTATGTTGTTTCTTCGTAAAATTGCAGAGGTTTGAAAGGAAGAAAATCAATAAGGCATCTCTGCTAGACCTTTTTCTGCTATGCCTTGGCAATGGTCCTCAATTGAACCTGTTGGCAGGCTCTAGACTGGACTTTGGTTCATTTGATTTTTGGCAATCATTCGTTAATTCGGGTTTTGAATCAACAAGAGTTAAATGATGCAAAAAGTCAATAATCGCTTGGGGTCAGATTTAGAGTTTATAGTAAATGTTTAAGCAATTCAAAGCGCGGCTCATGAATTTTTGTAATTTTTGCTTTTTTTTTTGCCAAAAACTTGTGATACGGTGCATTGTTTTAGTGAAATATATTTCTTTCTTTTTCGTATGGGGCCAGATTACCCTCGAAATATCGATATTTGTCACAAAATTAAAATATATCTAGCTTCGAAAGGAAAAATCGTTTTTTTTATTAAAATATTTTTTTGAGCTAGGAAAAAATTGGTACACATTAAATACAACATTAATTTTGCCGATTTTTTACATTCTTCACAATATTTTACAGCAATGTATAAAAATTCAACGATTCCTCTTGAAATTCTAGCCTTTGAAGTTCTATACAATAGAGAATACGAATCACCCCTATTTATCGAAGAAAGTGATAGTTTGATTCGAAGTGATTTTCCTGAAACATGGATTTGGAATAATTTTGAAATTGCTCGGTTAGTTTCATTTAAACTTACTTTCGGTGGGGTTTTTAGGTCGCATTATAATTTAAAACCATCATTTAGATATCTAGTTAAAAACTTACATGAGCATGATCGATTGGAAAACTGTTAAGTGATAGTTCAAATGCATATACTCTACTATATTTCCTACACTGTAAAAATAGTGCATATACTGTTAAGTGGAAAACTACCGGAGGATTTTTTTTTTAATTTTAAAATTGTTCAACCATTTCGAAATGGGTTAAAATCAAGAGTATATACTTCGAAATATCAGTATGTGACAATATACCCTAAAGCTACGGACCCCTAATTTTTTTTCGGCTTAAATAAGAAACGAAAGTCTTATACCCTTGGTTCTTAAGTGTTCCCTTGCAAAATTGCATTGTTTCAAATGGTTTGAATTAAATTTTTACACTCGTTCACTCATTCTATTTTACAGCTATTCCAATATTTTATAAGAAACGTACAATGCTGTATCGACCTATCGAAGAAGAACAGATTCGAAAAGATTTCCCTGACACATAGATTTGGGATAGTTTTCAGAGTATTAGGCTAGTTTTTGGTAAATTTCAAAAGACATAAAAAAAATGATTTATTATTAAATCGATTTTCCTATGCGGTTGTGGCACAGCAGCAAGCTCGATTCGTTCGTGATCTGTTGTAATTTTTTTTCTCAAAATAACAACAACTCTATAACTATTTGCTTCATATGCAACATGTTCTATTATTGAATGAGCTTTATACGTGGTGTTACGCTGCTTTAATCCTTTCTTCTGTTCCTTCCGGAAGCTGTATGCTATTCAAACTCATAATGATTCCTGACTTTATTTTAACACACTTATTACGGTTTTACATTGATTTTGGAATGTGCTTGAAATAATTTTCAAACAAACAATTAAAATATTTGATAGAAGAAGACCCAAACACCTATCTAAATTTATTTGAATATCTAAATTATTCAAAAGATAGATCACATGATAAAAAGTCGTTAGTTGATCCAATAAAATACACGTAAGTACTGAATACTTTTCAAACTAGACAGAATGACAAAAAGCATTAGCATCTCGTGTCAAAATCATTACCAAAAAAATTAAAACAAAAAGTCGGTGGAATCTGGGTCTTTAGAAAGCTGCTTGTTTAACAAGTCAACAGTTTTATAAAGCAATTGATAGTTATGCAGTGTGTGTTACTAGCGTATTTATAAAATGAATCTTAAGGGGTTACATAGGTCTTGAAGGAAAAAAAACAGCTTTTTCAAAAATTTGTATTTTAAAAACCAAAAATCTATTTTATTTGAAACTTAAGCATAGTACTGAGTTCGATTTCACGTGAAATTTTCATACAAAATTTCACGTGAAATTAGTTTCGACGAAAATTTAGCTTGAAAATAAGCAAGAGTGGTACTCTGTTCTTAGCATGAAAAGTTGCTTCGAAGTTGCTTTCGCTTTGAAAATATAGATGGCATTGACACATGTCTCCAATCATTTCACGCCAATTTAGTTTGTGCAGTTCATTCTTTCGAGCTAAAAAGTGACATTTGGTGTTTCAATTTGAAAATGGAGCAGTCCAAATGTCTTTCTAATAAGAAAATCAATCGAAAAGTGAAATTCTTGACATTTTATCCGTCAGAAATGAGCAGTGTCTCTGCTTTTCTCCATTGCCAAAATTTTCGCTCGAAAGAATGACCAGATAATGGAGACATGTCAAAATTTAGCTTCACGATTAGCTGAGTACCAGCCTTTACTCATAAAAAAAATTAGCATTTCAAAAAGTTGTAAAAAAACGTTCAGCTAAAAATATTGAAAATTTTCGATTTGCCGGCAGTTTTCCTCGTCCAGCCTTTTTTTTTGCGGTAGGTAGAATATTTCGATGCAGGTTCATGTGAAATCAAAAATTCTAAAATTTCCTTATAGTTTATACCTTTGGCTCGTGATTGAACGAAGAAATTGAAAAAAAAAATGAAATTTAAAGTTTTGAAATAAATTTGAATGTATTTTCGTCTCATATTTTTTTTTAGCATTTTTCCGATTCTCATCGTTTTTAAAACATTTTTTTCGTATAGAACAAGAACGAGTCGATTGATTTAAAATCTCTTCTTTCAATCACGAAACAATACTATAAAGAGAAACTGTGCAAAGTTTCAACAAAACCGGTCGATTCGTTCTCGAGAAATCGTGCCTACCGCACCGAAAAACAAAGTTTTAAGAAAAACGCGTTTAAAGTATAGAGAAGCCAGAGCGCACGTACCGACCGCGAGGTACTCAAATCTCTATAGGTCCGGTAATATTGCTCGAATTTACTTCAAATTTAGTGTGAATACTCACGAAGCACTATACTTTCACATGAAATAAACAAAAAAAAAAATCAACATTTTGAAAATACTAGACCTATGTAACCCCTTAAAGCTCCAAAAGAAGTGGATCATACGACACCTCTTCATCATTGATATTAAAGAATTATAATAAGTGATCGAACTAAACAGCCGAACATAGGTCATTAAGTAAGAGGACTGATATATAAAGGAGACGTCTGTGGAAGCTCTGTATTTCTTTGGCAGTACCGTTCATTTAAAAGCAATTATCTATATTGTGCCAAGTCTGTTTTCCAAAGAGTCAACCATAGCATAATACAGTGAAACCTGGTTAAGTGGGCCCTGTATATGTGAGCAATCTCTGTTATTGATTATTACAATAAGGTCACAACACTTTTGCATTGAAATACGTCTGTTACTGGGAATTTTCAAGTCTTGTTAACTGAGATTAAATTTCATAGATTTTTTCAATGTTTACCTCTATAATTGGGGCTCCGTAGCTCAATAGCCCGTATAAGTGAGACAATTTATCAGATTATGGCCGCTTTTAGTAGTAACGAAAATGATCAGCAGCCCAGTTTTTCCACCTGTTTATATGATAAATGGTACATTTCGACCTCTCATAGTGGGACCCTCTATAAATAACACAACTGTTATGTTAACCTGATTATTTGGGAAATGGTGATAAAATTTTGTAGGTCCTTTGAGATCCCAGTTACCCAAGTTTCACTGTATCTCACAAATTCCATTATAAGTTTTTATGTTATGAACGTTTTTTTTTTCAATTAAGTTGCTGAGATTTGCAAACTCGATTTGAACTCGCATACTCTTTTGACAAAGTGGCGACTTCTGTTAACAGAGATCTCATCAAACAGGGACCTGTTAAGAATTATCGCTTGAGGTTCAACGAATCGTGTTGTATTTAATGTAACCAAAATCCAAATTCCAAATTGCGAAAAATGCCTGGGTTTCGTCCAGAAAGGCAAGAAATACTTTACTCGATCAGACCTAGTGCATATCTACAAGACTCTCATAAGACCAAGACCTGAGTATAACTCCCATATATGTGCTAGGGCAAGCCGCACTTCTTTAGCGGAACTAGAAAACACAACTAATCAACACAACTATTCTGAATAAAAAAATACCCCATACACCCGAAAAATGTTTTACAATGTTTATGATTCGTTGAAAATTCTTCTCACCCTCGATCATACCATATTGAAATGCAGAATTGGTTGCATGTATACTAATATCTGTGATTAATAAAACTAATTTCAGATCAGGATTCTATTGAAAGGAATTAAGAACTTTCAATTTCTTCATATTCTTGACATTGAAAATGCGTGAAAGCTAAAAAATTTCCACATCCACTTATTATATTCTTTAAGATATTTTGTTCTAAATTTTATTGAAAATCGAAACAGTATCGTCACAATTATATATATTTACTATGTCCTCAAAAATATGCCTACTCGCGAACAGATTTGATCTCATAATTTCACCTTCAACATTTTTCTCTGCATGAAAATCCTAAAATTCACTATTAAGTATCTAATGGTATGTAATTTACAGACATTGTTTTCTTGTAAATATGTATACAACGTTGACACACATTGTCAAACCTCAAAAGACTTCATTTCGATACCACTTGCAGCCCCGAAAAATAATTTCTTTCTTCATAGAAAGATTTTGAAGCATAAATTATAGCCATAGACACTTATTTATCTGTTATTTCTAAATGATAGCGATTTTTTTAAATAATTTAATCCTTGGTGAATTGTGCATGTTTAATATGTATGTTATTCGACATGCAATTCTATGTACTCTATATTTCTATTTAGATCAGCTAATCATCTGTACTTGTAGTAAATGGATTAACCATTGTTTTTTCATGAATAATATTTTTTCTTGCGTATATCTATCTTTTCTTTGCATGGCTTAATTTCAGTTAATATGCGATAGTTGAATGTATAAGCATGTATTTTTTTTAAAAAAAGCATTACTTGTTTGTATGAATGTCCTTGCTTTGCTGTTCATTTACAATATACCTACAATATACTTTAGTCAACCGTTTTCTAACGCAAAAAAATATTCTCCTCAATTTTCTTCACAACAACAGTCCTAATGGTGAGCTGACTATTACAAAGAAAGTTCCCGATACAATTACAACTTGGGTCATCACTGGATTCTCACTGGACGAAGAGAATGGTATTGGCCTTACCGATGATCCAACTAAATTGAGAGTATTCCAGATGTTCTTCACGGAAACGAATTTACCGTTTTCGATTAAAAATGGTATGTACATATGTTTCTTATGTGTATCAATTATTAATATTTTATTTATTCTCTCTTAGCTCTCTGTTAGTATTTGAATCGAATTTATATGCAAAAGTTTTTCGTCACACTTATAATATTTTACAGAGAGTTGTCTTCATTTTACTTATACTTTTAAAAAACTTCAAAAGAAACCATTTTTTTCTATTTTCAATACAAATACTATATTTCTATACGTTTTCGATTTTACAGGAGAAGTTGTTGCCATTCCACTTATCATATTCAATTATTCGAACAAAACATTGGATGTTGATGTAACCATGGAGAATCCTCATGACGAATTTGATTTCACAGAAGCAACCAACGAAATTGTTGATAATTCAAGTATGTATTATTAATAGATTACTATAAAAATATTATATGGCTATTATTTCTATAAAATTTATTAACAATCAATTTGCTTTTGGCTATGAGAGATATATTTATATCATATTAATTTGAAAATTTACGGATAAAGTCTTCTAAATCCAGTCACTGTCTCTTTTTTACAAACCAATTTTCCCCCAAGAATTATAATTAACCAATTAATTAACTAACTAAGCTTTAACTTTTGTGCTGCATCTTAAGAGAGTCTCACTCGTAAAATGAAAAAAAGTCAATTTTTTATTTACTTATAAATTTCTCCAATCCACACTCGCATCCCTTCCCCCACTTTGATGTATATTTTAGGTATGGAAAGTTTAAAAATCACTAACTAAAATGTACTTCCGAAAATCTTACTGCCAGAGCCAACACAAGCAAGCGACAGGACTCAATCGAGAAAATTAAATAAAACTAGATTTTAGGCTCTAAACTATTTATTTAAATTTTAATGAACTGCTAATAGTATAAATTCTGTTCAGTCATGTTCGATTTTTAGTAATGATCTGCTGCATGTGATGGGCCCGCGTTCTTTTTTTATAATAGTAAAGCTCTTCCAATTTCCTTTTACCTGAGGTAGTACTTTTGCATATCTTTTTATCTGCATCTGCCTTCATAATACTGACCTGATCAATTTTTTCAATGTCTGGAAGATGAATATATCAGAAATTATGCCGAGTTCATTCAAAATCTTACCACAAATTAAACATCCATCGTTGAAGGTCCCGATTATAATGGCGAGTAATGCCAGCAAGAACAAATTTCGGTAGATAGGCCCTATCTCCTCCTTTAAGTGAGTTGGTATGTGACAATTTTTTGTGTGGTCATAGTCGTTGGTTTCATTTTTCATTTTTTATATTTCACCACAAAAACCGTTGGGGAGAGTTGTTATCAGATGATAAATGATAAAACTCCGCCAAATGGTTTTCCACATCTTCTCAATGCTATAGGTATTTTCGCAAATTACCTTCTCGTAATAATTTTGTATTTTTTTGATGGCCTGAAACAATAAATTATATTATTTTACATCATTGTTACTATCCTCGTAAATTTTATTTCAGGTTATATGTACTACCAAGCCTGAAAAGCAATTTTTGCCACCTAGGATTTTCCCATCACCAAGCTTCACACCCTTGAGATTGGTTATGAGGTTTTGAGCTTCCCTTAGATCTCTCTAAAATTTCCTTTGCTCTTTCAATCTCTATCCTTGCGCTAGTTCGCGAGGTCAAAAAGAATATAGTGTTGGTAATTTCAATAAAATTTACACAACATTTACCAGTATAGTTGACAATGGAGCTTTCAACATGTTCATTTTTTAGCTTCCCAAGGCACTGACAAATATTAGAAAAAACTGTCACATCGATCACTTTTTCAATACTCTCGTGGTCGAGACTATTCCATTGAGGGATGTTTGTCATAAAAAACAATTGCCATATTAGTATGTGGTTCAATCTTCACGATCGACTTTTGCATGGCCCTTACCATTGATTTCTTAGAAGCCTAAAAAGCTAGAAGGTAATGTGTAATTGGGAAAATCAAATCCCTATCGAATTACAACAATTATAAATATTCTGTGCTCAGAACTTTGACTGCATCCCCTAACAAGAGTTCATGGGGACGAAAAGTGTTTAACGAAAGATAATGCAAATATAGAGAGCGGCACACCATTTTGATTGCCTAGTGGGTTTTGGCTGTTTAAAAGCTAAACAGGGCTGTTTAAAAGCTAAACAAGGCTATTTATTTGCTCAACTGGGCTGTTTATCGGCTTAACTGAGCTGTTTATCAGTTCAAAGATGATCGTTTACGTTATGCGCGGACCGATACTCGCTGACGTCATCCCCCACTTGTGACGTCATCCTCCACAGTGCCGTCATCCTCCTCAGAGGGGGGATGAGGATGAGGATCCAGAACCGCCATTCTTTATCTACTCAAATCAAATTCTGTTTCGGAAAATTGATACAATTCATAATTCACCAAGCCGGTTCTAGTCGAAGAGGAAGACTGTCGCGTAGAGTTGCTACTGGACGCGGTCGAGAGTCGACATTCCTCTTCTTCTTCTGATTCTTCAACCTGTGGCAAAGGAATTTCCAAGGGGTTTTCTCCCTTTTTTTTATTTTTTTTACCCGGGCCGGCAACTATTTACTCGCCTTTTTTAAAACAGTTTTCCAACTGAGGTCTCCAACAAAAAACGCAATTTAAATTCCCTTTCACTTTTGAGTTTGAGGTTCTTTTCAAGGGGTTTTTCTTAGTGCTATAACTAGTTGTATCATCACTTTCCTAAACGACAAAGAGACATGAAACCCCAATGATAACGCAGTCCTAAAGTGAAATCTTCACGAATAACGCTATACAAAGACCGCGGTGTAAAAACATCTCTCCTGAAATGTTGCGTTTTTCTACTTTTAGGTACATTTTTCTCCGATTCTCTCCGTTCAATCGACTTAATATCGAATTTATTATATTTATGGATATTTATCACGTATTTGCATCGTTTTTGCTAGGCTGTCAATAGGATATTACTATTCGAAACAATTTTTTCATACCGAAATAGCACTTTTTCACAACATACTTTTTGTCTTGGATTCACGGCCACCATTTTATTTTTGTGAAAATATTTAGTAATATGAAACATTATGGAAATCGTATGACTCTCGCAAAAAATTAGACCAACCATAGTTTAATATGTCATGCCATTTAGGAGTAATGAGCTGTTAAAAATGGCAGGTCAGAAAACACGAAAAATCGAGTGAGACCTCCTTAATTGTGTAATTAAAACTTATAAATATATAAATAAAAATACTGATTTTGCGACCGACCCGAAAAGAAAAACAAAAAATATTCAACTATTAACTGTAAACTACCATTTTGGATAATTATAATAAATGAATCTACTCAAGGAAACTCACAACAAAAACTACTCAAATTTGATTTGAAAAGATTTGAACAAATAAAAACTAACTTCTTCCTCACACCTCAAATTAAAATTACATACATTTTTCAGAACACGATGTAAAACGTACCAAACGCGTTACTTGTGCACCACAAAGTGGTGAATCCCTATCGTTTATGATTCAGCCTAAAGTAGTTGGACAAATCACTATTAAACTGGTCGCTACTTCACCACTGGCTAGTGATGCAATCATGAAAATGTTGCGAGTCGATCCCGAAGGTGTTACGGAATTCATCAATAAAGCTGTTCTAGTTGACTTACGTGAAACGAATCAACAGATCGAGGAAATGAAAATTGAAATTCCGGAAAATGCTGTGGTTAATTCAACTCACATCGAAGCGACCGTTGTTGGAGATTTATTGGGACCGACTATTAAGAATCTCGATAATTTGGTGCGTAAGCCGTACGGATGTGGTGAACAGAATATGGTGAACTTCGTGCCGAATATTTTAGTAATGAGATATTTGGAGGTAAGTAGACAAGAAACAACAACAACAAAAAACAGTTTCACAATAAGAGCTTTGTGATTTCTTTATTTCTTTCAATAAAAAATTTTTGATTTCTTTATTTGCAAAATACTTACTACAAACTTGGAACGTGGACTGAACCCCGAAAATGAATATTTCTTATTGACTTCACTGCTAAAACTAATCTGTTCCATATGCTATGATCTTTCAGAATGTCGGTAAACTTTCGCCAGATATTGCTGACAAAGCCCGGAAATTCATGGAAATCGGCTATCAACGTGAATTGACCTATAAACACGATGACGGTTCGTACAGTGCATTTGGTAAGTGTGACAAAAGTGGTAGTACATGGCTTACAGCCTATGTTGCACAATCATTCCGCCAAGCTGCCAAACATATCGCCATCGATGAAAACATTATCAAATCATCACTTGATTTCTTGGCCAAACATCAAGCTGAAAATGGTAGCTTTCCGGAAGTAGGAAAAGTTATCGATCATCAACATGCTGCCGAAAATGATAATGGAATCGTGCTGACTGCTTTCACGGTTTTGGCTTTCTTAGAAAATGTAGTAAGTAACATTCTTTGAAGTGTTGAAGCTTTTTGTACTATGATGTATTGCTTACTTTTCCAGGAAAAATATCCTGAATACAACGCTAATATTGAAAAAGCTCTTGCATATATCGACAAAAATATCGAAGATACAGCCGAAGTCTATACACTTGCCATCAGTGCATATGCCATGAATTTAGCGCGTACTCCTTCCAAGGAAAACTTCATTGGAAGGCTGGAGAAACGTGCAACCACCGATGCAGGACGCAAATGGTGGCAGAAACCGGAATCTAAAGAGGAAAAGCAAAAGGAAAAGGAGAATCGTTGGTTATACTGGAAGCCGCGTAGTGCTAATGTTGAAACAACGGCCTACGCTCTGTTAGCATACCTGGAAAGTGGTCCTGTATTGGGGACTTTACCGATTCTCAAGTGGCTGATCTCACAGCGTAACAGTCAAGGAGGATTTGAATCTACACAGGATACTGTTGTTGGTCTGTCTGCGTTAATTAATTTCGCTGAGAAGTTCTCGGCCAAAGATCCTATCATGACCCTTGATTTCAGCTATGGTGGTGAGAAGTCAACACTCAACGTAGATAAAGATAATGCTATTGTACTGCAAACAGTTCAAGTATATAAAATATCCATCATACGCCTGGTCAAGGATCTAATTTTAATTTTTGTTTCGTTTAGCTCCCACCAACTACACGTACAGTGATCATGAAGGCTACGGGTAGCGGCATAGCGCTGGTTCAAATCTCGTATAGGTACAATGTTGATAGCACGGCTTCTTCTCCTGGCTTCAAAATCAAACCGACCGTCGACTCGGCTTCGAAC
This sequence comes from Nemotelus nigrinus, assembly GCA_947369275.1. Classification (NCBI taxonomy): domain Eukaryota; kingdom Metazoa; phylum Arthropoda; class Insecta; order Diptera; family Stratiomyidae; genus Nemotelus; species Nemotelus nigrinus. Next base: position 29,680,729 of record OX376375.1, on the reverse strand, counting down.
GGCGATTTCCTGAAACTGAGTGTTTGTGCTAGGTAAGCCATGTCATTTAGCTTATTCGGAATCGTAAAAAAGGGTAAATGACCTCTGAATAAAAATATTAGTTTTTAAAGGAAAAAAAAAACAGAATTAACAAATTAAATTTTAAAAAATTCTTTGTAGCTATGCTGCTGCACCAGGACAACCAAAAGAATCCAATATGGCTGTGATGGAAGTTAACTTACCAAGTGGTTTCACTCTCCATCAGGACTCCGTTGCATCTATCGGGGAAACAGATGGTGTTAAGGTCAGTATTTGCTAATCAACCTGTTGGTCTCCGTTTTCAGAAAGAGTGTTTAGGAATTTAAAAAAAAAATCTCTGATGAACTGTTTATTTTTTGGTGAAGATTATATCAATGTGCTTTATCTCAAACTATCATTTCAGAAAGTCGAAACTAAAAATGACGAAACAGTGGCTGTCATCTACTTTGATAACTTGTCCGAAAAGGACGTATGCCCGACTGTACAAGCGTACAAATCGCATGAGGTCGCCCAGCTGAAACCTGCAGCAGTTGTTGTCTACGATTACTACGATGACAGTGAGTGTTTTTTTTTTCATTATATTGTTGCATGCCCGCCAAACAAGTTGTAGTAGCGCCAGAAAATGCTAAAAACGGCTAGGAAATAGCCAAAAATCGTAAACAATCTATAAATAGCCCAAAATCGTAAACAATCTATAAATAGCCAATACACAATAACAATCGATGGATAAAACGTAGAATAATAGTCTAGAACGTAAAAAGGGAACATTCCAGAGCCTCAAACCCATGAGTCAGATCTCGCCTGGCAACGGAAATTCCCATGACTCATCTTCCACACAGTCAAGATCTTTAATTAACTCTCTAGAAGGCAGTTTGAGAAACTTCGAGAACCTAATACACGGACCCATTTCCCATGTCACATGGCGACGGAATTTCCCATTAGTAATTTCGAAGACGGATCTAGAACCCAAGACACAGCTCTAGAAAGTCCCAGATGTAGAATAATGATCAGATATGACTATAAATACCGCCGCGAGAGGAGCTGGCGATCAGTTAATAGATAGCGAAGACAGCGTAAAGGCGCGATACAGCAGTTTAGTGTATCCGGGCGCGATTAATTAAAAGCGATAAGTGCGAGTAATTATAGTGCGATAATTAAATTGAAAAAGTGTTAAATTGTAACGCGAGATTATAGTAGTGCGAATATAAAGTGTAAATAATTAATAGTGTTTATAATAAAAGTGTAATTAGTGTAAAAGAGAAAATGTTTTATTTCACGAATGTGAAGAATAACGAACCCACAAAAGGTGTTCAACGATAGATCACAACAACTGGTGTCAGAAGTGGGATTCTGTCGCGTTCGTGATTTAAAAAGTGACTTTTAGTGAAGTACTGGACAGTGAATTTGTTTGAAAAGTGAAAATTAATAAGTGCGCGGACTAAATAAAAAGTTAAAAGTTTCGGACAGTGAGCATTGTAAATTGTGCGGACTAATTGAAATTTGTGAAAAATTGCGAACTAATTAAAATTGTGAAAAATTGTGTGGACTTTGTGATAATTGTGAGAAGTTGTGCAATTAAAGAACAATGCCGAAATTTGTGAACGAGCTGACATTGGCGGAGTTAAAAATGGAGTGCCGGAAACGAGAACTTTCGACAACTGGGAACAAGACGGCTTTACTGTCACGTCTCAGGGAGGCTTTGAGTACCGAAGGTAACGATCCGGAAACATTTGAATTCTCGGACGAAGAAACCAGCCAGGAGTTCGTTCAAGAGGAACAAAGCAGCGAAGAGAAAAATCCTATGATGGAATTACTGCTAAAAATGGCATCCGACATGAAGCAACAATCGCTGGACATCGGTCAGAAACTCGAACACCAGGCTGAAGAAAGCAAACAACAAGCCACGAATCTGGATCAGAAACTAGATCAGAAACTGGATCAACAAACCACGAACCTGGACCAGAAACTTGACCAGCAAGCCCAGAAGCTCGACCAGCAAGCCGTCGACATTAAGGAACAGTTAGAAGAACATGCGAGGAAGAGTGAGGAGCAGCTGGTAGAGATCAGACAACAGTTCCAACAGCAAGTTTCAGAATTAGAGAGCCGAGTAACCAAAGTGGAACAACAGTTCGACAAAAAGTTGGTTGGCATTGAAGAAGGAATGGACCAGATGAAATTGGATCTTCAACGCGTGAAGGCCGTAGGAATTGTGCCAACAGAATCAAGTGGCATCAAGGCACTTAAAGCACCAACTTTTGATGGGCAAACCTCTTGGAACATCTACAAGAAGCAGTTTGAGGCAGTTGCAGAGTTTAACAACTGGAGCGATCGAGAACGTGCGATACAACTGATGGTGTCATTGCGAGGAGCCGCAGCGGAAGTTCTTCTGACAATTCCAGAGGACGATAGCTTCAGCTATTCAAGCCTGACGAATGCATTGCATATGAGGTACGGCGAAGATCACCTAAAGGAAGTACATCGTTCACAGCTGAGAACACGGATACAGAAGCCAGGGGAGACGTTGCAGGAGTTGGCTCAGGACGTTGAGCGATTAACACTTCTGTCCTACCCTAGGTTTGATCCAGAGCACCGGGATGATACGGCGAAAAATGCTTTCATCCAGGGAGTGCGTGATGAAGAGCTTCAAATAGCACTTCGTTTGGCTGGAAAACGGACGCTGAAGGAGTCTTTGGCCCACGCTCTCATCTACGAATCGGCGAAGCTGGCGTCGCGGAGAAATGTAAGAGTCAGTGAAGTACGGGAAGAATGTATGTGCAGGAAAGCCAACATCTCCAGGGAACCAAGGAGAAGTGGAGCCCCTCGGTGTTGGAATTGCGGTGAAAAGGGTCACTTGAGGCGTGACTGTCGCAGGAACTGGAAATCGACGTATTGTCCAGAATGTGTACATAGCAGAGTTCCTCGATGCTGGAACTGCGGAAAGAGCGGACATCTGAGTCGTGACTGCTACAGGAAGTACCAAACTAGGTACTGTGAAGGATGCTCAGCAAAAATCAAGCATAGCGATGAGTCAGGATGGTCAAACAAAGGCACTTGTTCTTGGCGGATGGCAGCGAGACCCGTAGGAAACAAGTTTGAAGTTCAGCGGTTTGGCTGCAACACTGGTAAACTTGAAACAATCACCGTTGCCAGGTTGTATGTTCGTGAGAATAACTTGACCTTGCAGGGGAAAGTCAGTAACGAAGCTTGTAAAATCATCATCGACACTGGAGCTGCTAGGTCGATCCTGAGAGCGGATATGGCTAAGTCCTCGAAACTTAGTAACGCCAAAAAGTATGTGCTTCAGACGGTAACGGGTGATTCGACCCGAGTTCTTGGAGAAATCGTTCTGCCGATACAGCTTGGAAATATGGTGTTCGAGCATCAGTTCCTGGTAGCGGAGATAACGGACGAGTGTATACTTGGAATGGACTTCCTGGGCTCTCATGGCTTTAGTCTGGATTTGGGAGAGCGGAAAATCAAGTGGAAGAGCGAGGAAGTATCATTAACTCGTCGACCAGGATGGAAACACCGAACAGAAAAAGAAGACCACATATACGTAGCTGCGAGACGAGTAGTCGTTTTGGCGGAAACAGTCGAAAAACCGTTAGCGGCATCGCAGGGCGATATAAAATGCAGCGAAACAACGAATAAATTTGCATCCGGATCTGACCGGAAATGTGTGTTGGGCAAAATTTATCGAAGACTACATATTGGATCGAAATTTAGGAAATCGCCGGAAGACCACAAAACCACAAAGTGCGTTTCGAAGCGATGGCAAGACGTCAAGCAGTGAAGAAAGCGGAAACGAAGCTGTACAATTTGAGCACGAGTTTGCTTCGATTTCCGGAAAACGTTTTGGTGTGGAACGAACGTTCTAGTCAACAACCGGAATGGGAAGGATCGTACAACGAACGGCGTGACGAGGGTGTCTGGCGGGCACATCGAAAACACCGGTCGAAAATGAAGGTTGTGCACCTAGACCGACTTGCCCCGTACCATGGAAATAACGCAATGGATGACGACGAATCTGTTCGGGACGAACAGGTCTAAGGAGGGGGTAGTGTTGCATGCCCGCCAAACAAGTTGTAGTAGCGCCAGAAAATGCTAAAAACGGCTAGGAAATAGCCAAAAATCGTAAACAATCTATAAATAGCCCAAAATCGTAAACAATCTATAAATAGCCAATACACAATAACAATCGATGGATAAAACGTAGAATAATAGTCTAGAACGTAAAAAGGGAACATTCCAGAGCCTCAAACCCATGAGTCAGATCTCGCCTGGCAACGGAAATTCCCATGACTCATCTTCCACACAGTCAAGATCTTTAATTAACTCTCTAGAAGGCAGTTTGAGAAACTTCGAGAACCTAATACACGGACCCATTTCCCATGTCACATGGCGACGGAATTTCCCATTAGTAATTTCGAAGACGGATCTAGAACCCAAGACACAGCTCTAGAAAGTCCCAGATGTAGAATAATGATCAGATATGACTATAAATACCGCCGCGAGAGGAGCTGGCGATCAGTTAATAGATAGCGAAGACAGCGTAAAGGCGCGATACAGCAGTTTAGTGTATCCGGGCGCGATTAATTAAAAGCGATAAGTGCGAGTAATTATAGTGCGATAATTAAATTGAAAAAGTGTTAAATTGTAACGCGAGATTATAGTAGTGCGAATATAAAGTGTAAATAATTAATAGTGTTTATAATAAAAGTGTAATTAGTGTAAAAGAGAAAATGTTTTATTTCACGAATGTGAAGAATAACGAACCCACAAAAGGTGTTCAACGATAGATCACAACAATATTACACACCTCTTGATGATAAAACACTACTTATTAATCCCCAAAACTTATCTACTTTAAAGCTCGTCGCGCTCGTGAATTCTACAGTCCACCAGAGGCATCGCTTTGTGATATTTGTGAGGGTGAAGAATGCGGCACGGGTTGCATGAAAAAAGAACCAGCCAACTAGTATCGATTACATTGAATATATTAGTGAACGATAGATAGAGAGTAAAATAATACAGATTTAAAATCGATATTTTGATATGACAATTTAATTTTTGGCTTTTCCATTTTTCTCCCGAATAAAAAAAAAGAAACTTTTCTAAAAATGTATAGTGTCTATATTTTTACACAATATTGTATGTATATTTTAGGTTTTTCGTTTATATTATGGTTTTGTATAAGAATAATAAAATTGAAAAATATAAGCAAACAAGAAGATAAAAGGAACAGAATGTAGTTAAGAATGAAAACGTTTAAGAAAATTAAATTTAATTGAACTGTTTGATATTTTATTTTTTCGGGTTGTGGTTGTTGACCGTCTAGAGGAATATTCTAAATGGAAAATATTAAATTTAATAATATAACTTCATTTAAGGGGGTATTCTGGTCTAGAAATTTGATCAAATCGATATTTTTTTTGTTTGCATATTTACAAAGTTTAGACCTTTAAGAATAAGCTTTTAAAAGGATTTTCGGAAATTCGAATTATTTTTGGAGTTACAGCTATTTTTGTGACACGCCAACTAACTGTCCGAAACGAGACTCCAAGTTTTAAACGCGTTTTTCTCGGAACTACTTTTCCCGATACGGTTGACATGATATCTCTAGTTGCAATAAACCGATTTACGTGAAATTTTGCACAAACCCTGTTAACACTATTGGTTATCGTCTGACGTAAGGACTTTTAAAAAAAAAAAATTTCTACTAATTAAAAATCCCCAAAGTTGAAAAAATGAGGCAAAAAAGCGACTTTTTTTTTACATGGACGCTATTTTGTGAAAAAAAAAGTTTTTTTTCAAATCGCCTACGTCAGACGAATTTCACATTCTTTTTATTACAGAATTCACCTAAAATGTATGTTTCGGACCACCAGACAGGCTGGAATCATGTCCAACCATGAGATAAGTTTTTTTTTTTGAGCCTTCACTTCGCCGGCCTGTCTCTACATCAATTTTTTTTTTATTTTTTGAATACATTTTTGTACCTTTAAAATGTAAATAAAAGACTGGTAAACAAATATATCCCAAAAATGTTTATGGTTTTTTTTTCATTGCGTCCGTAAAATCACCTCAAAATCAAGCCTCTAGACAAGAATACTGCCTTAAATGAGTTTTTTTACAAAACCATTTATCCTTCATAAATCTAGAAATAACTGGGAAAAAGGATAAACAAATTGGTTGAAACAAAAGAATATTTTGAATGCTTTCTGGAACAAAAAACTTTCCACGACGACAACGAGCTAGGGAAGCGATTAACCTTTACTCAAGTTTTGTCCGTGAAGGGTCTTACTCTCAGCTAAGATGCTTAGCTACCTATGATACTTAGAGCTTTTAAATTTCCTTTGTTTGACATACTAGGGTAAAAGCTCAGCAAAATTTATGAAACCAGATTCGATTGTAGTCTGTCTCGAACAATTGTCTCGAGCATAACTAGCAATTTTTCTGAGGTGTGGGTACCCTGGTCGAGAATCTGTGAATATTCATGGAACTATTTGTGTGTCGGTCTATTTTGTCGGTGAGATTTCAAGCTTTACAATAGGGGAAATAATGAAGATCTTCGGGGAACCCCAACTATAATTTGCCTCTCCAATGAGAAGTGATTGTCGACTCTGACAGAGAATTTTCTGCCCTTGAGAAAATATCTAATAATGTGGGTAAGATTTCGCAAATAAGTCCTGCATGTCAGACTTTGTCGAATGCCTTCGGTAAGTCGAACATAACTAGTCCAGTTGATTTTGTATGGTTAAGCCTTGTCTAGATGTGCTGAACTATCCTTGCTACTTGGAGCTCTGTGAAGAGAAGTGGGTTGAAGCCAAACTACTTTAGTGGGAGAATGTTGCTCGCGGAAACTTTTTTCACTCAAGCCAAAAAGGTGAACGCATTTGGTCAACTTACCTATTGATACCTGAAGGCTGATTGGTCTTCAGCTCTGGAGGAATGATAAGTTTTTATTAGGTTCCGCTAGCACGATAAATTTGACTGCTTTTCGTGCATCTGGATGCCTCCCTAAATGAAGCCGTTGATTATATACGTTATAGTTTGTAGTATGATGTCTGGTAAGTAAGTCAAACAAATGTTGATAATGTTGTCTATTCCAGTTGATTTTCGTGGTTTCAGTCCACTCAAAACGATCTTCACTTCCTTAAAGTCAGCAGGCTTTAGCAGTTTCATCTCCGAAGTCTCAAAAGTGGGAAGGCTTGCGACCGTTCGTTCGATGTATTTAGATGATCTCTACTTGAAACAAGATCGGCTTATGGCCAGGTGATAGCTCGTCGAGGACATTGATATGCACATGTTGGTTGAGTGCGTGTGAGATTCCTATATCTAAGATGTAGTGGTTTAAAAGGCCAGAGTGGGTAGCCTGATTGGGTACATGCAAGCTTAATTGTCTATCTGTGATATAATTGTTTAGCTCGATCCCAGCTTTGTTACTTCTCACAGCTCTCCAATGGCATTAGTTTTAACAACAAATCTTCAATGACTCCCATTCTTTAATTCATTATCTTCTAATTGGAGAAAATGTAACGAAAGAGCACATATCTGGTCAGTTTTTATTTTCAATCCATCTATCACTGAATCAATTCACAAAATTTGTTTGCCATTACACTCAATTTAAACTACTTCCGAATCCACCTCATTCGAAGTATAGAACTCGAAAAATTTTATTATCGGTTCCATACTTTTATAATCCTCAAACAATTTCATTAACTCAGGAATTTTATCTTTGACGAACATTCCTTTGAATTTGAACCGATCAACATAAAAATCAGCAATCACATTAAAATATCTCCGAAGAATGTCTGGAGTCTTGGCGAAATCAGTCTCGATTTCCGATCGTCGTTCCAGAATCGATTGAAATTTCGGTACAAGGCAATTGTAGTCTTCCTCGTTGCGGATGTCAACGTATAAAAGTGCCTTGAGAAGTTTATGTTCCTCCTTGACTTTAACATGTTTTTTAATCAATGGCTCTATGAGACCAAGGACATGGGGAATGGATGGTTCCGAGATATCTGAAAAATGTTTTTAAAGTTTAGCATGTAGTAAATTTCAATGTTTTGTTGTTGTTGTTTTATTAAATAGACCGATCAGCGCAAAGAAAAAAAATATAAGGAGGAAGAGAAGAGAGAGAAAGGGTGCGAAATTTTAAAATTGAAATTAAATTTTAGATTCTTGACTTTATAGAGAGCACTTATATGATTTGAGAATGTGGTACATTTTTACTTACTTGAGTCCATTGATAGCTTTATACGCTTCTTGGTAGCCTCTTTGGTCATGAAATCCTTCAGAATGGAAATCGTAGAAAGATTGTCGCTCCGAAAACTAGCCCAACCTTTTCTGGAAAAATCTTTGCCTGTATCTTGCGTCGTTTCAGTGGGAACATTTTGAAAAATTACCCATATTTGCATTCCAAGATCGTCCCGATCAGAACATTTTTGTAGAGAAGTTCAACGGAATCCCCTTCACTTGGTAGACGCTCCGGAGCTTCGGGAAGTATTTGCTCGATCCAACTATGAACTTCAGCCCAAGAAAATGCTCCTTTTAAAGAAAAATCATTCAGTGGTCTGAAATCGTTTTTAGATTTATATGAGTGTACGGTTTTATCAATATGAGCATACCTGGAGGTATCAAAAGAATGTGCTCTTATGTGCAGTGATAAGGGTCGTATCAAGTAAGCTTTGGCCTGAACACAGCTCGGTTCGACGTCAGGCATAATGTAAGCTTCCAGATCACCATACTGACCTTCGGTAGTTTGAAAGTGTACCGTGATTTGACTACTGTTGTCGATTATTTTTGCCCGAATAGAAAGTTGATAGCCGCTCTGAAAAATGAGAAGAAAATGAAATTCCACTTCAGACTGTAAAGCAATCTTAAATACTGAAAGCTTACCTCAGCCTCAATCGCACTTTCACTTAGTTCAGCGTTCGCATTTACCATTTCTGTAAACTGAATGGCAGCGCTACTTTGATATAGGACTTCCAAGAGTGGACAAGGCATTTCAATTGACAAACTGTACGTAGCTGTGTTCGCATCGAGAGATATCTATTCATAAAATACCAAATTCCTGTATCAAAAAGTAACACTATGAAAAAAAAAATAAATCATTACTGAATCATTAACATCCATGAGAGCTGAATATGTATTCAGTGATGATGAAATGATTTGTGTGGTCAAAGTGTATCTCTCATGTGGCTTCACTAGGTTAATTGCAGTTTCCTCCGGGTTTTCGACACCATCGGTTGTTTTCATGTCGGCAGTTTTCGCTAACATCGTTCTAAATACATCTTTGTCACTCAAATTGACGCTAACGATTTGTGTGGTCAGACCAAATACACTTCCAGCATAAGTGGAAATCACGATTTCAGTTGCCCCGTTTGAATACACGCAGCCACCTTCGATAGCGGAAATGCTCTCGGAAAAAAACTATAAAATGTGAAGCAGTATATAGTTTCTATCATGTCCATGAATCATTAAATCGATTTACCTCTTTGTAGATTTCCCTTGGCTCTAGATCAACTTCATCCTCAGCAGGAAGCGAAAACACTTGAACCGTCCCATTACGTCTTCCAATCAACAAGTCCTCTTTACCCTCTCCCGTTATATCATAAGTGTCTATACATGTAATTGCACTGGTTCCACTCTCTGAGGTGATCACAATGCTCTCTTTGACTAGAGTTTAACAAATGGTTAAGTTTTCTAGATCATCTAGAGTCTATCGAGAATTTTACCATCTCCCATGAATCCAGCAAAATTGTATGCAATTATTCTTCCATCTGTAAAACCACACATCAGCCTGTCACCTGATATATATTTGCGAACATGCAGTGTCGTAGGCACACTTTCCAGTTCGATTGTTTGGCGAACACGACAGTGCTCCAGGACTCTTAGCACTCGTCCAGAGCAAGCGAGAATTGTTACAACACGATTTGTCTAGAATTATCATTTTAAATCGTCTAACTTTTACAACATCGTTTTTTCAAGGATATGAACAAATCAAGAAGAATTTTTCAAAGAACTACAGAAAACACATACATACATTATTTGGACAAAGGGCCACTGCGTCCACTATAGTATCACCACAGAGATACGTTCCAATGAGTTTACAGTCTCGATAGTGATTGTACACATGGTTGCCACACACAATTAAATCTGCACCCATGACGTACCTGGAAAATAGATGCAAGAAAATGCGTTTGTGTTCAAATAATTTCAATTTGCGAACATGGTCCTAAAAGAACCTTTTGGCAATCAAACGTTCAACTTTTTTCAATTTTTCAATTTTTAAATGCCAATCCCAGCTCCATGCCTTCGTTTTTGGCCAATAAAATAGAATGCACCCCCTTCACCTCTTCGACACGTTGCGCGTAGAGTCAATCTCTCTCAGGGGGTTGAAGGAGGTCAGATTGTTACATTCACTTTTTCTCCATCAAAATGTATTCCATCCGAATGGACGCATTAGTGCCGCACTACCTTGCGTCTTCACCTTCCCATTACTACTGTTATATCATCATAATGTGGTCATCTGATCTTTTTCCGCTCCCTCCCACACGCATAGGGGATAGAGGGAGGCCGAATGATTTCATTCATTTTTTTAACCATCAGAATGTGGTCCATCGAGATGGAGCTATCCGACTTCACTTTGCCGCCTTCATCACCCTCTCTCTTCCTCCATTTTAAACCATTACAATGATGATACCCGACCTCCCTCCACTTTCTGCGCGTGCGGAGGGTTGAGGGAGGTTGGATGAAAACATTCTGGGGTTTTAAAATAAAAAAATATTTTCGATATTTTACTCTCGCCCATTGCGCCTCCACTTCCCCACCCGCTTTCCATCCCTTTTCACTATCCTATGCCTATTTCCGATTGAAGATCCCATCATCTAGACATTTACCCTACGCTACACAACCATTACTTACATGCACTTAATTGCTTCCGTCAAATTCGTATCGAAACTTAAAAACATTTTACCCTTTTTCGTGTAACCTTTCACCACAGTTTCTGTTGCAACAAAGATTTTATCCATATTCGAACCTAAAAATTGATGATTCCGTTTGTTTTAGAGAAGCCCCGGCATTAGTTGAACTAATACAACATACCAACAGCTCCACCCAACTGGACAGATGATATTTTCTTTCCTGCATAAGCTTGAAAAATGATTTGAACTTCTGTTTTCTTAACGGTAAATAGTTGAACCGTTCCATCAGTATCAGCAACAATTACCTAAACACAATTATTTTTAAATTAAACAATAATTGACGCAGTAAAATTTCAAAGTTCGTTCCTAATGGACTAACCTTCTGTTGCTTCTTATGAGCGTTTGGTAGAAGCTTCAAACAGTTAAGAGAGGTTGTCCCAATATTGCCGTAATCGATCCTGGTAAGTTCCAATTCCATTTTTCGTATTTTTATAAAATTCCTAGGAACTTATGTAGGTCTTACGTATCCAAATAGAAATTGATTGAATGTTTGGTAAAACTTGTTTCCATGGAGATAGTTCAATCGCGGGAGGGAAGAATGCAGAGTAGTGTATCGAAGATAAAGGACACGTTGACCTAAAGTAATTTCAACAGGTTGTTATTTAAAATGCTGATATATAAGAGCATCCATACAGTTTTTGATTTTTTTCCTACGGAATACCCTCCAAGATTGACTTCATATTTTCGATGCAGTTTTTATGATTTAAAATTTTAATGCATTTTGTTAAATTGTATTCTAGCCAAAAATAAACCTTGTGTTGATTTATAGAAGTAGAATCAGCAATTAATTACGCTTTGTCATAACTAACATGTAGAAAAGTTCTCATTTTTTATCGAGAAACGGTTAGCATTTTTCTCAATTATTTGAGACAATCAGCTTCTAATCGAATGATTGGCATCTTAAACTACTTCAAAGCTATCTGATTGAATTATTTGCTTGTTTTGTTTTATTATTTTCAAACATTTGTCACATATCTCCACATTGAGTTAAAAAAAACAAGAGCAATAGAAACCGCTAATCACTTTCACTCTACTGCCATTTCCTGCTTACAACAGAACGATATTCAGCCTTTCAGCCAGCAACATTTCGGACATGACGCACGTCTCTAGTACATTTTTCTGTCACTTCATCAAATCACCCACGCCAATCATCGATCAGCTGTTACACTTCAAAACAAAACGTCAAAATTTATTTATATAAGAAGTTCCCTCCGGATTTTGTTCCTGATTAAAATTCGAAATAATGAATATAAGAAAATTATTAATAGTATCTCGATTTGCGATTCCACCTTTTACTACAAGAACTTCAAAAAAGTTATTAGTTCCGGCCATATTCTCGCGACATTACAGTGATGGTGGAGGAAGAAAAAGTTGCAACTTTAAGACAGCAGCCGGTAAAACTACTTTTATATCGGCTGGCCTCCTATCATTTTTCAAGAAATCTGACGATGAAGAAGAAACTCCTGAGCAAAAACTAGTTACGACGATAAAACGTTCGATACTTTGTATCCAGAGGGAAGAATTTGACAAAGCCGAACAAATGCTTCACTTGGCCTTACGTATGGCTCAGGATGTACAAAGTAAAGATGGAATCACATATGTTTATGATCTAATGGCGAATTTGGCTTTAGAACGAGAGCAGTTTCAGAAAGCGAATAAATTATTTGTTGATGTTATGAAGAGACTGTTCTCGGATGGTTTTAAAGAGGATGATGTTAAGGTATGTATGTGGTTTCTGGTTCTGGATAAGATCCAGAGTTTACAGATCTTATCTTCTTGATTCCTATGCTCCAGCTTCTACATATTAGCTCCAAAATCGCACATATCGCGCAACTAGAAGGTCAAATCGAAAAAGCTGTCCAAGGCTTCGTATGGACGTTGAAGAAGCTCGAGGAAAAAATTAAAGATATGCCAGACGATCAAGAAATAAAAGAACTCTGGGGGCTTACCAAAAATTGGTAGGTTCAATCACTTTTCTCCAAAGCTAGCTTCGTTAAATTATTTATACATTTTGCTCTATCTTGTAAGTCTCATAAACTTTACAAGACTTTGGATTAAATCCAACCTCTACAACAAAAATTATAATTAAATTTTCAACAGGTATGGACAAACCCTGATGGATAACGAAAACTACGCCGAAGCAAAGCAACAACTGCTTGAAGCTTTCGCCATTTTCACAGAAATGAATGGAAAAGTAAACGCGGAGGCCTTGACTTTGTTGAATAACTTAAGTGTAGCGAGCACTTATGTAAGTTTCCGGATCCTAAAAAAATTTTTTTTTTTATATCACTTTTTTATATCACCTTTCTGACTTCTAATTAATCTCAGCTGGAAGACGTTACGTCAGCCCGGAAATACTTAGAAGAAGCCTTAGAAATAGCCAAACAACTGCCCGATGCTGTCGAGACTGGAATGCTTAAAGCGAATCTCGGATTACTGTACCTGAAACAAGGCTTGCTTCAACAAGCCAAGGAAGCATGCACATTTGCCTGGCGATTTGGTAAACGAATGAATCATCAAGAAACCGTCGAACAAGCTGATCATTGTCTCAAAGAAATTAACGCGTTTAATAAATAGGAAAATTATTTTTTTTTCACTATAGTCGTTGCCATGTTTTATATGTATTGTGTTAAATCTATTGTTTTAATTTGTTAAAAGCGAATTAGTTTGTTGTAATGTTGGGATGTATGTTATAGCAAAGAATTTATACCGAACCGTAAAAAATATAAAATGCAAATGATGAACAAACAATTGTGCAATAGATGTAGAAATAAATTTTTTCTACAAAGAATAGGGGATGCGTTTGATATATCTTGAACACCGCAAATCATAATTTGAAGAAATAATCATTATTGTAGCGCAAACAATATCATTTATCGACTAGTTAGCATTAATGGAAGTTTATGTAAAATATGCATAGAGCTCTAACAATATGCAAGAAATTAGCACAAAATGAAAAACTCAAATACGTTGTTACTCTCTTTTCGCTTCATCTATTTACCAACAACATCACGTCTTATCTATTGTTTCATATAGTACATAAATAGGTACATATTATTATCATAATCGTAACTACAGTTCTTTTGTATCTTCATATTACCACAAACAACAATAACTACGACATGCACACGCAATACGTACAAAATATATCTCAGATTTTCTCACCAAAAATTTAATTCACTATACGATGTCTACCGTTAGTTACATTAAATGTACTTTTATTCAATTAATTATTTTATTCCTAAGCACTATTCGAAGTTTGCAATGATAACCATTAATCCTACGCCAGCTAGTAATGCTGATATTTCCTTAAGAGATTGAACGAGTTTTGTAGATTCCTCGAGTAATTCGGGCAGAACACTAACAGTTGCAATGTAAATAAACCCGCCGGCAGTGAATGGTAGCACCCATGAAGCAGCCGCACCACTTCCCGCTCCAATCAGCGCTAGAGCTGTTCCGGCCAGTGCCCCCAAAGCCGTGACCAGTTGCAGCAGCATGGCCTTTCGCTTCGAACATCCCGACTTTATCAAAATAGCGAAATCGCCAATTTCGTGAGGAACTTCGTGCAAGAGAATTGTTATGGTGGTCACGAGACCGATACTGTTTCCTGCTAAGTATGATGCACCGATTGCCAGACCATCTGTGAAGTTATGTGTGAAGTCTGCTGCCAAATTTAAGTACCCTGCGATTGACACATTGTCCTCCTCCGCTTCTTTCGCCACCTTTTTGCTGTCGGACTTCTTTTTATTTGTTGATTTCTTATCATCGGACTCGTCTTTTTTAGTATTTGCAGCTGCGGTTGGTTTTGGAGCAGGTTTTTCGCCATGGCTATGTCCATGATCGCCTTTGATCAGTCTGACACCTTTTTCTACAGCCAGGAACGTTATGATGCCGGACAGCACCCACAAGCCAATGGTCATGTCGTGCGAATGATTGTGCCCTTCTTCGTCATGGTGGTGATGCGAATCGCTTTCATGAGGAGTTGCAGCGTGCGGGATCAAGTGCAAGAAAGCATCGCCAAGCAAGCCGCCAGATGCAAAAGCCAATAAAACTTTCAGGCGTGGTTTCATTTTTTCCGTGTTATCTAACGGAATGAAGTACAGGATGAGGAATGGTGCGGCACTGATTAGGAGCGTTGAACCCATTGAATGGACCCAGACGTTGAACATATCTGAAATGTAAAGAAATATCTAGTTCAATTTTTTTCTAGGTCATATTTCAAACCATTCTCAAACCATTCAGCAATGAAAATTAACAAGACGTGAAGTAATTGGTTTAGTAAAATTTCGTCATACAATAACAAATTCACGTCCATCGCTTCTTTAAATATGATTTTAATCTTTTCAATGTTATTTATATTGTACGGGTGCATTAAGGACCACCCCGATGACCGAGTTGGAAATGATTCTGGGGCTGATGCCCCTCGACCGGTTCATCTTTCAAAGCGCATGCTTAGGGACAATATGCGCCAAAAATGCAAACATGTGTTACGATTCAAATCAATGGAGCTACAGTAGTATTCTTACAGAATGCCGGAGACGGTACCACTGGGGACAGGAAACACGTAAGCAAAATAATACACCTTGACAGGAACTTCCAGAGAACAGACTGAAGGATAATTTTGACGGAAGATGGATTTGCACGGACGGGTCAAAGACGGACACAGGAGTTGGCTCGGGCATTTATTCAACATACCTCAACCTGAATCTGTTTCAGTCTGAAGTATTTAGACGCATGGTAGTTGAGTCCATTATCAGAACATCAATCAACCAAACCAAACACTGCAGGACAGTCATTCTCGCTCTAGCATCTTACATATGCAATTAAAATAACTTTTAACGCATACAGAGTGGCTGGCGAGGTAAAACATACTCTTATCCGCATTAAGTGGGTGTCAGGGCAGAGTGGTGTCATAGGATAGGTTCAGGATCTGTAAATAGTCCCTATATTGCTGTTACACGGTCAATTGCTGACACCACGATCAGATTAGATGTGATCATATGCTCTAAACTAAAGTCCGAATGGGAAAACAGGTCGGACTGTGGAGTAGTCAGGACATTTAGGTCATCATCCATTTCAAGCATAAACTGGAAACTGCTCAATTTCAGCAAAAACTGCTTGAGAGCGACGAATGGCTTGTTCACAGGGCGCCGCTTACTGCATCTTGTGCGAATAGAATAGGATTGGCATCCAGCAATTTTTGCAAGATGTGTGAGATGGAAGAGGATACCATCGAGCATACTCTTAGAGTGATCAATTGGTAGCTCAAGCTAGCCAGCGGGCGGTGGCAAATGGGCTGAAATTGTCAGCCTAATGCAAGTTCGGCAAAATCTCGGCAAAATCTCCCTCCGGAAACTCAAGCTTGTAGTCGTCGCTGATACGACCTGGGGCCCTATTATGATTCAAATTCTGAAATCGGAATTCGTAAAATTTTCCGACTCGCCAATGGTCGGAATTTCGTATTATAATCTATTCCGAAATCGGAATTTAATACCTGTTTTCAACTGCAAACAGCTTCACTCGAATGGGCTAAATCGTTTCCAGATTTCCAATACATTTCCAATCAATTGTCAAAATAGCTATTTAAATTTGAAAAAGTGGCACGGAGTTTCAATATTGCTTCCTAACATTGACTATATGGTAATTTATTTTGCTTTGCCTAAGTATGGTCAGTCGAAAATAACAAAAAATAAAGATTAAAATTTAATAAGTCGAAATAAGTCCACTAGTTGAGGAGAATCTTATAAGAATGTAGTATCACGAATTCTAAAATTGGTGGCAAAATTACGATTTATAACACACGGTGTCTACCAGTTACCCGAATTCCAGGTTTTACTTACGTATATCAATCGTACTGTGAAAACAAAGAAATTCGAAAATTAAAAATCCGCCAGAATCCGCCAAAAAATCCGACCACAAATGAGCCGTCGGATTAGACAACTCGCCTTCGGAATTTACAATCCGAAGTTGGCGGATTCCCGTGCAAATAGCAAATCATAATACGAAAATACGATATCGTATGAATTCCGATTTCGGATTTTGATTCATAATAGGCCCCCTGGTCACCAAGCATTTCTCCAAACCTTTCAACTAATACGTCTATAAGTACTTCTTACGGTCTGATACCGAAATTCTCAACCTAATACCATCTTAATTAATACATGTTTTCAGTAGCAACAAACTGATAAGTGCTATGACGTACCAAATCAAATAGATAACTGCAAATGCAGAGCCTTATCAATATCTTATTATCACAGATGAGAATAGACAATGAATGTTTAATTAATACCCAATGCGATCATGTGTCTACTAAATAATAGCAATTTTTTTTTAACTTATTTACAGGTGAATGCTTATTTAGGTGGACGATTATAATCTATGTTAGATTAAAAGCCTTAAGCGAAAAATGTTATTAATGTATAAAGCATTTAGATAGATACTGTTAGGGTAAATAGCACTTTCAATTTACTTTTGAAGCCGATATTTTTTAGAATTTAATAAAAAGAATATATTTGGTAAATTTGGATCTTATCTAAAATATATATATCCACGAAAAATTTATGAAATAAATACACTTCGCCGTAAAATTCAACTTGTCGTCCGATCCAGCTTCAATGTTTTGGAGAGAAATACCAAAATATCGGTATATTCTTCAATTTGCATTGCTGTGGGTTTGCCAGCTCCATGCCCAACTTTCTCATAGACACGAAGTAATAACGGATAAGTTTGAAATTTAGATCTCCCGGCAATTTCTTGTATCGTGGCGGCAAATTTGAATGAATGCAATGGACTAACCCGATCATCGTGTTCCCCCGTCAATATCAACGTGGCTGGATATCTGTCTCTTTCGCTTCTCAGCCCTCGGATATTATGCAATGGTGAATATTTATACAGTGCTTCGAAGTCATTTCGATCGCTCGTATCTCCGTATTCCGGAACCCAGGCTTGTCCGATCGTAAATTTACTGAACCGTAGCATGTCCAGGACACCAACGTCTATTATGGCTGATCGATAGAGATTGGGGTGTTGTGTGATGCAAGCACCAACCAGCAGACCACCGTTCGAACAACCCATTATGCAGAGAGTCTTTTGAGAAGTGTACTGCCGACAGATTAGGTACTTGGCAGCCCACATAAAATCATCGAAAGAGTTCTGCTTGTTGAGACGTCTGCCTGAGTCATGCCAATTCTGGCCCTTTTCTCCGCCTCCGCGAATGTTTGCTGCAGCGTAAATCCCGTCGAAGGTTTCTATGAACATCAGAGCGAATAAGCTGAAACGTGGCAGCAAGCTGATACCAAAGCCTCCATATCCGTACAAGAGACATGGACGTAGAGGGTCCCTAGAATTCCGTTTGCGTTGCACCAAGTGGAGTGTGATCTCTGTCTTGTCCTTCGACTTGTACGTTTGAATGTCATACTCGTACTTGTTGGGGTCAACATTTTTTAGGCTTTTGTTTATATCGCGCAGCACCACAGGCTGAGCTTTTTCAAGCTCTGCGTCAGCCACATCAAACTTATAAATAATCCCGGCATTTACGTAAGACGTAAAGTAGTAAAATATTTCCGAATATCGCGAATCGCAGTGTAAAGCGGCCACGGAACCCTTGTCCAAAGAAATAGTCCGCAAAAGCTCGCCAGACACTAAGGACCGTATTTCCAAGATACTTATGACAACATCTAGGTAGTGGAGAACTAATTTGTCTTTTGCACAGCAGGCATCCGTCAAAATTCTCTGATCGTCTTCCTTGATCAAATCAACCCAGTCGGACTCATTTACTGTTTTCAGGTTGATATTCACTATTCGAAACCGAGGTGCATTTTTATTAGTGAAGACTAGAAACTTGTCATCGATGTTGGTTATATAGGAATACGAAGCGTCCATTTTTTCAATAATTGGATTTACTTCTATGTTTTCATAGCCAGGGTTACTACTGACTCTGAGGTCAGCGTAGTACATTGCATTCTCACTTGAACCTGCTCTAGCATCGATGATTAAGTAGTTTCCACAATGCGACACTCTGCCTTGCAACAACCATGACGGATCCAAAAACTTTACGACCAATTTATCTTTTTCTGCCTCAGTGAATATTGTGTGGTAGAAAATTTTGTGGTTTTTCAACTTTTCCGTCTCCGAGCCCACCGCTTGGCCAGCTTGTTCCGTGAACTTACTATAGAAAAATCCGTTGTTGTCATGTGTCCACGAAACGCCCGAAAATTTAACATATTTAATAGCCTCTGGAAGGTCTTCTTTTTTGCTTAGATCCTTAATCAAGATAAGTAGCCAGTCTGATCCTTTTTCGCTTAGTCCATAAGCATAATATCTTCCATCTCGTGAAAATTGTCCTATCTGTAGCGCAACCGTCCCGTCGTCCGACAACAGATTCGGATCGAAAAAGACCTGAGGCTCGGCATCCAGCGTGTCCTGTTGGTAGATGACAGCCTGGTTTTGGAGGCCGTTGTTCATTGAGAAATAATATTTGTCGCCTTGACGAGAAGGAAGTCCGTATTTCGGATAGTTCCAGAAGCTGCTCAGTTGTTCTTTGATTTGAGATCGATTGGCGGAATTCTCCAAAAACTCACGGCTAATAGCATTCTGAGCGGCAATGAACTCTTTTGTTTCACTCGATTCTGGATCTTCCAGATAACGGTACGGATCGGGTATAGTTCGATCGAAAAATTTATCTGCAGTGGTTTCATCTTTTCGCAATTTCGGATAGTTGAATTTTGATTTGCTGGTCATCGCGAGAATTTAGTTGTTCTTGTTTTTGTGTTTTTGTTCGTAAATTTTGTGCTAAAATCGTAACGAACAGACAAAGTCCTACGTTCGATGTCTAAAATGTTTTCGGGATTATTTATCGAATGACAATATGACAGGGCATTTTTGACGCTAAACGTAATGACTTAAAATATCTATGGGGTAATCTTGAAGCATCCGAGTAAGGTGAAATTTTTTCGTGTTTCGAAAAAATGAGTGAAATAGCAATTAAATAGTTTATATCATGAAAGAGTATTGAGTTCTACTTATAAAATTAGAGCTAGGAGAGGCAACAATTGGATTACGGAAGATATAATTAAGGAAATGGATAAAAAGAAAATGTTATATAAAAGAATGAAAATGAATCCAAGTGATGCCAAACTTACTTCTGATTACAGATCCTTGAAGAATAGAGTATGTTCCATGATCAGAATTGCTAAGAAAGACCAGGTTAGAAGACATCTTATTTCTGCTGAGGGTGATGTTAGGAGAGTTTGGAAATTCATCAACCAAGAACTCTTGTTGGGCAATAGGATAAACAAATCTAACTCTATCATCACTGCCGATAATCTCGTTGATCATTTCAGCTCTATAGGTGAAAAACTTATTGAGGACTTAAAAATGAAGTTTAACCTTGATAATTTTGAACGTCAGAACATTCCGTTGAGTTCAAAGTCTCTCTTTTTCGAGCCTACTGATGCTGGTGAAGTGTTTGTCATAATTAACTCATTGAAGAATTCTTCACCTGGAATTGATGGAATAACTTCTGAAAACTTGAAATTAGTCGCTACTCAGATATCACCTTATATTTCTGCAATCATTAATAATCACATTACCAAAGGTGAATTCCCTACAGAACTGAAAGATACCATGATAGTTCCTATTCATAAATCAGGCGACGATGTAGATCCTTCTAATTACAGGCCAATTGCTTTTACAAGTTCGTTTAGCAAAATTTTCGAAAAAATTATCAGTAAAAGACTATTTAAGTTTATAGAAAACAGTGTAGGATTTGATGCACATCAATATGGTTTTTTACAAAAAAGTAACACAACATCAGCAATAACTGATGCCTTACAATTTATTAATTGTGAACTTGATTCGAATAAATATGTGGCTGCACTGTTTATTGATTTAGCGAAGGCCTTTGATACAGTTAATCATATCACTTTGTAGGAAAATCTGAGCGAACTTGGAATAAGAGGCTTGGGACTGGCGTTAATTGGTAGTTTCCTAAAAGGCAGAAAAGTTCTGGTTAGGTTTAATGATGAAATAAGTAAACAACGAGTAGTTAACATTGGTGTTCCTCAAGGGTCGATTCTAGGGCCAATTTTATTTTTACTCTATATCTATAATTTATATTTCTCTGGTCTGACTGGAAAATATATTATTTACGCTGATGATACCCTCTTGCTATACTCTGCTAACTCTACTGAACTTCTGGAGCGACAAATAAATAATGATTTAATTGTTTATGGGTCCTGGCTTTTGGGAAACAGGCTTACAATCAATACCTGTAAAACTAGTTACATGGTATTCAAGCAGATTAATAAGAATGAGATTTGCCTTAGCATTAGAATACATGGAGAGGAGATACAAAGAGTGGCTATATCTAAATACTTAGGACTAATTATTGATGATAGATTATCTTGGTCCCCTCACATAAGTAATGTGAAATCTAAGTTGGTTTTCTGGGTTAGGCTGTTCAGAATGAAATATTACTTGGATTTAGAGCTAAAAAATATGATATACAACTCTTTTGTGCTGCCTAAGATTACTTACGGTATTTTGAATTGGAGTCAAACTTCAGAGATGAATATTGACTCAATTCATAGAATACTCAATAGGATAGTCAAGGCAGTGCATGGACTTGATAGACTGACTCTAAGTGATATACTATACAGACAAACGGATAAATTCAATGTAAGGGATATTATATTTATGGAAAAAGCTAAGATAATATATAAAATACTCAATAACAATATAAAATCTTCGATATGTCCAATAAAATACTGTGATTATCACAGCTATCACACAAGATTTAAAGATAATCTCAGGCTTGATATCGCTAGAACGAATAGAAAACATAAAGATCCTATTAGATTAGCTATGGAAATCTTTAACAATTTACTTAACTCTGTGAAGAATGCTAGGTCTTTTCCCGTCTTTAAAAGGCTGCTGAAGAATCACATTAGAACCATGTAACGTAAATTACGTACTATTTACTACTAGTTTTTTTTCTACTAATTGCTGATTTTTGCATCCCTCATACCAGCACTCTGTTGCTGTCTGGGAAGCACTTTCTCTCGTTTTGTTTTCTTCTTGAAAATCCTATAATTAATTTTTATTTATATTATGAAAGAGCTTCTTCTTCTTCTTTGCATGCTTTATTTTTTTTTTATTTGTCATCTTTTACACTAACTTCCCATCAACTAACTCTATCTTACTTTCTTTATTCTCCATTTATCCTATTTATGTTTTCTTTTTAATTATTATATAATATAATTTCAATTTAAATGTGTCGAGAGTGTGGTTTGGGATTCCTTTCCTATCCTATTCCCTTTCGGGGGATGATGATAATTTTAATTGCTTGTTTCTTGACTAAGTGGCTTAGCCTACTGCTGCTAGGAAGAAGAGGCTTTGCAATGAAGCTGACCCCATTGTGTTATTGTGTTAAAAAAAAAAAAAAAAAAAATAGGCTATGTAGCGTAGTGATGCGCGATTGTGGGATGTTTCAAGTTGTCATCACGCTCCAATGAGCATAAAGAATATATCTTTTAAATTTTGTGAAAATTAATAACAGGCCAGACACTTCAGTACTATACAATGCTCAAATTAAGCAAGGAAACAATTAACTAGAAATGTTGTTTTTAATCAGAAAGTAAAGAAACAACGAAACTAAATAAATTACGTTGTTTTCTTATCAATTTCAGGGTAAAATCTCTTATCATACATACTTTTGTATTGAAAATTTATGACTTTATAGAGTGTGTATATTTTATGTGAGGAACAAAGACGTATTTTTAGACCAATTGCTTTTTTATAGATGGCAGTACACTGAACTTACGAAAGACAATTGAAAACAGTTCATCTTAACTAGCTTGTTTTAATTTGATACAGACCTTTTTCGTTTTGCCACAAAATAGCCATTGTACTTTTCCTGATAACACTCTAGATACAACTGTTGCTCTACACTCTTTTAATAGCTTTCGAATTACATCCAAACTTTTACCGTACTAAATACTGGATTTGCATCCCCGTTACCTTTACTCTTTTGACCGGAAACAAACATTTTTTTCAAAAACTAAACATTTTAATAATCACATTCGCAATAAGTCACGAATTTCAACCAGGAAATAAGATATTAGCGAATTCCAACGTAAAATGCATCTTATCAGAGATATAGCAGAAAACAATGGCATTTTATCAGTCTAAAGTGCTCCACACATTCACTTCAGACCTACTTAGAAGTATGGCTGGAAGTGGAGCAGAAATTATCTGAACTATCCTATGGAAATTAGAGCAGTAATTCACTCTTTAATACGTTTCGGTCAATACTTGTAATCTAGAGATAAGATAAAATGATTTACAGCCGCCGTATTTAATGTAAATGACAATTTGCGGGGGAGAAAGAATGTTGGGACTGTTTTCGCCCACATTGAAGTTATCAAGTTATGCACTGCGAAATTTGTCAAAAGCAATTCCGCTTTGAATAAACTTATGAGCAAGGTAATTTTAATATACAACTTCATATTACTAACCTAGCGGAGGAGAAGATGCAGTTTGTTTGGCGTTAGCGCCATGGCCATGGTGATGATCATGGTGATGGTTGTGATCATGGTGATGGTTGTGATCATGGTTATGGTCATGATCGTGGTGATGATTCTCGTGCTCATGATGGTGATGATGATGTTGGCGTTCCTCCTGCATCTTACGAAATTCTTCATTAGCCTGCCGCGAATACTTAAAACTTGGCGGCTCCTCGAAATCATGATCATGCTCATGGCTATGATCGTGCGACGCGCATCGTTCCGGTAACGTGAAAAACACAATCACTAAAATCACTGCAATAGCTACGTAGCGTCGAAGCGAAACATTTCGATGCACTTGGACGCCACTACTGTCCCCAGTATTTCGCATTGTTCCGACACTTTGAGAAGTCCGAGTAGTCCTTGCAGGATTTGTTGAGAATTTTCCACGCCAACTATCGAAACCGAACCGCTAAAAATTTGGTTACACGTCACACGAAACTCCGTCACACAGCCGCTCGTTGGTCAGTCGGGGAGAAAAACAAGATTTCAGTCGATGATACCGGACGCGACGAGTGGCAAATTCAATGACAGCATCATCCCGTGCCTGCGGTGCGGAAAAAGAGCTTAACGAACTGTCAAAATAGATAGCTGTTCAAATTGAGCATAGTTGAGGTTATCTCCAACCTAAGGCACTGCCAGGCCAGATAAACGTAATGCGCTCGTTTGTTGCTCAAATTATATCCATGCAATTTTCGCCTTCAATCAATGCAGCCCAATAGATATCGTTGATTAGTTGCACGTTCAACCAATTTTTCTGATCATTTTTATACGACGGTCTAAATATATAAATAATGCAACTGACTTTATTACCTTAAGCGACCAAATACTTCCTTCAAGCAACTATCATTCCTCAGAAGATAATTTACTTATGGCAGCACTTCCACAACATTGGATCGAATCTTCGCTCAACCGCCATTACGAATATCTGCACGGCACACCTTAGCTCTGTTTTCTTTCATGTCAAACTTTATCAGTTGTCATTTAAAAGCGCTCAACGGTTTGCATCTACCTGTTTACATTGCGCAAAAAATGTAATTTACCCTTACCAAGTGCTTGATATATAAACAAAAACAATTTATTTTCATACTAACCAGCTCTTACTATAATGTCTACTAAAAATACACCGGTAAATCAACGTTACATTAAATCCGGATCGAATTCCAATTCGCTTTTCAAGCATGTTACGCGACGAAATTTTAACAAATCGGGTTCGTTAAATACAACGGCGGAGAAAAGTGTAAGTGAAAGTGTTCTAAATACAGCGTTTGCGTCGACTGCTTCATCATCAGCCTTCCAAAAGACTCCCGCTTCCAGTTCGAAGGGCTCACGTTCGAAAATTCCGTCGAGCACTTTGAATGCCTGCTACACACCGTCGTCACTGTTCAAAAACAGCAAATATGCCGGCACAACTTCGACGCCAACACCAACAACAACGCTCACTGCGAAAAGTTTGAAGTTTACCACTCCGAAAAGCGCGGGTAAAGTGAGTGATCATGGAACACCGGAATGTTACTCGAAAGTTTCACTTGAGACTCCTCGGCGTGCGAAGTCTGTTGGTGAGCAGATTCATTCCTTAAAGGACACTGAGATAAGTAACCTACAAGTGGCCGTTCGAGTCCGGCCCCTGAATACCCAGGAATGCCTGAATCCTTCGGTAACAAATATCGTTCAAGTCGATGGCAACGAGGTGACCGTGACTACCGGGACTACAGCGGATAATTTGGGAGGAGTTAGCCACAGTTTTCAGTATGATCATGCCTTCTGGTCTGTGAATTCCGATGATCAACACTATGCTAGCCAGGAGCATGTTTTCCAGAGCGTGGGTCTCCCATTAGTTGACAAGGCATTTGAAGGTTATAACGCATGTTTGTTCGCATATGGCCAGACAGGGTCAGGGAAGAGTTACAGCATGACCGGTATTGAAACAGACGATAACGACTTGGACCCGAGGTCCGAAGCAGGGGTCATCCCAAGATTCTGCAAAGAGCTGTTCAGACGAATAAACTCCCTGAAGAAGGCCATTGAAGTAGAGATCGAAGTGAGCTATTTCGAGATCTACAATGAGAAAATCCATGATCTACTCTGTGTTTCCCAGCTTGAGACCGGTGCCAACTCAAATCCGAATAAACGAAGTGCCTTGAGAGTACGCGAGCACCCTGTCTGGGGTCCGTACGTAGTTGATCTGAGTACTCATCCTGTGGACTCCTATGCCGCGTTGAAAAACTGGTTAACGGTTGGAAACAGTCAAAGGGCCACGGCTGCAACTGGAATGAACGATAAGAGCTCAAGATCACACTCGATTTTCAACATTGTAATGAATTTGTCGGAGATCGATGAGACTTCGCAGGGCGTGAGCAAAAAAATCAAACACACGAAGCGAAGCAAGATCAGCTTGGTGGATCTGGCTGGGAGCGAAAGAATAAACCACGGGTCAATAACAGGCGATCGTGTACGGGAAGGAGTCAGCATAAACAAGAGCTTGTTGACGCTGGGAAAAGTGATTGCAGCGCTTGCCGATTCGAAAAAAGGACCTACCGCGTTTGTGCCGTATCGCGAATCAGTGCTAACTTTCTTGCTCAGGGTGAGTACTTTGAAACTATTTTCGATATTTTCTTTCTATATTTTCAATAATAGGCAGACTTGCGAAAAGAAATACGTTTCGAAAATTTACTATTCACAAAATACAAATAAACTTCTATTAATCTTCATTCAATATACTTTGGAAATAACCAATGGTGAAGTCAAGAACATACTTGGGCTTGTTCTGCAACAAAACCATCAAGTAGTCTTTTATCATCGATTTAGCCTGGCTGTTATCTTCCAAATACGACTTAATTTCCGCTTTCTTTTCTTGTTTGAAGTCGAGGTACTTCGAGAATAACTGAATGTCATGCTCCCACATTGTTTCCAAATTATCGAGGAAACCACAAGGTGGTATCCTTGCCAAGGGATTCATGTGAAAGAAATATGGACAATCTTGCCAACGGTGTCTAACTATATGCCCGCTAGACAAAAAGTACGTCTTCGAAATATCGGGCTTCAGTTTGGCTCGGAATAATACTTTTACAATGCGAATTGTTTCATAGGGCCGATTGTTAATCATAAGAAGCTTTCGTTTGCCGATATTGTAAACCGCGCGACAGACTTCGCCTGAAAATAACATGCTTAAACGTTCGAAAGGGTGGCGAAGTGGTGAAACCTTACCACTAATGTGCATTGACCACACCTCCAAATCACCTCGGAACTTTTTCACAATCAAATAGCGCATAAGGGCGAATCCGCCACCGTCCAAAATGAGATTGCCTTCTACTTTCAAGTTTATGATTCCACGATGCCGTTTCACTACACCTTCCTCAGTAGAGGTTCGAAATGCAATGAATTGGTCCTGCTCTTTAAACACATGCACGGACTTTTCCTAAGATTTTCGAAGCAATAGTTTTTGTGCCAACTTCTGTAAATTTCCTTACCTGCTTCCAATCCACCTTGTGCAACGCCTCGGTTCTTTTCTCTTCGATAAGATCAAACTGCCTGTCCACAACAGCCAGTATAGTACTCGTGGCCCCGCTATTTTGAAACGAAAACTGTGACGTGCAATATGTTATAATGTGGGCTTGGGCCTGCTCCACACTTATGCACATTCCACCGAGCTCTTGAGTAAGATCCACGTCCACAGCCTGCGACTGCCTGCCAGCATCAAAATGATAACCTTCCTTTTCATCATCTGGCTCCCGATCTCGACTCACTATCAACGTTTCACTAAATGAAATCCGATCAAGGACCTTCTTACTCACCGGCAAATCCAAAAACGTGCCAATTTGTGGAATGTCGTATTCCGGTTCTCCCAGCAACGAACGTTTCTCAGATGAAGCCAAGGACACTTGCTCGGTGTCTGTACTTGATCTTGACGCACAAGTGCATATCGAGCCACAGACTTCGACGCATTTGAACTTACCGCGACGGCTTGATGCTGCACTCGGTACAAATGAAGACTGTTTGCCTTCCGATTCCGTTCCATCGGGCGTTGGAATGTAAAGCGCAATTTCTGCTCCTTTCACGTGACCTAGAGACGAGCCGACAATGCTCGAATCGAGAGACTCTTCCGGACGTAGTGTCTGTTTATGGGGCGGCGTCGCAAGATCTATAGGATAGACGTCCGAATCGCGAGCTAAGTTAGCCGAACTGGGCCATGACGGAGGTTGGTGGAGGCTTCGCAAAGACGATATGGTTTTTGAACGAAGTGTGTGGTCTGTGCTAAGGTATGCTGAAGGTTCCGAGTCGGTTTTTATTAACTCTGGCTGTGATTTTTGTGAGGATTCTTCGTCTTCGTCGTCAGCGTAATGCATTATGGTAGTTTGCGGCAGGCAGGAGGTTAAGAAAATATAGAAAAACACACCTAAGCGTAAGAAAGGTGAGAAGTAGGAAATATTGAATTGTGTCAAAATATTCGAAGCATACTTGTAATGGGAAATTGTAAGAACTTTGGAATTTAAAATATTTGTTTGTTAGATTACAGATAACCTTGCAATCGTTACAGCGACAAATTATCTGCTTTTTAAAATACAATTCAACATATTTGCCTGCTTTTTCAGCATATTCGCCTGCTACTCTAGTACATTTTTGGATCTTTCAATTAGTTTATAGTATAACTTCTAAAAATGTTTGATCCTTGTCGAAAAATTAAGCCGAATCTGCGTCCTTCACTTCTTCATCGTTTGAAAATTTGTTTCCACGATGTTAGTTTTTTTCAATTCTAGGAAAAGATAGCTAAAGTCAGGACTGTAAGCTGAGTGATCTAAGTTAATGAAGCCCACCTTATGCAGGACAGCCAACGTAAAACGACTCTTGTGAACAGGCGCGTAGTCATGCAAAAGGAAGATACATTTGGTTAAATTTCCTCATCTTTTTTCTTTGATGGTTTCTTTCAACTGCTATAGAATTGCATAGCATTTTCCGGTTATGGAAACAACTTTGTTTTTAAAATCGATCAACAATATCCCTTCCCAAAAAGCGATCGCCATGATTTTTACAACAGACTGTGACACCTTGAACGTGGTAGATTTTTGTGAAAAGAGTATTATTTAGAATCAGGCTTATAATGTTGAATCCATGTCTCGTCTCCATTAACGATTCGAATTAATACTCCATATTCGTCTTCACTACAGAGGACCAAAAACGCGCAACAGCACTCCACGCGCTGTTGTTTTTGACATCGAAAATCCAAGTTTTTTTTAAACTAACGTTTAATGGAGTTATTACATTGTTTACAGCTTTCTGTGAATCAATATAATAGCTAAACGTTAGGAAATCATTCTCTTTGATACAATCGCTTTGTCAGCTCGTCTACAGCCACGAATATAATATACAGCCCCTGTTCATCGAATTAGGACCACTCAAAATTTTCTTGAAATTTGTTCTTTTCTTGTTGGTAAACATGATGGAAGCAAAAATGTTAGAAAAGAATTGTAGTTTTTGGATAATTGTTTTATTGACTATTAATTATTGAACAGCATATTTTAAAAATATTTTAATACTCAGTAGGACCACGTTTAACACATAACTGCACTTATTCGTTCTGGCATGCTTACATAGCATCGCTCTATCATTTCTCTAATTTCGGGGCTATTTTCCCATACATCTGCAATATTTTGTTTCAAGACCGTTAGTGTAGGATTAGGAAGGGAATAAACTTTGGTTTTGAGAACACCCCAAACATTTTCAATTGCATTTAAATCAGGAAAATTACCTGGCCAAGGAAGAACGGGAATGTTATGGGCACTAAAAATATTTTTGTTGACCGGGCAGTGTGGCAGGGTGCACTATCCTGCATAAAGGTGTCAGAAAGTTCTCAAGACTTTAAATAATTAAAATGCGGTGTTAGAATGTCCTCGATGATCTCTCTGTAGACATCCTGGTTCATTGTCCCGTCGACAAAAAACAATGGTCCAGGTCCGTCGGCGGGGATACAAGACCATATCATTATGGATGGAGGATGTTTCACGGTCGTTACAACGCATTCTTCGTTATACCGCTCTCCTGGCCTTCTATGAACAAACTGGTGGCTCTCCGTAACATTTTCTAACCTGCATTCATCACTAAATACTATCTGAAAAAATTCGAGAAAAACTCGTCTTATTAATATTTCGTTTTTGAGTGATAACTAAACAGGTAAATGCGGTTTAAAAATGCCAAATACCTGTTTAAAACCTGGTCTTGCCCACTGCAACGGAGCTTGACGCATTTTTGCTGTGAGTTTTGGTTTTCTTACTGGTCATCTTGCTTTATGGTCGGCTTCGTACAAGCGTCTCCTTATCGTCATTGGAGATATTTCGATACTTTCGCCTTGTAACTCTTGATGCAACGTATTAAGAGATGCAAAACGATTTTCGGTAGCCTTAAGGACAATTCTTCGGTCAGTTCGAGGCGCTGTCTTCCTTTGACCGCGACAATTTTGATGCTTATTGCTCGATTGTCCTTGATTTTCTTCCAGCGATTTCGATATTCTCATCACCGTTTGGTGAGATACTTTCTCTCTTCTCGCGTTTTCGCGAAAAAAAGTGTTCCGATCTTCAACAGAGAAATTATACCTGACTTTTTTTCATTGGTAATATCTTTGCACTTTCCCATTTTGGTTTTTTCCAACAAAATTTACCAAATAGACTGCATTTTTAAAATGTCCAATATTTTCAACTTTTACCACAATTATTTATTACTCCTGCTTTCACAGATAATCACTTGCCTAACAAATTCCGAATAATGATGAATTTTGAGTTTTTTCCGCTGATTTATATAGTAACACAAATCTCACTAAACACGTACATCAAGAAGGACAGGTGAACAATAATCTCGAAAAAAGGATAAAGGGTTTATGGTGTCGCTACGAGTAAACATTCCTAAGGAATGATAAAAATTGTGAGTGGTCCTAATTCGATGAACAGGGGCTGTACTTCAAGAATTGCATTGCCAAATCTCTTGATGGCGAAGGCTGCTCCAAGGCATTTGAAAATTCGGTAGAAATTACAGCAAATTCGATTTTTCTCGTCGATAATAGCCATATGGCTTGAGTCCAATCTTTACGATCGCTCCTGTCCGATATAAGTCCTGCCTGTCAACTCCCTTTAAACCCAAAACTGGAGTTCGTCAAGGATCCACATTGGGACCTCTTCTATTTTTGGTTCATGGAAATGACCTGTGAGTGTCTTTTTAACGCGGAAAACCAAAACATAAACTAGACTATTGAGGACGCATAGTACTCCAGAGTTTGATCCTCTGCCTCAATCTATCTCATCCTTAAAGTAGCTTTAGCCAAAAAAGGGTCAACATGTAATTGAAATTTTCTGTTTGTTGACTGTAAATCATGAATCAAGGAAACAAGATTACTACAATAGGTTTTCGCTGTTCGGCGCTGCATCTTATTTCGTCACGTACCGGAGACCGGCGAATCAGGGAAAAATAGTCGAGTGTCTGAATTTTATTGAATTTTTCTTTTCATTGTATAAGATATGTAAAAGACAAAGTTAGAGAATATTTTTTTATTGTTTTACTTTAAATTCTTGACAAAATGAATAGTTACGGTATAATTTAGATGTAAGACAAACTTAATCACAGATAGGAACTTAATTATTAATTTATAATTACAGGTGCATATTAATATAATCCGCAGAAGTATTGCCAAGCAATATTTATTAAAATTTTGTTTATATTACAATTAAAAAAGTCATAACTGATTAATAAAATATAAAAAATGTTTGTTACATTAAACTAATTTACCTAATGAAATCTACTGAATTTATGTACCGGACTTTAAAATAGTAGACACAGCGCTGCCTAATTGATAATTTGCCATAAATGATCATTTAAGTGCTGTCTATCATTTGCTAATTCTAAATAAACATCGTTCAATTATTAAATTAAAATTTATTTAAATATCGCTTGATTATACTTTAGCTTTAGTCATTAATCCTTGAATGAGCTGTGAGCTCATTCAACTATGCAAAATTATAATAATTTCTTTGTAAAAAGTCATCTATTTCAATAATTTTCACGTCGATCTTGCTCCATTTGTGCTCTAATTTAATGAATTACAGCATGAAAGAGGCAACATACACTTCAAGCAGTTTCAATTGCTCCATTTTAGATCAGCAATTTAAGTGCCCGTCTGCCTAGATTTGCAACATCCAATAAACTCATTAACAGAAACATATATATAGAAAACAGTACTCTTCATTCACCTAAAAACCAGTTAATTCCGGATGATTTCTAGGCGTGTTTGCATCTTATTTCGTCATAAGTAGGTGTGGCCACGCTCATGTCGTAACCTTTAGTACTTGATCCATGACTGTAAATATAATAAAATAGAACACAAAAAAATCATTTGATTAAGTGCAGCTTCAAATTAGTTCTTACCAATCTGCAAAAATAACTTCCATCAAATTTTGTTTCAAAAATAGTGTAGACAAGGAAAGCAAGTTACAAACCCCCAAAATAGGAAAACTGGCAAAAAAATCGATTCTTTTCGTTCAAATAGATTTTTGCCACATGTTTCAAATAGATTTCTTATCGCAATCAATTTGAAATCATCAATCAGGTCGATTAAATACGAATATGCCTGATCATAAAATCATCTAGCAGGTGCGCAAGAGAACTTTTTTATTTCACTAGCAACGATCGTCTTCCGTAATTACAGTTTACGACGTAAAGCGTTACTGGAAGATAATGAAGTACTTCCTCATTAGCATTCTAAACGCGCGTTCTTTTGTCAACGGCTTTATATGGTTTTAGGTTTTATCTTTTTGTGATCCGGTCCTTACTTCCTCACAATTTCGTGTCATTTTTAGCAGGTATAATACACTTATGAATTATGGACTAGAATAAGTTTTGATAAATATGGCATAAATTGTATGAACTTAAATTTATATGCATGTGTAGACGGCAATAAATATTCTAGAATTTTTAGAGACTCACTTTAAAAAAAAACCCCCTGTTTAGTAAGACGATTTCTTGCAATTAAGTGCAAAATGTTAAACAAATCGCACAACCCATTCGTACATTCTTCTTGCACACATCAAGTGCTCCAAGTCTATCCAAAACCATCAATTAACAAACAGCACACTTTATTTCCAATCAAACGCTTAAGAAAAATACACATTTTAATAGAGGATGTCTGAACAGACGTTATTCATTTGAAATTGGTGACGCACTAACGCCTGTAATTTCTTCGTTGTTTTGCATTTGCATTGTTTCCTCGTTGAAATGCATTTGCAGTTAGATGACCTCTTTGAAACTTTACCATCGGCTGAAAATAGAAAGGAGAAATTAAAAACAAATATTTTCTTGAACATGCATCGTATCTAAGTTCATTATATACTATATGTAGGTGCGAAGATGTTTTATGTTCTATTGCAAGAAGTCACTGTACACTGTTACTAGGTTTTTCGGAAGTATCGAGAAAGAAATTATTTTAGAAGGCGTTTCGTTACTGAAAGTGTTCATGTCAGTGTTTTGAAAAATTGGCCCAGTTTCAATTTTTTGTTTGAGAAGTGATATTTCCACTTGGCCTTTGACAGATGAGATGCATTTATCTTTCGACTGCAATGTATTTTGGTATTAAGTGCTCTGAATATAAATTGTTGTTATAAATAGACATAAAAAAAAAGTGAAAGCTGAGATCCTGGCACTGACTGATCTAAGCTATGCCAGTAAACGAGGCGTTTCAAAGGGTCGTTGACTATCTTTACTAATTAAATCACTCATTTCAAGCCATTTGATTACTTAATATATCAAGTTAACAACAATATGTTATCGTGGAAATTCAATACTTATATTAACAATCAGCTTCATACCCTTTATTTGTCCTTGCTCGGTGCTGGAATCACTACTCTGCCGAACTTTGCGTAAAATTTTCGTAAGCATTTTCACGTTGAAAATCACACAGTAAAAATTGAACCAGCAATTTCAGATTATTTTACCCTCAAATTTTAGGATCGTATTACAAATCGCTCTGAACTACTTGCAATAAATAAATGGACTATTTTATTACTTACACTGTTTGAAGAACATTCACGTAATAAACCACTTTTCAGAATATGTATATTCGAGTAAATTTGAACCTATAATAGTTTATTATGAGTACTGATGGGTTTTTATCGTTATATCACAAGTAAACGACAATTGTGTGGCTAATGTGGTTTTCATTCATGTTTGATAAAGTTTCCAAACGAAGAAAATTATATGGTATAGTATGTAGTGGGAAAACTCGACATTACTTCGTGGTTCGAATTTATTTCAGCTTATCAGTAAAATTAGAATTCGTTCAACCTCTAGATGTTTTTCGTAAAAATCATGTATCTATGATAATACATAGTCATAACGTTTATTATTTTTACCTATTTTGCTTTAGTCTTTTATTTTAATCTGTAAACTAACACAAAAAAAATGTATAAGAGTGTAACAAATATTTAAAAAAAATACATAAAATAAAAATACAGGAAAACTGTACTGAATATCTGACGTAAAAATATACAAATAATGCTGTGTTAAGTCACTCACATTAAGTCATTCGCATGCAAATATTTAAAACAACACATTTAGATTCGACTAAAAATAAATAAAAAAAAACTCCAGTACCCTACTTGAGTTTGAACTCAGTCCATTTTTATATAAAATTCTACAATAATTCACTTATAAATGAAAAATATTGATCATTTATTTTAACTTAGTAAAATAATTTACTAACAACTTTGACCCCGACGTGATTTGAACACGCAACCTTCTGATCTGGAGTCAGACGCGCTACCGTTGCGCCACGGAGTCACTTAATTATAACAATTTGGCTCAGATTTTTGCAAATACAATTGCACGTTTTGCTCTATATCACACCATATTATCTATGAAAAATTAAATCGATTAATTTCGGCCACGCTTTGTTGCTTTTGTATATGTGGATGGCCTCCGGCAACAAAAAGCTGGTCGCGAATCAGTTACGAGTTTATGAAAGCAAATGCAGATAGTTAAAGCGAAAATCTAGTTGATTTTGTTGGATCAAAATGGACTACAGATAGCAAATTTTGTTGAGGATTTATGCTAAATTAAATTTCAGTCGATTGTTATTTATGCCCAATATCTATGTATGTACATTTTCTTTTAAATGGATAATGGACTTTTAAAACCTTTGAGATCCATTTACATATTTTCTGTTGTTACTGTTTTCCACGTTTTGATTTGATCGAAATTGTTAATTCAATATGATCCTTACAATTTGATGTCCTTGCCAATACAATTTACACGGCCCATTGCAACAAAAAATTTACGCTGCACCAGAAAACCGTTAAAGTATAAGTTGTTAAAAGTATCTAACATTTTTCGTCTGAAAACGATCTCCAAACTAAAATTCACAGTTGAGGACAAAGAAAGAGCTACAGAAAAGGCTTTAAACTGGATAATTCACTAATGGACTATATCTATATATGTTGAAAAAACAATTCCGTCGCATTTACCCTGTAATTCTTTTATTAGTTCCATTTCATTGCACTACTTTTTTATTCTCTTATTGACATATTTTTTCTGATCAACTCCTCTCAACTGCCAAGCAATCAGCTTCTGCTTCTTGTGTTTCGCATTCCACCACGCGCGCCGGTTTCAATTAGTCGTGCCGCCCATCCTCTTCTTTTCCCTCCCCAATTTTCAGGGTTTTGTTAAGGGCTCAAATTTGCATCCTTGATCCGAATTATTTAAAATTAAACTTTGACCCTGACGTGATTTGAACACGCAACCTTCTGATCTGGAGTCAGACGCGCTACCGTTGCGCCACAGAGTCATACAGTTATATATTACTTTCATTTTCTTTCTTTCATTTCAACAATTAGCCTACAAAATATATATTCTTTCATAGTCGGTTGTTTGATCGTATCAATTTGTTTGACTGTACATTGCGTCCATTCATAAAAAGACAATGCTCAAATTTCACTATTCTGGACCTATCATAGCGCTATATTGATCGGAACTCCAGTTTAAAGCCTTTTCTGTAGCTCTTTCTTTGTCCTCAACTGTGAATGGTAGCGATTTACGAGTTAAAAGATGGCGGGTCATCTCAACTGAACCCAATTTCAAAAAAGAGCCTGCTAAAAGTTTGATAGACAACCATCCACGAGGCATCCACGAGGGTGCCCATGAAGACCCCTAGTCTATGTTATCGGAGCACAATCTAGGATGCTAATAGGCCGCTGTCTTTGTTCTACGCGGCTGGAGTGGGTCTATAGAAAATGGGATGAACTTGCACTAAGAAAGAAAGAGAAAGAAAGGGGACGCTATGTGTTTTCATCTGTCATGAACAGACAATAGTCGTAATATAAACAAATACAGGGGTAGAAAGCACTGGTCCGTAAAAGACCCAAAGGCTTTCAGGCATAATCAAACTTTCAGCCAAGGCGCGACAAAGGGCATTAACTAGAAGGAGAATTACTCAAGTAAAAACTCAAAAATGCGAATGGAATACCTCCATTCTAGAAGCAGGCCTAATTAGAGTCAAACAGCCTCCGACCCCAGATGTTGTGGTGCCGCTCTGTGACTTTGGCCTAAAAAACATGGTGGCCCCTAAAATAAGCCAGCCAAGTTAAATCTGAGAAAGAATGTTTTTCATTTTATTTTATTAAATTCGTCTAATCCAGACTATAGAAATAAATTATTACACATACAATAGAAATAAATTATTCTTATACAGAATTCGTTTAAGTGATGCTGTAGATAAATGAAAATCAAAGATATAGTAAGCTACGTTAAAGCATCTACTTATTGCAGTGACTGGTTTATTGCAATCATAATTGATCCAATGTTGAGGGATTGACAAAACGTTCACCCGCCTGACACGTTTGTTGTTAAAGATAAGTTGTCTTAATAAGTAGTTTAAGTCAATGGTGCCTTCCAAAGTTTTCGCGGCAAATAAGATTTTGGAATTTTGACGTCAAGAGTTCAAGGTATCCATTCGTAAAAGATTTAAGCGGTTTTGATAAGAAAATATACGTTGATATAGATAGATAATGTCATACCATGGAAGACCGCGGAGGTAGAAACGTAAGAACCTCTTCTGGATGGACTCAATTTGGTCAATGTAAACTTTCTGATACGGCGCCCATACAATACTTGCGTATTCGACAAGAGCTCTGACTAAGCTGCCAAGGAGGCTCTTAGTTAGAAAAATTTCGTTGAATTCCCTCGAACGTCTTCCGACAAAACCTGAGGCATTGCTAACTTTCACAACGATTGAGTCGATGTGATCATCAAATTTGAAGGATTGATTCAGCAGTACTCCTAAATCGAGTACTTTCGCTGATCTATTTAATGGTGTACTCAAAAGTGAGTATTCATAGATTACAGGGTTATTTTTGCGTGTGTAAGATATAATCGTACACTTGTCAGGATTAATAAAGAGATAGTTATCGGATCACCAGCTGGCAAATCATTGCACTCGTTAAGGTTTGTCACAACTTTGAAATATTTAGCGTCATCGGCATAAAGCAGAACAGAAAATGACTGCAGAATGGGACCTTTATCATTAATAAATAAAGCAAACATCATTAATAAATAAGGTAAACAGTAAAGGGCCTATATGACTACCTTGTGGACCACCAGACGTGGTTTTAATTAAAATGACAATGCACCCTGAAAAGATATACGTTGGGTTCGATTCGTTAAGTAAGAGTCAATCCAGTTTAAAATCTTTCTGAGCTATTGCGACATAATAAGCCCAAAAAATTTCAAAACTATTTTATTTGTTTCGTCGAAAGTTTTGTCATAAGACAGGCATTAGCGATTGTATTTACTATATTTACGTTGGAAACCAAGTCGTTCCTTTGATGAACTGTACAATATCCCATAGTTCGATAAGGGATAGATCAGTCAAACTTAAGAGATAGGGCGTACCAAGAGAGGTCATTCTCTTCTTCGAGAGAGCCGGACACTGGCAAATAAGAGGGAGAACAAACTCCTCTTCATCCACAGATGCGACAGAAATAGTTGAACGCTACGCCCAACCGCTGTGCGTGATGTCCTATGAGGTCCGTAAAAGCAGCTACAACAAAGCGAAAAGAACAAATAGTGTTAAATTCAATAGCGACCTGGTGCGACTTTCATTCATGGAGGTCCGGCAGTGTCTTTCCATCACGCAGGATGATTCTTCAGCTCAGGACTTCGTAGCGTTCTCGGGGTATTTTGGCTTAATTACTAGTTTGACCGATGACATCGGTGTACCTACAGTAAAAGGGCACGAGGCCTCCGGTAGTAAGGTGCTAAACCTAACCATTTCATCGGCTACAAAGTTGCTCCGAATACCGTAATGTCTAGGTATCCAAATCAATTGCATTGTCAAATGTACCATAATTCTATTCATTTCTACCTAGAATGCAAGCTACAAACTCCAGGCCCTTCAGAGTGACCAGAGCTATGTAGTCAATGTCCGTTGGCGCGGGGACTCCCTCTTTTAAGATTTGTTGGCAGCCAATTCAGCAGGACGAAAAGAGCCTTAGTGGAGGCGGTTCGGATGGCTGCTGCCAGCAAAAGTGCATCCAACTTTTACTCTTTTTTAATCACTCGTTAGTAAGCCGTCTTTAGAGCAGCCTGCCACAAAACACCACCCCATACAGTAGTATTTTATTTTCAAGCCAAATCAAGGCGTATTAACAATCATAAGTATCTTAACCTAAATGAAATAAATCACAAATCACCTTAAACTAAATTAAATTTTACATATCACAAGACCGTTTTCTGATAGTCAAATTGGGGAAAGAGATTTATTGTTTATCGGGAATATGATTTGAAAGGCGTTGCATTACGATAAAAGAGAAGAGCGTTGGAAATGTGCTTTGTAATAGATGGAGAATAATATTTGCCAAAGTTATTAAATAACTTACAGCACCTGTTAATTGGCTCTCTGTCTCCATACACAGTCTGATGTTGAAACTCATTCAGAAGACGTGTATGCCTAGTCCGTCTTTCTGAATTGTTGAAAGTTATCTTATTGGACAAAGTTTCAACTTTCATCAAGCCTCTAATAACGTCGAATACGAAACATGAACAACAAACCGTCCTCCTTGAAGATAATGTCGAAAGATTTAATAGACTAAGTTTGTATACATAACAGTTATATATAAATTGCTTTTGGAGACATTCGAATCTGTCTCTATGAACATCAACAATAGGATTCCAGACAATGCATACATACTTAAATAACGGGCGAACTAAGGTCATGTGCAGAGATTTTGCCACCCATAGGTCCTTGAATTCCTTCGCACGCCTGTATACAAATCCTAACTACTTGCTGGTCCTACTTAAAAATTGATCATGCTGTAGATTAAAACGCAGCTTTTTATCTAATATGACAGCGAGATCTGTGACACTATCAACATTATTAAGGTAGTAGTTGACATTTAAAGTAGTGGTTTTGCGCGAGAAACTTATAGCATGGCATTTTTGATGGTAATAAATAGTTCACACCATTTCTAAAGCAAAAGCCATAAATAATTTCTTCCATAAAAGCTTCGATTCAAGGATCAGTCCCACATATTTGCAATTGGGCTCAGGTCAATGGAGACTCAGTGTAATTCCAGTATATTAAATCGAGGAGCTTTGTCATTTCTGGTAAATAGTACTAGCTTCGTTATACTGAGATTTACATTGAAACCACAGTTCCGGAACGTAAAAGTATATCAAAAGATTAATTTATCCTCAGCGAAAGCGTAGACACTTTCCTTACACTGCTATAGCTACCTCGTCCGATAAGCAACTACTTTGCAACCGGCACAGTCTAACCGTCTCAGAAAAACATTATTTGTAAAGTTCCACACAAAAAGGAGAGAAAATTCCTCCTTGAGGTGTGCCGGTGTTGACCCCTCGTCGCAAGTGGCATTCCTCAGCAAGGAGGATACTCAGTTCTTCAAAGTTGTTCAATAAAAGCTGTCAGCCGCATATCAACATCCAGACCTACGAGTGCCTCCACGATCGCATCAAACCTGATGTAGTTAAAGGCCCCCTCCATATCTAGAAAGGCGGCAAGCGTATACACTCACTTTAAGAGCGAGATATTTTTCAATTTGCTCAATGAAAACATGGAGAGCAGCTTCCACAGTCTTGCTTTTGGCGATAAATTAATCGGGTTTTTGATATGATAACCAAGGATCATTTCCAGAATCTTTAGCAAAACAGAGCGGTCAGATCGCCCTATATCGTCCATATCGGTAGGATAGTCCTAAGGTTTAATGTGCAAAACTTTCCCTGCTTTAGGAATCAACACAACTCTTTCCGTCATTTGACGGAAACGTATGAAAACCGCAAGCACGCATTGTAGATCCCCTTCAAGCACAGTGGAATAACCTCCATAGACTGCTGGATATCAGCCGGAAAAACACCGTCAGGGCCTGGAGATTTGAGTGTCTCCGGAGAGTTTATGGCTCATCTCTATTTGGAGTTTGAAATCCTTAGAGGCAGCGAAAAGCAGCTGGCCTGCTCCATTTGACGCGCCATGTTTGCTGGAGGATTGTAATTCCCTCGGAAATGTAATCCCATAAGAAAATTCAGCATATGATTTCTCAAATGAGTCCAGCTGTCGTCAGGATTCTGAATAGCCTTTGGTGCTGAGCTTGAGACCTTACGAAGATGATTTGATACTTGTTACAGAAAGCTCTCCACGAGTTACTCCTCGCTTTACGTACGGCATATTTAAAAACATTCAGGTTCGTTTTATACATTGACCAGTCATTAGATCTTTCATTGTTGTGAAACTCTTTTATGCCCTCACTTCGTGGGGGAATGATTTCTACGTTTCACCATAGAGGATTTGAGATCCCCCCTAACTTTGGGTGGGTTGCACACTGCCCTGGCAAATTACGAAATTTACAAAAGCAAATTTAACTTTGTAAATTTAAAAAAAAAATTGCAAGTACTTCTGGAAACAGATAATCTTAGACAATCTCGGCGTTCATATTTTACCATTGCCTCACAAACTACAAATCACATGCAGATGTCATAAAAAAAAACAAATATGTATTTAAATTGAAATAATAAAATCAATATAACATTACTTTATTTCATTTGAATCTTTATCAAATATCAAATGCTAACAATAAATAGTTTACTTTATTTTCAATATACCATCAATCCACTTATATTACTAATATATAACAAAATTTAAAGGAAAAAAAAAGTATATCGCTCATTGAACATCTCAAAAACTTCACGTATCAAAGTAAAATTTCCAAAACGAAAATCTCGGTCTTTCAAAAGTACAAAAAGTACATGTCAAAATTGAAAAAGCTAATTGAAATCGTATTATTTTACAGTAAAATGATTTCAATTTTAAACTTGTTTGCTCTTTCAAATATCTTTAAAAAAAAAAATGACCGGATAATGATACTGAGAACGTAAATTTTTTGATGTTGCATCTTAAGTGTTTCAATAAAATTTATTAGAAATAGATGATTTATAAAAATTGTAAACAGTTATGAAATTTATATAAGCTGCACATGTGAATTAATTGTACATTATGATTATTGTGTTTGAAATATAAATGCAGCGATAAGTTATTTAGTGTAGATTTTACATTAAAACAAAATTGATTTTTGTATAGTTAATATGAATGAATACATGTAGATTTAAGCTTTTCGGAAAAGTATGTTTCATGTGTTTAATTTTAGTTGCATTTAGATGGGTTTTTTCAATAATTTTCGAATATTTTATTGTCTAATATAGACAAATTCTGAATTCGAATTAAAATTTATTTTAAAATATTTAAATTACATGTTGTTTTAGCAACATGTAAATAAATATTTAATATATAAAAATTCTTATAAAAATCTAAACTCTCTTTTTTGAAATCAGTCTTAAAATTAGATGATTAATCTAACTTTGTCTCAAACTTTTCTGCACCATATGTATACATATAAATAACAGTGCAAAATTGTTATGTCTAGCAATAATATGCAATATTCCCGGGTTGTATTCTTGTTTTCCATGTGTGATGCAAAATACAGAGAAAGAACTTGCAGACAAGCCATTTATGGTGATAAACAACAGTGCATGGTGGTGTAGTTGTTGTAATCAAAAGATGTTCATCGGCTTCGAAATAATCTTTGAACAAGATTATTTGTTCCGATACCAGTTCCGGAGCATTAGCATCACTCATATCAATTTTATTTTACTGATTTTTAGTGGTGGTGGTGGTGGTCGTGGTGATTGCTCGTTTTTTTCTCAGACTCCTTTGCTGCACTGATGGAACAATCTTCTGATTTATGGGTTGCATCATCTGTATCGTGCTGGTCGTTCTGTTCGTTTTCTTCAACTTGCTGCTGTTGTTGTTGCTCCTCTTCATCTTCTTCGCAAATACTGTCCTTGTGCTTATGGACCTGACGTTTTCGCATATAGTTGACCAATGGTCGTTTTTTATTTTCGCGACAGAACGGACATGATTGTTTGGATTTTTTTTCTTGTTCGCGAATTTGTTGGCATTTTTCTGGAATGAAGAGAAAATCGGGGTTATTGTGGTTGAAGGCTGCGCTGGGGTATAATTTAAGGAAAAATAAATGAAACGAGTCACATTTGTGGGCCATAAAAATAAAACTTTTGTCGTGACACTAATTGGCAATGAATGCATGGAACAATACTGTGCAATGTATTATATATAAAAGCAGACCATTTTAAAACGAATGTCATTAATGGTTTCGCTTAAAGTTTTATGTACTCGTACAAATCTTTATTTCATTTCTTTTGTAGCAGTTTGATTTTGTAGGTTTTTTTTTCATAGTTTTTAAAAAGTATTTTGATATCACAACACATTTATCAACGTTGAAGGCATATAATAGTTACTAATTCAGAAAAAAATATTTACTTTTCATGTTCAACCGCGTCACATTGAATTCAAATCATCTCTCAACCAAAACACGCCGTTAATTCAAAATGTAAATAAATTTTGTTATTTTCTATACAAAACCTTAGAAAAAATTATATAATACGAAACCAAATACTCTCAAGTACAAAATATAACAATCAATTTTTCCCAGCGAAATCAAATGCAAATCAGTACTAATGAAATTGTCGTGTTCAGCGAATTAGAACAAATACGCAATGACGTTCTAAGCCTATGAAAATGCAATGATGCGTATTTCACGTGTTAGTATCTGATAAATAAACAAAAATCGCAAAACTTTTTGAAGCCATAGTCAGAAATGTTGTAGCCTTTCATTGCAAATCAATTATGGCTCCGTATCAGCATGGTTTCGTGAAAGGTCGTTCAACCACAACCAACCTGCTTGAATTTTCTCACCAAATAACCAACTCAATTGAAGCTGGGCTCCAAACTGACTGCGCCTACACAGACTTGACGAAAGCCTTTGATAAGCTTGATCACTCTATTCTTTTAGCTAAGCTTCATTCCTTTCAATTCCCTTACTTGTTTTTAAATTGGGTTGACTCTTACTTGACGAATCGAACCCAACGTGTATCCTTTCGTGGTGCCTTGTCATCTGAAATTAGAACCACGTCTGGTGTTCCACAAGGTAGTCATCTAGGCCCTTTACTGTTCGCCTTATTTATTAATGACGTAGGTTCCATTTTACAGTCATCTTCTGTTCTTCTTTATGCCGATGACGCTAAAATTTTCAAAGTTGTGAGAAACCTTAACGATTGCTATGATTTGCAGCAGGATCTAAACAGATTTGCCAACTGGTGTTCCAATAACAATCTCCTAATTAATCCTGACAAGTGTACGGTTATATCTTACACACGCAAAAATAATCCTGTAATCTATGAATACTCACTTTTGAGTACATCTTTAAATAGATCAGCGAAAGTACTCGATTTAGGAGTATTGCTGAATCAATCCTTCACATTTGACGATCACATCGATTCAATTGTTGTGAAAGCTAGCAATGCCTTAGGTTTTGTCAGAAGACGTTCGAAGGAATTCAACGACATTTTTCTAACTAAGACCCTCTTTTGCAGCTTAGTCAGACCTATTGTCGAATATGCAAGTATTGTATGGGCACCATATCAAAAAGTCTACATAGACCAAATTGAGTCAATTCAAAAGAGGTTCTTACGTTTCTGCCTCCGCGGTCTTCCGTGGTATGACCCTTTACATCTACCTCCTTATCAAGACCGCTTAAATCTTTTACGAATGGATACCTTGGACTCTCGACGTCAAAATTCCAAAATCTTATTTGTCGCGAAAATTTTGGATGGCACCGTTGACTCAAACTACTTCTTAAGCCAACTTAATTTTAATACTAATAACAAACGTGTCAGGCGCGTTAACTTTTTGTCGATCCCTCAACATCGGACCAATTATGGTTGCAATGAACCAGTCACTGCAATAAGTAGATGCTTTAACGAAGCTTATTATAAGTTTGATTTTCATTTATCTACAGCATCACTTAAACGAATTCTGTATAAGAATAATTAATTTTTATTGTATGTGTATAGTCTGCATTAGACGACTTTAATAAATGAATGAAATATGTAAATATTGCAATATACTCCTATAGAAATATCGTACAAGCAACATGTTCAATGAAGAAAACTACGCCTTAATTTACAGGAAACGTGGTTAGTCGCAATAAATAATAATGACTCTATCTTATCTTCTTCATTTCGCAAGATAATCTTTTTTCTTGGATTAGATAAATTACATTTGATTGGTTGAGCGTTTGATTAAGCTGAAATGCTCCAATGCAAAGAAAAGCTATAGATAAAAACTATTCGCTCTTCATATGATTTGATGGCAAGGATTTGCGATAGTATGTAGTT
Source organism: Nemotelus nigrinus (assembly GCA_947369275.1). NCBI lineage: Eukaryota > Metazoa > Arthropoda > Insecta > Diptera > Stratiomyidae > Nemotelus > Nemotelus nigrinus. The sequence goes on along the minus strand of OX376375.1, from coordinate 29,636,373 downwards.
GCGATAAATAACAATAGAATTTATTCAATGCAGTTTTTTCTAATCAATTCAGAAAAATGTTGATAACAATGTTTAAAGGTGAGAGAACTTTTTCAGAAATATCTGCAGTGGCATTGACGTGAAATATGTTAGGTCTTACATAGAGATTGATAGCTTAAATTGGTTGCGTGAATTTAGAAGTTGTGATATTATTGGCAAATATTTTATTCTTGTCATTTAATGCTCAGTCGACGAGGAATCGATTATTAACAATTTACATCAAACATTTTTCATTGTCTCAAAACATAAAAATAAAATAGGTAAACAATAAAAAGTAGTCATAAATAGGAAGAAAATAGATAAAAAAAATTAACAATTAATTAAAAAAAGTAGCAACGATAAAATTTCCAATAAATAAATCAAAAGGGGAAAAATAAAAAGGGGGAAAACTAAAAGGAGGATAATAAATTTAAAATAAATCACTAATGGTATTTTTCGTTCAAACCAATTTTGTATTATATATATTATAAATATTATTTGTATTATTATGCAGGGAGAATCGAGCTTATAAACAAATTTAACAAGGAAAAAAATAATCATGATTTTTAAAGTAACTTTGGATTCGCAGTTGGAATACATTTGGGTTTAGGTTTGTTTGAACTTGTTTCTCAAACTGAGCAAAATGTTTATTGCTTATTATAACACTCATATCTTGATTAAACTCGGTGACTTATACTAACCTATCATCTCATGAATTCTAAATTTTCTGTATAGCCTTAAAACGGAAAATCAGTGACAGAATTGTCAAAAAATACTCAGATCCGATAGAATAGCTACCTTCATACATTTGTTAGTTTATGTAGTAAAACTTGGAAGCCAAAAAACTTGTTCTATACGTATATAATAAAATAGAGACAATGCTCTTATGACCAGTTTTCTTCATCGATCTTCTTATTTCTTACAGTTCTAAAAAAAAAATATTTGAAAAACTAACGAAGGCCAAGCTTAAAATGATTCGAGATATATATTCAACAAATCATTCCATCACCTTGCCACTCGTATATTTTCATAATAAAATAGAACAAGATTTTTTTTCAATGTTTTTTTCAACTTGTATATGTGCGCAATAAAGTCAAACAAGATATTTCTCCCCATTGCAAGTTTTTCTGAATTATTTTACTATGTCAATACTCCTCGCTTTTGTATTTCTTGTGTTAAACAAATGAGGTTCATATGCTAAATCAGAATGAATAAATTTTCAACTCAACATATTAGCATTTCAAGTACAAATACGTAGACTGTACTTGAAAAATTCTGATATTCTCGTATGCAAACTTACTGAATGCTGCTTTAGCAGTAATAGTACTTAGTTATGATAATTATTTTTGCAATTGAAAACTATGAAGGTGACCTTTGGTGTTTATTTGCTGTTTATTTTTCACGTGAAATTCTGTAGCGTTAATTAAAAACTTGATTTTAAATTCACTGACGACAATTCATGTAGTATATCTTGTATAATCTGATGACTTTAGTTAAAATATTTTCGTTAATATCTTGCTCTAAATAATTTTGACACTTAAATTCAATTATCTGAGCTAATTTAATTAGAAGACCTAACATTGACTTGATCACATTGGTCAAAGAGCTAACATTGATCAGTTAAAATTTTTTTAAAAATCATTCAATAATGCTGAATGAAAAAAAATCAATAAAAAAAATGGTTTCATTGAAAAATCTCCCTTTTTTGCAAGAGGGTTCCAAAAGGTCAGCTGTAATGAGCTACGAGATAAGATTAATGCCAAGTCAAATGTTTTTTTTTTATAATTTGGGCATTAAAATATTATGCTCGGTTTATTTTTGATATGGAAGAAAACGTGAGACCCACTCCTTTAGGACCCCGTAGCCGTTAGACAATTTTACCAATTATTTTTTTTTGTATTTTTGTGTTTGTGTGTTTGTTTTTGAGGGTGCTTTTTGTTTGCTTGCTTGTGTACCATCATCGTGTACTTAGTTTTGGTATGTTTTTCAGTGCTCTTCTTCAAGTTTTTGGTAACCAGAGGACGAGCAAGGATCAAAAATTAATAACTGACAAAAATTTATAAAAAATACACGAGGAAACAACACACAGAAGATAAACAAGCAAATAAACAAAAAATACCCCTAAAAATAAAACACACAACCACAAAAACACAATCGGTAAGGGTGTCTAACTGTTATGGGAGGTACGTAGTCGAGTTTTACCGAATAATTTTCCATTTAAATTGCACGCGTTAATTGAAGAAAGCTGTGCTTTTTCTAAACTAGTAATGCCCCAAGTGACATTAAGCTGTTCGCGTACCTGAATCTATTATAATATATTAAAATAGATTCGCAGCAAGTCGTTTTTTTTTACTCATCCTGTAAGCCAAATTTCGCCACAAAAAGAAGCCAGCTGCAAAAATCTGTTGCTGCTGCAGTACGCGAACAGACCTATTCGTGTCGAATTTCATGTAAATATCTTAAGTTGCGATACAGCTGTTTATTTTCATCTCAAGCAGTGAAAGAATTTGCATGAAATTTTGCTACAAAAATTGAATTTCGATTAACAACACGTTAAAAGTGTAGAAAAAGGAATTTAGTGGTTATACACTGTCTCGAGCTATCAAAGAAGGTAGGAAATGTGGTGAATGTTCTGGGCGTGTTTCGACATGTAATGATGAAAACCACGTCAAGGAAATCAAAGACTTTACTTGTTTTTTTTTATTACAGTAGTATGTCTTTCCGCCACAAAATTTTCTTACCAGCTTTTTGCTATAAGTTCATACAAAGTAAACTCTTCGATAATCTACGTTAACTACAAATAAAAGCATGAATCGGAATATGTTATTCAATACTTTGTGCAAACAATCTAAGAAACACGTCAAAATCTATATTTATAACTTAATCCCATTGATAATTCTATAATCGCTGAAACATCAACAATGAGTTCAAATCCAATCAAATGTCATAATGTCAATGTATGATTAATATGAAATGTACGTAAATATCGCTAGTACATGTTTCTTATCATTTATTAAATAAATTATAAATAAATTCAATTCGTATATTGTACTTGCAACGCACACCACCTGAACTTTCCTGTAATCGCCACATGTGTTTTTCGTGCGCGATTTACAATTTTTTTTTTTTGGGTGGGGGCTTAAATAATTTATTTCGGTTACCGTTTGGAGAATTTTTTAAATTTTAGATGTGCATATGTATGTACTTCTGCTATTTGAATGGCATGTCTGGACCATTTCTTATCTTCTATTTTTGTACAGCTATCGAATTGAAACCATTGCGCGTGATCTTAAAATTTGATTTTTTTATTTGTTAGTGATGGTCGCTTCGAAATTGGAGCAGTATTGATATTACTACATTTTATGATATTTTCATGTAAAATGTTTTATTGGAATTTAATCAGTAGTAAAAGAAAACTGATTGAAATAGAATTGAAAATGTTGGATTATCGATTATAATCTCTGATGATTTCCAAAGAATATTCAGTTTAATTTTCGATTATATTTGAGAAATTTATTCTTGGTGCTTTCCACGTCTAGCTAGGCAATAATCGTTTCTGCTGATAAAAAATGATCCTTAAGTCTGAGGCTCTTGGTACATAAGCAAGTGGAAATATTTGTACTTGTGATAAATGGAATAAATATTTTTGTCAGTATGACACCCCTGGACCTGCATAGATGCATGTCGAACCAGTGGTTAGGTATAAGGTTCAACTGTTTCCGCGGAGGTCTAGCTCAGAGAATGAAGAGGAGTCCGTCCTCCATTTCATGTGAAAGTGCTCGGCTCTCGGGGCGCCCTTCTTCTCAGGTCTGACTGATTTATCTTTGAGAGAACTAAGTGGTATTGTACAGTTCATCGGAGGAACCAAATGGTTCCCAGAGTACAGTGCCTAAGGGAGTGTATATCCATGGTATCATAACATACATCTAAGCGCGTTTGTGTGTCTTTCGGCAAGTCTCCGATTGACAGCCACTTAACCTAAGATAATCATCCTGCCTTTTACATTATTCTGTCTTTTTTTTATGTGTTTTTTTTTCGTTTTTTTCTGCTAAAATTGTATATTCTCCGGTATATGCAATGAAAATTAAATCAGTTCATTCTTTAAAATTCGCTTACAATAAAGCGGGCGTTTGTCATGCGTAATGCGTTGTCGAAGGAAATGTTAACATTTGGGAGACAAAAATGCTTCATGCTGTTAGAGTGGGCATCTGCGACCTCCGGAGCAGGCAAGGAACATCTTCAATCCGTTGCCGGCGAACTCTTGTGCATTACCATCCCATCCTGTTGGAAACTTTCATATGTGGCGCCAATTTTCAAAAATGACTATAGACGCTGCATTGAAAATTACAGGAGCATTGGCCATTTTATCTTCGATTCCAAAACTGTTTGAAAAGGTTGTATACAATAAACTTTCTCCACTAGTTGATTCCCGTCTGAATGAGCAGCAGCATGGCTTTAGAAAAGGTCGCTCAACTATCACAAACCTGACAATTCTGGTTTCGGACCTTTTGTGTAAAATGAAGAAAGGCTCTCAAATTGACGCTATCTACACAGACTTTAGTAAAGCTTTTGGCAGAGTTGGCTATTGCACAAATTTGAACTTGCCAGATCTTAACTAATCTGGCTCAGTTCCTACCTCCACAGTCGAATCCAACTCGTTCAAGGAGTTTTATAAAAAAAAAATATTTGCTACCTCTGGTGTACCACAAGTTAGCCATCTTGGCCCACTTCTTTTTAACATATTCATCTTCGATCTATCTGACATCGTGTCAAATATACCTAACCTACTTTATGCTGACGACCTCAAACAGTACTACACCATTGAATCTAAATCTGATGCACTTTTTCTTCAATCCAAGCTTGACTCTCTTGCTCAGTGGTGCAATATAAACAAGCTTTCGCTTAATATTGATAAGTGCCCAATTATAAGTTTTAGCCGTGAACGTACGGTTACGCAGAAAACTTACTTTCACGGCAACAACTTATTAACTCGCGTTGATAGCGTTGTTGATCTCGGTGTTGTCGTGGATGGGAAATTTCGTTTCACCTTGCAATACGACGAAATTCTTTCCCGTGCGAATAAGCAGCTCGGCTTTATTAAACGACGAGCCAAGGAATTTAAAAACTTGTGGGCAACAAGATCATTATACACTGCATTTGTACGCCCTCTTCTTGAATACGCCTGTATTATCTGGAACACAGCCTTTGAAATTCACAGTAACAGATTCGAGTCCATTCAAAAGCAATTTTTACTTTTCGCCTTAAAAGAAACTGTACAACCCTTTCGACTACGAAAATTTGCTCCCCTATGAGTTTAGACTCGGTCTTTTAAGCTTAGCTTCACTCGTATCCAGAACAATGATGATATCGTCCTGCTTCGCATTTGATGTCGTTAGAGGCATTATTAGAGTTGAATTCCTGAATAGTAAAATTGTGAAAAATTTTGCCGAAAGGAACACCAGGTCCAATCGTTTGCTAAAGGAATATCCACATTCCACCATATATGCAGCTAATGATCCGGTAAATAGATGTTGCTGGATTTTCAATAGGTTTAGAACTCTTTATTCCCCAACGATTTACCATCCTTCAAATTCTCCCTTATTGAAGTCATTAGTATACCGTAATTTTTAACCTTTTTTTAATTGCTAATCATTTATTATTTTTTTTATTCATTATTTTTATTTTTATTCATTATCCATATCAAACTTATTTATTTACTCATTTAGCTATTTATTTTTGCGTTATTTATTTGTTCCTTACATTTATTTTAATATTCGTGTTGTATTCATTTGTAGTTTTTTTCCTTTTCTTGTTTTTTTTATCTCTTTCATAGTTTTATGCTTATATATATATATATATATATATATATATATATATATATATATATATATATATATATTTATTAACGTAATGCCTTGTTTGGTTAAATAAATAAATATTTGCGAATTATTTGCATAACCTATAATATCTGCCATTCGTAAAAACAATTGCCTAGCAAAATATTATAGCTTTATTTGCTTAATAGTGAATGATTTCTCTAATTTCGTCTTGTATTCTTCAATTATTTTTTTCATTTTATTTCATGGTATATTCCAATAATCTTCATTCATGTTCGCATCATTTCCATTTGTCATTCAACAATCGTCACAAAGCCTGACGCACTTTTCGAACATTACGGACATAAAACCTTTATTTTATTATCGCTTCTGAATTATTATGACTCCTTTGTGCTCATGAAATTTCCGTCCATGACTCAATATCAATTATCATTTTTCCTCTACCGTTGTGCATTACTCAAACTACAATCAACGTCAACAAGCAGTTATATTCATCTTTATCTCTCAGAAATGAAACGCGTATAAAACAAACTATGAAAACCTTCCTATAAAAACAAACCTCATTGTAACCTAAATACCTTGTTGTGCTAGTCATTCAAAAAACAACTTGAAATAAAAGATGATAAGATTTTACGTAAGAGAATCTATCAACGCTTACAAATGGTTTTCTTAGATGAACTGTAAAATTGTCATGTGACTCAGTGTAACTTCACAAAATAGTAAGAAAATGAATAAGAAAACGGAAAAGAAACATTAATGACTCTTTTATCTGTGGTTGTTTTTATTTTTCGAACGTATGTTGCTCATTAATGATTTCGAAAAAAAATATATTGGTCGTTATAGTTAGATTTCGTTTTTATTTCAATGCTTACTTATGACGGTATAAATAAACCTGATAAATTTTCTAACTTTTAACAGATAAGTCGTTAAGTATTTAATCAGTTTTACTCTCCGTTAGGAAATACTTGTAATTGGATCTAAAATTTATAGCTATCAAAGGCCGTTTCTTATCGGTAACTTGAACCAAACCATTGATGAACTTGGAATTAACCATTAATCACATCATAGATTAAAAAACGAAAAATCCATCAGCAACGATGTCGCTCTTGAAAATGTCAATTAAAAATATATGCAAACTTTTTTCTTGCAAATACTGTTTAAGAATTCATCTTCAACGATCATACGAGCACAGACTTTAATTGATACGAATAAATCCTTGAAACCGTTCACAAGGAAACTCAAGACAATCTTGCAATGCGGGCGTGAACGCGAAGCCATAAACGTAGTAGTCAAATATTTTGTGAATTGCGCACTGCGAAAAAGCTTAACAATACGCTGTCGTTTTGTTTGTGATATCGAAAACAAGTTGTCCAAGGCCCAGACGTTGTTGAGTAATATTTCCGCATTTAATTTTTTATCTAGTCGAAAATTCCACTGACAAAATGAAAGATTTCAGATACACATCGAATTTTTATAGAGTGTAGTCAGGTGAAATCATGAGCAATTTAAATTTATTTATGCAAATGAATAAATCAGGTCAGTTTCGATTGGACGTTACCTAAAAAAAAGTATTGTGGAAAGCTTTTGAAAATTCGATGACGTAACAGTAGTATCTAAAACTATGGCGGCAAAAATACTCGAAGCAAAACAATAATAACAGCAACTCAGCATAGATTTTGCGCGACAAGAGCAATTTTTCTGATCATTCAATTGCAAGACGAGCCCTCAACGAGCGCTCAAGTGATATTTGTAAACAAATCACAAATGTACCGCCACTGGTGATATATAGACGTGGGTCGCTTGATTTTTGCACATGTGCAAAAAGTGCCATCTTTTACTATAATCCATTACTATAGATAGTAATATGTTTATATATATTTTCGGTGTGAGGCAAGAGACGTGCGTACGTGCAAGGACGCTCGTTTTTCGCTATGGCGCGCAATCCGTACATATCTGATAATCCTCTACATCCAGACGAAGATGATGACGACGATGGGGGCATTAAATTGTCTAATGGCTCATTAAAATGCCGGTGGAACCAGTTTTCTTCATATGAATAATTTTCCGTATATACTTATTTATTATTTGCGTTGGTAATGCGATACTTATGCTTATTTTCGTTTTTGCATGAATGTAGTTGAGAGTGAAAATTTTGAAAATTCGATGACGTAACAGTAGTATCTAAAACTATGGCGGCAAAAATACTCGAAGCAAAACAATAATAACAGCAACTCAGCATAGATTTTGCAATTCCCAATAAAAACAGCGAGCGTAGAAAGTGTTTGTTGTTGCTTGGTTAAAATAATGTGTGAAAACTATTTCCTTGAAACTCACTTGTAAACAGGATTGAGACCTTCAATGCTCCTACTCGAATTAATTTCAGGAATATTTTAACTTTTTGATAAAAATAGTACTTTAATTCAAGTGAACATAATTGAATCGTCATGTATATAAATTTTAGAATAACTGAACAAATTTTTAAAATAGAAACAATATTCTATGCAAAAACTAAAAATTGTTAAGCATTTTTTTTTTTTTTTTTTTTTTTTTTGACATTTTGCACTTTTGTCTATTTCCGATTTTTAAAAACCATGAAACATTCAAACACTTTCCTCATGCATTGTATATATTAACATTCCAATCGAGTCAATACTATTTTTAACCCAGCCCATTTTATCACGAGATTTTGAAAGCGCATTCTCGACGCACATTACTGCGAAGCTCAATAAAATACCACCAACCACCACGTCTACGAAAATACCGACGACATTGTCGTCGTGTCTTGTTTACATTTCTTATTTAATTCGCAAATAATTTGCAATTTAAGCAATTACTGCTTGCCAAATAAGGTGACGTAGTCAAGATGCTGACATCAGCAACACAATAAAATATTCACGTGAGTAAAATAGAAGGAGACATTTTGAAGTTTACCTTGAACCTTACTGTAGTAATCCTTAATGGTTGGGTTTCGATTATTTTCGAATGTTCCGTACGGGAACTTTTCGTAGTCACGGTAGATATTGCTCCTCAACGAACCATACGACATGGTCGTATCACCAATAAATAATCCGCAGACATCCATGACGTATTTTAAGTATTTTCACTTTGTTTTGTCCAGCAAAACGATCTGACGACTAATCAAAAATATTAAACCAGATGCAACAACGGTGAATAATTACAACAATTCCGTCTTTTGTGTCTTTGTTGAATTTCGTTCAGTTTAATGACCACAACAGTAAAATATATATTTTGCTTTATGTTGTCTTTTTCTGGTCATTCACCATTCACACTCGAACAAGATTCGCGTTCATTGACTCTCGCTTTGGTAAAAGTACTTTATTTCATTCGTACAGTTCTTCGGTGATTGCACTTTTCGCTGATTTTCAAACAAACACCAAGGTTCTTAATTTGATGATTTCACTGTCTCCTCGGGCACAGTCTACACAATAGTTTTTAAAACAATTCAAATCGCTTTTGTTTATTTAACACTGATTTTTTAATACATCTTCTACAACCGAAATAATTCAGTTCAAAACATATTAAGCATACCGAGTTAATAAGAAAAGAGTGTCAAGGAAAATACTTTCTATGTTGTGTGCTTACTACACCGAACTTGAGAAATAGATTCAAGATACGAGAAAGCTCAAGTTAGCTTCGAAACACGTCTCGACTTTAAGAAGTTTTCATTGAAACTGAAACTTTTCACTTGGCTGTTTCAGATTAGCTCCCTCCTTTTTGTAGTCGTATCGTATCGCTATATTCAATTCACCTTGTTGTTGTCGTCGCTGCTCCAAGTTGCCGCCGAGCTCCACTTTCGTACAGTTGCCTAACATCACATCACAACACTACATATTTGTTTGTACACAACTTTTTCCACTCTTTCCGTTCATCTCTACGCCCCTCAGTTTCAATGCTTTTTCTCACGTACATGAGTACTTGCCGCTAGTAGAATAGTATCACCAGTGTTGTGAGATTGTGGGAATTTTCCCATTTTATGGGAATTTTTGACTTTTAAAACTTGAAAAAGGGAAAAAGGAGAAAGTGCTGCTCGTGGAACAAAATCGTGGGAGAAATGGAATAAAACTCTTTCGTAAAATTTTCACCTAATATATTTAAGAAATAATTTAAACTATCCAGGCAAAATTGACATTTTCTTGTGTATCCTTGCATTTCACTTAGGATGAAATGAACTAGAATTGCTTCTCAAGGCATCGGATTAGCGATTTTTAACAAAAAAATGTAACTCATGGCACTAAAAATTGAATTATGACTAAATATTAAATTTAATTTTCTTCCTTTAGATCTCCCTTTGGGGGTCGGTAGCTTAGCTCGCTAACGCGCCAGAATGAAGCTGCGATCTACTGCTCGCGGGTTCGAATCCCACCGTGCCCTTGGCTGTATTTGTTCGTCTCGTGTTGTCTTAACAGTCGGCGACTGGGCATAATACCAGCGCTCCATTAATTAAGTGTCACATTAAAGCTTTAGTAGCGACTAGGCATAACACTAGCGCTTTAGAAAATAAGAAATAAATGTGGCACTTAAAATAATAATGGAATAATTGATGTTGGCTTCTCCCATATGTGTCTCCCTACCGCCATCGCTAAGCATTCGCTTCAAAGGGTAATTCCCTGAGCTTTGGCATTATCATAGAAAAAAAAGAAGCTAGATATATTTCAATTCCTTGAAAGATATTGATATTTCGAGAATAATCCAACCTCTTCTTCATTTTTCAGTCTCTATAAGCCTAGTGGCATTTACGTACAACATTAGCTTCTGCTCAAGCCAAAAGCCAAAAGCTGAGCGATAGCAACAACAAAATGTTTTAAGCGAATATTTTCTTGTGATACTAGTGATATGTACTGTGAAAAATATTTCTCGCTCTGTAATAATTAATATTTAGTCATATGGTGAATTTATAAAATAATACGCGGATGCAGGAAAATTAAAACAAACCATTCTAAAAATCATAATATTTATTCCGCTCAAAGACCAATTATTAAAATATTTTTCTGAACCTCGGAAAACCAACTTTTGTAGTTGCAGATACCACCCCATTATTCATATTACGAGAATATTTGGTAGAATTTAGATTGACGTTCCGCGGCCGGGAAATTTCACCTCCGAAGGGCAAATCGGCAGTAGGGATTCATATACTTTTGGGATTCATACATTCATTCAACTCATTTTATATTGAGTTATAGTGAAATGTTTTTTTTCCTTAAATAAATATGTTTTTTTTTTCACTACTATAAAACAAAGATATATGTATATAAAAAATATGAAGCTGCTGTGTTTTTTCTCTCTTGTAACTAATTAGCGCGATTTAGGTAAATAAATTCAAAACTGTGGCAAATAGCTCACACATTGTCCGTGGGAAAAATCGTGGGAATTCTTATCATGCACTGTGGGAAAAACGAGATTATTCGAGGGAATTTCAGCCACGGAAACCTGACAACACTGCGTATCACACATGTGCTTTTATCAGTTATCAGTGCTCTCATGACATGTCAATAGCAAATTCGAATACGATAAAATTGGTTTTGCTTATTTGTTTTTCGATGACAAATAATGTTCTTCGTTTGTTGTAATGATAGGCTGATAGAGGGTTGGTAGGTAGGCGTAAAGAAAAAAAATAATTGATAGATAGCCTTAACTCCAATTCACTATGCCCATTTGGAAGATTTAATCAAGTTTTCACACCTACCTAAGTTCGAATAAGGTTAACACTTAAAAGACGGGCTAAGACAAAATTGTTAAAAGTGTGATTCTTAATGTGAAAAAATATGAAGCAAAAAAAGAGGACTAAAGCAAGGCCCCCCTAAACTAGACCGGCACCAAAAGTAATTAACTTGCAAAATGGCGGATTTAAGGAAAAATATTTAACCAGGCCTCACAATCTTTTTTTTTTCTTCAGCTGAGAGAATGTCCGGTACTGAGAGCTGGCAAATACAGTTAGTATAACAAGAGCGTGTTTTCTGTAAACAAAAACTGGTTTCACTACCTGAAAAATTTAACGGCATTTGGTTGACTATAGCATTCTCTAATGCGCGTTGCAAGTTACAGTTCAATTGCATTGCGACATTCAGAGAAATCGGAGATAATCAAAATGAGAGCTACGTGCTGCGTTTTTGTGTTTGCACCCTAAAGGACCAAAATTGACAATAACTGCTGCAACGCAATATCTTAGAAAGTCGAACCAGTTCATTCGCAAGTGTAAGATCAGTGTAATAAGATAAAAACGGCGGACGATTTACTTGGTAGAGGCTTAAGAAGATTCACTGCCGAAGGCAAGGACAGGGCCACCGTTGGAATATTCGAACAAAATCCCACTACAAGGTTGCGTCGAACACAAATTTTGTTAATGCGACAGGGAATCTCCGTTAGCCTGATGACAGTAAGTAGAAGAATAAGTCCCTCGGGCTACGGATGGCGAAGTACTGCTGATAAAACTCTTTTGAGATTAGCGAACGCGTTTTTTCAAATGCCATTGTTACGGAGAAATCTTCCTTTACGCCATGGAGTACTTACAAGTGAGCATGGTCGATTCGAGGAATACCACATATCCAGCGCACCAAATGGCCATCCGAGAAGAATCATTTTTTACGATTCGTAAATGAGTTAGAAAAAATGTAGTTTTAGCGAGTATATATCGACCAGCAAACTAGGGGAAGAATCTATGTAAAATCTGCTACTGAGCCGCATAGGCCATAGGGCACATACACATGGCCAGCATTATTTATTGCGTCGGTCATCCTAAGCATTGCTGCGTATCGTTTTACGAACAGGCTCGGTTTCGTATGAGGGATATGTCTGTTGACTGTCGAGAAACTATCGTTTTTAGTGAACGCTCACGAAATTGTTTGCTGGGCTTTTTCTATGTACTGGAATCTTCAATTTAGAATCTACCAAATCAGAGATAAGAGATCTACCAAAAGTATTTGCTGAAGTCTGCCCGTAAATGTTTTGGCACCGATCCGAGCACATGGATTCTTCAAGAGGATAACGATCCAAAACATCACAGCCGACTGATACCGAACGAAGACAGAAAAATAGCATCAAGACAATGAGCTAGCCTGCTCAGTCACCAAATATGAACCCGATCGAAAATATCTGGGCTGCTATGAAGTTAAAGCTTCGTCGTGTAGTAGCGTGTAGTAAACAGCTATGCTATCATCTTCCCGTTATTTGAAAAAGTTTACCAGCAACACTGGCCGAAGATCTAATCGAAAATATGCCCAAACGGTGTCAAGCTTTGCTGGAAAACGTTGACAATTGGACTAAAGATGGGCAAAATGCCTCATGGCTCATGAGGCATAGCTCTTTCTTACAGTGCAGCGCCTGAAAAAAGCACAGCATAGTCTGTGAGCGAAAGCTTTCGTTTGAATAAACTTAATGAAATGCGAAGCGAACAGTGTACTGAGAGTACGTCGCAATACTGTAACATACTCTAAAAAAGAGCGATCAGTGGTGTGTCATGAGGCATTTTGCCCATCTCTAAATTGGACATATTATTAGTATAAGACTTTTTAATATAATATAAGACTTTTTAATGTAGTATAAGACTTTTTAATATAGTAGTTAAATCAAAACCGATTGGATATATTAATTTGTTTTGTTTTTATTCCCTGCGCATATTATTAGTATAAGACTTTTTAATATAATATAAGACTTTTTAATATAGTATAAGACTTTTCAATATAGTAGTTAAATCAAAACCGATTGGATATATTAATTTGTTTTGTTTTTATTCCCTGCGCATACGCTCTTGTGATACTAACTAGACATCAGAAATTCCAGTGAAGCTTAAAAGTAAGATATCGGCACACGCGTTGACTCTTCTTTAGCATCAGCTGTTTGCAAAACGTATCTAGCCTAGCATCAGCTGTTTGCAAAACGTATCTGGCCTAGTTTAAGAGGCCTTGGCTAAAGCCATAAGGATATTTAAGGAGAGAAAAAACGTGTTATTTGAAAGCTGATAAACACTTTCAAGTGCCTAAAGCTACATTGTTTCAGTTCTGCGAGATATGCCTTGCACAGAGACGTCCGTTCTAATAACTGTGCGACAAGTACCTTAGTCAAAAGAAAAACTATTTTCGGTGCTGAATTGGAAAAACAGCTTATGAATTATATTTTACCCAAAGAAGCAAAATTCGATGAGCTTATCAGAGTCGGCAGTACTTCCCACATGTATTTGTATTTGTCAAAGAGTTGGCTACAGAATTTTTCAAAGCATTTGTAGATATTTACAGAAACCATACCTTTCCACCAATTCGATTCACGAAGCTGATAAGAAAAGAGAAGTGTGGTCCTGAAATAAAAAGGGTGGCAATAGTGGCTTCTAATAGTTTTATGAATCATTACTTTATGCTATACATCACTTTTCCTCAGAAAAGTATTAGTTCACCAAAAATTAAGAGATGTTTTCCAAGATTAGAAGAAGTTCGAAGGATACACATTCACTGAATGGTTCAAGATTTTCACAAAACATAATAATTCACCAATTCATTCCAATATTTTGATGATTTTAGATGGTAACTATAGCCATGCTCCCCAAAGTTGATCTGACAATACTTGCAAGGTCAAAAAATATAGAAATTCTGTCGATTCCAACGCACACAGGCCTGAATACATTGAAGGTAATTGCCCTGCATAAACTGACTGCAGTGAAGAACTAAGAAAGAGAGTCAAAAACAATAAGCGACCCTTAAGTTCTTTAGACATTATAGAGCTCTTTCGAAATCTTTGAAGTTGTAATTAAAGGCGAAAACTAATGGGATAAGAAGAAAAGTGAAACACTGATTTTGATTTCATGTTCCTTCAATGAAAAATCCAGGACAACTAAAGGTCTGAACCACATCTGAATCTTGAACATTTGGGACCAGCATCACGAATGGGCCCAGCAAAAATGTTATTCCACACCCGCAGATTAGTAGGTATCGTGAGTGAGTGAGTAGCACGTATCGTGAGATAGCACTGATTTTTAGCGTGTGGTATATCCCTGTTTGAATCCAGGCCCAAACAAACATTGAGCAACAAAATTCATTTAACACTCGTAAAAATTCCGATTATTGGAAATGGGGCTCTACCAACTCCAAACCCCAAGACTAGAAAATTGATTGGTCCCGCGAAAGAAGATGCTGACTTTAAATGGTGCTTTACGCACTCGGTTACTCAAGCAAAAAGTATGCGAAAGAAATGTGAAAGTGATTCAAATGAATTAAAGTACATTATTTTAAAAGACAAAGATAATGAACCAGAGTACTTGTTTTGACAAGAACTATTTTCGGGTGATACAAGCAGTGAAAAGTAGCCCAAATGCAAGAGGGGGGTCTTGCCCTTGCAATTAGTGCATATGCGACTTTTATAAATGATTGTACTTCCTCCAGCATTAATTTAAAAAAAGCGCAAAAAAAACCTCGGATGTTGGGTATATTTATTCTTTCATTAAATAAACATATTACAATTTCTAGTAGAAATAAATATGTAATAAATTGTTTATCGTAGATAAATCGAGCTATAGTCCTTACAAAAGTTGCATTTTCTTGCACCTGGTTAGGTTAGTAGCATTGAAAACAACAACAAAATCATTTGAACAAATATAATCAAACAAAAAATTGTTTAGCGAGCGTTTAGGTAGAAATTATACAATAAAATGAAAAGTCGAACTCGTTTCCTTTATTTCTACCAATTTATTTTTCAAAAATCCGTATACCAGTATTTCGGCTATCACTTATAGCCTTCTTCAGCGATGTTTCTTCGACTAAGTCTAAAAAGTAAACTAAGTAAAATAAATTGGTAGAAATAAAGGAAACGAGTTCGACTTTTCATTTTATTAACAAAATCATGCCTCCGTGATCTCACTGAGACGGACTATCTGAACAGCAAAAACGCAAAAGTAGAAGCTAATGGATTTGAAATTGTTTGCAGCGATTTATGTGACCACTACCTGTAGCGGTTGCAGCAACCAATGAACTTTCAGTTGAAATAAAAAGAAAGAACACGATTTTGATTTATTTGTAACATTATTATTTACAATTTAAATGGAACAAAAAGATAGCAAGATCGTAAAAATCTGTAAATCGTGAAGATCTGTTTCCGCGCAAGTCGATCCATGGATGGTGACAAGGAGCTCAAAACCAAAGTTGTTCCCAACTCAACAATTTTCCTAAACTTGGTCAAACTGAGGAGACGTGGTAGTGGCATCGCGCCTACCCCACGTTTTCCAAATACAGTTCGAACCAAACCCGGAAAATTCCCAAGCTCAGAGCATAAGCAAGTAATAGATTATGGTGCAGCTTCCGCACAAATAGCAGCAAGGACCCTTTGATGACTTGGACTGTGAATGACGTTAAACCTCCAAATCCAGTAATCCAAAGTCAGCCTCCGGATTGTACCTTGAGTCAACAAGCTCAAATTAGGCAAACACAACGGAAGCTACAATCAGTTCTATACTACGAGGATTGAATTTAAGAGAATGGAAACGGGATTTGCGATTAGAGCTAGAAATATATGTCTTAGCCGAGAGACAACTATTCTGTTGAACAGTAAAAGAGAATCACAAAGGAAGGACTTACGGCCACATTTTGTTTATACAACTCGAAGCCATAGACCACTAGGGGCCAGAGGCTGTCTACACCAGCTCAAGGAAGGATACATTTTCTCTATTGTTTCGCTTTTGTTTGTACTACAGGTCTATTTTTTAGATAATGCTCTTCGTCGCGTCTCGACTGGGTCTGGCTTGTCAGTCCAAGCCTGAGAGTTCTTTAGTTCTGTATGAACAAAGCTTCTTCCCCTGTTTTTGTATATATTGCGGCCATCAGACCAGAAATTCATGACGGAGCCCTGTTTCTTGGAGCATATTCGCTTCTTGCTTACAGGACCCACCCTTGCTCCAGCACAAGCTTCTTCTTTTTGCCTCGTTGATGGTTCACTATAAAACCTGTGGCAGGTTTTCGACTGGACTTTGATTTAGCTGCAGACTAGTAAACCTCCTAACTGCAAATCAGTAAGGTATAGATTAAAAAAATATATAAGTATGATTATCATTCTGTAATTAAATAATTTCTGACAATTTATCTCAGAACCGCTCAAATAAATGAAAATAATACTTCTAGTCCACGCAAAAGTATATAAATATGATTATCATTCTGTAATAAAATAATTTCTGGCAATTCATCTCAGAACCTATAGGTTTTTCACTTATCCCCTATTCTTCAGTTCTTCAGTTCTTGATAGCCGAATCAATCTGTCTCGGCATTAAAAGAGTCATCCTTTTTTCCGTTGATCGTAAAACCTTGTACAAAAAAATTTTGATGTGTTTTTTAATACGTTTTTTAATACAATCAAGTAAATATTACGTACCGTCTGGGTAGTGTTAATTCTATTATTTTGTAATGAAGTCACACGATTCATTTCTTTACCGAGAAAATGCATCATATTTCGATCAATATTAAATTGGTTTCCTTTCGACGATTTAATCATGCAGTTTAATAATCGATAACGAAAATTAGATCGCTGGTTATTACGGTTGAAATATCTAAACGAAAAAAAAACTACTGGAAAAAATGAAATGAAGTGGCATACTTTTTCATTTTAATTAAAAATGTATAAAGATTTGTTTCCACCTTGGATCCGATTGTATGAATATCTTTGACACTAATAATGCAATTAAGGATGATTATGAGATAAGTCAATTAAATTTAGCGTTCTACTTCTAATATATTTGGACATATCTTGACATACATTTTATTTTAATTATTTTTATTCGTAAAAAAATTAAAACAAATCACCAAATGTTAAAGCAAAAGAAAAATCATATAAAAATAAAACATGTGCGTTCCCTATGCCTACGATTTATTTCAATCTATTTGTTTATTTTAAACTCATGTGTTTGTATCGGAATAAATTGTATCTGTGCATTTCCTGATTGAAACCATCCAAACATCCCCAAAAATAAATAGTACAACCACTGAAAAAACATTGTTTCGTGTTCAAGTAAACACACAGTCGTTCCAAAGGCGCTATATTTCTTGCAGCCACAGCAATTTATTCGAAATCACATGACTTTGTTGATAAATGTTTTCCAACCACGGTCATTCCAACTCAAGCTCGCCTCGAGTTCATAGATACGAATATCTATATTTTGCCTGTAAATCTTTTTATAATTGTGCTCCAAGGGTACTTGTAGAATTATTTTTTTTTTTAGAATTCCGTGTGTTTCATGGACAAGTGTGTCGAGTAATTAAATGTAAAATTAATAGACTAACATCATAAAAATAAGAGAACAAATAAACAAATTAAAAAAAAGTAAACAAGGCGAGAAAAAAATGGAAAAAATTGCTACGATAAATAGTGTTTTACTTCCTTTCCTAGGATGTAAGTAGGACAATAATGATTCCCCAGGTGGGCGGTAAAAAACGATTAAAGGCTTACTAATTTCAAGATTAAGCCAATACCTTATCTTTTTATTATTTGACGCTAAAGCGCATTCTTCTAATATGTAACCTGTGACCATAGCTAGAAAGTTTCGGTTGATCCGTTTACGATAACGTACAAATAATGAAATGACTGCACCTTTATTTTTATCTCGCATTATCCAAATTGAAACGCATTATCGGCAAGGTGTGAACGAGTAATAAAGTCGTATTTATTTTAAAGATTATTTATTCGGTTGGCTATTTTAGGAGCCGTGCTTTGCTGATACGTAGGTACCTACAGTTACTCACAAAATTGAGCGTACACCCATATAAAAACTACACTTCTTCAGAAGTAAAGGTAAAAAAAAGTTTGCCGTAAAACTATGTTTATATTTCGAAAATTTGTCCTTTGCTGAGCTTATTCAACTAAACACAAACAAAATGAAATAACACAATTCAGTTTGTTAACAGAAGAACCAGGTATCACTGAGATTCAACAAACACAAGATTGAGCGTACACTTGGAAAAACCATGGACTCACTGATCTAATTCCTGGAATTTGTATTGCGTTAAAATATACCGCTCAGTTCAATTCGTAGCATGCAAAGTTCGTGAAATTTTCTTGTGATTTGGAAGTGAATTATTAGATAATTGTTTAGAGTTCTGTTGTTAATTGTGAAAATGGGAGCTTAAGCGAAAACAAACAGATATTTCGACTAGAGAGCTTATTGTTAAGCTGTGCCGCAACGGTAAATCACTTCGGGAGATAGGAGAAATTATTGGCCGAACACATTCTACAATTCAATAAATTAAAAATAAGTGGAAATACGAAGGAACCTTAAAGAACAGGCCTGGAAGAGGAAGAAAGAAAATTCTTTCACAACATGATGAACGGCTCATTGTACGCAAGGTAAGAGCAAATCCTAAAACAAGTGATCAAAAATTGACTGCGGAAGTGCTCACGACGCTTAAAAAAGCAGTTTTGATAGAAACGGTTCGTCGTGTTTTGCGTCGAAATAGTTTGAATGGAAGAGCTGTTCGGAAAAAGCCATTTATATCTGTCGCAAATCAAAGAAAACGTTTGGAGTTTGCAAAAACACATGTAAATTTGCCTCTCAGCTTTTGGGAGAGCGTCATTTTCACAGATGAAACAAAAATTAATTTATTTGGCTCTGATGGAAAGCAAATAGTATAGAAAGAACCTAACACGGAACTCAAGAAGAAAAATCTTAGTCCAACTGTGAAGCATGGGGGTGGTAGTATTATGCGGTGGAACTCTATGGCTGCAAATGGAACCGGAAATTTGGAATTTATTGAATCGATATACTACTGCAACAATCAGCACAAAAACTGAATTTATCTTCAGAATTCTGCTTTCAACAGGTTAATGACCCGAAGCATACTTCCCACATAGTTCGTGAATGGCTTTTGTACAATGTCCCAAAACAACTAAAAACTCCACCACAGTCCCCAGATCTCAATGCGATCGAGTATCTATGGCATGAAATAAAGAACCGCCTGAAAAGTATGAATCCTACGAACGAAAATGAGCTGAAACACAAGATACGGGAAGTTTGGGAAAACATTCCTTTTTCTTATACAAAAAAGTTGGTAGAATCAATTCCCCGGCGGCTACAAGCTATTATAGATGTAAAAAGAGGTCATACAAGTATTAAGTGAACAAGTATTAAGCAACAGAATCAATCACCAGACCCTCTTCTTAAGACCAACTACTATTGAAGAAATAAAGGAGATTATATCAAACCTTAAAAATGTAGCTCCTGGAATAGACTTGATTAGGGCAGATGATTTAAAATGCATCAAAGATCTTCTTGCTCCACTCCTTACTTCTATAGTTAATAAGCACTTGGATGAAGGCACCTTTCCTAATGTTTTGAAAAACTCTCTTATCACCCCAATCTTTAAGAGCGGCGATATCGATGATCCAAACAACTATAGGCCAATTTCATTAGCAAGCGCCTTCAGCAAGATTTTCGAGAGAGTTATCAATTCTAGGCTAGTTCACTTTATTAACAACACTATAGGCTTCGATCAAAATCAATATGGTTTCCTCAATGGCAGCAATACAAGTGCAGCCCTCATAGATGCGCAACATTATATTAACAGCCAACTAGACAAGGGTTTATATGTTTCAGCCATATTTGTTGACCTTAAAAAGGCATTCGACACAGTTGATCATACCATTTTAGGCCATATTTTAAACGAACTAGGTGTTCGAGGAAAGGGAAATGAACTAATAAAAAATTACTTATCCAACAGGACGATAAGTACTCAGTTCAAAGGTGAAACTAGTGATAGGAGAGTGATAAATATAGGCATTCCTCAAGGATCCATTTTGGGACCAACTCTTTATTTGCTTTATGTCCAGAGTCTGAATAATCTTAATTTAGTTTCTAAATATGTTATTTATGCAGATGACACCCTTATATTAAACTCGAATAGAGATCCTATCGAACTAGAGCGGATGATCAATGATGACTTAGATAGATATTTTAATTGGCTTGTTACTAATAAATTAAAAATAAATGTTAATAAAACGCATTACTTGATTTTCAAACAGAAAAATAAGGAAGACATATCTTTAAGCATCTTGATTAATAACCAACCCATTGTGAGACTAGAAAAAACTAAATATTTAGGAGTAATAATTGATGACAAATTGTCATGGTCGGATCAAATTAGAAAAATCAGAGCCAAGATTTGTCCCATTGTAGGTTTCTTAAGAAGACGATGCTACTTGAACATTGTTTTAAAAAACATGATTTATCATGCTTTTGTAATTCCATCTATTAGTTATGCTATGCTTAACTGGAGCCAATCTTCTTCAACAAACCTGGCCATCCTGAGCAGAACTCTGAATAAGGCAATTAAGGCAGTTCACAATCTGAGTACACGGACTCCCACTAATCAGCTACCTTTCATAACTGGGAAAATGACCTTTTTTCAACTATTAGCATTTCAAAAACTAATAACAATATGGAAAATCGTCCACGGAAAGAATAAATCTTCTATTTCTTTGACAATGACCAGAGAAATGCATAGCTATGAAACAAGATCTGCGAATTCTTATAGATTGCCTCCAGTCAGAACCAATAGAGCCCTTAATGACCCGATTCTTTCAGCTATATCGTTGTATAATGATATGCCTGATGATTTAAAAAACAACCTATCGTACTTCGTTACCAAAAGGAAGCTGAAGCAGTATGTTCTAAACCTATTTTAAAAGCTAATGTAAATATTTTTCTTTAAATTCTTTTTTTATCTTTTTATTTTTTATTTTTATTATCTAACTTTAAATCTTATCATATTTGTATATTAATTCTTACTAATTTACATGCTAGTATTTCTTTTTTTTGTTTTTGAAAAATTGAAATAGCAGAAAATTCAATTAAAACAGTTTTATAAAGAATAGTTTGATTTGTTAATTCTTGTCCTCTCTCATACCAGTGTTTGACACTGCCTGAGGGGAAAGTTTTGTGACAAATGAAGGTATTCAATTGCATGCAATATAAAATACTTTGCTATGGGTGTTGGTGAATTCAACTGAGAAACTAATGACCATACCACAACTAATTAGCCATTTATGTCACTCCCAATGTACCCTTATTTTGTTAAAGAAATAAAAAATTGTGATGAGAGTGTGGTTTCGGACCTTCCCGCAGATCCTTCATTCTCTACTCGGTCAATTTATTACTAAATTAGCGGCATTTCAAACTAACCCCACTTTGTCTATAGTTGATAGGAATGGCATTTTTACAGTTGGTGGTGGATAAAAAGTGCATGCAAAGTTATATATTTTTTTCTCAACAGAGCCCTCTTTCAACATTCATGCATGAGTATGTTGAAATGGTGAAATTTTCTTCATCTCAGTAAATGCTAGTTTGCTGAGCTGAAGAAGTGTGTCACGTAATCGGATATATATGTGTATTTATACATTTACATATATACCTGTATGTTTGATTGTCGACGACGAATTCGAAATAAAAAAAATAAAAAAGTGTATGAGTGTTTTTTTTTATTTTTCTATAATATTTTTGTGAAGGGTACGCGCAATTTTGTGAATTGTTATTTTAATGATATTTTTGTTTTAATATAATAAAATAAGAAAAACATTTTTTTTATTTGTTTGCTTTGCAAGCATTCCTTGAAATAAGGTAAACACTTTATTTACAGAAAGATTTTTAATAAAAACATTGTTTAACATGTTAATTGCAACGAAATAGGTTTTTTGGCTGCCTGTACGCTCAATTTTGTGAGTAACTGTATATTGTTTTCGAGCGTACAATGTATGTAAACAAAAACGATTTTTTTTTATTTTTTTATGCCGGCATTTTTCGTGTTTCTTTTTTTGTTTTCCGTTTATTTGAGAACAATATACTTAAGCTTGACTTTTTAAAACGTAGTTTCGTTTACGTATTGTTTTCTTTTTGTTGTTGATTTGTAAAATATAAATGAGTTTTTGGACAAAACTGTTTACGACACTAAAATCAAAAATCAAATACGAAGACGTTTCAATGCTGATCGTCATGTAATTAGGTCTGTTCCCGGACCACCATTAATTACAATTAATCGCGATTAATTGCAATGAAGCTGTTCCCGTACTCCGTTTTACTGAAAACTGAAAATTTCCCCTCTCTCAGTAAAATTCAGTAGGGTCTGAGCTACTGAAAAGTACTGAAAAGTGTCAAATGGTGTGGTGCGAGTAAATAGTTTCAAATGTGCGCGGCAAGCAACATATTTTTTGCGTAATTTTGCTATGAAGGTCGAATATTTTTGTGGCGATAATTTATCACCGCTCAGGATAACCGTACAATCACTATTGTTCTTCCAAAAACCGAAAACTGACACTTTTGTTTGTCAATTTTCAGGAAATGCAATGAGAGCGTTCCCGTACTTTTCATGAATTTCTCCCACCACATGATTCAGGAAAATTCAGGAAAATTCAGTGACTGAAAGTCCTGGAACAGACCTATTGCTAATTCAATATGCGTAGCAAAAATAGCGCTAAAGCGTACTAGATTTCAAATTCCATTTGCATGATCTTGTTGACCTTCCCCTCGAAATGACTCACGAATCTTGATCTTATACTTACTGTTTAGTGTTCTTGACAAGTTTAATGCATGTATTATTCATGCGTGAGCTCGAGCAGGTCATGTACACTATCAGTTTATAAGTAGAATCAAGCATGTTCTGTTCAAGTTATCAATAGCCAACTTGTGTGCCTGATAGATACGACCAAGTAAGCAAGCAAGAGATCTGCATTCATTCAGATCTGTAAATAAATTCAAGATGGAATATTGTTTACAAATATTATTGGATGTTTTTGTAGGGTTTTGTTTTTCGTTTGTATGGACCTTCCTGATTTTTATTTACCGTGCATATACATATTTTGTTTTGCCTGGCGGAGATTACTTATCAAACAAAGTACATATATACTTAGTCAAATTCTAAATATGAAATTTTTTGCCTCGGTATTTTGACGTTGAACTAAATGTTTGTCAACGCTTATCAATTTATAATTGCTTCGAAAAATTTACAATATTTTTCTTATACATATCAAAATTATCAATTTGAAATACCTACATAAATCATTCTATTGACGTTTGTATTACGTAGGTGCTAATATCTTTCCGTCTCAGTATATTTATATCTTTAGCATTTAATTGATTATGAACGCGACAAAAATTATATGATGTATTCCTAAAAGCACGTGTTGGAGTTGTGAACTGCGGTGCTTAAAAAATGAAATGCTTCTTTATTAATCACGTTTGCTTGTCACAAGTTTGCTAAAGTGTTGATTTTAGTTGCTTTCATGTTGCCTTTTTCAATGAAAAAACTATAAATATTAAATGAAGTTTAAACACGCTTGTTTTTCAAACAAGCCTTGGTAATGATTCGTATTTCTGGTTAAAGTGAAAACTAAACAGATTAGTAGACTTTCATTTTTTTATTTCCTTATTATCAGACGCTATCATAATTTGAATTATAATGATAGGTTTCTTACAGTTATTGAAAAGACCCAAAAAAATAGCTCATTAATTTAGTAATCATTTTTTGTAATGTTGAAAAATTACCCCCAGCTTACCATAGCTTCTCAGATTTCTTAACGAAATAAAGAATCGATGATAGGAAAAAAAATACAGAAAACTGCGTACTAAGGAGATAAATAAATGAATACGGGTGGAAATGTAGGTAAACATATACGAAGAACGCAAGACAAAGTCAGCAATCCTACTGGGTGGCGCCAAATTAATCATTCAGCTTTGCTTTTGAATAAAGTAAGTAAAGTAATCCCACGACAACCCTCGTACGGGTCTAGGGGTTGAAGCTGGTAGAGAGCTTCATTACAATTTTTTTAATCATTGTGCATACGAGTGTGGAGTGATTAGTTCCACGACTCACTTTATCCCTGATTTAAATCAGGTACCTAATCAGAGCTAGGTGAACTCAAAGCTTGGTGCGCGGACCCTCGTCCAAACCTGGATTCGAACCAGGGACCTCACACGCAAGAAGCCAGTGCTCTACCGACCGGGCTACGTAAGCTTCTTGCTTTTGAATAACCTTTTTACTAAATAAAAAAAACTGATTTTGGGTGTGTATTTTTATGATTTTGAGTATAGTGCTCCATTGATTGTCTGCTTGTATACTGCAGCTGTCTGGCTCACAAATATCAAATATGATTCACGTACGATGCCATTTGCAAAAATTATAACATCTTCTGATAGGGTGATTAATTTTGCGCCACCCTGTAGAAGCCCTGGCCGTAATATTTATCACAAAAACATCAAATTTCAATTTGGAATCAAACACTACGCCAAGGTCTTTAAAATGCTGAGCACCAGACAAGGAATAAGTGAACACATGGAGAGCATTTTTATATGAGAATGATATCTGGTGTCACTTCAAAATGTTTAGTGGCAAGAGGTTATTTAGACACCAGTGATTGATGGCAATCAAATCAGCTTGCAATTAGTGATAATCGTTTGCAGTCTTGATTGCCCTATATAATTTTAAGTCATCCGTATACAAAAGACAAGAGGATTGATAACAGAAGGAAGATCATTGACAAACAAAATACAAAGTAAAGGACCTAGGATAGAACCTTGAGGAACTTCGGATGTGGGAAATATAGGAAAGGAAATGGAACCATTCAAAGTGACTCTGCAGGGACGGCTATGACGATAGGAGGAAAACCAGGAGAGAAGTGGACCAAAAACACCGAGGCCATTAAGTTTAAGTAGCAGCAGGTTATGGTTCACAGAATAAAAAGCCATTGAAAAGTCTATGTAAATTAAATCAACTTGACGTTGACGATCGAAGGTAAAAGCGACAAAATTAGTAAACTCCATAAGGTTGGTCGAGCAAAAACAAATGCAAAAACATCATCAAGATACACAGAATCAGGAACTGAGGAATTTGATTTGAGGGAACGAATGTAGAACCAAAAGGATTTAGATTGATTGCCTCGATGTTCAAAAAGTAATCACGCATTGCCTGCTTGAGCTTTTTTTTAGCATCAGAACGCAAACTACGGAATTCCGTCAACTCGTCTTCTTCAACTTTTCACGAGCTTTTTCCTATGCTTTAAGAGTATCAGAGACTTTCAATGTGAACCAAGGTACATCATTAGGTTTTTTTTTCCTCCGGTTTTTTCTGCTTATTACAGAAAAAAGTCCTGGCTTCCTGACTAGCAGGCATCAGCCAACGTTAACTCGATTAGTTTTTTAAATATCACTTTTACACAAGACAGTCACTAACACAAAACACAAATGCATCTCCAACAACGCGACGACACGAACACGCAGTTAAAGACACGTTGATTCACGTCTTGTCAATTCCAGAGAAAGACCGTCCTTCGGAGAAAAACAATCTCTGCAGTTCTCCGGCTACAACCTTCCACCGCAAGAGACAACACGCCAATGTCATTAGTTTTGAGTTGACGTTTAATGGGAGTAAAACGAATGATTAGGTTAGAAAAGAAAGAATACAACTTGGACAATGTACGATTAACATCCAATCCTTTGAAAAATGAAGTCAGCTTTATAGAAGTTATAACGCTGAATAGAAGGACATTCATTCTTTGCATGGAAGTTAAAGTCAACATCAACCAGGAGAGGAGGGTGATGAGGATCAGGTTGGACTTATGGAAAAAGAGCAAAAGGGAGAAAAGGGTAACCTAAAGGAATGCTAGAAAAAACCAAATCTCGGATTTTGTTGTTGGTATTGCGAAGGTAATTAATTTGGGAATAACAAAGTGAAAGAAAGGAAGAAGTCGCAACAGAGAGGTGATTGTGGGATAGTACACTGAGATTATTGGAGTCCCACTCTACAGATGGCATGTTAAAGTCACGAAAAATTAGCAGGGGAGATGAAGAACACTGGGAAAGAATGAATAACACGTACAACAATACATTCAACAGGAGGAGGAGCAACGAATTCAGCATAGAGTACTCCACGAAGAGTGTTATGGATGGCGATTAAAATACTACCGGTTCTTCCTGCAGTGACATGAAAGGCATTCTCTGTTCAGAATATTGTCGTTAAACCATGTTCCTGTGAAACAGATAATATGATGAAGATCTAAAGTACTCGCAAGCAGAACTTCATTAAGTTTGGTCCTCAACCCGCGGACATTCTGATAAAAAATACAAAGCGAAGAAACCAGTAAATAGTGGTTAGACATGCAATATTTCTTTGACGCTGGTACGAAAATTTTTCCGTTGGCTAAGTTTAAACCCTTTAACGAGCATTCCAGCAGGCCAAAACTCCGGCGCAAGTATGACGTCTAAGCCAACAAATACATTGATTTTGAAAGAGGCGATAGCTCTATTCGGTAATTTGTCGGGCGTCAGTTTGACGCAGGATAAGATGCTAGGCAAAAAGCCAAGACGAGATGTAATAAATTTCAAAATATCTTCTGCAGTTACTCAATAAGTAACGCGACTTATGAAAATTGACATAGCCATCTAAATTGCGCACAGTACAAGGCCTCTTCAGTGTTCACAAATATCCCCATCGCATGCTAAACATTTGAGATCGCTCCTTCCGCTCTAGAAATCAGAGAATGAAGGGCCGATTCGCAGGATTTTCCTTGCTGGTACGCATGTTGCTCATCATTCAAGGGGTTGGACTTAAGCGCCCTAGTGCGTGTGTGTCGTTCAACAAGCTTCTCTAGAGATTTCAGAATAAACGAAGTTAGGCTGATCGGCCTAAAGTTTCTAACCTGTCGCTAAGGTGACAGAACATGTTCTAGGGTTTCACGTGTTCACAATTTTTTTAGCTTTCCGTCAGGTGGCAAATTACATCCCTTAGCATAACCAGATATATGCCATCCATGAATTCGTATTGAAATTTTGGTGTGCAGATGGCTGTGTAATAGCATTTCCTACAGCTGCGAAAAGAAGGATGTTTGCACAGAGAGACAGATGCCTTCTGCATTTCAATTTACTTCAGAAAGTGAGCCCCAAGTAAAGTATGTGTTGACTTCTTTTTGGACGTGGTATAATCACCATCTAGGCGTTTTAAAGAGTCCAGTTTAGCTGATAAGTTCTTCTCCATGAGCTTGCGCAGCCTCGACATCTCTCGTGCATATTTCAGTTACTTGTAGAACGATCTCAATCATTCCCTCTTGGGGGACCTCACCAAATATTTATATGTTCTCTGCGAGTTTCTATAGGCGATCCAGTCATCCTCATCGTTGTTCTTACAATCTCGATTGAGGAATTCTCTGGCATTTTCCCTAATCTTCTTCAATTCTCGGTTCCATCAAGGAAGCATCTACTCTTACTGATCAAATAGGCCTCTTCATAGCTACCTATTATGTCTTAACTGAGATTCTATTGACTTTTGCAAATTTATCCTACCACAAGGACACGCTCTGTCTACAAAAAGTCGATTGAACTTACTCCAATCAATGTTTCTTAGATTTCTTCTCTCCACCATGGGTGTTGAATCGGTAGCTAAAACGAACATCAAGTACTGGTGATCAGAGTGTGAGACCTCATCAAGGTGAACAAGTAAAACCAGGTGAGCATAGTGATACATCAATAACAGCCCTTGCATTAGGGGCTACAAAAGTTGAATACAGACCATGGGGCAATGTCATGCTTATTTGTTTTTAGTTGTTATAAAATGCTAAATTTAATGTATATTTTTACTAATTAAACTCGTTAATTTAAAATGATAACACTCCAAGCCTTGTGACGTTTCTTTCCAGCCATTAGTTATCTTAACTTAAATAAAAAATATCTTATATCCATATTTATTTTTTTACTCTTCTGCATAAAATATTCAGATAAATTAAAGACATTATCAAAGTAAATTCCACAAATAACTATACAAAACCTTCCAGGTGAGAAAGAAAAAAAACACAAATCAAATCTTCAGAATAGCATTTCCGCCATTTCAACACTCCCAATAAAACTTAATTAACCACAATTCTTCTTGCTCATCCTAATCAAATATTTATTTCTTTATTTGATCATTTCAAGATGGTTTATGACCTTTTCAGTGCTCTATTAATTAAATAGATGATTCAATTTTGAGAACGCAAGAGACTGCCATTAATCTAGTTGATGAGATATAACGACGCACGCGGATCTAAATAATTGTGTGTGTGGAGGTCAATTTCGAGGCGAATTCAATGTTAACGCGATATTTTCTTTTACAAAATAAAACATAAAATGAAATATTGAACAAAATAATTTTTAAAATCATTTAAATAAAATCAGAGTTGATATATTATTATTCAAATTATAAAAATTGTTCTGAATGAATATCGTAATTAAATATTCCAAAATTCTAACGAACTTTAATGACGTACTATAGAAATTGACGTTTTTAACAAATGAATAGTCTATTTAGCATCAGAGTTTTTCCAACTTGGCTTTATCTAGTTGCGTGCACATGATTTACTTATATTCTGAAAAATATTAGCGTTGACGTGCGAGCTGTAATTGTTAATTGTTAAAAAAAAATTCTTTCGAGAATTATCCACTTAAAACTCGTGATTAAAGTGTATCATGAGTTCTAAGTGGATAATTCTCTATTGAGTCTAATTTGTGAAATATCTAACACATGTTCCATTTTTGTGCTACATCTTTTGTGCGACATATAATGATATACTACGAAATGTGTCTGTCTTAAATTCTAGTGGCGCTCATATTTATACAAATGAAATTTTTCTATCAATTGTATTTCTTGTGAGCTTGCAAATATTATATAAGTATTTATTTCCTGGATGTATTTAATTCGTCTTTAACCTAAAAGATGCAAGATAATGGCAATTTACGTAACATATAAAGGTTTTTGATGCCATTATTCAAATAGAGTTTAATTTGAAAAAAAGGTTCAAGTTTAATACTATCATATGAAGTCAATGAAGATAAATAAAGAAGCAAAAAAGCAAATATTCACGCACGTCTAAACATATAATACAATTTTATTCAAAATATTCCTGTCAAATATATAACTAAACCTTAGTATCAAACAATCAACTATAAAATCATTATTTGTTAACATACACATGCATTTATATTTAATTTTGGCGCCATAATATCTCCAACTCGCTTGTTACTCGTGATCTCGTGATATTTTTTTATGTATTGTCTACATTTTTATCATGCTGCATTGTTTAAATTTAGTTATACTAAACAGTGTAATCTAAACATCTGAAATTTGCTTCGTCTCGAAATTTGTTTACTGACTACGCACCAAATTATGGCCAACCGAATCGTGAATAAGGTAGTGCAACCTATATTTGATCAAAAAAAATGTCAATAAATCTTTGTACTTCACTCAAGGAAGATATTTTTATTTATAAAAGACTGATTACATATCTTTTTCTACAATTTGGTGATAATAAATGAGAAAATCTTCACGTGATAATGAATGCTGAAGATGGAATTAAATAATAATTTGTTTGATAAAAGTCAGTGCGAAATTAGCTGTAGTATAAATCAGTTATAATAAATAGTTGGAAAAAATATGGAAATAGAGCGCAAAAAAAAAACTCTTGCAAAATAAAACTATAAAACTTAAATTGAAGGAGTGATGGTGTATAATTAGCAAGGCTTCTACATATAATAAACATCAGAACTTCAAAGTAAAATTACTCGATTTCGAGCAAGAATGTTTTAGCAGCCGAGATAAATTATTTTTCACAAATAATATATCAAATAATATATGAATGCCCTTTACTACATCTACAACAAATCACACTGGATAGTATTTTTGAACAAAAAAATTTCAAATGATAAAAATGCAACCCGATCGAGTTGGTTCATTATCAATACTTATAAAAATAGTTGGTGTACAAATATGATTGTGCCCTTTTTTTTTGAATAAATAAAGGATGGTTTTTTTTGTTTATACAATCCATTAAAGTTTTGTTGGACCTCGTCTATCTTTCAGGGAATTTTCAGATTCTCTCGCTGTAGAAAATTGGTTCCCTGGATGTGGACCAATTGTCCAGTCAAATTTCGATACTTTCGAAATTAGCGAAACATGTTTCAGAAAAGATTGACTACATCGATCGGAACAAATAGTAACATAAAGGTGCAAAGTAAAATTTTCAGACGGTTTCAGCAGCTTATAATTAATTGAACTTTTTTGATCCCATCAAAATCAGACCATAACTTTAACATAATGAATGTCTCGCTTCGGCTGTGATAAATCTGCTTCATCTAGCTTCCTCCAATTTTGTTTTTGAGTTTAGAATAAATTTAATAAAAAACGAATGGAACTATTAAGCGATTCGCGGCATCTAAATTTGGATGCGTTTTTCGAGGCGGACGCCTGACAAGTTGCACAATCAAGAAGTGGCATCTTTTTGCATTGTTGTTTCTGAAAGGATTATTGGTCTATAAATAATTTGAAACGACTATTGGTCTCGTGGTGTTCTCGTAACAGAATTAACTAGCATTTCTCGAAGGAATTTTCGTTCGAGAGGGTCTAAGGGCTCCCGAACCTAAGGTTTCAGGATTAAAATATTGAGTTCAGACTTTTTGCTAGCTATGGATGATATTATTTGCTGAAAGCTGACTTATTCGTGATGTTTTTGGTGTTAAAATCTTGCTTCAGCACATTGTATTCCGTAAGGACCGAGATCGTTTAGTCTTTGGCAAATCCGATGATGGAAATATTCACATCGGTGTTAATAAAGTCCTCATCGGAACACTCTGCCATGGTTTTTTTCTGGTCTCCTGTTGAATATATTTTCTTCCCGACCTTTAGTCGTTGCTTCAATATATATTCCCTGTAACTTAGCTCTATTATTTTATGAACAATTCTTTGCGGGACTTTGGTCTTACTTTAATAGTCTCTTTCCAACGGCCTTTATTTTGCTATGAGCTGATTTTAACCTTCGTACTCGTGATTGGAATACTACTTACTCGGCTAGTATCGTGA
This sequence comes from Nemotelus nigrinus, assembly GCA_947369275.1. Lineage (NCBI taxonomy): Eukaryota > Metazoa > Arthropoda > Insecta > Diptera > Stratiomyidae > Nemotelus > Nemotelus nigrinus. The sequence goes on along the minus strand of OX376375.1, from coordinate 29,604,674 downwards.
ATAGTAGTATACTCCTTGTCGTAATTCAATATCATACCTAATGGCGTTAATAAACTCCTGGGTCTTGTTTTATTTAATCGTCTAAAATTATCCTTTTTGCTTGAGCGCAGCTCAATATGGCCCTTGAGTTAAATAGAGGTCACTAATTCTCTTTCTTTCATGGTCTTAACGTAAGTGACACTTCGGTAATATTTTAATATATTCCTCTCGAACTTTATTTCTAAATTCACACATAATCACCGTCTCAAAAAATAGATGATGTTCTATGGTTTAACAGCAGTGTTCCATCTCTCAAAATTTTCCGCCGTATCATATTTCAACAAAAAACTGTATCAATATGGGGAAAATGTTTCAAAATGTTCTTTTTTTTAAAAAAAAAAGTTCCTTTTGGGTCGAGACTCCGAAGCTATAAATAGCTGTATTTAATGAGCTGCTCTAGGTTGAGCTAGGTTGCGATATCTCAACAAAATGTGTTTAATGAGCAATTCGGCTGCTCTAACTTGCCTGAATGTGCTCTAATTTGTGTTTTATGAGCCTGCTCTAAGTTGAACTAGAGCAATTTAGAGCACGATTTTCGCTCTTTTTAGAGCAAATTCGAGCAAGCAACCAGCTTTTTGTCAACTGTCACAAAACCAACTTTCAATAAAAAATTGTGACTGAAGTAGAGTATTTTATTAGTGAATTGCTAAGTTGAATTTCTGCCAAGTAATGAATTTTGAGAATTGCCCCCCAATTGCTCTAATTTGCTCGACTTTTTTTTACCTCTCAATTGCTCTAGCCTGCTCGACTTTTTATGACAGCTGCTCTATTTTAACTTGCCTTGTGATACAGTGCTCTTTTTTCAGAGTTACAGCTAATAATAAAACACTTTCTTTGAAATTATTGTACATTTCAATTAATATGCAGCCTAATTAAATTTGATAATTTGGTTTGTTGATTGCTAATATTTCCTTAATCTCTTTTCATTTTCAATTAGTTCTTTGTTATATATTCAACCAAGTTTAATACAGAAAAAACTCAAGTTCAGTGGAACTGTGAAATGGAATCGATTCATATTAACTGTTTATAGCCAAACTCAGTTAATCCCGAATAGTTTCAATATTCGTTTTCTCGATATTATTTAAATATGTACCTCCCTTCAAATGTTCAAATTCACCAGCAAAAGAGATGGAAACATCTCTACTGAAAACTGGCTAAAGCAGGCTCTGTTCAGTGTCTGCAGCAAATTGCAAAAAACCAGCTCGCATCCTCCGCGTATAGTGAATGGTGTTACTTGATTTTGGGGAGTTGATCTGGTAGCGTGTGAAGATCAGCGCTCGGTCGACTTCTACAAGCAGGCTATCTGCAAACTGGGGGTAATTTGGCCAGGTGCTAGACTAAAGGTAATGCAGGAAGCCGAGCTCCCCAGTCAGCCCAGATACAAGGGATGGATTACCTACTTTGACAATTATCCACAAGTTCAGAAAAGTATCAAACTCGTCAACCTTGATCTTCCGACGGAGGATTGGAGGATGATCGAAATTGACGAGCCTGAGGAAAATCGATGGGAAGCTCTCCTCGTCTTAAATGAATAGGCGTTACTGATTTTACAGGCCTCAAATGACATTCTTTCGTACGGGGTGGAGAAATTGTTCCTGCATGTTCATAGAAAAGACACGATCAAAGGTTCTGGATCGAAGAATTCTGTGTTCGTTAAACACAACCCGAAACACGAGGCTCTGACAACAGAGCAGTCATCCGGAAATGGTGAATTGCTCTCTCTGGGGGTGGAACATACCTATCATGAGGTCAGTGTTGCCACTACCTCTGATTTTGGCGGCTTTATAGATCTCCTGAATCTGGAAACAGAAGAGATGAATGAGGTTGCACAACGTCCGGAGAGGATCTCAACTTAACTCTGATTGATAGTGGTGGGGGCACTTCAAATTAACTGCCATCATTCTAAAGCGGCAACAGCTGCTTTGTTTCTCCGTCTTTCTAATACAGGAGAGGAGTTAATACTAATCCATGAACTATTGATTGTAAACAGCTGGGTTTGCAGGTTGCGCACCAATGATTACAAACTGTCTGAAGAAACCATAAGTTCGGATTCTTGCCAAGAGTATCACCAATGTCCTCATTCTTCACCATTTCTGTGATAAGGATAGCTTGGCTGTTGCAGCGGAAATCTGGTTTATTGGTTGTTGGCTACAGCTGCTAGGACCTGGATGTAAGATATAGTGGCTGCAACCGCTAAGACCTGTGTATCTCTTTTTCTGGTTTTTTACTCCATTGCTAATTATGAGGTATGGGGCGGCGTAGGTACAAATGGTCGTGGTTGGGCATTCTTTTTCTTCATCTTCCTACATCCTACAACTTGTCCACCGCGAACGTGGGCAACGAGCCAACCTTCATCACCTCAAATCGAAGGGAGGTACTTCTTGACGTTAGCTTAGTCAGGTCTTACAGGTGTGTTCATTCTTTGACCATGATTTAATGTGGGCGGCCGAACCTCTACAAAAATAGATTAAATCGTATTCTAAGGGTTGTTAGAGCAGTACCATCAGTTCGGAAATGGCAAAATATTACAAAAAAAAACAATATTATAAGTGTGCTAGTTAATTATTCCTAATGAAAAATTGATTAAAAAAAAAAAAAAATACTAAAATTTCCTTTATAATTCATTCTCAAATATTTTCAGATAGATATTTTGAATGATTTCTTAAATCATGTAGACATAAGGTAGTCTTATGTACACAATTGCTGCTATCATATTATTTGAAGAAAATATGACTTATCAGCGACCGCTTATCACATTTCCGCTAAGGTATTATTTGTTTAGTTATGCAAGATGTCTTCTAACCTACTTAAGTAACAAAACAAACAAAATGAAGAATAAATCAATTGATAGAGAACAGTAGTTGATAGGTTAGTAAAATAGAAAAGAACTGAGTTCCTAAATATTTCCATCCTACATATATGTATCTTAAGAATGCATTTTTACAAACAAAAAATTGCAAAGTAGTATACAAGGCTTTGTGCATCATATGTTGTATGATACTTCTTGTCGAACGATCCTTAGAAATGTCGTGGCTAGCTACATGATGTGTAAGTGGGAAAAAAGAATCTTGTCTGCAAGTATGTTAGCATTTTGCGGCTAATCTATTCTTCATCTATCAAAAATAAGCAAAAATTTACAAACTTTAGATACAAAATTGAACGATTTCGCACAAATAAACTTGAATACTGAAGAGTTTTATTCCTCCGGAAGTATTTTATATATTTACTAAAATATCGGCGTGACTAAATTACTTTCAACTTACAACACGAAAATCATCTACTATTTCCAGTATGCATCGCACATTGTTAAGAAATGAGCGCGTAGAAACTCTGCTAGCAAAAATAACCTTATCAATGCTCGTTCTATTTTATGAAAAATTTCCGTTATTCAGTGAATTTTCCAGAGCATTATGAAGTCACCCGTATCATTTCTTTTTAGCTATGGGAATCCAACTGACGGCTGTTTTTTTTTTAAAGTCAAATATATAATCTAATCTGATAAAATTTATTTGACATATACGCCCATAAATAGCTGTATAGTCGTTAGTACTTTTTTGAGCAAGATTCGAAAATTTAAAAATATATATGTATCAATATTTCCATAAATATATCGCGATGAAATATATTTACGCGATCCAAATAATTAAATAAATGAGTTTAAAAAAAACACATTATTGATAAGAGGTACAACAAACAAATGTATCTATTTTAACCTGCTTTTAAAAAATTGAAGGAAACGATCAGTTCATTATTTACTTTTTCTGATAAGTTTAAGACAATTTAAGTCATGCATGATACCTGAATGTTTGTCGACCTTTTATTTTGTGTTGTGGATGTACTTCAACTACGCGAAATTTCTACTCAAGATAAGATTGTTTTGCGACGCACCAGAAAAATTTGAATCAAGGTTATAAAATTGTGATACGAATATACAGGCTCATATAAATGGATTAAGATGATTTGATAAGTAATCTAACAATGGAATGTAGATTTATATGCTGTTTGGCAAGTGCATGCGACTTTCTAGGCTATTGATTTATAATTTAATGGGATTAAAGCACGTGTATGGGTGTGGCTGAAAATAGAGAGGTAGTTTGTCCGCATGAAATAACGTTTTAGAGGTGTCATATAAGAGATGCATGCCAGATAAGATAAGATTCGTCGAACAAAGTGAAAATGCAATTTAGGTTGCTAATAAAATAAAATTGAATACATGTTTATCATCGACGTAGTTTTATTATAGTTGAAACACTTCGTACCCATTTCAAAGCTTTGTTTTTAATCATCAACTATCACATCAAAAATCGACTCAATCCTTCTACAAAAGTAAAAAATTCGACGAATGATAAAAACATGAAACAATTTATGCAACAAAACAATTTATGCATCGAATATTTTTACTAATGTTCGAAGAACATTAGTATTAAAATCGCTTCGCCGAAAATTCGTCATATATATATATATATATATATATATATATATATATATATATATATATATATATCAGCAAAATGGTTAAGAGAGATAATCTCTGGAGTGGCCGATCCGATTGAGCTGAAATTTTTGGAGAACATAGATGTATATAACAGGTAGGTCCATGACTTGCTAGAATTTAGATATCTTAAACCTTTTGGCGGCGGCGGGCATTTAAGTGAATTTTCAGGTGCTGCTATATTTCCAAGCAGTGTACATTTTTGTTCAAAAAAAGTACTAGGAATGAAAACTTATTATGTTTTAAGTTAGCTTATGATAAAGAAGTCGAAATTTTGAGCCTTATGTAGGCGCTGAGTGGGCAAGGATTTTTTTTCAAAATTCGATTTGTCATAACTTCTAAGAAAAACAATGGACCATCGTGAAATTGTTAGAGCGTATTGATATAGATTAAAATTTTACACACATGGACTTTCAAGACTGTGCGGGCTACTCTGTAGCCACAGCAGGCTCCTGAACAAAAATCCTTCAAATCATCGACCTTCCTGAAAAATTTTTGATTTTTGAAAATAAATTCAAATTATTGATAAATTTTGACTTTTGTCCACCAAGTCAAATAAAATATTTCAAAATTCCGCGGTAAACAAGAACGGCAACCCGTGATCAAATTACCTCTATTTTCAGCACTCAAAACTTCTGTTCACGAGAACTGACGATCGGATAATGCGATCAATATGAAATTTACAGGGCATGTTGGAATTTGCTAGGACCAGGTCTGATAGAAGTGATTTTGAAAAACGAGCAACACTGTGGCAGTGGTGCTATTTGGAAAAATCGCTGAGAAAAAAAATGGTTTTTGGCCTATAGCTTCCGATTTAGCCACCAGATTTTAATGAAATTCACGCAGTAGGTGAACCTTACTCTAAGATACATTTCAGTATAGGGACGCCAGCTACGGCAATTTTTGTCTCTTAAATATTGTAAATTTGCTCAGGAAAATAAAGATTTTTTCCCTATAACTTCCGATGCAGTGACGAAATCAAAACGAAATTCATGTGAAAAGCGTATCTTGTTGTGATTGTAATTCTGTGGGAATTTCGTTGAAAAACCGTGAAAGGGTTGCCAGCTATGATGAATTTCGTAATTTATTTACATTGCTTTATCGAGCGATGTTGTCATAAAATTTCCAAATGGGAATGATCCTGCAATGACAATTAACAACAAATATTTACGTTTCAAAAATTTAAAAAGTTTGGACGATGGTAACCCTAAAATTTAATTCACTCCTATAACTTACAGCGCAGCCATTCAATCGAAACGAAATTCATAGACTGGGTTTAACACAACGTGAAGCAGCTATGGTGCTAGCACATGATTGCCAGCACCGAACAATTTCGTAAATATCGCACCAATAGATGCTTCCATTTTCTATTCATAAGCAAACCATTTACAATAAAATAAGCAACCGATATTTAAATGTTCCGAGTTTTGGAAATTTTATTGTTTGTTACTTGAATCTATAACCAAGTTTATTAGCTTATTCATCTGCATCATCCCCCTTCTATGGTAAGCATAATTTATGACAAACGACTTCGATTATATAAAAGCACTAAAAGATTATATAAAAGCAAAGCATCTAAGTTATATATCTATATGCTTTTAGAATCGACAAAAATTGGTGCAACTGCACCAAATTGTTTATATAATGTTATTTTCTTTGAATAAAGCTCTTTGCCCTATAGCCTCCAGAACAGTCATGGTATCATAACGAAATTCATATGGCAAATTCAAATTACTGTAGACAATATTCAGTAGAAATCTAGTTTGAAAAACAATGATAGGGCTGCCAGCTATGATTGTTTTTGTATTTTTTGACATAGCTTTAGTAAGCGATTTTATCATAAAGTTTTCAAATCGTAGTGGTCTTGTAGTGAAAATACACACCAAATACTAAGATCTAGAAATTTTGAAAGCTCTTGCGAATGGTAACCCTAAATTTCTTTTTATCCCTATAACTTCCAATGCAGTAATCGGATCAATACGAAATTCGCAGAGCAGGTTGACTTCAACGTGAGGCAGATATGACTTATTTTTGGCTTCAGTGCTAGCAAAGGACTGCTAGCACGAGGTGTTTTTGTTATTTTCGTACCAATAAATGCTTGCATTAAGTATTCACATCGCGAATATACAATATATAACAATATATATGACAATACATACAATATATAATATATAAGACAACAACAATATAACAACAATATATGACAATACACTCAAAATCTGCACAAATCCTCTACTGTTCTTCGAACATTAGTATTTCTAGCGGTTCTGATGCGCTAGAGTTTTTTTTAAATAACTTCAAGAGCTCCCTGAGCACAATTTAAATTTTTACATTTAAATAAAATTAATTTGTAATTAATTTTTACATTAAAATAAAATAGTATCACCCATATAGTGAAAACAAGTTAGCATAAAACTAATTTTCCGATTATTTTTTATCTCTTGCAGGAGAGCCTTGGCGGAAATTCTCGAACCATTATGTTAGCTACCATCTCTCCAGCCAGTGTTCATATCGATGAAACTCTTGCCACCCTCCGCTATGCATGTCAAGCCCGCACCATAGTTAATCGTGTCAAAGTCAACGAAGACCCACACGATCGAATAATCCGTGAACTACGAGCTGAAGTCGAACGATTGCAGGGACTACGCCAGGACTATGAACGACAAAAACGTCATTCGGCGAATGGTAGTGGTCATCCACGAAAAATCATCATTGAAACATCAGTCGATGAAAGTGAAGTGGAAGCCCTACGAATGGAACTGGCAGCGATGGAAAAAGAACTGGCAAAAGCAGAAAAATCGTGGATGGAACGATTACAAGAAGCGGAAAACTTACGTAAATCCGAAATACGTATACTGCGACGAAAAGGACTTGCCATGGAACTGTCGGCTGAACAGAAGCAAGTTTGTCTCATCAATTTGGCGGCGGATCCAATTTTGTCAGGGACACTGTTCTATATTATACCTCAGGGAAAAGTGCAAATCGGTCGATCAAGACCATCAGCATTTCCACAGCCAGATATTGTACTAGATGGACCATTGGTTGCTTATAATCATTGGTAGGAGCTTTTTAGTTTCCTTGAATTTGAATATTATATGCTTCGCATTGAACTTAAAAAAATAAGTTCATTTCATTTGACCCCAATCGTCTTTTTCAAGACTATATTCATTTCCGTTTACATATAGTAGGTTTTTTGCCCTAAATTTGGCTACTAAATCATAAAAGAAAATAACAGTAAAATGCTCATCATTTGAAATACTCATTGACAACTTATTTTTTCAGCTGTGTCGAAAATAATGATGGACAATTATTTATTACACCAGAAAACTCAGATTTTGAAACATTTGTCAATGGCGATCAGGTGAAGACAACTAAACAACTATTTCATGGTGATCGAATAGTGATTGGAGGCTCCCATTATTTCCGTTTGTCGAGTCCGTTCTGCTCTAAGAGAAGAAATAGCATGGTAAATAAAGAAAAATACTTTTTTTTGTTCATTAATTTGAATTTGATTTATGTTTTTCCATTTTATAGCTTTTGAAATCATTGGTTTTGATTTAAAGATCGATTTGTTTGCAAAAGTTTATTTTGGAAATTTATGGGCAATGATTTCGATTAACTTCGAGACCAATGATTCCTCTTGAAGCTAGATATATGTCAATTTCTCCACAAGTACCCATATTTCAAGGATAATCTGCCCTTAAAACTTTAGTGTGTATTGGTCCTTCGATTAATTAATTTAATTGCATTATTATTTGCATACATAATCATTTAACCATCATGAATGAATATTATCTAAACTAAATGTCTTCTTTAGGTTGTCGATTTCGAACTAGCTCACAAAGAAATTCTTCAGAAACAAGAAGAGCAACTTCGTCGCGAACTCGAGGAAGAAAAACAGGCGGCACTTAGTCAAATCGAATTAGAGCGTTTGGAAAACGAACGGAACTATCAAGAACAAGTCGAACTTCTCGAATTAGAAAAATTCAAATATCATTGCTCGAAAGAATTACTCGAAACCGAGAAAAAAGCACTTGAAGCCAATGCCATCAATAACAATGAAATGTTTCAATATACACCGTACAAATCGACTTTATTGGATGACATTAAACGAATAATGCAGCATCCGACCGAAGAGAGTTTGCATAAAACGCAATTGAAGGTAAACACTTATTATTGAGTTCAATTGACTTTGTAATAATTTGAAATTGTGGTGGATATGAAACTTGATGATTGTTGATAATTTAGCTGATTCCTATTCAAAACGAATTGTAATAACGCTGAAATTAATTTTCAACTGTCGAGTTTATTCGTTTAATTTTTTATCTCCGCCTCTCTACTCTAGCAATCACTCAGTCAAAATGGACGAACCGTGTGCAACAATTTTCCTTAAAATTTGTTAGTATCGTACTTCCCAGATTATTGCATATTAGTTAACACAATTTCTTCGGCATGCTGTTTTCATTTAAAAAATAATATTAAATATCACTTGTCGACATGACGTGCTTTTGACTTGTTGAATGAATGAATGAATGCATGAAGCGGGTCCGGATAGCCCTGGCTCCTCAGCACTATGTCCTAAAGGATATTCTGACGCCTTGTGAACTTAGATATATCCCCAGACGCTCTTTGCCTGTCCTATAGAGGTTCTTTTTGCAAGGAAGATGGCCTTTTAAGGCAGTATTCTGGTCTAGAGGCACGATTTTGAGGTGATTTTACGGACGCAATAAAAAAAAACCATAAACATTTTTGGTATATATTTTTTTACGTCTTTTATTAACATTTTAAAAGTACAAAAATGTATTCAAAAAAAAAAAAAAAAAATTGATGTAGTTACAGGCCGGCGAAGTGAAGGCTAAAAAAAACTTGTCTCATGGTTGACATGATTCCAACCTTCCTGGTGGTCTGAAACATACATTTTTGGTGAATTCTGTAATAAGAAGAATGTGAAATTCGTCTGACGTACGCGATTTGAAAAAACTTTTTTTTCACAAAATGGCGTCCAGGTAAAAAAAAAGTTGGTTTTTGCCACATTTTTTTAACTTTGGGGATTTTCAATAAATAGTAGAAATAAAAATGTGAAAAATCCCTACGTCCAACGATAACCAATAGTGTTTAGAGGGTTTGTGCAAAATTTCACGTAAATCAGTTCATTACAACTAGAGATATCATGTCAACCGTATCGAGAAAAGTAGTTCCGAGAAAAACGCGTTTAAAACTTGGAGTCGGGCAGTTAGTTGGCGTGTCAAAAAAATAGCTGTATCTCCAAAAATAATTCGAATTTTCGAAAATCCTTTTAAAAGCTTATTCTTAAAGGTCTAAATTTTGAAAATATGCAAACGAAAAAAAATCGATTTGATCAAATTTCTAGACCAGAATACCCCCTTAAAGCTTAACATAGGGCCCTTATGCTTCTGTTACGGAGGGCTACTATTTATTTTGCTCTATTCGTATCTGTGGACGCACTTCCCTGCCCCTAATTTTTAGAGCTCCTCTCTCGATTTGGATAAATGGAACTATGTTGGCTTTTTGAGGATTTATGGATGGCCCCTCCTCCTCGCGCCATTATGCTATTTTATTTAAGGTTTTTTGCATTCTAAATCTGAATATATCCGAATGTGAGCCCCTTATTATTGCCGTGATGTCATCCGCGTATCCGAGAACTGTTAATTCCTGACTTTTGAGAGTCCCAAGAAGGTCGTCCACCTGTAGGGACCATAGCAGGTGATAATACCCCTAGCTGTGGAAATTCCCTCTTGGTGTTCACCTCAAGCATTGCTGCCCCCAGTTCCGCGAATACACCTCGGTATATCAGTATTTTACTCAATTCACTACCTCTTCCAACTTATACATACCTTGTTTTATGAAATAATCAGAACTAGTTATGCTAGTTAACAAATTAAATATATCAAATTCAATTTTGTTTTTAAATCAAATACTCTAATTTTATTTCATAAACTTAAAATTCTTTCTCAAAGCTTTGCAACTAATAAAACACCAGGATTATTTTAACTTCGCCTATCTTTTTATCCAATAACTAAAGATTTCTTTCAATTCCTTCCCATTTCAGGTCAAAGAAGCAACGCAACGATGTCGTGAACTCGGCTTACAGTACGAATTCAAGCAATCTCAAGTTCTCGATGAATTCGGAATTTTCCGTGCAGTTGTAGTGATAATCGATAAGGATAACCAAAGAAAAGCCGAATGGCCAACAGCACGTCTGGACGTTTGGCTCGATCTCATACGAGAAAACGATGTGAATGGCGAAAATATATTCAAAAGTGTCGATATCGATTGGATCCCACTAGTCGAATCCTTAAATGAAACGCCCAACGATTCTCTAAATTCTAGTCGAATATCTCTCAACCTGACGGCCGTTCGTGATGTTGTTCTGAAACAGAAACCGATGACAAACAGTTTACAGAGACTTTGCAATATGTTCACATCGAACGGTAACAAAAATAACAAACAGAAATCGAGTAGCGAAAAAATGAGTAAAATCCTCAGTTCAGTTCCATCCAATAAATCGCTGGAAAGCACAAAAAAGACATTGATTTTTGACGAGGACGACTCGTATAGTCCAGCAAGAAGAGAATCGTCCAAATCACCAAATTCGAAAGATCGTAATTTTAATTCGGCAGCAAATGTTTATCTGAAAGATATCCAAAAATATACACTTAAATTGAAGAAGCTGTGCGACCGGTATAACGTGAACGAGAACCTAGACGAGAAACAGCCGCCTTTGGATCGAATACATAAATCGATTGATCAAATGGAGGAAATCATCTATGATCTCAAAACCATGTTGACGCAAAAATGTACTTCGCCGACGAAAACTCCGAAATCTGTACGATTTCTTTTAGATTAGTGTGTATTTTTAAGTATAATGTTTGCAGGGGATGATGACCGTATTTTTATTCATGTTATTTTGTACATTGTTATTGCATTGAACTAATAAATAAAGAAATATATGTTTTACAGTGAAAATAAGTATTATTGTTTTAGTCACAGAATTAAATATCTGAAAATTCGGTTATAAAAAAGGCTAAGTATAAATTGTACTGCTATTACTTTATTTATTTTTTTCTCGCTTTTCTTTCGAGCCATAAATTTAATAAGTCTGAGCCGCTGTAAGAAATATCAACAGAGCCGTCCAACTTATTTCTTCACGACTGTAGCCGGCTTCAAATTCAATTTGACAGTTTTACCGCTAACAGAATTTTGCTATCAAGTCGGTCTGATCCTGAGTGTGTTCATAATTTTTATTGAATTCGGAATTATGGATGTCTTCGAGTACAAAAAATGCCTTCTCACAAGACTCGAAGAGTCACAGGCAGTTCTTAAATGCACAGATTCGCGCATAACTGCTTCTGATGTCAAGTCGCAATGGAAATACTATGCAGAGTGCTACATCGAGCCAGCTGGTAAAAAACAGATTAAATTACTTATTAAGATTCCGTTCACTTTATAATATTCGCTTAAAATTTCAGGCTGGCAAGCACTATGGACGATTCCACGATTAATCTGCGAAGAACTCGACATCAAATACCCTACGACAGTGTTCGGAGTGGTTCAGGAGGTCCTATTCAGTGATTTAAAGGCAATTTTTACGGTACTGGCTGTCGATGAAGTAATCGAACTACCAAAAATTCATGAAGTGAATCTAATAGATTTGTGGCCGACGAAAAACCAAGAAAATGATGCTATAAATTCGGAAAGAACGGCTGAATGCATCGATAAGATTAGGTACTTCACATAATTTAGCTCATTAATGTATTCTGGTGATGAAATAATGCATTTAGATTCTTCTACAATCACATTTGGATGCCATGGGACTCAGATGCGGACAATGATATTAACTGGGTTGAGAAGCATCTCAACTCCAGGATTCGTTTCTATTTCGATCTCCAGCGGAAAGATGTAAAACGATGTGTAGCTGCTCACATTCGAACACTCATCCTCGAAGCGAAATATATTCAAAATAAACGCGAGTACCTCGAAATGGATCTGAGTGACGAAGAAACGAATGAGGATGACATGGAGAAGCTTGATGAATCTCACATAACGGACTTAATGCACTTGCATTTTCGCCTGACTATGATCAAAAGTCAGCTGGAGATTCTGGAGAACCCGATGCTGAGAAAAATCTATGAAAATGTGATGTTTGACAACCACAAGTATCTGAAGCATGAACTGGACGTTGGTAAAAAAGAGCTACGACGATCAATGGAGGGCGAAAAAGCGAAAGCTTACATTGTCACAGCTCCTTGCACGCTGGCAGAGCAACTGGTGTACTTGGAAAGAGCTAAGCAAGTGATTCCACAGGAAAAGCTTGTACAGATGTGTAAATCATTTATGGTAAGTAGGATAATGCTCCTGTTTTAAAAATTGAAACAAATGGTATGTTCGCAGGATGTTCTGGATTTCTGCAGTGCTTCTGATCAAATATATCTGCCTCCTGGAACTCACATGATGAAATTTCTTGAGTACTTCAATTATGGTGGCCTCATCTACGGTCTCTCCTTAAACATACGATATAGCTGCATGGAGGATTTTACACTGGCCTCTCAAAAGTCAGACGTTATAATTACAACTCAAGATGCTGACAGTGTTCTATTCATATTTGATGGCAATTTCTTTCTGAACAATCTGGTTTTTGATTGTAGAATAGCCCGCTGCGGTTTATTGGTGAAAAGTGGCACGGTAGTGTTGGAAAACTGCCTGATAATTGGTGATGCGAAGTCGAGTACGAAACAAGGATTAGTCGTATGTGGCGATGGAAAGCTGTCCTTGAAGGACTGCTTGGTCAAAGACGTCGCACAGGGCATTGTTGTCCAAGATGCCGGTGAGTTGCAATTGAAAAACACCAACATTTTCAATTGCAGATATGGATTACAAGTTGAGGACGGAACAAAAGTGGAGTTGGGTAATTCGAATTTTTCTAAAACGAAATATTGTGGAATTTACTATATTACAAACTGCTTGAACAACAAATTCGAGCAGAAGCGACTTGTCTACGATGATCTTTATGCAATGGAGAGGTGAGAGAAAAATATTTTCTAGTCGCCCGATTTGATAACATTTTAATGTACTTTCCAGCGATCTTTGTGAAAGTATTCCATGGACCGGACATTGTAGTTTCAAAGATACTAATCAAAATATCATCTTGATTAATAAACAAGCAAGTCTAGTTCCACAACGAATAGAAGATATGCTCTCTGAGAATATGGAAGATATAAAATACACTTCGTTCCTGCAATCAGAACAAATTAATGGTAGTGATAGTGGAAATAGCTATTTGAGTGCAGAAAGTGAAGTGATCGAAGTGGAGGATTGTGAAGAATCAGTTTTTATTGTCGAATAGCTGAAATTTTGGTTGAATATTTATAATAATACATAGGAATAAAAAATAATTTTTTAAATAAAAATATTTTTTGCATGAAAACGATCATTTTCGTTTCGAATCGATACCGTTAACTTGGATTTACAGTGGCTAAACATGCTCATCACAGAATGAAGTTTATGTTAAATATGTGCGGATTTTGCATGCGAAATCTTTTTCAAATCACAATTCAGCTGTTTAGGTTTGAGCATGAAACATCGCATGCGATGTTCTTTTTGACATTTGTAGCATTTGTAGTTTTGACGCATGTGACATTTCAAAAGCAGATAAGCACTGGTTGTCAACGAGTGATAAGTACATCTTTAGCCAAAATACCATCAAAATACCCTAGACTACGTTTAAAAACTACAATATTTAATTCAAAACTGAAGTATTTTAGTAATATACAACTCTTACTACGATCTAAACCTGAGTATGACTGCACCGGCACCTCCAGTAGATGAAAATTTCGAGGGAGCTGAGGTATGTGATTTTTTTTATTGTTGAGCTCGTGAGTAGACGTTTATTTAGTTTACAAATAGTTTTCGTTTATAAAAAATTTGCTTACATTTGTTAGAAAACCCTCTTAAGCACTATTTATTTTCTTACAGTTCGACGAAGACGAATTAGGTGAAGTGCAAATCCAAACTTCAGCCGGCAGAAAGAGGCTCTTTAGCAAGGAACTTCGATGCATGATGTATGGCTTTGGTGACGATAAAAATCCTTACACTGAAAGTGTAGACCTTCTAGAAGATCTTGTAATAGAATATATAACAGAAACAACACACAGGTTCGCTATAACTTTCCTTTGAAATTCAAGAGAGCACTTGAAAGAATAGGTCTGTTCGCGTACTGCAGCAGCAACCGATTTTTGCAGCTGGCTTCTTTTTGTGGCAAAATTGAGCTTGCAGCAAAAGCACAAAAACCGACTTACTGTGAATCTGTTTTAATATATTATAATGGATTCACGTACGCGCACAGACCTAATTTCAACTCACCTGCAAGATTTACACTTTTTTAAATCATTTCAAATTTCTTAATTGCCAAGAGTATTTATTTTCTCGTTTATCAAAGAGCTATGGAAATTGGACGAACGGGGCGTGTTCAAGTCGAAGATATAATCTTTTTAGTTCGAAAGGACGCCCGAAAATATGCACGTGTAAAAGACTTGCTGACAATGAACGAAGAATTGAAGAAGGCGCGAAAAGCATTTGACGAAATTAAATACGTCGGTGAGTAGGAGTTTTTGTAATTATTTTATTCAGTACAAAGCACAAAGAAATATATTGATTTTATTTTCGTTTTTTATCAGGTAATGAGGCAAAATTGAAATGACAATCGAAAAAACCTCCTCCGTATATAAGATAGTTTTAGCGATAAGATGTGCGTTGTCTATGTGAAGTGTATTATTTGTAAGGAAAGACAGCATAAAAATATAAGATAATTTTAATTTGGACGGAATTGAGAAAAAGGTATTTTGTGTAAATATTTTTTTTGGATTCATCTAGACCAAGGATGGCCAACCTTTTGCATGCCATGCGCGAATTTTTTCGCGGAAGTGTTCGGATGCGCCATATAACTCGATCAATTTTTCTACCTACGTTCACGGTTGATGCTAGAAAATAGGGAAATTAGTAAAATGTGTTACGCTTAGGGAAGGAAAATAACTCAATTGCTCAATTAAATCAATTAATTTACGCTAATACAAAGGACACACGTTCAGTGTTGCCATTTTAGCATTTTGAATTTTAGATCTAGCATTATTTTTTCCAAGACGGCATTCGAAATTCGGAGTGGGCATCTAGCATTATTTTTAGCATTTAAATTTATATTTCGGAATAATCTGGCACTCATCTATTTACATTCTCACCCATCAAATTTTTCTCAATGATAGCTCTGTTCGTGTAATTTCAGTCGCGTTCATGAAAGGAAACTTCCTGAATTATATGGTGGCTTAAATTCATGAAAAATGCAAAAACGCGCTCATGGCATTTTTTTAGAAGTGGCAATCAGAAGTGACGGTTGTCTGATTTTGAAATAATGATAGTGATTATAAAGTCTAAAATATAAAGATTATAAAGTCATCTATATTGCTTTAAGTATGGTAACGTTCAATTAAATCGTGGTGATGCTAAAAATCAGTGATGTGGTCCCATCCACTTCAGACTCCCAGGAGCCTCGGGCATCTACAAGTTCAAGTTTACCAAAGTATGGGCATTCTAGTTAAATATTTTTTCCTGAATAATGTGAATCAATTGTTTTGTTGGGACTTCAAATGTTATCCGACGCTAATAGTTTTTCTTCACTTAAAAATAAATAATTGTTTCTGTTTTGATTGTGAGATTCGAAACGATGTTTTGAAAAATGTTGGTAGAAATGAGCTTTACACAAGAGAAGAAGATTTAGACATAACTGATATATTACAGATATAGAATCATTTAGATGTGATTAATTTGAAACTTCTAATTTGTTTTTGTTATACATACGATTTTTGATCAATAAGTAATGATAATGAATATAAACCAAGGAGTTTAAACTTAAAAGATATATTTAGTTTTCAACATAGTCTTCTAACAAGTTAATACATTTAGTCAATCTTTTTTCCAAACCCAGGATACCCTTAGAAAAAAATTATTTATCTGAACTCTCTCAAAATGCATCAACAGCGGCCATCACTTCTCTATCATCTTCAAGTTTCTTACTCCGAAGGTGGGTGGGTGTTGAAGCAGTTCGAATCCTGTTTCTTTAATTGCATCCATCGCAACTGCAGCCTTGTGAGCCGGTGCGTTATTTTGAAGAAACAGAACTCCGGCTCGCAATTTGCCGTGTCTTTTCTCCTTCATTGCCTCTCGCAATCTTCTTATTTAGTCAGACTAGTAAAAGCTTGATATAGTGGCTCCTTTTTCCAAATATTCCACCATAATAATTTTTTCAGCGTCCCAAAAAACTGATGCCATAACCTTTCCTGCCGAACTCGACACTTTGAATATATTCGGCGTCGGTGAAGAGAGTCGCTTCTAGGTCATCGATTGCATTTTGGTTTCTGGATCAAAATGGTGGATCCAGGTTTCGTCTATGGTCACGAAATGTGACAAAAAATTCTCATGATCTGCCTGGAACTTTTCGAGATTTATCCTTGAAATTTCGACTCGTTTCTTATTATGCTCGTACGTTAACATTCTCGATACCCAACGGGCAGAGACCTTCTTCATATGTAATTTGTTGGCAAAGGTTTTTCGGATACTACCATATGAGATCCCTGTGACCTCAGCTACATGCCTGAGGGTCATTCTTTGATCTACCAACACGACATCTTCGACTTTTTTTACGTTGTCTTCAGTGAGGGATGTGGATGGACGTCCTTCGCGGTGTTCATCTTAAGTGGATGTTCTTCCCAGCTTAAACTCCTTACTTAAACACACGTTTATCTGAGTATCAATCTGCAATAGTCAGACGTGATATGGACGAGAAGATGATTACTGCCGTATTTCTCGCCGTTTGTACTGGTCAAGATAGAGAATGGAGTCGAGTGCGATGATGCCTGTTCCATCAACTTTTTGCTTACTGATTTTTTAGTTAAACTAGTTTACTGATCCATTGCTAAAGTTCTAAAATTTCATAAAATGTCCGAACTAAAGATATATTCGAGTGACCGAGCATAGAAATGCAAGTGTTGAGCTGACCAATCTCGGCGGTAAGAGAATCCAGAAAACTTTTTCAAACAGAGTTAACTTTTACACTCGTGAACTCAACACGAAAATTTCTTCTGGCATGTACAGGTCGAATTCCGACTCCGCTTTAAACAGAGCCACGACTCCGACTCCACAGCCCTGGAAAATAGGACGAACTGATGAATTGAAAGACTACACCAATTGAATTCAGAGCACTCAGGTATTGAAAATATAAAGATACATTCTGTTAGAGTTCCTAATTTGAAGCAAAAACTAGGCGCAAGAACGCTATGCGCTACTTGTAATCGTTGAATGTGCCACGTTTAGTGTATGCGCCATGGTTTGGTCACCCATGATCTAGACAGAGGTTCCAAAGAATTGATTAATATTAAAACCACTATGCTTATGAACCAATCTTACAGCGTGTGTTGCTTGGACAAATACCTATTTATTATTTTTATTCACATCCATGCAGTAATCAATAGCGAAACTTCGTGTCAAATCGCTATTTATCGGCCTTGTGACTGCGTATAACCCCTTAAATTGACATGGCAAATATGCAAGAACGATAAGAAAATTAGGAAATGTACTTATTTAAACAATTCAACACATCACCATTTTCCAATATTTTGATTTTTATTACTTAAAAAATATATATATATATAATATTCAAGTAGCAAATATCTCCTCGACTAGTATAGCATTTTTTTTACAATATATCTACACAAGGTAAAGCTGCAGATAGTCGTATATAGAATAGAGTTTAAACAGTCAAGTTTCTGAATAAAAGCAAAATACAACAAAAAAGAAAATTCACAAGTAAACAGTTCTCTCATCAACACTATTTTTTACTTAAATTTATCAATCGTTTTTTGTTTTGTTTTGTTTTTAACAACGATTTGATTTTCGTTGCGTGGTCTTGTTTGGTATGCGATTGTGTATTTTTTTTCTCAATTCGCATTTTTTTCCAGAATTTTTTTTTGCCGATCATATTGATCTTGGTTTGTTTTTGTTCCACGATAACTACAATAATGTCTTAGCCGAAAGTGTTTATTGTCTCTTTCTATAAAAAAAAAAATAATGCAATGCAGATTTAATGGTCAAATGAACAACAAGCAACAACGAAGATGACTTTTTGAAAGCATACGTTGGTGATTGTGCTGATATCGTATTGAGTATGTAATGTTCAGTTATCATAAATTTACAATATGGGGTTTTTTTTAAACATATTTGTTCACAGTATTTTTTTTTATATTAAAACTAACAACGACAAACAAAATAGCAATAATAGACATTTTCCTAGGGGAAAAAAATCAATTTGTTGGGGGGACTTTTGGGCAAAAGAGTTTGAAGTTGTGGCTTGCTTTGCAGCCGTAACGTAATAATTAAGATAATAAAGGCGATTTGAGCATGTTTTCTTAAGTAATGCAAATCTTTGAGTGCAATTTCATTCACGACTGCCTTTAGGTTAGCTTTGATATAACAATGGAATATCCAGTGTTTTCATATTAAATATATGCTAGCTGCTTTCTGCGACTCACGGCTCAGTAAGAGCGTGGAGTGGTATATCTTCCACCGCCAAGTCCCATAGTTTGATATCACCTTGAATGTAAATAGTATCGACAATTTGGGGTTCTATCCGATGTTTATATTCGGCTATTAGTCTCTTGTTTAGATACACTTCGTATGTGGAATTTGTACAGCATATGGACAGGGTGAAATGTTTGCCGGGCATGAATTCAGTCTGTTGTTCAGTTCTCTCTTCATCGCCCCAGCTCCCACTGATCCACGAATTTCTACAGATAACGTGCTTTCCGCCAATATTAGCAAATCGTGGATTCAAATGGAACGCTATGTTGGGATGAGGCCATATCTGTTGTCCCTGCTGCAAATTAATGAAAAACGAATGTGGCAGGATTTTCACACGTCCCTCGATCCTAATTCGTTTCCCATCGACGAGATTCTCCGGGAGAATGCCATAGAAAGGCACTTGGTAATCACCTTCACGATCCGTTACTATCGATTGTGACGGGTCCAATTTAGAATAATCACTAATTAAGGACTTCTCGTCCGTTCCTTTCGGTATGACTATGGCAGCTGATGTTGGTAAGATCTCCGGATATTTCACTACGACATCCTGATCAACACTCACATTCTCAACGTCGCCCTTCACTTCGATAACTCGGACTCGATTGTACGGCAACCGATGTCGAAATGATGCGAAATGTCGTCCATTGATTGATATCAAGTAATCTGTTGTGGTGACTAGAATTTGCATTTTGAATTTTGCACCTCTCGCCAAACTGAACGGTAGGGCCGAGGTGACTTCCTCGGCGCCCCAGACATTTCGTATTTTACAATTGCGGACTATGTAGTTCTGAGGTAGACGAGGATTGACATGAAGTGCAACATCGCGTGTTGGATTGTTGAGGAGAAGATTTACGGAAAATCTGAAAGAAGAATTGTTTTATTTAAATAAAAGGTCTGAGAAATCATTGTAGATGCAACTTACCTTTCGCAATTGACTACTAGTTTGCCGGATATTGTGAAACTCACTCCTTCTTTTAGTTCATTTACGTTACTATTTGTGAATACTACTCGTGGTTCTATCTGTTCATAATATGTGCTCTGAAATTAAAACAAAAGTCGATATTAGTTTGATTTGATGCGAAAAATATATAGGACTAGAATTTCTGTAAAAGAATGTTTCAAAGATAAGTCTGCGATTTAGTTTCTAACCAGCTCTCAAAATTGCAATCAAAGGAGCACTAAAGTTTGAAATTGTAATAGAGCTAGAGGATTTGGAGATCGCAGGTTAGAAGGAACAAGAATCACAGAAACGACCCATCAATTGTAAATTACGGGATACAAGTACTTAAAACATTTCACAAAAACACATTCTATTTCAGCTAATAAAATCAAACGAAAATTATTACTGTCGCAGGAGGTAGAAAAATCGGTCTAACTACTGGTGTATTCATCAATCAATAGCTCCTTATGTCAGATACTGGACTTTATGCTCTTATAAAAGAGTTTTTTGCACTTATGAATCGACCGTAAGACCCTCAAAATTAAGAACATCAGAACAATAACTGACTAGAAATATTGCATTACAAATTTTGACTATTGAAATGACATCTCCTGACACGTACACTTGCAGTACATGGATATATTTATATAAGGAAATGAGAGTATCTGATAGAGCAATAAAAATGATGCACCGCTGCAAATTTGGCAAATTTTATCAAATGTATACAGTGCGCGAAATAATTATAACATACAAACTATCACTAGGTATTTCTGAGAAAATGAAAAGTCTCACACTATTTGTGATGACGTCATATCATTTTTGCAAGCGACCGCAACGTAGCGGCACTTTATACTACTTGTTAATTTTTCGTTGTAGTCAGCTGGTGTTTAATTTTGTTCAGAAGCCCAAATTACTAGTGCGAAATAAATGAGTTCTTTAGTTGCAAAATGAGACTCAAGCGATTTTTACGAAACTGAGTTAAACACCATTTCTTATAGGAAATCTTCTCAGGAATCGATTTGTGCACTTTATTTTATCCCAAACCCAGTCTAAATGCCTTAAAAAGTGATTTGAAAAACAGCCTTATTTCCAAAACGCGACCTGTACAGAGATTTTTTCTTTCAAAATGGCGTCTAATATTTTGAACGGTTTGGTTCCAAAAAGCGACTGAAACCTTAGCAATGTCGGAAACGGTTCTTGTTATTTTTTCCAAAAACCGACCTAATGTTCTAACTTTAAGAAAAGGCTAAACTTCTGTTCGTCACATATTTTTAAATGGTTATTTTTATTATTAATCTTGTTTTAAATTAAGCGGGCTTTTTCTAGAATGATAAGAAATATTTCAAAGTTGGCCATACTGATTGCGACTTCACATGTTTGTTCTTAGAAATCGTGCGCCGACACATTAAATGTATGCGTTGACTGAAGTTGTGTCATTTTGCTTCTATTTTTAAGAAAATATAGATTCGGAGGATGAAACTGATGAATCCAACAAGTGTTTTTATCGTCGTATAGATTATAATAATCTTACAGAGAACGATATTTGGGATGCGGAAGTAATTATTGACGAAAAAAAAAATGTTTAACACAATATTTTTGCTGCTCATTTTTCCATGTTTTTAAACTTATTTTTGTATAACTGTTTTTTTAAGTTATGTTCTAAGGTAGGCACCTACTTTCTGTAAAACAAAAATTACAGGCAAAAATAAAAAATTAAAAAAAATATAATTGTTTTTGTTTTGTTCCAAAACCCGACTCCAACATGAAGTTTCGTTCCAAAACCACACCTGAAGGCGATTTTGTTCCAAAACGCGACCTGATGAACTGTAAATGCGAATTAATTAATATTTAACATAATCCATAGTTTATGAAAATTTGTAATATTGTGTAGTTTTTTATTTTCAATTTATTAAAAAAAAATGGGTTTGATATATTGACCAGGAAAGAAAATATAGTTTTTTGCTGTTTCTGAAAAGTTTTCAAAAACCTTTCAGTCTCATTTTGCAACTAAAGAACTCAAATATAGCGGACAGTTTTACGTGAAGTATATTTTCTAGGTGTAAAATTGATAATTCGTCTAGATTTATCAGACTAGTTAGTTCACCAAGGTATACGCAGCCTACTAATGAAGATTAGCATTTACACGTGCTGTTTTTAATTCGCAATTTTTAAAATTACAGTTCAAATCAATAAAAATGCCAAGGGGGACAACATTGACTGCTGAAGAGAGACTGCTAAAATTTTAGCTTACAGGGATTGCGGGACAACAATCAAAAGAATAGCTGAAAAGTTGAACAGGGACAAAAGTACGGTGAATAATTTCTTGAAAAATCCCGAAAATTACGCTAAAATCAAGAGATCAGGTCGTCCGTCTCAAGTCAGTGAGAGGTCTAAAAGAGGGATAAAACGGCTGGCTGTTAAGAAAAAGCTAAGTCCCTCACAAATATGGTTTCAATTGAATCTTCCCATCACTACGCGAAGGGTTCAGCAGATTCTGAAGAATAGTGAAAATGTTAAATATGGAAATCGCTTGCAAATTCCAAGGCATCTGCCACGTCATAAATCTGCACGTTTAGAATTTGCTGACCGATATAAATTTTGGGCAATTGAATGGGATTCTGTCATATTTAGTGATGAAAAAAAATTCAATTTAGACGGGCCTGATGGCTGTCATGGATATTGGAGAGATTTCCGTAAAGAACGGCAAACTTGTCATAGAAGGAACTTTCAAGGAGGTTCCCTCATGATATGGGCTGCATTCGGCTCTCGGGGAAAGTCTGAAATTTGTTTTATTTCACATAAAATGAACTCAGCTAAGTATGTTGAACTCTTGGACGACGTGCTTATCACTTTTGCAGAGGATTTTTGGAGAGATGACTGGCTGTTTCAGCGCTGCGACGTTCACGAAACTTTTTTTTGAGTCCCGGAACATACCGCTATTAAAGTGGCCTGCTATAAGCCCTGATTTGAATTCCATGGAAAATCTATGGTGTATCTTACCGCAACAAGTCTATTCACAAGGTCGTCAGTTTGACACCATATTGGAGCTAAAAACGGCCATTGTAAAGGAATGGAATTAAATTGGAACATCTGTTTTTCAATCCCTTGTTAATTTCATGCCCCGACGTTTATGCAAAGTGATACAAAATAAGGGAAGCACTATAGATTATTAAAATTTCTTTTGGTGTTAATTATTGTTTTTAATGTTTGAAATAAAATACTTATAAACATTTTTATGTGATTTGTCCGCTATAATTATTTCGTTCATGAATTTTAAATATTGTATCTTCCTGGCTACAAAAAAATTAAATAGTTGAAAATATAATCCGCTGTTGCTTTGTTATCATTGCATGAAACATAAAACTAAATTTTAATTTTTTGAATCAGTAGCTAGCAAATAATTTTCCCGATATTCTCTTTGTCCGATATAATTATTTCGCGCACTGTATTTGGTACTTTCAGTTTCTCCTATTATCATAAAGCTACGCAATTCAATTTTGACAAGAAAAACTTACAAGTAGTAAAGATGTACGGCAATCCTTGTGATTTAAATAAAAAATTGAAATCTCCAATCACAATGTCGAACGCACAAACTTGGAAACTTTTTTAATATCAGTTACGTAAAGCGGTTACACATCTGCCAACTGACTCTCTAACACTTGCTCTAAGTTGTTTAACAATTTATGTGTTTATTTTTCATGCAATTATTGAGTACTTTCCTGCTCGTATTATGGCATTTTCATCGTAGCTTGAAGCATTCACAACATAAACAACTTACAAGCCATACAGACATTTACTCCCTGCCTAGATATCGATATCAATAAAATGAAAAGGAAGTGAGACTAGGACACAACAGTGTAGCGATAGCGTTCATAAAATGCATTATATTCTCAGCATGTTCCAGTTCTAGCGAAGAGATAATTGATTATTGGAACGTTTATGGTGGAAGCTCTCATATATCATTTAAAAATGGCAGGGTATTGGTTTTATGAAGGAGTTTCTAGGTAGTGGAGGGTAGTATGTTTGTAACGTTCAGTTAATTTTGGAATATTTCTATTTATTTGCAATATTCATGCTAGAGGATGCCATTTTATTCATCAAGCCAAGCAAAGTGTATATGTATCGTCTGTTATAGAAACACAGTAGTGCGTTTGGCTTTAAGAATTGAAATTTAGCTCAGATTAGTAGGCTTCCTCAACAGCCAAAAATCAAGGACTTTAACGCTATGAACGAAAGACTATGGACCTTTTGCGTGCGAGGAAAGTTTACAAACATCAGCCTCATAAACATTCATAGACCAACGGAGGAATTTGCTGATGACGAAAAAGAAATATATTATAAACAGGTTGAGCGGACTCTCAATACTTTGGAGATCTTAGCCTCGAAATAGGTTGGGAGCCGGTATTCAGATATTACACAGGCACCTACAGTTTGCATGAGAATACTAGTGATAATGGACTTCGAGTCATAGAACTAGCAGCGTCGAAGAACTTGGTCGTTGCGAATATCAGGTTCCTAATTTAATTTATTAACCAAACGAGGCATCATACACAACAGCAAAACATTAACAATTCAATATAACAACAAAATACATATTTTTCCAACATATTAGAAAACAAAATACATCAGTAGTAAGGAAGCCACCACACCATGTTATAAGCATTGGGTGCGGTAGAGACAGCATGCTTAGGTGACACCAGAGTAGTTCCACCTCCCTGGGTAGCCACCAGAAGAGCTTACGTGTTAAGGTATAGGACGAGCTTTTATTTTCCGGGGGCGAGGCCGTTGAAAAGGGCTTTAGGTGCCACCAAGATCTTGGCTGGAGGCGGTGTTGAAGTGCTGATGAGGAGTTGAGCGATGTGTGTTGGGTGATGTGTAAGAGGGAGACAAGCAGATGGAGAGAAGCTTTGTGCGAGAGAATGGGCGTTGGGTGCGAGGAGATGAAGAAGCTTTGTGCGAGAGAATGGGCGTTGGGTGCGAGGAGATGAAGAAGCTTTGTGCGAGAGAATGGGCGTTGGGTGCGAGGAGATGAAGAAGCTTTGTGCGAGAGAATGGGCGTTGGGTGCGAGGCTGTGAAGAAGCTCGAGGAGTTGAAGAAGCTCGAGGAGATGAAGAAGCTTTTTGTGAGAGAATGGGCGTTGGGTGCGAGGAGTTGCGTGTGTGTGTTCCGCGCTTTGCATTGCCTTGAGTCGTGTTGGAGGGGCTATTTCCCGCCTTTATTCTCTTTGTAAGCTTGACCTGCGCTCTGTTTACAAACGATCAGACCATGTGTTTGGTTTAACAGCAAACTCGATAGCCCGTGTTTTGTTAGTGTATATAATTTTACTTTTATCGATCCGAATGAACCAGTTCCAGAGATGTAAAATGCACATTTCTTGGTGATTAAGCATATGGCGATTAGCATGCATAACATACGTATATATTGGGTTGCAAATTGAGTTGAATGAAATGTATTTAACATGATGTGCCTGTGGCTAGTGTTTTTTATTGGCCGCCGCAGCCGCCATATTCCACAAGCCTGTAAAATAGACAAAATAACTAGCCTGAAAGTCCTAAAACAAAAATTCATATTAAACCATCAGCCTTCACGCCTTCAAGAAAAATAAAAACACATTTTAAAAGATGTACTTTTTTTTTTATTTTGTTAAATTCATTTTTATTTTTTTATTACAAATTTTATCATTAAAAACCCGCCTCTGGTCTCATCCTTGCCGCTAAAAACAAGGTGCTGTCCTTCGACATTGTTGAGTTCGTCCACCTGACGTTGTGTCTTTATTTTGTCGGAAAATCTTGGTGGTAGGAACACATGCTCGCCGTTCAGTAGGCGTACAATTAGCCGCAGCCCGAATTTTGTTTTGATGAGGGAAAACGTGCGGATCGGGTACTCCCTTCCGATTTCGAGTTCTGTGATCGGGGTATGGACACTATCTCGATCCTCTGCAACGTCGCACAGTACCTTAAAAGCACTCTGAAAAAAGATGGATACTATTTATTACTTGAAAAAGTTAATAATAATTTGTTCAATAACGAACTTACCATTTTTCTACTGTTTTCAAACTGATGTAAAATATGCCAATCGGCTCGGTATTTATACTAGTTTCCAACACTTCAGAATAGAAAAAGCAAAACTTCACAGACTTTTTACTCACATCTAAGATATCTGATCTTATCATATTTTTCAAATGCAATTAATATGGATTCTACATGCAATGTAATGGACATGATTTTTGCAGGCAGATCAGACACTTCAAAACAAAAATAGCAAAGTTTCATAGACTCTTTACGCATCTGTAAGTTGTCTTAGCATGTCACGCCTTTATAATGTAATTAATAAGACACCTCAAAACAAAAACAGCAAAGTTTCATAGACTCTTTGCGCATCTGTAATCTGTCTAAGCATGTCACGTTTTAAAATGCAATTAATAAAGAATTTGCACACTATGTAACCGACATGAATCTTGCAGGCGGAGCAGATATCTCAAAACAAAATTAGCAAAACTTCATAGATTCTTTACGCATCTGTAAGATGTCTTAGCATGTCGCGCTTTGAAAATGTAATTGATAAAGAATTTGTATACAATGTAGTTGATGTGAATTTTGTATACAAACCAGACACAGCAAAGCCTTTTTCAAAGTCTTCTAGTAGTGTGCTAGAACATACATGTTTGAATATTAATTAAGAACCTGTCATTTTTCACTATCTTGATAGCTATCCATTATAGAGGATTATTGATCACGTTACTTTGAAATTTTTCATGTAAGGATAATTGTATGCACTTGGAATGTGATTGCTTTGTATTTACTGGTTACAGAAGTATAGATTGTGTTCTCTTAGCTATACTTCGATGGTATGTGTGAAATCAAAACTATATAAAAACCGTATCTTTGACGGTTAATATTCACACTTCGACTTTAAAGTGTTAGCTGTGAAGAAGTATTCTTCGGGAATTAGCCGTGAGTGAGACAGCAACTTCAGGGTGTGTTTGTAGCAGCCTTGTGGAAGCTACTCTAAGCTCAGGGTAAGTTTACAGCAGGCCTGTGGACATCACTTTAGACCCTGTGAAAACTAATAAGACTTTTATTTGCAGATACTAAAGGCTCTTGCTGCAGTTGCTGTTTTGAAGCGGACGTCCCAGTCCTCAGCATTTTGTTCCGTAGCATTTTTTCCACTAATTGTACTTTACCACACCGTTTAATAAAAATGTCAGGTTGTAGCGTTTTTATTAAATATCTTGAAAGTGCCTTGAATTTAGGCCACAACTTTTTTATGTCGGGCTTGACACTTATGTTGTGCGAGTTGAAAGCCAAAAAGATGATTTTTACAGAGCCTGAGAAATATGCTCTGATGACCCTGTTGGTAAGGTTTTCATCTTTATTCAAAGTCGATTTCTCGAATCATGTACTCAGGCAGACTCTAGAGTATATGAATATAGGCGAGGGGAGCTCATCAGTAACAGCGTGTAATGACACGATACATATGGACCGGGAGTTAGTTTTAAGTCATAGCAATATAAATACGATAGCAGGTCACAATAGTTCTAACCAAATTTTACAAGAAAGTAGTCCTCTAGATTTAACAGTTCAAAAAGGCGGTGGTTCAAAAGCCACTTATGAATTAATATCAAAACAGGAAACATTTTTTAAAAAATTCAATGTGGAAGGTATTAAAATTAATTTCCGTTTACAAGATTTCAATACTCGTGCTGAAAATCCTATTGGTCATCTAGAAAAAGTGTTTGACGATGTTGTTAAGGATTTAACAACAAATTCGATCAAAGGAAGCAGAATCAGCTTCACAATAGAGCTACCCAACTCTCCCCACATAAAACCTATATGGTCAAGTTTAAGGTCTGTAAACGAAATAAGCGGGAAGTATATTCTGGGTCTAATTTCTAACGTGAATCAATCCAACAGTAATTTTCTAGCAGACGATGTCATGCAGATAAATGCAAACATTGTTAACTTCCCTTTTGCAGGGGGTAGACTTAATCATAAATATTCTGACGAAGCCGTGCTTTTAAGCAGAAAAACAAAAAGTGTTGTGGATGTAGGTTTAGAAAATGATGTCAGTTGTCTGCCCCGAAGTTTATGTTATGCAATGGAAATGACTTCATTAAAATTTAACGCACAATCTCATTTAGATGTTATAAGTAGACTGCCCAGATTAGCTATGAAATTATGTAAAGATGCTAAAGTAAGTATTTGTAAAGATGGTTGCATTTTGTCTGATCTTTACAAGTTTCAGAATCTTCTAAAGGATTATCAAATAATTGTTTTTGATAACATTAGGGATTCCAACTCTATTCTCTTCAAGGTTGACTCCTCACCTTCTTTAGTAAAAAAGATTTATTTGTATTATTCACATAGACTGAAACATGTTTACGTGATCAAATCGCTGACAGGTTTTTTCGACAAACGCTATGCATGTTCTTTTTGTAATAAATTATTCATGAATAAATTTCATAGGTGTGAAATGAAGTGCCCGTACTGCCATTCGAGTCCACCGTGTAATTTTGTTGAAAAACTTACCCATTGTCAAAGTTGTAATCGTGACTTCAGAGGGGGTGATTGTTTTAATAACCACCTTAAAAATATAATTAGAAGTAAAAATGTGTGTGAAACGTTTAAGATATGTGCAATGTGTACAAAATTTATAACTACCGATAATAAGCGCATGTCTGAACATGTTTGTGATGAATATTATTGCCAGATATGTTCAAATACTGTCCCACCCGATCATTTATGCTACATAAAACCGTACAAAGGTGGAAGAAAGACAAAGTTTCTACTGATCTTTTTCGACTGTGAAAGCACTCAAAATACACATTACGAGAATAGTGACTCTGATTTTTTACATGTTGTAAATTTAATCGTTGCACAGCAGGTATGTTATAGTTGTTCTGGAAGCGTGGATATGAAAGATAGCTGTGATGTGTGTGGGGTTAGGGAGCATATATTCGAGTATAACAAAGATGTGCCCGTTTTGAAACGATTTTTAGATTACTGTCTAATGGCACGTCCGTATGTAGATAATATCTACTGCATTGCTCATAATTTACAAGGTTATGATGGTCACTTCGTAATTACTGAGCTAATGGATCGTAAATTAGAAATAGATCCTATAATGAATGGCACTAAAATTATGCAAATGAAATGTGGTCAAATTACCTTTATTGACTCTTTAAACTTTCTAGCCTTCCCTCTCTCCAAGTTTCCTAAAGTTTTTGACCTTAAAGAGTCTGCAAAGGGTTACTACCCCCACTTATTTAATACCCTCGAGAATATTGATTATGTGGGTAAATATCCACATCCTGAATGTTATGGCTATAACATGATGCGTACCGAAGAGAGGGAAAAGTTTTTAAGCTGGTATAACACTATCTCACAAGGTTTGTTTGATAATAGAAAGGAAATACTATTATACTGTATCAACGATGTAAATATTTTACGATTGGGTTGTATACGATTTATGCAAGAATTCCTTGAAATAACTGGGGTTAATCCTTTAGTAGAATCGATGACAATTGCATCAGCTTGTATGCTTACTTTCAGGAAAAAATTTCTGAAAAGTAATGTCTTGGGTATTATGCCTAAACATGGTTATTATAAAAAGCAAAACCAATCACTTATCGCAACTAAATGGCTTTCTTGGGAAAGTTCAAAAATCAAAGATCTCATTGTCTCTTCTAATAATGTAGGTGAGTTAAAGTTGGAGAAGGGGGGTTTGCAAGTTGATGGTTTCAATCCTGCAACAAACACTGTATATGAATTCTTTGGCTGTTTCTACCACGGTTGTAGAAAATGTTTTAAAGTTCAAGAAGTGCATATTAAAAAACCTTACAAACAAAATGAAACCTTAAGTCAGAGGTATGAGAGTACACTTCGAAGAATGGAGACAATTAAGAGATTCGGCTATAAACTTGTGTATATATGGGAATGTGAATTTAAACAGCTACTAAAAGAACAACCCGATATAAAACAAGACGTCGATAGATATGTGACGTACTGTTCTATGCCACTTAATCCACGTGCCGCCATTTTTGGCGGGAGAACCGAGGTATTCAAACTTTACCACAAAGTCAAACCTAATGAGATTATAAGATATTTAGATTTCACTAGTCTATACCCGTATATTAATAAATACGCACCCTACCCTATTGGACACCCTGAAATTTTCCGTAATGATAATATCCCTGACCTCTCTCAAATACTTTCAATGCATGGCTTCATAAAATGTATGATTATTCCTCCAACAGACTTATTTTTACCAGTACTACCGGTCAAAAATGATAAAAAGTTGTATTTTCCATTATGTAAGGCATGTGCTTGGTCAAATAATGTTTTTGGTTGTAATCATTCAGAAGCTGAAAGGGCGCTACTTGGAACTTGGATAATTCCTGAAGTTTCATTGGCCGTTGAAAAGGGGTACAAAGTACTTAAAGTATTTGAAGTTTGGAAGTATAATCATGTGAAGTATGACTCAAATGCAAAAACTGGTGGGTTATTTACAGAATATGTTAACACATTCCTAAAAATAAAACAAGAGGCCAGTGGTTGGGGGGTACAGCATTCTTCTGAAGAGGAAAAAACTAATTTCCTACAGTCTTACAAGATGCAGGAAGACATTGTTTTGGACAGGGCACAAATGCAAAAGAACTCTGGTAGACGTAATGTAGCTAAAATTTGTTTAAATTCATTATGGGGTAAATTCGCTCAAAGGGAAGATCGGACTTATACCAAAATTTGTAACAACTTCAAAGATTTTTCCGACTTTATTCAATCTCCCGGTATAGAAATATGTTCTTTATTACCAGTTAGCGTTAACGCAATGTGGATCACGTGGAAATATGTGGAAGAGAACCTTAACACTTTACAACATGGTAATTTACCCATCGGAGCTTACACAACAGCCTTTGCAAGACTTAAACTTTATAATGTATTAGAAAAAGTTGGGGAATCAATTCTCTATTGTGATACTGATAGCTTGATATTTGTCGATAATAAAGAAAATCCTATCCCTTTTACTATCTCCAGTATGCTAGGGGAGTTAACAGACGAGATTGAACCATTTGGTGAGAAAGCTTTTGTTTCAGAATTCGTAAGTCCAGGTCCAAAAACATACGGACTTAAAGTTGAGACACCTAGAGAACCTGAATATGTTGTTAAATGTAAGGGAATATCACTTAATTTTGAAAATAGTAAGCGTGTTCACTTTGAAAGTTTAAAGTCTATGGTAATTAGTAATGAAAACGATAATATATGTACAAAAAATGAAAAAAAGATTAAACGTAAACAACCAGGAATTGTAATTTCGACAGTTGAAATGAAACATATACAGTTTACATTTGATAAGCGTATTGTAACTGAGGACTACCTTTCCTATCCATATGGTTTCAAAAAAATTAAATTAAATAGTTAAAGTCCTGTGAAATGTAAGTAAATGCCAAGCATATACAGTTAATATAAAATAAAAATCATTCGGTTATATCAAACGTTTTGTTATAAAATAAATAAATAGTCTAGAAATGTAAAAGGTTTTCTTATTTCGTAAGACTCGTTCCCTCAGCTAACATGTCTGAGTTTGTTTTTGATATCCAGTTTGTTTGTGGTAACAATGGACAATATTTTGTGAAAGAACTTGCCATGGTTTCATCTGACTCAATACAACCAGTATCTTACCACTTTGCACCTCCTTATCCGTACCAGGAATTGTCTGCACGAGCACGAAAACAAAACGAATTTGATGTGGAGAAAATAAACGGATTACGTTGGAGTGATGGTGTTGTTAGTTACAGCCTACTACCGGAAATTCTAGAAAGGTTCAATGACTGTACCATATATCTGAAAGGCGCTGTGAAGGAGAAGTTTATAAGGAAATATATACCTGAAGCCAACATTATACAGATCCAAACACACAAGTTGAGTGAGCTTAGAAACTTCAAAACGTTCTGCAATATTCACGGTACGCATGTAATAACCCGGTGTGCAGTACAAAATTGTATAAATCTTTACATGTATTTTCTAATGAATACTAAATATTATTGAAATAAAAACATGTTATTTTCTTATTACGTCAATTTATTTCATTACATTAAAAATAAGGTTACAGCTACACAGTATTGGAATTTCATAAAAAAGCCTAGAATAATTAATATGCATATAAGATGTACGAGGTGGTATAAAAAAGTCCTCATTTTTCAGCTTCAATAGGTCCTTCTCTCTGCATCTATTACAGTACTGTTCGTAATACTCCTTCACATATTCCGAGGCCAGGTTGTTGTGGTGCATGACAATGTTAAAAAATTCCATCATGTCGAACAGTTTGAATAGCTCCAGATGTTTGAGTGTTATGTTGCCATCGCCTACAGGAATCTGATACCGTTTTAAAAGACCCAATTGATTTTCCGGATATTCTTCGCCCGCTGAAGTTTTCAGATCGTTGAGGTAATTGTAGAGTGAAATCCATTGACTGTAGTCAATTGCCAGTGGGAAACGTCCATGGTAGTGGAAGATTACCTTCGCCTGAAATGTCTGTGGGTCAAATCCGAGTGTGACCCTACGGTTATGGCATCCATCCAGGTAGTACGTATAGTTCAGTAAGGCGTCTTCATTGCACGGAACTTGTGATTTGGGAATCGTTTTCGTTCTTGACTTTTTCTCCTTACAGCTTGACATGATGTTCTCAAAGTTGCTAGAAGGTTCGACTTGGGGGGATTTCACAATTTTTTTCTTCTTCTGAACAACGCGACCGGCTCGTTTAGGAGTTTGTGTTTGCTTATTAGCGGACTTTTCAGCAACTGACGACATCCTTTTAAATTGTTAAAGACACAACTATGGTTTCGATGGATTGATCACGCTGCTTTTATATCTCCGATCTCCTGTCTGCAGGTCTGATTGAAACACTCCCCACCATTTTGCAAAGAGGTCTTTAAATAAATTTTCCGGAATAAATCAACTATTTCACCATCATTGAAATTATAATCTGTAGAGGAGAACCGGTTCAGAAAGTTTTTGAAGCTCTTGCCACTGCAACGAAAATAAAGAAAAACACCGCAATACTGTCCGCATGTGGTTGAGAACGCACTCTGTAACCTCTGCTTATTATTTACGAAAACTTTACCATTGTGACGAAGAAATCTTTTGAAGTACTTGTTAGTAGGATATTTACCGAAAGAGTCAAAGTACTCGATAGGTCCTTTTCTAGGAATGTAAAAGGCCACCCAATGCGTTCCACTTTTATGAGCTGGATCTGTATTCGCAATAATACAAGCAGGTTTCTTTATTTGACTAGGTAAGTGATCGCATGGAAAAACGCCCTTGAAAAATCTTTTAGTCACATGATTTCGCTTTAAAGAACTACCTAGTTCGATCGTGTTCATTCCTGTTCTTTAGAGGTGACTGCTTCAAGGTTAATGATCCTAGTACGAGGCGTAACGTAGCTCTGGAGGAATTCCTTTGTTGGCTCCCCATGTACGAAAATAGTTGAAAACTTTGCAAGGGTTTTTATAAGATCCTCATCCAGACGCTTAAGTTCAAGGTTTCCAGACACACCAGTATGATCTGTAGTGCTAACTGTTGATGTAGGATATTTGTAAACGATCTCCTTTGTATACACTTTATCTGGTGAAATAAAGCCTGCAAACGCAATTTTTTTAAAGAAGGTAAAGTGCCCCTCTGAAAAATACTCGGTATTTACTAGACAGTGAGTCATGGTACTGTAGTTATCTCCAACCAAGGCACAGATAAATAATAAATACAGAAGTGTTGAACCTCTTTATATACCTTTTTATAGACTCGAGTAAACGTTTCGATTTTTATCGATTTCAATATTCGTATCATACTCTGCATATACAATGCATGTCACACTATTTTTTAATGCCTCTTTGAACCTTCCCTCGATTCTCACAACACCTTGATTCAATAAACTGCCACAAGTTGATTCGTATGAATTATCTGCTGTTAAGTCAAATGCTAGCAAAAAGCAACCTTTGTCGAAGAATTGTTTGGATATCTGATGGCCTTTATCGAAATAATTGATACCAGTACCCTTGAAAAGGCTCAAGTACCCCCGGGTGCTGAGTGGTTTTTCTTTTGAATAATCGAATTCTATAGGTTGATTTGGTACTTGTACGCCATTAACTGACAAATTAAATCTCGTGATGTTATTGTGTTTGAAGTTATATGGATTTTTAGTACGTTTTCCGGTATAGGCGTCGTTGTCTACCATCCCGAAAATGAGCAAGTTCGGTAATTGACCAACCACTATATTGTCCAGCGATAGTGTGAATGTATTTGTTGGTAACGTGTATGTTTTCACTTCGACGCGTTTGTACGGGTATACTGCATTTGAACGCTGCAGTACTGTTTCATGTGCCAGGAGAATATTGGGATTGACGCTTACGTGATTCATGTACATTGTTGCTTCTAGTATTTTAATTCGAGGTGAGAATTCATCATCTTTCGAGTACAGGTAGAATTCAGGTTTCTCTAATGATAATATGACACGCAGATCCACACCATTAATCAAGAGTTTTTCTTGGTTAAATATGTCGCTATGGATCTTTCCCATTAACTCGACGACATTACTTTTCTCTAATAGCGCTGATCTACTAAGATAACCTTTATTCTCAGACTTTGGACCAGAGCCTTCAATCATTTCCATTTCATCCTGGTCAAGATACCATCCAACCGATTCGAGATGAGTTGTTGCTGCATCTTTCCCGTAATTCAATAGATTTTCAATGTAGGCCCTGTACTGGTAGTTGTTGTCTGTTTGAGCTATATTCTTCCCATTCAGCTGCACTGTACATTGCCTAAAAAGCGAATGCATCAAATTATTTGCGACGCCTATTGGGTCAGCTACGACTTCTCTTCCATCAGCACCCTTGATTACTTCAGTCCCTGTGAATAACATCTCTTTGCCATCCTTTATTTTAACCATCTGCACTTTGAGCCGTAGATATATGCTGGACAAATCACGATACGTATCACCATGGCCGAGAGAGATGAATTCCAGTACAGATGAGTTATCCAATGAAGCTATTGGCTTGTATGCAACTTCTTCGGTTTTTAAAATGTTGCTTTGAATCGGTGATGTGGAGAAAATGTCCAATTCGGATTTCATGCATTCTTTGTAGGAGGACATGTTAATTACTTATCAAATATGTCCAATACACGCTTCTTGATAACTTTTCGTTTACTTTTCACCCTTTTAATCTTTTTACGTGACGCTCTTTTTACACTTTTTTTCAATTTACCAGCTTTACGTCGCTTAGGAGAAGACTTGAATTGAATTGTTGTGAACGGGTTAGCTCTTTTTATAGCCATTCGATTACCTGCTCCATCCATCTTATCAAAAAGTTTGTTTATACCTTTCTGAGCTAACTCCTGTGCTGCAGTTTGTCCGTGTTCTCTTAAGAGTTCTTTAAGAGGTTTGTTCCCAACCTCATGTATAATAGCCTTACCGGTTTTGACCGCTTGTCGTTTTATAGCTTTTACACCTGACGCAGCCAAAGGTTTTAGATAACGTAATAAACCACTGAAAAAACTTCCTATACCTCTACCGCGCTGATAGATAATTGGGGCTCGATAGAGGTCTCCAATATCTGATAAATTTCCACCACTCTGGACCAAATAATAGCGTGTGTAGTGCGAGTTCATGTCCTTAACATCGGTATTGAATATTAACACTATAACCCTTACATCAATGTATGTGAATATTTATACTTTTTCTTACCGACGTTTGAAGTGAAGCATTATGTATGTGGGTATAAAACTTGGTTCAAAATCTACTGGTTCACCTTGTTGATCTGTGACTTTAATAGAAATGCTTTCGAAAAAAGTTTTTTCCACAGCACAGTACTCTACATGATTGAATCTGAAAATACTGTCGCAATCATGCAAAGGAATCGTACGAAGATTTCGCACCAATTTATCAGCTAATATTCTAGGTTTGATAATGTCTGTGTAAACGTGAATTAAATTGGGGCTTTCACAATCACTAACGGTCTTGGATGTCGTAGCACGACGTGTTCTTTTATCAAGCTCATGTAAGTTTTTTTCCAACCGACTTAGACTATCAAGAAATATGGACTTATCGAAAGATTCTTTTATCGAGACATCTATCAGATCTGGATCGCGTTTATCAACAGGTGTTTTTAAAAATGCATCAATGAATAGGCCAGCAATATTTTCAGTTTTAGACACTTCAATCGGCACTGGTGTTGTACCCGTTGTTCCATCACTCCTTTTGTATGGAATGTTTAGTATTGTATCTGATTCAGTTTTTGCCCATTCATCAGGTAATATATCGCTACCGGATTCTTTAGCGGCATCACTTATGGATTGACGAATTGATTGACCAATTTTGTAAAATAATTGTTTTCTTACCTGGTACACTGTTCTACCGGAAATTTCAGCTTTCTTTTTTAAATCTTCGTCTGAAAACTCTATTCCACTCAGCAAAAGTGACACAAAATCCGTAATGTTAATCGGTGAAGGTATTGGCAGTTCCACATTTATTTTTACACCATAGTCTTTTAGATGAAACGTATGCGAGGTAGGTTTGATCCCCGCTTTTCTTTCCCACTCACGTCTTAAGCTATGTGCAGGATATATGTATTCGTCAATCATTCTTAATAGCTCTACATAATTTCTTTTCGACCTCGGAATCTGTCCAATTATATAATCAATAAAGTCCTGAAGTGTGTTAAACTTTTTGTTTGAGTTTAAATAAACTTTTTCGGCGATTTTCTCGCCTTGGTAAACATGTAAGCAGAAACCTCCAATCTTCTTAGAATCACTGATGTCGGGAATACTTCCTTCATCTCGATCTTTTTCGATATGTTTGAATACCAGTTCCTTAATTGATGTCAAATAGTAGTTATAGAAGTCAGGTTTAATAACCAAGAAAAATGACGATAGGAATGTTGAAAAATTGATATCGTTTTTTTCATAACAAAGTCTCCGCAAAGTAGCATCACTCCATCTTAAGAGAACAAGATTTTTTTTCAAAGGCATGATTTTTACAACTAATTCTGTTACTTCAGGTTTGCTGGATTCTGCTACAGTTGATCGTCGACTTCTTTTCATCATACTAGCTTCTTCTTCTCCGATACTGTATTTAGAACGCTTAGAAACACTGCTGGTTGACACTGTCTCTCCTTTTTTTCGTTTTGGCAACATTATCTCTGTTATTCCAACACGCCAACCGCTACCAAGCTTACAAGAAGCAGGAAGAATATTCTCAAAAGATGATAATGTGTTTTCAGGGTAAATGTTCAGAGAGCTATTGCTTAAAAGGCATACGTAGAATTCATCATCTGTTACTGTTACAGGCATTTCAAATTCTTTCCCAAGCCAGATCTGGTACACTCGAGCTACGCCCTTTTTTTTCTTTCAGTCTCTCACTCTGTCGAACAGGATGTTTTCTGACGGGTTGATCAGACGTGTATTGATTAGGATCGAACCGAGAGGGCCTTAATATAGAGTAACTAGGCAACTCTTGCATTTCCACATCCGTGATACTTTCAGAATCTTCTTCACCTTCTTTCTCCATTTTAAAGACATTGGACCCCTCATCATCAAGATTGTCTATCTCCCCTAGAACGTCTTCTACTTCATCAGGACTCATATCAACAGGTACTGTGTATTGTGTTATTCCGTCATCACCAGTTATTATCCTATAATCTTTGTCAGCTGAAGTTTTTCTAAATTTCGATGGTGGCTTCAGACTTTTGGCTATTCCACTTGCCGATAGACGACGCTTTGCTGCAGCCGATAATACACTCCTTGGAGGTGTGATTTCACCTAATGATTCAAACAATTTTTCCACTCGTACAGGTGTAGTTTGCGTAGGTTTCTCATCTCTAAAAACATATTTAGTTTGTGTCGTGTTGTCTCGCAAACTTTTCTGTTTTTTGTGTACATGCTTGCTCGAAGAAGGCGTTTGAGTTTTTCTTTCTAGAAATCCTTTACTTCTACGACGTGTGTTTAAAAATTTTATAAGTTCGTTTCGATAATGATACCATTTGTCTTTATCGTTGAATTTTT
Source organism: Nemotelus nigrinus (assembly GCA_947369275.1). NCBI lineage: Eukaryota > Metazoa > Arthropoda > Insecta > Diptera > Stratiomyidae > Nemotelus > Nemotelus nigrinus. The sequence continues at coordinate 29,566,509 of OX376375.1, read as the reverse complement.
CACTTTTCAATATCTTATTCATAGCCTTATCGAACAAACTCTGGTTATTAGAACTTTCAATAGTGTCTTTCAAATTTGCATATACTTCAGGAGACAGAAGTAGCATTTTATTCAGATTACTGTTCCTATACATATTTCTCAATTAGTGAACCAATCACCCCTGAAAGTACACTGCCCAGTAATACTGGTAGAAACCCGCCTTGTTGAATTAGTACTTTACGTTGTCGCGGAACTGACCGTTTAGCATCTACTAACTTGCGCATACACTTTTTATATTTACAGAGACGGTTATATATCTTTCCACGAGGTCTGTGGTTACCATTCAACGTATTCAATGTGATTTCGCAAAGTGTTTTAATTACCTCTGGATCGGCATTCTTAAGTATAGCATTTCTCAAACCCGGTCGAGCACGTCTAAGCACGTATAACATATGCTTGTTGTCCTTTAATCGCTTCATTCGTGACACCATTCTCTTGCTTTAAACTATCCTTCGAGCAATAACACGTTACAAAGTTTTTGTTAAATAAATCAGTACGGAATCGTAGTATATCATTTGTGTTCTGAGTCAGGTCTATTAATAAATAGCTGTGTGGCGCCTGAGTGATTTCTTTATATATTCTCACAAGCTCCTTGCTATTTTCAGGGTAAATTTGTTTAGCAAGATGATGAAACTGACTTTTATCACGTGGATTCTTGAAGCATACCAGATATTTACAGTTCAATGATATGTCACGGCAAAATTTTCCCTGATGAAATACATTTTGTGTTACTAATATAACCGAAAAATTCCTATGATGTGAACCTTTGGTAAAAAGTTCGCAAACTTGTCTTGAAAACGCATTTAACATCATATCGTCCAAAACAATAAGTGTTGGCTCATTTGCATTATTCACAAACTCTTCCGGCATCGTACTTAAGTATTCGATATTTTTAAACCCTACTTTTGTTGGAATAGCCTGAGTTTCAGCATTACACCAAATAACCTTCTTCACCCGCGGCTGTATCATAGTGTCGTTTCTTAGAAGTGCCTCTATAAAACTCGTCTTGCCACATCCAGATGGACCGGCAACCATCATTGTGAAGGGGTGAATAAAGTGCGTCATTTTTGCAAATTTTCACAGATTTTAACATAAAAACAAGTAAACAGCCTATATTTATACATTTAATCGTTATGAGTAGAAGGCAAATTGTCAACGAGTTACACAGACCTGCTCGTAAAAATTTTAACCGACGTCGGGTCACTATCAGAGGTATTGATGATTTATGGCAGGCGGATTTGGTTGATATGAGTGCATACTCATCAGAGAATAGAGGCTACAAATTTCTTCTTACAATAATTGACACTTTTTCCAAGTACGCTTGGGCATTACCAGTCAAAAATAAAAGCGCTAATGAAGTGACGAAGGCAATGGAAACAATTCTCGAACAAAGGCGCATTCCCAGAAATCTGCAAACAGATGACGGAAAGGAATTTTTCAATAAAAGATTTCAACATATTATGAAAAAGTATGAAATTAACCACTATTCAACATTTAGTGCATTGAAAGCATCGATTGTAGAGCGCTTCAACAGAACTCTAAAGGGTATTATGTGGAAGAACTTTAGCATGAATGGAAATTACCGCTGGTTCGACTCCTTACATAAGCTAGTTGCCCGATACAACAAAACAAAACATCGAGTTATTAATATGCGCCCAATAGATGTTAATACATCGAACGAAGTGCAATTACTCTCGGACGTTTACAGGAAAGTTAAGGTAACATCACAACCCAAATTTAAAGTTGGTGACTTTGTACGTATAAGTAAACATAAGCATATATTTGAAAAAGGCTACACCCCAAACTGGTCCACTGAAATTTTTTCAATAAAAGATGTAAGAAAAACGCAACCACGAACATACTCACTGGAAGACTATCAGGGAAATTTGATACAAGGAGGATTCTACGAACCTGAGTTAACTACAGTGAAACACCCTGATGCATACCTTGTTGAGAAAATTATAAGAAGAAGGGGAAATCGTGTTTTTGTCAAATGGCTTGGTTTTCCTTCTCATCATAATACCTGGATAAATATAAAAGACGTGCTCTAAAAGTGGACAACATTCATTCGAGATGTTGTGTTTAAAGCGTGAATATGATCGCGTCAAGACGTTTGCCAATCTAAAAATTGATGAAAGAAAAATACTTAAACTTGCGCGTAGTGGATTTTTTTACACAAACATAAAAGACCAGGTCAGATGTTACTTCTGCTCGGTCACCATGGATGCATTCAACGCACCTACCGATGTCGAGAGTGAGCACTTGCGATTGTCACCGGAATGTTTCTACGCCAACGGAAAAGACGTCTGTGGACCTTACGATACACCTATTACAACAAGAAAATGTTCCAGAACAGAGCACTGCCTTTACAATCTATTAAAATGCGTTGGTCTTGGATTTTTTGTTGGTGGATTTATATGTGAAGCTGTATCAATATACAATTATTTTTCCAAGTAAAATGTCAACAATTTTATTTCAATATAAATCTGTATAAATAAAAATCCAATAAAGTTTATTGCCACTTATACAAACAAATGTTTTTATTTACCTAACATTCCCACCCCCACGTCCCACCTAAATGCCGCAAAGAAAATACAACACCTGTACATTGACCTACTCTTCTCTAATCAGCGAATAACGTCTCTGTTTTCATCTAAATATAGCCACTCGGAAACATCATAAAATCATTCATCCAGTTATAACATAATCTCTGCAGCGCGTAAAATCACCATTCAACCACACAACATAGGACATATCAAGTTTGAGACCAGAAACGCACATGGCGAATGAGGAAAGATAAACAAGAATAACAAAAGTAAAATCCCTCGACCCATTCATGCAAAGGCGACATAGGTCAGTTATGTCGCACCAGGTTTTATACAAATGATCTACATCTTGTATTTTTATTTTGAATTACTCAGATCCAGCCATTAACAAGACATTGTACACGGATATACATACGATACAAGTATAACCAATTTCAAGACCGTATCAGCCAAATGCAATGAATAAGTTTGAGCAGAATACACATTGTACATCTTAATGAAGATCCACACACACTTATTTTGATCTACCTTCATTCCTTCCGATAAAAATCAAAACAAACAAACCCAATACGCTTCGTAAACAAACCCCAGCAATCTCACATTTTACTACGGTCAGCATGTAATTTACCCCCAAGAAACAGTTATTGATCATTCTCTTTTCACACAATATTCCCGTCATCATCATGGTAAGCGATCATGTTAAATACATTTCATTCAACTCAATTTGCAACCCAATATATACGTATGTTATGCATGCTAATCGCCATATGCTTAATCACCAAGAAATGTGCATTTTACATCTCTGGAACTGGTTCATTCGGATCGATAAAAGTAAAATTATATACACTAACAAAACACGGGCTATCGAGTTTGCTGTTAAACCAAACACATGGTCTGATCGTTTGTAAACAGAGCGCAGGTCAAGCTTACAAAGAGAATAAAGGCGGGAAATAGCCCCTCCAACACGACTCAAGGCATTGCAAAGCGCGGAACACACACACGCAACTCCTCGCACCCAACGCCCATTCTCTCACAAAAAGCTTCTTCATCTCCTCGAGCTTCTTCATCTCCTCGAGCTTCTTCACAGCCTCGCACCCAACGCCCATTCTCTCGCACAAAGCTTCTTCATCTCCTCGCACCCAACGCCCATTCTCTCGCACAAAGCTTCTTCATCTCCTCGCACCCAACGCCCATTCTCTCACAAAAAGCTTCTTCATCTCCTCGAGCTTCTTCATCTCCTCGAGCTTCTTCACAGCCTCGCACCCAACGCCCATTCTCTCGCACAAAGCTTCTCTCCATCTGCTTGTCTCCCTCTTACACATCACCCAACACACATCGCTCAACTCCTCATCAGCACTTCAACACCGCCTCCAGCCAAGATCTTGGTGGCACCTAAAGCCCTTTTCAACGGCCTCGCCCCCGGAAAATAAAAGCTCGTCCTATACCTTAACACGTAAGCTCTTCTGGTGGCTACCCAGGGAGGTGGAACTACTCTGGTGTCACCTAAGCATGCTGTCTCTACCGCACCCAATGCTTATAACATGGTGTGGTGGCTTCCTTACTACTTACATCACAACTTTTATTTTAGTTACTTTACTTTAATATATTTTATTTTAACCCTCCGAGAACACAGGGGATCAAATTGACCCCAGAGACCTTTTTGACCGATCGCAGCGCTTAGGCCTAAGGGAAAAGAGGAGTACTGTAGGCTCCTAAATATATTTCTGTGTCTTGAATATAAGTTTACACCGTTCGCTTCCAGTTCCAAATCGTCATTCGTCGTTGAGAAGCCTTAAAAGCAGATCAAGGGGTCAAATAGACCCCATAATTTACTCGACGTCAATTTTGAGGTAAAAATTAATTTTTTTTACTTAATAAATCGATAGATTAATTTAAAAAGCCAAAAAATAAGTTTTTAGCTCAAAATATTAAAAACTGACAAAGTTATGATTTTTTTTAAATGTACAAATTTTAAAATCCTCTCAATCGCCAACGTAAATATGCAAAATAAATAATTTTTTTCAATGGTCACTATAGGGTTAATTTTTTTACGATTTCGTCATACCTTGAGTGTATCCCTCTAAATTTTTAGCCAAATATATTGAAAATTGACAAAGTTACGATTTTTTCCGTAAAAAAGCTGATTTTTGATAAAACTGTTTTTTCCGCGAATTTTTTTAGGTATGTTAAGGACATTAAAGCCACTTCTAATGCATGAAAACTACTAAAAGAGGCCTCAATCTATACCTACAAATTTTTTCAAATGAAAATCTTCAGTGGCGGCGATTCTATAGACGTTCAAAAGTGGTTGGGGTCAATTTGACCCCAATTGTTCTCGATGATCGAAAAAATAGGTGTGTTCTCGGAGGGTTAAAAACAGAGTTACCAAGGCTCTCTTATCCTACCCTCTCTAGTCGACTGGCCTAGTATCCCCTTATAACTTAGGACTAATTCGTTTTATAATTGATTAATTCATTATTAAATTTCATTTTGCGTGTTTAATATTGTGACCTACATATGATTTGGCTATTATGTATTTATTTATTGAATGTTTTTTGTTTTGTATTTATTTTTATTTTATACCTTTTTTAAATCTGTTTTTTAATATGTTTTTAATTTTTTTTTCGATTTTTATACTATTTGCATTTATATGTATAATTTTTTTACCTCGTTTGGTGAAATAAATATCACAACGGGCCTCTCTTGTGCCTATGTGTGCCGGTCGTCAGTTCTCTGAAGATCGGCAGCCATCTCAACCTAACCTAACCTAACCTTGGTGAAATAAATGAAATAAAAAAAAATTAAAATAATGCGTCTGAGCCTCTTCTAAACGCTTAATACTGCAAGGCTAGAAATTGTATGAGAATTGATAAACGTTTAAGAACATTTCTCCAATACTCAGTTTCTTTTTATATTTTATGTTGAAGAGCCCAGTGTATGGTTTTCTTACTCCTCAACCATAGCTCTAAGTCTCTTCATGTATCTACAATAAAGAAGCGATGGTCTAGAAGCCATTTTTCAACAATCTTTAGTAGTGCTATGGACTGATTTTCCTATTTTTAGTTACAGGAAAATCGAATGTTTTAATTCGGACGGAGCCTTTCTGCAATAGCAATTATTTCCTTTGTCAGTATGGGCCATGAATAAGAATCCCCGAGCTCTGACTCAATTGAAAAACCACTCACCTCTTTTGACATCGAAATGGATGAACACGGACTAGAATTATTTAGAAATCTAGCATCCTGGTTCGTAGAAGCGTTTTTTGCTGCCGAATCCGAAGGGGAGGAAAAATGTTCATCTAGTACAATGCTCGGCACGTTTGAAACACTATTCTGGGATAAATCCATGAGTCCTTTGGTGGACGATTTAGCAATAATGCTTGGTTAGTGTTTTCATTTTTCAAACGTATTCTCTTTTTCTGATACAACCAGACAACTTTTGTATAAAAATTGAGCTCATGATAGAGTCACAAATATCTATAACGAAATTATTTCTACAACAGAATTTAAGCGTGAAAACAATAAAACTCAAATATGTTAACAAGTCTGTATGAGTAAAGAACTTTAGAAAAGATTTAGAGCTAAGCGAACCGGTTACATATGTATGTCAAATGCACTTATACAGGTTTTTATGTATGTAATTTATGTAGATTTTCGCGCCCAGGACATTTGCTCTTCTTGTGAATTTTTCTGCGGAATTACCTCAAGGTGTAGAAACAACACAAATGGAGGGGAATTCAACAAACAAGGAAGTAAAGTAATGAGTCGAATAAAGTAATCTAAATCCATTCATAAAAATTAATGTTGTGAAGCATGTAATGCAAAAATATGTGGCCCAAAGAACTTTCGTGTTTGTAAATTTTGCCGTTCCAAAGCAAGTGAATTTTTATGTGGATAGGGGCATTTTTTAAAGTGCATACTTATTTGTATATATATACCGTAAGTACACAAATAGATTTAATGTACCTCCAAAAGCACACATGAATGAACATTATCAGCTGTTTTCATTCATATACATATTCATCACATGCATGTTTGCTCTGACATAAGCAATCCAAAATAGCATCAAATCAATGAACAGTTGAGATATTCTCGCATAATTTTAAATTGCCTCATCATTGCCAAAGTAAATCGATCTCAATGCGACAGCTTTCAAACTCAATCAAATTCCCTTATTCACATGCTATTCATCTTGTACACATATCGATCAATTCAAACCAAAGTGCATTAAACCGGATGATAAATTACTTCGTCGGAAGCTTTATGATTAGATAAATCCCACTAGGGTCTGGTAAATATAATTCAATTGTATCTGAGACGACATGTAAGTAGATCATACATTTATTTTCGTATGCCAGTAATGGTAATACATTCTTATCGAGTTGAATTTAATTTTCACGTATAATTTGAGTTGACATTATTATGAAATTTATACCGGTCTTATTACTTTTGCTCAAAGCTGAAAATTTTATTAAATAACTGGATTTTATCTGCCTGTTGACAAACAAATATAGAACACTAGAAAAACAGGTATTTTCAGTTGTCCACTACTTGTTGTGTGCAGAACACACAAAAAATAAATAAATTTAAACTATACCACTACAAACAAGAAAGAGCTCACCCTCTCCCAGAAACCATCCATACATAAATACACATTCGAACTAGAATTTTACATCCGACAGTAAATTATTCAAACTCGATTTAGATTGTTGCGTGGGCGAAAGCGCATGCAAAAACACAAAATTTACTTGAAGCTTATAGTTTTTATGTTTAGAATCGGGGGATGGTAGCAATAGCAGCACAATAAAAACAAACACTAATACTAAGTAATGAAGCTATGGTTTTATTCACATTGCTCCCATTATTGTGGAGGTCAAAGGTTAATAGTAAATATTTGTAGTTTTGTCAGTATGTAATTTGATATGCTTTGACCTGCTGCTTAATGTAGTGAATCGAAAATGTCTAGAATTCTGTGGCGTGATAAGAAAATGGCGAATATTAGATTGGGGATCTAGTACAAGGTGACCGATTAAAATCATTTGCATGAAACCATTAGAGTTATACAGGATGGAAAAAATTTAAATTTTATAATTATCTAGTCTCTATATTTTTCTTTATTAATTTCTATTCCTTTGAAGACTGTAGAATATTCGATGATAGAATGCATTTTCATTAGTACTCAATAATTAAAAATTTAAGACAAAGTAACTTTGACTTTCATAATTTAGTCGTAGCAAACGGAGGAAATATTCCTTCCTATAGGGGACCTCGAAGTGAAAATGTTCTAGATATAACTCTGCACAATGGCTCAAACGAGCAGTTAACAGAAAATTGGAGGTTCCTTGAAGGCCCATCATTTTCTGACCACTGCTACATTAGTTACGGTTTAAAATTCAACTTAGCTCGTATTTCCCGGCCGTTTCGCAATCACAGAAATACCAACTGGGAAAACTTGAAACGAGAAGTGACTAAAGGCTTAGGCCCTCCTTCCACGATTGGCAGTGTAGCTGACTTGGAGGCTACGGTTAACACACTCACAAGTAAACTCGTAAAAGCTTATGTACGGTCCTGTCCAAAGTCTGTCCGAAGCGCAAGCCCAAACCACCCTGGTGGAACAGAGACCTAGGTTGTCGCAGAAGACAAGTACGAGATCTTTTCAAGTTAGCCAAAGCAGCTGACTGCAGGAAATGTTGGCACGAATACAAGGACGTCCGTAGGCTCTATAAATTGGAAATTAGGAAAGCCAGACGGAGCTCCTGGAAAGAGCTGTGCGGTAAAATTGAAACCATCTCGGAAACGGCGAGACTTAGAAATCTACTGGCTAAACACCTTTTCACGCCTAGCCTGGTATGTAAGCTGGATGGGAAGTGGACAAGCAACAGCTCGGAAACGCTGAGGATCTTCGGAGATACTCACTTTCCGGGCTGTCTGGATGACGCCAACCCTTTCACTGGTGAGCAAGCGTCTGTTTTGCATGACATTGAAGGCATTGGCGAAATTGTCACCAAGCAGAGGTTGGTCCGGGCAATTGACACCTTCAAGCCTTTTAAGCTACCAGGCCCAGATGGAGTTCTACCGGCCATGCTTCAAAAAACAGGTATGCTCACCTTTCACTGGCTTATACAAATTTACAAAGGTTGCCTAGTACTAAACCACGTGCCTGCAGCCTGGAAGATCGCTAAGGTTGTATTTCTACCCAAGGCAGGTAAAGTCAACCATGCGTATTCGAAGGACTACAGGCCGATTAGCCTGACTTCCTTCCTCTTTAAAGTTTTTGAAAGATTACTAGATCTCTATATCAAGCAAAGACTGGAATCTCAAGCTCTATCGAGAGCCCAAAACACGTACAGGAAAGGGAAATCCGTTGAAACGGCTCACCATAGGGGAGTCCTCGAAATAGAAAAGGCACTCCATAACAAAGAATACGCTTTGGGTGCTTTTCTAGATGTGGAAGGCGCCTTCAATAATGTGCATGCAACAGCCATTACGGAGAGCCTCCACGCAACCAACACCCATCCCGCTATTTGTAGCTGGATAAGCAACAGGCTTAAGCAAAAGCTCATATCAGGTGAGTGGGCGGGATCGCAATCACTAGGAAGGTCCACAGAGGCACACCGTAAAGAGAAATTCGATCCCCTCTCTAATGGAACCTGGTTACAAATTCAATTTTGGAAAGGTTGGAAAGCAACGGACTCACGGTTGTGGCCAAGCTGGTGACATTGAGATTTTAGTCTCGGGTAGTTTCCCGCATACCCTCGGCCAACAAATGGAGAATGGGGCTGGTTGAGGAGCGGGCGAATACCGTGGGCCTCGGCATCAACTCAAATAAAACTGATTTTGTATTCTTCACAAGGAAGTACACAATTCCTGAATTAGCCCCAATCAAGTTGGGCCAGGTTAAGTCTCTCAAGTCACAAACTAAGTATTTGGATCTTATTCTGGACAGCAAATTCACCTGGAAGGTGAATTTAGACGAGAGAGTCAAACGGGCAAGCAATGAGATATACGCCAGCAAGAGAGTGCAGGGTAAGACGTGAGGTCTAAGCACTGCTTTAACGCACTGAATCTATATGGCGATAGCTAGGCCGATCCTTCTTTACAGATGCTTGGTCTGGTGGATAAGACTACCTTTGCTAGCATGACGAACAGAGTTCAGCTCTCTGTAAAATAGGTGCCTTAGACTCGACTCTTTCGTCAGCTTTGAACGTCCTGCTTCATCTTCCTTCGCTTGACCTTTTCGTTAGTGGCACTGCCGCAAAAGCTGCTGTCAGGCTAAGGGAATCAGAGCACTACGAGTCACGATCTTTCGGCCGCAACAGTATTGAGCGGGGCCACTGATTACTTGATTTTGACTGTGGGAGATGGGCAAGAATGGAATCAGCAAATGGGCGCAGTAACTCTTATCATCTACACTGACAGCTGTCAAACAGCTGCTGAAGTGGATATTTTGCAGATGCAGCAATGGAAGCAACTTGCAGCCTTACTAATCACTGTAGTATTTTCAGGCGGAGGATTTTTGCGATACGTAAAGCCGAAGAAATCAACATGTTTACAGACAGTCAAGCGGCGGTTAAAGCTCTTATGTCTTACACATACAAATCGAAGTGTGTACTCGAATGCATTCAGGCCCTGAATAGACTGGGCAATAACAGAAGAGTCAGAATTTTCTGTGTTCCCGTACACAAGGGCATTGAAGGAAACGAGAAGGCGGGCGCGTTAGCCAAGCCCGGGGCTAGCCTTTCCCTGTCAGGGTCGATAAACATCCTAACTGCAATCCAAACAATCAAGTACTCGATCGGCTCCAATATGATGCCACGTGCGATGTGCAGATGGCGTGCAACTCAGACTTGCAGGGTAGCCAAACCATGGCATCTGGACTGAGTCTCGAAATTTACCCCTGGTTGGTGTGTTCAGTAAGCCAAGGGTTCGGATTCTGCAGGTTATCTATGATTGCGATGAAAACTATTTGGAAAAAAACAGTTTGAAAAAAACAGTTTGAAAAAAAGTTTTTTTCAAACTGTTTTTTTTTCAAATAGCTTCCGTTTTCTGAAAACAACAGAAACGCCCATCACTAATGGTAACACCCAGTATCAATCTGCTGCTGTTCGAGTGAAAAAAGTTTTCAAAAAGTTTCAAAAAACAGTTGTTTTTGGAAAAAACAGTTCGTTTTCGTTTTCTGAAAACAACAGAAACGCCCATCACTAATATGTATACGCTTATTTCATTTCCTTAAATCTCTCTGTTCTGAGGATAAGTGTATCTAACAAGGATGGCAAACTGACAGATGGTCAGTGCGCTATCCTTAGAAACAAACTGTGGTGAGAGATGGCGGAGTCAGGACCAGTTTCCGGCTTCACGCAAGCGAGGTTCGTAGACGATTACCTTAAAGTCCCCTACTCAAACCAAACATCGAAGGAGTGGCTCACACAGATCGTTTTGAAACTAGGTACTGCCCGTCGGCTCAAATTTACCATTTTAGACCTTGATCTTGCCAAACCCTATCATGTCAGCTCTTGGGCCTTGTATCTCGTAATTTTAAACAATTTGTAATGTGTTATTTATTATATATTTGTTTGATGAATTAATAAATTAAATTTTAATTCCTCACTAGTGTTCTACTCGCGTGAATAAACTGGCTTACAAACTGATTAACATAGAATAATCAGCAAGAGGTTAAGAATTTACACAAACAAATATTTTTAAGTTGTTTCATCGATTTTAAAGTTATCAAGGCCATCCAGATACTGGTTTTAAAATGTATGCCCGAATTAATATTGTTTGTTTTTCGTTATCGGCTAGTCATTTTGTGCTCATTTTAGAGGTGATTTCATGAAGAATCTCATAAAAAAAAACATATTATTTACAGTTTAATTGTGGCATCAGAATTTTTTTTAGATGCAATACTGCTGGATGCTAACGAAGATGTTCAAAAAATTATTTCACACAAATAATTTTCCAGAATTTAATATTAAATGTGTTGAACCTAGTACACGTTACTGCAAGGTAATAATTTCATTGGAAAAGTAAAATGGCTGCATAAGATGATGTATAATGCATAACCATCTAATAATACTCATGCTAATTGAAATCTAAACATGTTTTTTTTGTATGATTTCGTGTCAAGTACAAAGTGAAATAGCCGAATCATATTTTTAACACAATTAGATTTTCAGTGTGAAGTGATTTTTGTGAACTTGTGATTTTCAATAGAAATGTAGATTTGGTAAAAAATGAATTATAATAAACAATCAATAGAAACGATATAGATTGATTTTAAATTTGAAGAATTGATTTCTATCCAATATCACCAAATAGCTACATTATAATTTCAAGGTCATCTCACATAGCCTTACTTATTTAGTTAAAATTTACATAGTTATATTCTACAAATAAGAGAAGAGAATACAACAAATAATTTCTTCCAATCGAAACTGTTTTAAGTTTCGAGACATCACATTTCAACTGAATACCATATTTCAACAACAGCAGTCTATAAAAGATACACCAATGACATCATCGCTCGTCTATCTCAGTTATTCTGGTTAAACTAGCAGATACATGATATGAATCAAAAACAACAATCTAGTCAGTCGACGATTTTAATGGAGTAAATCCACTGGCAATTCCCATAAGCGAAAATCATTGCATTTCTGTAGCGGTGCGAGAACAAACAATAACTATAAATATTTACAATTAATTGGTTTATCTCCTTAGATAACTTTAAATTTCTTTTGATAATTCTATTAACCGAGCATATTAGATTAGCACTTGTGCAAAGTTTACTCTGCCAATGGCATTCGTCTGGCTATTAAGAAATCCGACTATTGCAGACAGAGTCAAGTTTGTTTGATTTCCATAGGCACAACTATGTATGTGTATGACTAATGTCCGAAAGGGGTAACCACTTACTTATGTATGCACATATTTTCACTTTCATTTTGAATACAAATCGACATGAAGGAGTTTCGATACTCACCTCGTTGATTCCGTCGTCGTCCTTGTTGAAAATGCATCGTGTAAAATATTCAAAAATTTTCCGAAAACACATTGTACACACATAAAAATATTGGATTTATCCCTTCTATTTTCTCAGACGGAAAGATACAACCCGCAAATCTACGGAATAATGGCAACGAATTTGTGCGCAAGTTGTGTATGAACAATGTACATACGATGAGAACTATTGGTTGCATTCGAAAATCTGGGAAACACTATGCTTGAAAAACTGTCGTGCACTTGTGCTCTCACAACGAACCGCTGGCTAGCAATTTGCAATAAGACGGTGGCAATAAGCGGCACCTACGAGTAGGTTAGTCATTAGTATTCCAATCACAGCGACCACAAATCCCAGTTAATTTCACACATTTGGCATTTTTTCATTGCAAAACTTGCAAATTTGCACGTTTCACTAGCACCACTACACATTAAACTGCAAATTGTAAACAACACGAGCCTGCAGCAAGGACGAAATTAGGGATAAATCTAAATTCGATCCGATCCGATTCGGGCCAGGCAGATACACTATCAATCACAGCACTGAGGAGCTAACGGTTTGACCCCGGACTAATGAAGTGTTCCATTGGAGACGATACACAGCAGGCTCTTGACGACAACGGCACCGTTTTCTCGTCTTTCGTGTGTTATCTGAGCATCTTGTGAGCATTACTGGTTTTGTTTTGTGAAGAATTAAAATTTTATCACGGTCCGTTGAATCTGGAGGATACCATTCACTTGCGACGCGTCCCGAACTGCTTGCTTTGTAGCACAACACGCGACACGATTGTGGCGAGCTTGTTCGAGGGCACCCTCGAATCAATTATGCAGGTTGTTGTGATGGTAGCTACCGGGTAGTGGATGTGATAGTTGTGCGCATGTCCAGCGAAAGCATGAACGAACGATTAGCAAGCGGTTTTGCTAGTGGTTGTTCCAAGTGGACGATGGTGACATTCCGCTACGCGTTTTCCATTTGGACTGAGAGAGCTTAAGTTAGACTGAAGCTAGTCGAACTTGATTGTTGTGTATCTGTTTGTTGCTATAGTGCTTTGGTTTGGATTTAGAGCAGAGGTCCACGAGCTTTTTATAATTCGAAATCAGATTTAGTTTAATTTAATTGTTTTTTTTTTTTTTAAATTATCAGAATCGAATCATACGAATATTTAGATAATTCCATTCGTTTTATTATATCGCAAATTTTTAAGATTTTAATCTTTAAATGCATATTTTTATATATTATTGTGTTTTACTCTTAAAAAACCTTTCGTGAATTCGATATTCTCCGCGCTTGCGAAATAAAACAGATTTCTTTTACACCACTAATCACACTTTCATTTAAACAAATGATTCTAATTACTAAATTGCGTACACTTTACTGATTGCACTATTAACAAACGCACTATTAACAGTCGCGTTACAATTTTACACTTTATCGCTTTTTAAAATAACCGCGCCCGGATACACTTAATTCGCTGTATCGCACAATACTCTGTATCAGACTTTCGTTGCATACTAACTGACTCCTAAGACCTCTCGCGGCGATATTTTTACTCGTGAGGTGAATTTACGTTTGACTAGGCTATTCTGGATTTGTTTCGTGAAGGTTCTTGATCTGGCTTCTAGAAGGCTACTGTGAATTTCTGTTGCCTTATGAGATCTGATTGTGTTTTGGCTTCTAGAATGTTCTGATTTCGCCCTAGCCTGCGTTTTATCTATAGATTGTTTTCGTTCTTTGAAATACATGTATGTGACAGGTATTTCTCGACGTTTCTAGCTATTTCTGACGCTGATGCAACGAAATCTGTTTTGTTTGGTGTGTGTGCATGCAACAATATTATCCCCGTTGATTATAATCTGTTCACTTTGGCGCCCGAGATTTTTCCCAGAAAAGATTATTTGCATTCATTGTCCTGGCACGAAATGGAGTGGATTCAGAAGGCCCCTAACACTACGACCTCTTGGGACTAGTGTGCCTCCTACGCGTTATGTTCTGTAGGATATACATGCTTCTTATGAACCTGAATATATTCCCTGACGGAACATTTGTATGCCCCTAGTGGAGGGAAGAGTAGAATCTCCAATCTTCGTCTCATTAGTGATGGACAGTGTGTGAGAAGATATTCTACACATTCTGCAGTTTCTCCAATCTTCCCGCTCCTTACCTATTTTGTGGAAGTACTTTATGCAAGGAAGATGGTCTGTCATTTCCCCACATAGGATTCTTATGCCTTTTTCACAAAGCTACTACTTCTTTTGCACTTTTGTTATCTAAACCAAGTTATTATTTTGATTGTTTCGTACCTTCAAGATTAAGCCAGTACCTTTAGATCTTTTTCTTGTCGCATGCTTTGATTTCCTTGTCCGTGTCTACCTTTGTAAAGCCCCAATACGGATTAGGATTTCACTTTAAGACATTCTTGCGCCTTCTTTGGCATTGGTATCAGCTTTTTCATTTCTTTGGTGCCTTCCAGGTGGGCAAGCTCAACCGCCAGGCGTGTAGGGGGGCTGCAATTAGTAGAGTCTTCATTCGAGCTACTAATGCTTTCACCCACATGGATTCAAATCTTCGACACATATGTAGTTTAATGAAACCTTTCATTTAATTCACCATGACCACACCGGGCGCCATTTTATTCTTAACGAATTTCAAGTAATATGTAGCCCTACAAATCTATTATAATCAAATATTCAATAAATATGCATGCACAGGCAACTATTATCATACTTGACAGGATATTATTCACAAAATTTATTAAATGAGTTCAAAGGCGAGGAATTTAAATAGTCACCTTGGGCGCGATTTGATAGCTGATTGAACTCAAGAGCTATAAAGGCATCAATATTAAAGACTTATCACTCTAAGTGAACCGTATATTATATGATATGTTACAAAATGAAAAATTACATAATAGTAAAAACGATCCGATGTTTCTAATCAATTCCAATTAGACATCTATAGTACTATGTACATGATGTTTACATGTAACTATCAACCAAAAACACCGATCAACATTTTTAATAACAATGAACGAACGAAACTCAACAGTCAACATTATTCTTTTTTTTTAAATAAAAACAATCCACCTGATAATCCAAAAAGCATTGTGATAATTCATCGCCACAAATTGCGTAGAAGCACCCGGCCATTTCAGAAAGCTCAATACAAATCACTGCTTGCAAAAAAGCTGTTCTACGAGTTACAAATAATTAAAAACAATCTATCAGCTGTTATCTCACAGACACAGACAATAGAATGAAAATCAGCATGTCCGTTTTTTGTGTGCTGTTCTGTTACGTCACTATTTCACCGGCCATGTAAAATCTTACAAGTGCAAAACACTGCTCGGTTGCCGAGAGAATTATCGTCGCAATTCTCATATAGGAATTTGAAACACAAAGAAAACTACTTACATTTGTCACATCGATGCCTTCGATAATTTCAATATTGCCGATATCTTCGAAATCATCCATTTTATTGTTGATTATTGTTTTGGCACTGCTATTACCGTTAATAGCCGGATTTTCACTACAGCACTTTAATTCGGCTAAGTATCTATCGAAGAGCAGTTGACGACGCGTTTCACGAATAAATTGGCGACATTCACGGGAGGAGAAACCGGAATTAACGTAAACACTGACAATACGCGTCAACTGTTCTACAACACTACCGATTATAATTATGAGAGCAGCCATCGTTCCATGCTGACTTGTGATTATGGGCTCCCGCATCGATTTGCTACGTATAAAATGTCCGTATGCCGTAGCGCACTTGTTCGATATATACGTATGCATATAATCTTGTGCATGCGATGGGATGATTTTAATGCTTTAGTTCGTGTATCTGCACCAATTGGTATCCACATTCCACTCGAGAAGCGATTTCTAGACATTGGACGTATGTATGTAAAATTGTCTGTATCTAGATGAGAATGAGATAAATTGGAGAGACGAGAGAGAGATTTCATTCATCTTAGAGATTGATGTAGGTTAAGGAGATTATGCGCGGAGAGTTGAATGAATCTTCTGGATGAAAAACTGTAATCATTCGATTTGATCAAGTGCCAAATTGAAGATTTCTGTTCGTTTCAAGTCACATTCTAAGCTTTTATATGAGATAATTACCTGCAAAAAGCAAAGAAATGTACTCGCCAGAATATCTGTAGGAATGGGATGGGTTTCCATATGTGTCCTAGCAACGTGGCAACTTGAAACTTACTGAGAATGGAGTGTATATTTTTTGTCCCGCCAAAAATTAGTTCTTACCACTGCTCTCCGCTTGTGCAGTGCATGGCCTGTCCGGAGAGTCGTGTCGCCGATTTCTTTCTATAGAGACTATGCGTCGCAGTGCGTTCAACCTGGCGGATGATCGAGTGAAAGTTGGCTCTTCTGAGGTTGGTTCAATGGTCTCGCTCTCAGAGCTCTCGGGGTGTAAAGGTCGGCGATCTAGTGAACCTGCGTTTCATCTTTTCTGCAAGTCCTTAAACTCGGCAAGTCCTTAAACTCGGCTACTGTAGCAACTTTACCAATAGTTCAGCAAGCCTTTGGAAATGAGTGCTTCTCAAAACGGTAAGTCTACAGATAGAACAAGGTATTTTTAGAAGCCCGTCAACCTCCTTACACGAAAAAAATGTGACACGTCAAAGAAATTTTACACCCGTTGGTATGATACCCACTCGAGAAGCAATTTTTATCTGTATCTAGATGAGAATGAGGTAAATTGGAGAGACGAGGGAGAATTTTCATTCATCTCACAAGAGATTGAAAAGAGATTATGCGCGGAGAGTTGAATCTTTTGTCTCAAAAATTGGAATCGGTCGACTTGAAAAATTTGCAAATTAAAGAAAAAGGATTCTTGTTCGCTTAAATAGCATTCTACGCTGTTGTACGATATGAGTACATACCTGAGAAAAGCAAAGAAATGTACTTTCCAGAATATATGTTCTGTTCTTTCCGGAATATCTCCAAGACAGGGATGGGTTTGCATCAGATGTATGCTAGCGACGTGGCAACTTGAAATCTACTGAGAGTGGAGTCTACATTTTTGTTCCGTCGAAAATTAGTTCTTACCGCTGCTCTCCGCTTGTGCATGGTCTGCCCGTAGAGTTGTCTCGCCGATTTTTTTTATGAAGAGGCTATGCGTCGCAATGCGTTCAACCTGTCGGGTGATCGAATGAAAGTTGGCTCTTCTGAGTGAGATTCGTTCAATCGTCTCAGAGCTCTCGGAGTGTAAAGGGCGGCGGTCTAGTGAACCTGCGATTCATCTTTTCTGCAAGTCATGATGCATCCGTCTTTGGAACAAAGATATGCAATAAAGTTTTCTTAAATTCGGCAAGTCTACAGTAGAAAGTTTTGCATTAGTTCAGCAAACTTTTGGAAATTAGTGCTTCTCAATAAGGTAAGTCTACAGACATCACAAGCAGCCAGTTTTTTAAAGGCCCGTCCGTCTCCTCATATGAAGAAAAATTTTCATACAGATCGTACGTTTGGTAGCCATGTTGAATATTCTAAAATCGATTGCCCACGAAATTATGTTCAATGGGCCTCGGTTCAAATATTTCTATATGAAAGACCAAAGACTTTTTTTTTACTATGACAACGTTGCAGTCAGTTCAGATCCAACGTGGCGATGCTACTAATCAGAAAATTCTCCTCTAAAATTCTTGTGTTCTTTTTTGAAACCCTTCCGGAAATGACATCATTTGGGAACAATTTATGATCTTAAGGCCAGGCACAGGTGAAAAACATGGCTGAAATGGATGAAATTTTCGAGTGTTTGCCGTTATTGCTCAGTATGAAGCACGTGCAGAAAATGGTGGGAAAAGACTTCTTGATTTTTATTTAGCATGAGTTTTGAGCTTATGATTATGAAATTATCAAGAAAAAAGTGAATTAAAACTTCAAATTTATTTTTCTCTACCTCTTTGGTACTTTGAATAAACATCTATGTAACAATTTTCAAGATACGATCAACAAATTTCGATTAAATTCACATCAGACTATTCGGAAGGTGTGAGAAAAGTGTGCCTTGAGTGAAAATGTCTGGTCAGGTACAGGTACAGTACAGGTACAAATTTCTAACTTTTGAAAATAGTTGACATTAAGAAATTTGGTTCTTTCTTGTTTGTGCTCTAATATTTATCGTTCGACCTGCATTTTTATTTAAGATATAGAAGAACCAAAAACACGTGGTCCTAGGTTTGTGTGATCCAAACTTTTGCGTAGGAAGGTTACCAGCAGAAGCACTGAAATGACCTAAATAATTCAATATATAGGGCACGGATTCATACTTTTAAACAAAATTTCTCTGGGGTGTCTGTATATAAGATTTTGGCAAGACATATTTTTTGTAGAATTTCACTTTGAAAAACAAACCTTTTCACCTGTCGCTAGCCTTAATGGTGTTACTTTCTCGACATACCATTTACTGTAGTATGATAATCGAGTAGTTGTACGTAAAAATATTTAAAAAAAATCCGCACACCAGTCAATAAATAAATTCAAATCTTCATAATAAGATACATACAGCAAGATCATTGCAACTGATGAGGGGAAACCTCCTGACTGTCGCAAAAATGGCAACCTTTGGGGACACAATGGTAAAAGCGATGTTGTTTCCAATGTGTAAGAACAATTCCCAAAAAATCACATTCTGTTTTACAGGCGAATCCATTTACCTGCCATAGATTAATGCCACGTTTTTAAAACTAAACAAGAATCAAAAATATTTATCTACATTGCATATCCAAATTAAATCGTATTCTCGATTGCCAACTTTACATATTTATATGATGTCACTGCCTTTTATTCGTCTTGTATTCAAATCAAATTGCATAAATTTACACTTTCGGCTATGGAGCTCGTAAATAAAATGCTGATATCTACTATAAAGTGAATATATGTATGTTTAGCATGATTTCTACCATACAATGTGCCTGTGTGTTCAATTCAAAGCTTTTAAGCGAGGCCGAGCGCTAAATATGCGTTGAAGCTTAACCGCATGGGATTTATATTCTATTGTTTTGTTTAATAACATCGATGGCTTGCACTTATGCATAAAACTTTCATTGAAATTAGTCAATTTATATTTAACAACTTCCATATATTACAATTTTAATGCATTTCTTAAGAACGTCGAACAATTTCTAATCATAAATTAAAAACTCACCTTTTCATCTGGTTCTTGAACACTTTTCTGTGAACTATAGCACATACACGACATATCTCACTTCACTATGTTTTCACCTAGATAAAAAAACAGCAAGAATTTTCAGTACAAATGTACTCTCACTTGAAAATTTCTAGCGAAATTTCCGAATCAGATACAATTCATGCACATGTCTATTTTTATCGCTCCAATCGAAATGATAAAATTGATCTGTTCACTGTTAACACATTTACAATTATATCTATTTATTATTTATCCTGTTCACTAGCTTATTCGCACAAAACTTGTTTTCGGTTTCCACTCTCACTTTTAACTAAGAACTTACTGATGTATATTTTCTTCGTAACTTTTTATAAGTATAATCGTGGGTATAAATATTACGGAACGATCGGTTTTTATCTGTTTCTGTTTACGGCCGTGTGATCGTGTCGTGAATGAAAATTTTCATCACCCACCGGCGACGGCACAATTACATATGAGCCAGTCAGTGTGTGAAAAACGTATGCGAAAATTGTTTGGAGCTGTGAAATTTTGATTTGGCGGAAATTGAGGAGGAATATAAGATTTTATCTAAATCACTGAGATTAAGAGAGCAAGATAGTTGGCTGAGGGAAGATCGTAATAGGGAGTGGTTAGAATAAACTGTTTTTATTGTAAATATTGATAAGTACCCGAATATTCATTGTAAATTATTAGGTTCTGAAAACTAGATGCCGTGTTATATTTTATTGGCTTCAAGCATACCAACATTTCTCAGTTATAAAAAAAATCAAGAAGGAAATGAAGCACATACCACTTCTTGCATATTATTGATTGCCCTTCTCGATTGCTTTCGACCGTCGCCGACTGAAATTTCACCTGAAAATACAATGAATCTTCTAGTTTATTGTTCTATGCATAATGAATTTATCTGAGAACGAGGCCAAAGATAAACTTTAGAGGAGATAAACGTGTAATTAAGGTTCTAGAAGCCCCGTGATATGCACATGTGAGCCATTTAGTGAATGCAGGGGTCATCTAGAATGCGCACAAGCTATCTAAGATGTCCACAAGTTGTCTAGGATGCACAAAAACTCTACTACTACTACTCTATACTCCAGCTACTTAGAATGCACACAAGAAGTATAGATGAGTTAGGGAGGGTCAGGACTCACTCGAAATCCTTAGTATTAGAGAAAAAAAGCCAAACATTTAAAATAACATGCGTTGAATGCTTACAAGGCTTGGTACCCAGCACATTTTCAGAAAATAATAACGATTAAAAATTCTCCCTTTACAACTCAAATATTTATTCATGTATAAGAGTTATATCTAACTTAAAAATAGTTTAAACTGTGTACAAAATTCCAAAATTGTACATAATGTTCAAGTAATCATTGAAACACTTCGATCCAAATCAACAAAAAATACAACATCAATTAAATGAAAAGAAATAAATTACATTGAATTCGTATTTTCCCATCTTAAAAAAAAAATTCTTGACACTAATGCTTATAGATTAATCATATCACAGTATTGGATATCTTGTCCACATTTCAATTCCAAATGTCGATTTCAGCATGGTTTCTTTCCAGAATTATTTTAATTAATTTTGCATCTAGGAAAAATTTTGAAAACCTGACCAATACTTAATGCATTCAAATTAATCAACTCCTATTCCAACTAAATCAATCGTACAATGATCCGAATTGTTTTCGGAATTCTAGCTTTCGATATGCATTCTCCGATGATCCAGGAAATCAGTCAGTAGTGTAAACGATTGGCCACATTGTTTGCAAATTCTACAAAACCAACAACAATGTGAGAGAGTTTAATTGAATGTTATCTGCATTTTTCGAAATGTATATCTTACCTTCGTCTCAGGTTTGAGTTTCTCAGGCTCATGGTAGATTGAACTGCTCTTGATCTAGTTGCACGTTTACTGTCACCTTGTTGGCTGAAAGAAAGTATAAATCGATATATAAATTTATAATTAAATGCAAATAAATTCGAAGTTTGTTATAAACGTTTTGAGTTAATTCTGCGCAGTGAATAATTTTATGGCATCTCATGGGAATTGATTAACTTAAGAATGAGCCCAAACAATAGGCCGGCACAGAGAATGAAAACATGTTGACAATATCCTTGAAATATTGCTATCAGATCTTCTATATAATCAATTAGGAATTCTGTTTGCAGTAATAAAAATCGCATATACCTTTGCGCTGTATTTGTAGCGGACTTCCTGCCAGACTTTTTAGCAGGAACTACTTTCTCCTCATCAATCTGGTTTGACGCATCACCGTTATTGCATGATGTTGGAGATATTGTACGCTTCGAAGGACGACCTCGTTTTCTTACAACACTGGGGACATAAAAGGGTTCTATTAAACTTAATTTGACATTGAAAATAGTTATAAATTACGGTTTAATATCTTCGTATGGCATTTCTTCTTTTATAATGACTTCTTCGTTTTTATTATCTACATCAGCAATTGGACATTCTTCTACTTTCAAACTGATTTCTTCAAAATGATGATTTGATTCGTTTGAAGTATTCTGTGCCGCAAAAACTTCAGTTTTTACACAGCTAGTATCAATTGTTTTATCTGTCTCCACTGTCGCATCAGGAGATTCGATCACTTTGAAATCAGCCCAGACTTCCTCATCTCCACTCACTTCCTCTACATTGGTTTTTTGTGAGTCGGATTTCGAGGAAACAGTAGCAATCGCCACTGGTGGCATAACCTTATTTTGCTGAGGCTTTGTAGTACCTTGTTGCTTGTATTCTGGCATTGGATTGTCTGGCAAAATAAGTTCACATTCGCCCCTAGGAGTATCTTCAACGAGTTCAGTATTGCGTTTCACTAGTGCCTCTTTCCTTCGTTGTTTTCTCGCTGTCTTCTTCGACGCATCGTTACTGCTGTGTTCCTGTGACTCGCTGTCTGCGTTGAAGTACAAATTTGGGTCGACATTGACTTCAACCATTAGCACACTGTCATCATCTGACGGGATTACGATGGGAGACGATGACCGCAAGATCAATGGCGTTTCTTTCGGCTTAGACTTGTTTCGTTTTTGATACGGTCTTTTCGATTTCGGCTTGGCTTTGACTAGTTGATTCGACTTACTAGCAACAGGTTGCCTATATGGCGGAACAGTTTCGTCCACTCTTTCCGTGATCAGTTGAACAGACAAACCTGCTGGAAGCTTGTACGAAACAAAGCCTGGAAGAACGGGCTTAGGTGTAGTTTCGATTGGTTTTTGAAATAACATTGGACTGAGAATTGTATTTAGGATTTGCATGAGATCGGCATCTTGTAGAAGACTTGGGCAACTGATTACAGTATGGAATGGCGTTTCTTTCAGTCTCTCGATTTGTATGAAAATATCGTTGCGTGTATATGGCCATTTTAAAGCCTTCAGGATGAGCGTGAGTAAGTCGAGGTCCTTCACAACTTGGCCCAGCTTCAATCGCTCGTCGTAGATTGGAATTAGGTTTTGTACATTTTTCGGGACATTTGGCGTAGCTTGCGGAACAGTTATAGCTTTCATAGGTTGTTGCCTCGGTGATGGCTGTACAGTTGCATTCAATTTTGCACTGGCTTTTATTGGTTTGAGAAGATCTGTTTCGCTTTTAACTTTGATCCTAGGTTGCGCCAGCACTGCCTTGAGATTTTGTCTTTTCTGCTCAAGATTGTTGTGTGATGTAGTTGCCGACAGAGGTGATGTGATTGTAGTTGATGGTGGGATTCTGGGTAGAATTGGTTTAGAAGCGATTATTTCCTTTTGAGATGTAACTTTTTGCTTATCGATTGTTTGATTTTGTGTTGTAGATTTTAGCTTTTCGATTGTTTGATTTTGTAACGTGGCTTTTGGCTTGCCGCAAAGTAAACGGTGTTTCTTCTTTCGGAGTAGTATGTTCTCTTCTTTAACAGCCAATGCGAATGCAGCGAATTCTTTTTGAAAACGATTTGTAAAATCGGATGACGTGATCTTAAAGAGATTTTTAAAATTAGCATGATTATAATAAATACTTGTGTATATAATTAATACTTTAATGGTTTCTGAACGTGCTGTACCAACGAATACTTTCAGAAAGCGATCAGTTTTCGTTGCAAGTCGTGCAAACGTATGAATATCTTCTAATCGTCTATAACATACACTGCATATATTTTTCGGCATGATATCTTCACGATTAACCTGCAATGAATGGAATCATGTAGCTCGAAAATTGCAAAATTTCAGTTTATTTTGTGATTGATACATGATACATATTGGTAATTTGGCAAAAATATGCTTTATAAAATAAATATTAACTAGAAACTTTATTCATTTATGCATTAACCGTTTTGTTGCTCCACTTTTTCCCTTCTTTTGGTTAGCAAAATAATTTCGCATTCGGAAAACTGCTGGTGTTTTTGCTTCAAATGCTGTTAAAGGACATTTATCTGAACTTAAGTGTTTACCATTCAATGCATTTTGCAATGAACGAAACAAGTGGTAGTCTGACGGTATAAGATCTGGTGAGTACGGTGGATGTGGTAGCACATCTAATCCAAGCTGCAACAATTTTTGGCAGCTGACCGAAGAAGTGTGCGTTGTCATGTTGGAACACATCTCGTTTACGATTGGTCAATTCTGGACGATTCACTTTGATCGCGGCCATTCATGTATGCGCTGAGTAAGATGAATTTCTTCAAGTTCATGCGGACCCTAAACTATTCAGCTTACTAACATATTCTAGGCTGTGTATAAGCTCTGAAATGGTTAATTTGATTCGTTCAAAGTCTCCGCAATGTCTTGTGTCGTGAACCGGGGGTTTGCTTTGATTAGTACCTTTATTTCAATGTCTTCAGCTTCGACTGGTCTTCCTGAGCTGTGTACATAGTTCACATCAAAAATTCCGGAGCAAAATCATGCGAATTAATTTTGACTGCCTTCTTCAGTCACATTACATCTTCAACATAAACAGTACACATTTTATCGTACTCCCACAACATTTTTACCTTTTCAGACATTTGCTAGATTTTGAAGAGATACTAACGGTATAGGAAGTACAAAAGATTGAGATGGAGTGTTGAAGGAAACTGACAGTTACATACTGTCTTTTTGATTTGTTAGGTTACTTAAGTCATGCTTAAAACTGACTCCAAACCATACACAAAGTTTGATATTTATCTGTTTTTTTCATAAACATTGGTTAGAAAGCTGCATATAATCACATCTTTCAGAACAAAATAAACTTAGTATGCTGTATAACAACCAAAGCTATATATCAATTCAGCATACATACTTAAATAACTTACAAAAGAGAAACATCTTATTTCTAGTGAGATATGAAAAGTTATATTTTGCAGGCCTGAAAGTCCGCATCCAATGGTTTCCCAACTCAACCACAGTTCGAACTTTGGAAAATGTTTCCGCTTTCGGGTTACACTTCCTCAAAAATGGATCTTTTTTCCCCAGCAGGACTCCAAATGTCTGGAAGCAACGAAATTGAGCCCACATATACTCTCTCAATGAAATTTGCGAACTATGCCCGTCTTCTCGAAAGCCGAAATAGACACCAGAACTAGTCGAACAAGTAAATATTCATATGTATCTACCCGTTTTTTGCATCTACACCAACCAATACTCGCCGAAACAAAATAGTATGAATCGACGAGCATTGTACAAATTGCATTTGCTTTGCATATCCGTGCGTGGCTTGATGCAACCGGGCGTTGTACTAGAATGAATTCTGCACACATTGCTTTTAGTGTTCGTTCCTATCTATTGTGTGAGTGCACATTATAAATAATATTAATAAGCTCAATTGCAACAAACCAGTCGTCATGTGCGACAAGTGCGTCTAGTAGAGTCAAGAAACCGAGCACTTGGCGAAAGAACTTATATTCGCCTCCACTGTGGGGTTCACTCAGTACGATTCGGTTGTTGATCAACATCGTACATTGTAATCACGGGTCGTTTATCTAAGTACACATATGTATGCTCACATTCTCACACAAGCGCACCTATTCCTCACTCGTACGTAATAGGTTGGTAAATGGGGCTCGCGAATCAATCATCTCCGCCATCGACGGCGTAGCGCTCCTCGAGGGGCACAGCCAGCGCTAGAACTATAACCTCTAAACTGGTTTGCTCCCGCACTGCTGCTGCTTTTCGCTAGCACCGCTCACGATTCGATGCTGCAGAACCTGAAACCCGAAAGTCTTTTGGCGCAAAATGAACAAAACAAAAACCAAGCTCCTAAATAGCAACCGGGCAACCCATGCATTATTCACACTTACTGTCTTATAACTATTTTACTTACTTCGATGCCCAAGTACTTCTTCATCTTCAAGTTGATTTGAGCTGGTCCGAAAATGTGAACGGATGCCAGCTCCGAACACTTCTCCTTCATATTGACAGCACACACACGACAAATCCACCGTAGATTTTTCACGAATTCCATTTTCCATCCGTTTTCACTGCCGTCGCGTAAACCGTGGAAAACTATGCTACGAGAATGACGGAAAATTCGACTCTAGACGAGTGGCCGGTCACTTTTCTGTTGATTTTACTGAATTAACGGGCCGAAAGCTTGTGAATTTTCACTTGTTTTCACGAATCCTGTCGGAAACTGTGCTGGGTGATTTTCCATACGCGCACACAGCGACAACACGACAAAGTATCTTTCGAAAATGCCATCCCAGGCTGCGACCAATGTGAGGCTTTTCCTGATGTTTGAATGTATGGAAGTTGTGTGGCTGCGTGTGTAGTGGTGCTGCTACAATAGTTTTTTCCTCGTCTGATTCTGATAGTTGAATTCCCTTTGGTGAGCCATTGGTGTGAAGAGTTGTGTATCTAACCGATGTCGAAACATACTAGCCCAGGCGAGGGAATCGCTTCTAAATGCTGCATAAGTGTGTGCAAAGTGGCATGGCAAGTACTGGCCAGCAGGCGAGATAGAGAATCCGTATCGTGATTGGTGGCGTGGTATGAATGAGAATGTGTGAAATTTGGGGCTAAAAGAAACTTTTGATAGCGCGGATACTGTGCAGTAAGCGATTCCGGATGAATGCTGTGTCGTTGCACGCCACTGGACTGGAGTTGAAATGAAATTTGAAATGTTTGTCTGTGTGTGTGTGAAAAGATGAGCAGTGTCAACTGACTTGCTGATGAAAATGATTATTTGAGCCACCCCGCAGGTACATACATCATGCATTAATATCTTTCACATGTTCGTTATAGATTCTCTTGAACAAAATAAACCAAAAATGCATATATGTATGTATATTGAAGTATGATTAAATTCTAGCGAAGGACACTCACACATTAAAGTAGCTACCTATTCCACCGGTTATCATGAACTTTATCTGATTCTTGCTAATTTAATGGTCAATAACTATACATACATGAGAATGGAGTGTTATATGTTCATTTATTCAGAATTATCAAATCCAACTGAAACGATAAAACAGTTCTTAAATTTGTTTAGATTTTTCATTATAACTGTTTTCTAAAGCTGAAGGTGGTCGCTCAAAACGTAGATTAGTGTGATTTCGTTCTTACAACTTCACTAATACATGTACAGGTGACAAAAATGGTTTCAATTCGTAGCTGTGTGTAATGATTGAATATGGAGTAAAAGCTCAGGAGAAAAGTAGCTATGTTGCATGATGGGAACGTAAATGTGAACGTTAGGATGGAAAAAATTGTACATGAAGATTTGCACGTGTGTAATTGCAATTTATGAGCAAAATATATCTATCTACATTGGTTTTTAATTTATTTTCATATTGGACATCAATAGCCAGTTTTGAGTAAAAAATTCTAATAAGACTAAATTCATGTATACCTAGTATAATCAATGTCATAACTTTTTAGATTTTTTTTGCACACATACATACGAGTACTTTTAGATGTGTTAATGTGCTTAAACGCACATAGCTTTGGCACATTTAATGCATAAGAAATTGGTGCTGTTGCTTCGCAAACGTGTGTGGATGAACGGAACACACACATTTAATTTGAGAGTGAAGATAATGCTTGCACAGTGTTAAACATTAAGATAAGACTAGAATTCTCACAAGACATTTTGAAAAGGATGAATAAATTTAGAAAAATTGAGGAATAAAGAAATCCTCAATTAAATATTTTATCAGTCAATCAAAATCGTGTAATTGTAAATTATGAATGTTCACATGTCAATTGAAATTCACATAAGTATGCATACAATCAAATGAAAAAGAGAGCTAATCGGAGAGAAAAAACAAATAAATTAAAATAAGTTATTTTAGTAAAATGAAAATAAAAAATATAGACGAAAAATCATGAACATACATAATCAGAATGGTAAATACATATGTTATGAATATAACAAAGAGGAGAAATTTGAGTTCATTCGTTGTTTAATTGCATTCAGTAGTATTGTGTATTATTAGTAGATATTCCGACAATTGTTTTCAAATAACTTACACGTTGCATTAAAATGAGTATAATTGATAATGTGTGGTAGAGTGGATTTGATGAAACTGATGAAATTCATGACTTTTGAAGGAAAAAAATGCTGGTAGATTTAGCCACCGATATTGATTGTGCCTTTATTGAAAGTTTGAATAATTTTATTATTGATATTGGTTATTTATTTCTAACTATCAAAATACAATATTTTTTTAAATTAAAGACCAATTTTTCTATAGAAGCTAGATATATTTAAATTTATTGACATACATTTCAAGGGTAATCTGCCCTCTTATTTTGTGTCTGTGGTCTACTGAAAAATTTGGTTAGATTACTTCGAAATATCGGTATCTATCAAGAAGTTAAAATGAATACATACAGTGAGTCACAGCTTATTTTATGCAGTAGCTAGTTTTCATTTTCATACGGCATATTTTTTAAACGAAAATGTTTTATTATGAAAAACCAAAGTAGAATGCAAATTTTGAAATTCGAATAAAAGCGAATAAGCATCGAAATTACATGTCACAGCTTATTTTATGTAGTCGCTAAGAGCTACCGATTTTTTGTGTCCTCCTTGATAATTGTCTATTAACTACGTTGTTCTCGTCTGAAGTGTGATTTTGTTATTGTAAAGGTTCTCACGAATAGAATAGAAAATACGTCCTCGTACGACAATAGGACAAAGGGAGTTGGTCATAAACTATTTTAAAAACGGTGAATCACAGCGGGAATGGTAAATATGGTAAATATAAACTCATGTACTGTCCAAAAAATTATTGAGCGCTTCCTGAACACCGGGTGCATGATAAAGGAAGAAAAGCATCAAATAAAATTTTCAATGAAGCTGACGAGCGGTACATCGTGCGGATAATTATAGCAAATACTGGACTCTCCGCGGTAAAACTGATCACCAAAGTTCGCCGAGTACTGCGGGATCCCGATTTTCACAGTCGAGTTGTCCGGAAAAAAACATTTATCAGTCCTAAAAATAAGCTAAGTCGATTAAACTTTGCTAAAGCGCACCTTGGTAAGAGCCAGGAGCTCTGGAATTCAGTCATCTTTGCCGATGAATCAAAATTTAATATATTTGGCTAAGATGGCACGTCTTACGTATGGATAAAGCCAAATACAGAGTACAATAAAGAAAAATTAAAGCCAACTGTTAAGCATGATGGAGGAAGTGTTATAGTATGGGACTGTATGTCGGCTTCCGGCAAAGGAAAGCTGGCTGTTATTGAAACAACAATCGTCAAGCACATGTGTCTTCAGATTCTTAAAGATAATTTGTTGAAGATTTGGGTATTCGGTCCAATTTTCGATTCTACCAAGACAACGACCCAAAACATAAATCGGGAATTGTTCAGTCATGGCTGATATACAACTGTCCCCATTTAATGATGCCACCAAACAATCACTAGACATGAATGTTATTGAAAATTTATGGGCAATATTGGAACAAAATATTAAACATAAATCGGGAATTGTTCAGTCATGGCTGATATACAACTGTCCCCATTTAATGATGCCACCAAACAATCACTAGACATGAATGTTATTGAAAATTTATGGGCAATATTGGAACAAAATATCAGGAAACATACAATTTCCAACAAGAATGATCTGAAACGGGCTTTGGAATTCGAATGGAGTAAAATATCTCCAGATGTTACCCGTAAATTAGTTAATTTAATGCCAAATCGGCTTAAAGCTGTTGTGGACCAAAAGGGGTATCACACAAAACATTAAAAACTACATAGTCTCTATAATTTTTTATTTTTATCAGTAACTGCATAAAATTCACTGTGTAATGTAATTTTAATATTTTTGGAAGTATTTTTACAAAAATAATAAAAATTGCCATTAAATGAAGTTTAAATGTAAAATTTACAAGTGTTTATTTAAAACAGCGTAAATTTTAAGTTTATTTTATTTCCAGTTTCATAGGCTCTGTAAGCCTCATACTTTAAGCTGCATAAAATAGCCTTTAGCCCACTTTATCTAGCATCTAAAGGAAAAAATTTGTCTTTAAATTAAAATATTTGATTCTATCATCTCGGTGTATGTTCAGCTGCTATTCAATTCCAATAAAATAAAGGAAAGAAGAGTCAGCATCTGTTCTGTGTTAGCCCATGTATCAAATTCAGAAGATATTTTTTCTTGTAACTTTTTGCCATTTTGATAATCATCAACTAAGCTCGAAAGCCCAAGCCAATGTTAGAGTATTAGCAACTGACTTACTTGCTTGTTTAAATTTTCCAAAAGTCGTATTTTTTATGTGAAACAAAAAATCGTGAAATGAATATAAAATTCTTACACGGCAGTCCCTGTGCTCATTCGTCCTCAAAATTTAACTATATTGCTTTAAAAATTTAATACAATGGTAATTTTTGTATTCCTTGATGTAAGCCATGAGCCTCTGATTATTTATTCATCTCTTAGTTTTTGTTTTTTTTTGTTTTTGCATAAACGCTTGAAGGTTTTGGTTTGCTTCCTCGTCTGAAGAAGGCACGCTTAGACATACAAGGTCCATTGTCATACCGCACTGCGTAGTGCACAACCTGAGTCTTTGATGAACTGGATGATCTTCTTCAAGCCCACTTCGGTTGGAAAATTAAAGAAGTATAAGCCAAGGAGACTTCCTTCTTTCAGCAAGGGCGCAGTATTTACACAGGAGGTGAAGAACTGTTTGCTCCTCGCATCTAAAGCTCCGGCAGATATTGTTATAAGGGTCTCACAGCCGTGCTGCATGTCTGCCAACCAGACCGTGTCCAGTTGACATAATCACCGCTGCATGCAGGAACCTCCTTCCTAAATCAATAAGTTCCATAGTGCAACTAATGTCAAAAGTTTTCCACAATTGTCACACAGGAAGGTTTTCCACCCAGGACTTTCACACTGTACTTTATGTATTTTTGCTTGATGGTCAGTTTCACTAAAGATCTTTCACTAAAGATCACTAAAGTTTCACTAAAAAATCGGGAGACTGCAGATCACTTCCGGCAAAATCGTGCCAGCTATTTCAAGTTGGTCCGCTTCACAGTTCTCCTTAATTTTTCTATGTCCTAGCACCCAAAAAATATGCATCATTGAATTTCTTGATATATCATTAACATACGTAGGGCAATCATGGACTAGCTTTGAGGAGGTTGTCGTTCACTTTGGAGCCATCGGTTTATATTTCCACCGCATCTGTTCCCAGGGATAGCCCCCTCGCGCACTCCTCTCTGCTTTGGAATTGGGTTTTATACTCCTGAGGCAGAGATGGTTGTCCAACAGTATGCTCGATGTCCATTGGAACAGGCATGCCCTGCACCAACATTTTGACATGACCCAGGTCTGCCCGTGTCAAGGATCACTACAATTTAATCTTATCGTGGCGCATTTACCATGTCGCGAGTCAAACAGATCGGTAGGAAGCCAATGAAGCAGCAACAGGAGTGCCTTCGTTGGGGTAGTACGGAGAGTTCTTGTTACAAATGCTTGAAGGCTTACAGTGCATTGTTTTGTTGACGGTTTACAGTACGTTCTATTTTTTATAGTTTTATAGTTTCTAATTGTTTATAACTATTGTTTTTTCTTTGTAGAAATTAGTAAACTATACTATGAACTACCATTGAAGGAGTAAATAAACTATTTTTATTTCATTTTCAGGTCTCTAAACTGGATAAAGTAATGGGTTTTGAGGAAGACAGGCCAACAAAGCAAATACAAAGTAAGTGTTATATTTCATTTTCTAGCAATGATAATAATAATATCCTGTTAATAAGAGGAATTATAGCTTGAAAAAAACTATTCTAGAACTTAGAAAACGAATTAGAGTTTAACACATAACGCGTACTTTTTAATTTCTTGGAACATAACTTTTGAATGGCCAGTCAATTAAGTGTAGCGCATGCTTCGAAAGATTTTTTTTAATAAAACAGTTGGCTAATTAATATTTTTGTGAAATTTGTCAGAGCCAATAGCGTTCTAAATCAGAAAACATAAGTTGGTAAGGTAAGATAAGATGTGCATAAGGAATAAATAGGATAAGGCAAAATGGAGCCCAATGTGGGCTCGATTCGTTAGAATTTCGAATGATACTAAATTGCCAGTACTCACGTATGAATCCGAGACTTGGGTGCTCAGCAAAAGGCACTTTGACCTGCCAGTAGTGATAGAGGTCTTGCGGAGAATCGTTGTGAAGAAGGGCGAATTATATGAGAAGAAGGGCAAACCCGGAAACAATACAGCCATCAGTAAATGATCCATCTAGAAGTAGATATAATTACAGAGATAAAGCTGGATAGATTCCGGTAGGCAGAGTACCTAGCTCGTATGAGGGAAGAGGAACCTGGTCGAAAAACCTTTTGCAGCAGATTTTACGGCAGAACATAGCGTAGGATACCTTATTTACGCTGTAGCAGTAGCGCTGACCAGACACACAGAGTTTTAGGAGTGCCTAATTAGATGACATCGGCTCAATATTTGCTTGAAGAAGGCCAGGACCGGACCAAAGCTTACGAGGTAAAAATGAATCTTGAGATAAAAGAAATGAATCTAAATAAAGTGCCAGTTCTTGTCAAATCTAGTCATAGATGCAAAATGGCCTAGTCGCACGAAGCTGAGTCAAATCAGGGTTAAAGAGGGTCACGGAACCTGTGGCTCCACACCTGTAAGAGCTCTGATCGTGAATGATGTCTCCCCTAAATTCAGCCCCCAGATCCGCTATAGGTTTTACCAGGACAATTTTATTTTATTGGAAAAGAGAAATGCCTAATTTCTTCTTTGATTGATAGGAGGCTTTGAACCGAACACTAACCAAAGTAGATCAGCAATTAAAGTTGAATCTTCTAAATGATAAGCGGAGCTAACCAAATTTATAGAAATTTACGACTTGTATTTTCCCCCTACTGCAACAAACATATTTATATACTAAAGGAATTAAATCTTCAAACACCATTGCTTCTAGCCGAAGTTTGAGCAGCAACTCTTCATAATTTAATATCAAAAATCTTTATGCGAAGAATATTCAAAGAATTTCAGTATGAAATATTACGGTTATAAAAACATTCCAGTAAATTACAATACATATATTTAAAGCGTATTAAATCATCTAATCAATTACATTTTTTATCACATAAAACATTACAAAAATAGCAACAATCATGGTCATTTACATAGAATAAATTTCATTTAAATAGTTTAACGGTCACAGCCGAACTTTATACTCCTCTTCATTCATATACCTTTTCAACATGCATTTTCCTTATCATTGTAGGCGCATTCCTAGCAGTCGGACAAAGTGAAAAACTACTCTAATCATTGCAAACAACATAGCAAAAACCTGCTCCAGTACCAGCAATTATGCATGACGATGGCAAGACGATAAGCGTCGGCTGATAGCTGAAAGAAAAATGGAAATTATATTCGTAATCGTGCTTGTGGCGAAGAAAGTGCAATTAAAATTAAAATCACATGAAAAAATCGCGTGGAGACGACAATTATGCAAATCAATTTACAATTGAAAATCAACAGAAAATTCCAACTTACACATTTTCTACTTCGCCGTTACCGCAATTGCCATGCTCGTTCCAGCCCCACGTGTAGACTGCACCTTTATCGGTAAGAAATATGCCATGCTCGGAACCGAGGTGCAATTCTTCCGGCCGGTCATCACCGGCCACCTCCAGTTTCATGGGCTCACGAATTACTTCCGCCGATCGACCTCCAACTTGGCCGTAGCAGTTGCGCCCCCATAAATACATGGTCCGCCCAGTTCCGGTTGCAGTTGCAGTCGTTATGATTCCATTATGTGTCCATCCGGAAACAATTTGTACAATACTCGTGTCGAAGGTGAACATGTTGGCCTGACCGTATTTATTGTCTCCCAGACCGATGATTTTATGTCCGTCAGTAATGATCAAGTGATTCTGCCCGCTGGCGACCAGCTTCACCTTCATCTCCGGCTGAAGTCTGTAAATCTCGCCTTTGTTGAAGGGAATCGTGGTGATGTGAATTCCAGGATGCAGGTCGGTCAGTCTCAGCCTGCCGAAGACATAGACCTTATTATCGTCAGTTACGATTGCACTGTGTCGTAGTCCGATTGACAGGCGAACAGCACCTTCTTTCCGGGGTAGCGGAATGTGCATGGGTTCACTGATACGCGAGAATCCTCGCTGACATACTCCCAGCTGTTGGAAACCATTCGAGCCCCACATATACAGTCGCTTGTCTTTTGTAATGGCACCCGAAGAATCCCAGCCGCAGGCCACTTGCTCGACCAATGGGCCCTCAAGCGCTGACACCGAAACCGGAAGGAATTCATTCTGATCGTCAGTATTTCCGATGCCTAGCTGACCCCGATTATTCCATCCGCAAGCGAATATACGACCGTTTTTGTCCAGCACCAGGACATGACCGCCGCCACCTTTTATTGATCGGATACTAGCCGGATTGAATGGTACCCGGCCGAGACGTTGCGGTGTCATACACAATTCACTTTCAAAGCCAAGGCCCAGTTGACCGTGAGAGTTGGCACCCTGAAAAGTGAAGTGAAGTGAAAGAGTTATGAGTGTTTAGTGAATTGGAGGTTTATGACGGTATCTATGCCTATGGTGAAACAAGTCAGGTGAGTTTTTAGTGATTGTAAGAAAGATTTATGACTTTGATTTTTTTTATGATGAAAATTTAGTGTCGGAAGTTATGGGTCGATGAAATAGAATATTGAAAACTTGCTTATGAGATAATATAATATAGGATAATATTCAGTTTTTTGGATCACTTCCTGGAGACTGAAAAGTTGGATGTGGTCTACCATTATATTCTTTGAAAACCCGCAAAAAATTACTTATATTATTTTGATTCATATTTTCATTGTTGAGCTAACTCAGTTCATATTCATTTTATTATATATTTATATGTTAAACTTACATGACATTTGTTTTAAAACCAGACCTAAGACCAATAGATTCTAGTAAGACTTAAATTTAACTAAATAACATGGTTAACCTAAATAAATTATTTTAACTTAACTTTTTACTTAACGATTTCCACACTGAGATAATGAAAGTATCTAAAATAGAATAGCATTTATTTCGGAAAGAAATTCTTGCAGGAAAGGAAACTTTTATAAAAAATTGATATACAGTGGGTAAAAAATGTTAAGGCACGAACACTTAGTAAGAAAAAAACCTATTTTTAATGCGACTTAAATAATAAATGATTGTGTTTTTGCATTTAATTAAAAATTTTGCATGTTTACTTTAAGAACAATATCGAAAAAACCGGTAACGAAGCAAATTTCACAACATTAACGTAAGATTTTTCAGTGAAGCACCAAAATAGCGCAAAAAAAGTTTAAGCACAGCGTTTGGACAGTTACGACATTGCTCCGAATTGTGCTTCGGATCGTTGTCTGGATACAGGCCAAAATTGTATAAAATACCTAATTTTTCTGCAATTTTGTTTAATATTTCTTTTAAGAATGCCCAAGCAACACGTTTGATCCATCGTACCGTTCACAAAATCTATATTTCCAAATGCCCCCATACATTTCCATAGCATGTTTCCTCCGCTGTGTTTTACAGTGGGAGTAGTATGATTCCTCCTAAACTCTGTATTAGGCATTCGCCGAACATATAACCGCCCATCAGATCCAACGACATTTTTACTTCAGCAACAAAAATTATGGACTTCCAGAATGATTTTGGCTTTTTTACGTGCTCTTAAGTAAAACGTAATTTAACAATTGCAATTTTTTTTTTACTAATATAAGGTCTGCTTCGGCACATGCTGCCCTTCAAATCCGGTTTCATTTTTACATTTTGAATAATTTGAGTAGAGACTTTCTTTTCAACTCGTTCTTTCACATTAATTCGTAAAACTGGGGCACTTAATTTAGGATTTTCCATCATTTTTCTGATAATCCACTTTTTTGACGCTCAGATAAGATTTTAGGCCTTTCTGATCGATGCTTTGTTTCAAACAATTTGGTTGATTTATATTTTGTTATTACATTTCTGACTGTATATCTTGATTTTCCCATTAGTATTCCAATCTCAGAATACGCCTTTGATGTTTTCCAACGTCGCTAAATACATTCACGGATTTCTGCACCTGCCGATTTCCTTTTCACACTCATTTTTAACAACACCATCAATAAAAATACTTTTACAAAACATTTTTCAAGCTAGACTGAATAGAAATATCATATTTTCATGATTTTAAGTACATTTAAAGGCATTTTTTTTCCAAGAATTACAAATAATTTGAGATAAAATTGCGCTGTGCCTTAACTTTTTTTGCGCTATTTTGGTACTTTGCTGAAATCTATTACGTTAATGTTGTGAAATTTGCTTCGTTACCGGTTTTTTTTGATATTGTTCTTAAAGTAAACATGCAAAACTTTTAATTAATGGCATAAACACAATCATTTATTATTAAAGTCGCATTAAAATAGGTTATTTGCTCTTACTAAGTGTTCGTGCCTTAACTTTTTTCACCCACTGCAATTGGATATGTGATTGAAACGAAGATAATTTTCTCTTAATAAAAACAAATAAACAAATAATGTGTAATGCGAGCTGCATTTAAAAAATGTAAAGCGTACACGCAGTTTTAAAGATTAAGTGTGCTGTAATTGTCGATCAAGTTCTATCTATGTATGAAGTGAATGAGAGGACAAAAATCGAATCGATTTTCAATGTTTCATAGAAAAAGGCAAAATCTCACTCGGTTTTTTAGTTGCACGTACGTACTACCTACACATTCATTCAAAAAGTTTTATTTGAAGCTGCAATAATCCGAACACTTTCGCATATCTTTTGCTCCAAATTATACTTTTTATATCAAAATATACTCTTACCCATGAATAAATTGCCATCTTTCAAAAAATCGCTTTGTTCAGCGGATTAAATCTTCTCTTTCGGATTAATCGTCTTTCACTCGCTCGCTTCCTGAAAACTTCAAAACACTTCAAAAGCTTCAAAACTTAAGTAAATAAAACACCCGAGTAATGAGATTTTGTCAACAAAGTACACGTGCGATTCGAACGACGATTGAAAAGAGAATGTCAGATAATGTGAATAGCTGAGAAAATCATGCTGACTGGTGGTGAGCTTAACTAGATTTGTTTCGTATCTGAATGAAAAACGTTTCCAGTAGTACGCAGGTGGCGCATGCGGCGTATGGAAGGAAAGATTTCGAAGGCGGGAACTTGGTGCATGATTTGACGGTTTAACACCGTAATTATGAAAAATGATTTCAGGATATTAAATGAAATGCGTATATAATTTAAGACTTAGCTATTATCTTTATTATTGACATATTCGAATATCGGTTTCGATGGAATTTCAAGAGCTGGTCTATATGATTTGTTGAGTTTTGTTTTGTTAAATTCTGTTAAATGAATTCTGTAATTGTTATGAACGTACACGACGCATCATAAGCGATTTGCATGTGTGGCTGGGTACTAAAAATATACAGTTACAAGGTACCTAAATTGAGGACACCACAATTATATATTACGAACAAACGATATTAACTTATGAACAGGGATTGGAAGTCCTAAGTATTAAACCAGGATGATGCGGCGATGATATGCATGATGTGCTGGCCACATTCAAGATTGGAGTCAAATAAAAGACTAACATCGTTAAAATTATCGACCGCATTAAGAAAGGAACCACGAAGAAAATAAAAAGTCACGAAGTTTCCTAAGAGTGTAAAACTTTTTATGAAATTTCGAGATATTCAGACTGACTGTTCAAGGTGCAATGGTAATTTTGAAGATGTATGAAGATAAATATGTAGTATGAATCAGTCTGAAGATGAATAAATCACTCTGAAGATTCGCATATAAAAGTCAAAATAAATTTTTCGTCAAAGAAAAGTCAAATATAAAAAGCAAACATAATAAGGGACCGAGAATGGATTCTCGCGGAATTCTAGATATGGGACAAAGAGGAGTTGAAAGAAATTAATTCGTATTGATAGTTTCTATACATACACGGTCATGCACATACCGGGAAACTAAGAAAGAAGGGAATCGGAGAATCTATAGCCTCCCAATTTTAGAAACAGTGGCGTATGACCAACGGAGTCATGTCCTTGTTGCTCCAAAGCAGATGGAACAGTATTTGTCAAGGACAAAAGGTTCGTTAGAGTGGTCTCTCCTTGAAAAAAAATAATGTTGTTCTTGTACTAGAGTGGGTTGCATAAAGGGATATCGCTTGTTATATACCTGTACAATGCGCTCGAGAAATTTACTGAAGCACGGAAAAAAGGAACTGGGACAGTACAAGTACGGTCACCAGACTTGTGTATTGGAAAGATTTTGGCAGTTTTCCAAAATGACGGAAATTAAAAAGTATGGACAGAGGAACAGACAAAAAGGGGAGGAAGTACATAATTTGGTCGATACATTGGAGATGCCGTTGTAGCCACAACCAGTGTTTTTATCAAATCAATTCATCAATGATTCGACTTCTAGAGGATTAGTGCAATACAATTTGAATCTATTGATTCTACTCTACACGCACTTATAGTACGTAAATTAGGTGACGCAAGTTTCAGTCCAAGGTGGATAAAATGGATCCAAAGCTATTTGATAGATAGAAAACAAAGAAAAAAAACAGCAGAAACACAAAGTACTGAGCTCTGTTTTGAGTACGGTGCTCCACAAGGAACAGTTCTTGGGCCTATCCTCTTCCTTATTTATGTAAATCATATTTTCTCACAGCACATAAAAGGCCAGCTAATATCATTCGCTGATTACACTGTTCTGTTTGTGAAGGATAGTGATTGGGAAGAAGTGAAGTTATAAACAGAATATAGTCTTGCATTGCTAAAAGATTGGATGAGTTGCAACTGTCTCAATCTAAACATCCTTAAAATTAATTACATAGCTTTTACTATGACGCGGCGAGGTTTGCCTCAAAATCTTGACACAAGCAACCACTCAACTAGTTGTGGGTCATTTTGTCATTGTATGCCAATAAAAAATGTTTTTCATACTAAATATTTAGGAGTCACAATTGACCAACACCTAAAATGGGACCACCAAGTACAAACCTCGATAAATAAGCTAAGTAAAGGTCTGTTCCCGTACCACGATTAATTGCGATTAATCGCGATTAATTGCAATGAAGCTGTTCCCGTACTCCGTTTTACTGAAAACTGAAAATTTCCCCTCTTTCAGTAATTTCAGTAGGGTCTGAGCTACTGAAAAATACTGAAAAGTGTCAAACGGAGTAAATATTTTCAAATGTGCGCGGCACGCAATATATTTTTGGCGTAATGTTGCTATGAAGGTCCAATATTTTTGTGGCGATAATTTATTACCGCTTAGGATGACTTTATAATCACTATTGTTCTCCCAAAAACCGAAAACTGACACTTTCGGTTGTAAATTTTCAGGAAATACAATGAGAGCGTTCCCGTACTTTTCATGAAATTCCCCACCACATGATTCAGGAAAATTCAGTAAAATTAAGTTACTGAAAGTACGGGAACAGACCTTAAGTTGATAATGCTTTGCTTCGAAGCTCGATCTTTTTTAAATATAAAAGCCTTAAGATCATTTTATTTTACTTTAATCCACTCAGTACTGCATCGCTTGGGGCGGTGCATCGCAAAGTGCTCTTAACCCTCTAAAAATTTCAAAACCATTCCACGTATGTGGGAATTAAATTATTCAATACATTGCCAAATTTATTGGACTATAATATATCTGTCAAATCTATGCCTATTTCTTGATCCTTTTTTATTTATCTTTATTTTGTTCAATTTATGCGTCTAATATTATATTTTCCTATTTCTTTTTGGACTAATTAGCTATTATTAATTTTTTTTATATTAATAAGTCGGTAAGAATATTTAGTTATTTTTGGATTACTTTACTTTTATTTTGTCATATTTTGTGTTTATGAATAAAAAAAATGTTAGCTGACTCCTCATCCTTAACACAAGGTTTAAACCTTAACGGGGAGAGTAGTCCAATGGATTTTGTATGATATCTAAATTATGAAAATAAACGCACTATTTGAAAAAAATTAAAGGAAAAGGAAATATTATATATGATGTAAGTGTGGATGAGAGAGAGGGAGGCAAAATCTTTCGCAAAATGCTCAAAAATGCCGTGGGGACTGGAAGCAGAAACATAATTGAGATGCATATTCACTGGATTACTTTATGAATTTTCAAGGGAGTTCACATAACGCTAGAAGGGTTTTTGGTTATTGAAGCAAATAAACAACTCAACACTATGAAAGTAACTACGCTTAGCTATATTGGCAATTCTTTTAGTTTCGGGCCGTAATCTCTTAAATTCAATTAGATCCAATTTGGTAGTACTGTCGATATCAAAACTGCGAAAGGAGGAAAACCAGTCAAAACTCTTTATTTCTGAAGTCATTCCCGGGAAATCTATTTTCTGGAAGTTAAAATGGGCAGATAAGCCGAAAAATAATTCAATTAAAAGTGGAGGATAATGTGAATCAGGGGACATGTAAGTCAATCAACAGAAAAAGCAGGGTGGTTGGATAGAACAAGGTCCAATATTCTATTCTTCGAATCGGGTACACTATTTTACTAAAAAAAGCAAGTATAACCATAAGGACGATGAAGTTAACGAAATAATTTATTTTGATATTATTGTTGAAAAGTTCCCGAAAAAGTCCCTCAAAAAATAACGCGACTGGAAAAGAGATGTACAGATAAGTGGAGAGTTCAGAAAAAGAAACATTTATATACCAAAGCGGGAAATTTGCAAGGAGAGTAAACGGTGACAACAGTCAAGAGATTAGAGGGATTTAAGGAGATTTCAGCAACAATACATTGAACGGAAGACAAAAACTGAAAGTCAATATAGACTGTTCCTTCGAGCGACCATTATATGCCGATTAAGACGTGTCCTTCACGGGATTTACCTGTGGCGAGAATTCATTATCCGGATTATTTATATCCCCTCGATATATATCCCCTGTAACCTTCCTCTGTCGATTTATGAACAATTCCTGGCGGAACTCTCTTCTTACCTCAACAGCCATTTTCCCACCGCTTACGTTCTGCTATGTGGTGACTTTAATCTCCCTACTCTAGATTGGGATGTTGACTATTCGGTTATCATCTCGACTAGTAGTGTTTCCTTAATAACGTCTTCGTTTCTCTCACTTTGTTCCCTCTCTCAGCTCAACAATATACCGAATGCCAGCAATAGAATTCTGGATCTTGCTTTGTCCAATCTCCCTAAATCATCACTTTCGTTAAGCGCTGCTCTCTTTCCTTATGTTCCTCCTGATTCTCATCACCCCCCTCTTGTTCTGGAAATTTCTAATATTCGTTCTATGAGGAACAAAATCCCATCCTTAATACGTTACAACTTTCACAGGGCTGATTTCACCGGCATGGCGATTGAAATAAATAAAATTAACTGGTTTTCTTTTTTTCGTGGCCTTGACGTTGATGATGCTTTGTGCAAGTTGTATAATTTCCTATCTAACCTTATTCCACAATTCACACCAACTAACCGTCCTAATAAACCGAGCAATGCTCCATGGTTCAGCAGTGAAGTTGCAGTCGCACTTGAAGCCAGAAATGCAGCTCGTAACTTGTATAAGAGATCAGGTTCACCTGTTGACCTTCTTTTGTATAAGGATCTTCGCTCTAAAGCGAAAGAAGTTGTCAGACAGGCGATGCGCTCCTACATTGCTGGCGTTGAAGCATCAATTAGAACCAATCACCCGAAATCCTTTTGGTCATTCATCCGTTCTTTGAAAAATTGTCCTAGTATCCCTAATGGTATGCACTTGGGTGATACAGCTGCCTCCACTCCACAAGAAGTGTGTGAGCTTTTTGCTTCTTACTTTTCCTCTTTTTTCTCACAACAATCCTCTTCTAATTCCTTAAATCTTCCCTCCACATCCTCTCCTGAATTGCACTCATTTCGAACGAACCCTCTTGAAATTGAACTTCTTTTGAATGATATCGATGCCAATACCGGTAGTGGTTCCGACGGTATTCCAAATATCCTGGCTAAATCTCTTTCATCGTCTCTGTGCGTCCCTCTTTCTATCTTGTTCAACTTAAGTATATCTTCTGGCTCTTTTCCTTCTCGCTGGAAAATTGCCAACATATTTCCTATACATAAAGCCGGTGATCGTACTTGCATCACAAACTACCGTCCTATTTCCCTTCTTCCTTGCTTTAGCAAGATCCTTGAAAAAGTGGTTTACAAGCGAGTCTACTCCTTTATCCAGCCTACTCTCGCGCATGAGCAGCATGGTTTTGTCAAAGGTAAATCTACCTTAACCAACCTTCTTTCCTTCACACACACGGTCGCATCCGCTCTTGACCATCAAAAGCAGATTGATGTACTTTATACCGACTTTTCCAAAGCCTTCGACTCCGTCAACCATAACCTCCTTCTTCAAAAGTTAAAATACGATGGCATTGCTGGTCCTCTTCTTTCCTGGTTTAACTCTTACATCCTCGACCGTACCTGTATTGTAACTGTTGATTCCTCCTCTTCAATTCCTTTTTATCCTGCATCAGGTGTTCCGCAAGGGTCTATCCTTGGTCCTCTTCTCTTTCTTTTGTTCATAAACGATCTCCCTCCTTTAATCCAATTTTCTTGTCTTTTGTATGCCGATGATTTCAAGATGTTTCGAGTGATTGAGTCACAAGATGACTGTATGGTTTTACAAAACGATCTCAACAGCCTACAGACTTGGTGCGCTTCCAATGCTCTCACTTTGAACATCGAGAAATGTCACAAAATGTCATTCTCTTTGAAAATTTCAACTTTGATGTTCTCCTACTCTGTTTGTGGCTATCCCCTTAATGTCGTTGATAACTTTAGAGATCTTGGCGTAATGTTTGATCCTAAGCTCAAATTTGATAAGCATATTTCTTACATTACTGCCAGGGCCTCTAAATTATCCGGTTTTATTATTAGATCCTCTAAAGCTTTCGTTAACATTTCCACCTGTGTACACCTTTTCCTCTCCTTTGTACGTAGTATCCTTGAATATTGCTGTCAAGTTTGGTGTCCTCGTTTTGTCTACTTGAATACTGCGGTGGAGTCAGTTCAACGTAGATTTACTCGCACCCTGTTTTATAAATTTCAGCTTCCTTACCGTCCTTATTGTGATCGTCTGTCGTTCCTTCATCTTCCTTCTCTCGAATCACGGAGACTTTTCCTGGATGAGTGCCTACTCTTCAAATTGTTCCATAGGTTGGTAGATTCCGACATCAGCAGCCACGTTTCTGTCCGTGTTGCAGTGCATGGTACCCGCTCTACTTTTGAGTTTAGTGTGCCATTTGCGCGCACTGATATCTTTTTTCATTCTCCGCTGTTGCGATTACTAAGGCAACATAATGATTTACGGTTTGGTCCTCTACCGCCGACATTATATGCCTTTAAAACTTTTTTAAAAAATAATGTTTTGCTTACTACTGATTCAATGTAGTTTTTTTTTTCTTTTCCTTTTCTTTTTTTTCTCTATTTTTCTTATTTTGAATTTGTACTTTTTCACTTTGATTTTGTTTATTATTGTTCTTAGATTGTATCATTATCATCTCATTATTATTTTGTTCATTTTTTCATTATTTCTTTTGTGAATTATTTGTATTTTATATTTTCTATGTTCAGTAATTGGATTTTATCTGTTGAATAATAGTTAATAAATAAATAAATAAATAAATAAATATTTTCTGTCAGCCAACTTTCCTTTAGGCAAACTATATCATCGAGAGGCAAAGAAGACGACTGTCTTGATCCATATCCCGTTTTTCATTTCAAAAGATGCTAAAATTATTTTTGAAGGTTGGTTGATCTTCGAGACGGTGGGGTAAACATTTCGTCGCTGCAAACTTGTGAATTCTTTGACGAGAATGCCTGGTAACCAAAAGTCTCTCTGAAGCAATTGAGTATCTTGAAAAGAGTCTGTTTAGTGGAATGACGATATCTCATGCTAATCTAAACTATCTGGTGTACAGTTTTTGCATAGTAGCAGCTTAAAGGTGTACCCAAATTTTGTTCAAACTTAGGCGCATACAGCATCTTCAATTGTTTTGTAATCGAGGTGTGAAATGAAATCTCTAAGAGGCGGCAAGGCAACATCTTTCTGTGGAAGAATTATTGTAGTGGCTGCTTTCGCAATATTTGCGCAGGAATCAAGATGACGCGGCATTTCAAGTGAAGGCGGACATCGATGCTGCTCTGCCTGTTAAATTTCGGGATAACTACAATATTGATAACGAAGAGATATTGAGACACATAGAACCACGATTTCACACATGTTTTTTTAAGTAAAAACTGCAACAATATACTACATTCTATTCACCAAAAGTAGCTAT
Organism: Nemotelus nigrinus; assembly: GCA_947369275.1. Classification (NCBI taxonomy): domain Eukaryota; kingdom Metazoa; phylum Arthropoda; class Insecta; order Diptera; family Stratiomyidae; genus Nemotelus; species Nemotelus nigrinus. The sequence goes on along the minus strand of OX376375.1, from coordinate 29,521,999 downwards.
TAACAATATCACATCACGCAATCAAAAAAGTAGTCTAAACGACTAAACACTAACATTTCATTTTGATTTGTATCATTCGATTTTCTCCAATTTCAAAAACATTCCACCTTTAGACGTTAGTACAAGAGCCTGATTGTCAAATTCCAATGGTACTTTCATCCTCGAACTATGCTTCACTCGGAAATTTCGCAACAAATTGATCAGTCCGATACGTGACTGCATACGACCGAAACGAAGTCCAATACAAATCCTTGGTCCTTCACCGAATGCCAGAAAACTCATCGGATGACGTTTCTTCTCTTCTTCCGGTTCGAATCTACTCGGATCGAATTCTTCGGGATGCGGATAAATATCGGGATCATGATGAATTGAATAGGCTGGTATCAGAATTTTCGTTCCTTCCTCGATAACGATATTCGAATTTGGTAATTTGTAGTCCTGATTTGCACAACGAACGATTGCAATACCAGGTGGATATTTGCGAAGAGTTTCTGTGAATTCAAAGAAATGTCTATGATGAGATAGGGAATTCATGGACATAGAATTTTAATTAAAAATTCTTATTTAATAGAATGTCCAAATCTAAGCAAAAATTTGGTTGAAACTTTAATCAGAATTTTGGGTCAAAATTAAATATAAATACAAAAACTTTGGCGCACCTGAACCGCTAGAAATACTAATGTTCGATGAACAGTAGAAGAATCCTGCAGATTTCGAGTGCATATTCTACCACACGCGCTCCAACCGGTTTCGAGTGCAAAACCACTTTGATCTTAAATGAAATAAGCGTATACATATACGAAATTTAGTGAAGCAATTTTACTACAAAGGTTAAATCTATAATTAGAACAAAGCGAGAGAATCACTTCCTCAGATATTCCCTTTTGGTGTCTCCGATACCTAAGATCTACGAGCTTTTGCTTATAACGTGTCAAATGACCTACTATCTCTATCGTACACATGACCCACTCTGTTCCTTTTGTCCTTGTATCTCTCTCTTCTGAAGTTAGAATGATCAACGAAGGAGGCGTACTCTGAACCCTTGGCTTCCCCGTAAACGACTTTTCTGCCCTGCGCCACCGCTGCCATCTCTATTTGTTCTTGTTCGTTTGTCTTGTTGTGTGTATTGTTTAAAGTGTATTGTTTGTGCGTATCATCAATGTTTTTTTGGTGCCAACTCAGAGCCACTATTTTCACTCTGGTATATAAACGCTTTGCCGGGAGGTCATGCAAGGATTAGCCTGGAGGCCATACATGGACTCTGGTGCTCAGAAAAAGGTCAACGCGAATTGGAAAGTTAAGAACCAACTATTATGTAGATTTTAGGGATTTCTTAGTATTTTTGATGAAAAGCACTCTGAACAAGATTGACGTTAAACTTGCTTGATACAATATTCGTACATTTCAGTGGACTTTTGGGTAGACTTCCTTACAATCCTGACTGATCATCGGTTAACATCATTATATTTTTTTGTAAATTTCATATTCATCTTGAAATGTGAAATTTCTCATTAGCACCTACGTACCATAATCGTTCACGCTATCAATTTATCATTATCTAAACATTTAAACTCATAGGATGGAAAGGATTTCTGGAATTTTAAGATTTAGGAAAGCCAAACACTGCAAAACTTTGAAAGCAGCATAACATTACATAAACAAAGAAAATGCTTAGTGCTTGCAACACTTTACCAGTACTGCAACTAAAAGTCTCCCACAATTTCCTCACGTCAAAATCAAATAACTCTATCGATCAAGGTTTTATTCCATGATTTCGTCAAAAGTTGCAGGGATAGAAATATGTTTAGGGTAGAAAAAACGGAAGATGTTTGGAACCCAAAAATTTATAGAACTGAGAAAATTTAAACATTGGTAATTTATTTTCATTGTAAATGTTCGCGATATGAATACATAATGTAAGCATTTATTGATACGAAAATAACAAAAAATGCCTCGCGCTGACAATCCTTTGCTAGCATCAAAGCCAAAAATCTATCACTCCTGCCTCACATTGAAATCAACCTACTCTGCGAATTTCGTTTGAATCCGATGACTGCATTGGAAGTTATAGGGGTACAAATAAATTTGGGGTTACCAGTCACAAAAGTTTTCAAATTTTCGAAAACTTAGTATTTGTTGTTTATTGTATACACTACAAGATCATTACCGTTTGAAAATTTTACGATAAAATCGCTTAATAAAGATATTGCAAGTAAATACAAAACCAACAATAGCTGGCAACCCTATAATGGTTTTTTTACCAGATCCCTACTGAATAATGCCTATAATTAGTTCCATATATATTATGAAATTCGTTTTGATTTCATGACTGCACTGAAAGTTATAGGGCAAAAAGGTTAATTTTCCTGAGCGAATTTTCAAAACCGAAGACACCAAAATTACCATAGCTGGCAGCACCAACCGAATTTTTGAACAAAATTTCTACCAAACACGGCTTAAAATAAGGTTCAACTGCTATGTCGAATTCATGAAAATCTGGTAACTGAATCAGAATTCACAGGGCAAAAAGCAGTTTATTGTCTTTACAATTTTTTAAGATGGCACCACTGGCACAGATTTGCCCGCATTTCCAAATCGCTTCTATCAGACCTGGTCCTATTCAATACCAAAATATTTTGTGAATTTCATTTATATCTGATAAATGGGATCGTGAGTTCTCATGAACATAAGTTTTTGATGCTTAAAATATAGGTTAATTGGAAGAGGGTTACCGTTCTTGTCCGATGTGAAATTTCAAAAGTTTTCTATTGATTCTATAGAAAAGGCGTAAGATTTCTGTATGAGTTGGTTTTCACTGTAAAAGACGAAAATTTTTCAGGAGAGTCGATGGTTTGAAGGTTTTCATTTTCAATGCCTGCTGTAGCTGCAGGGTTGCCAGCCCGTTGATAAAAAAAACTACACAAGTCTACAACTTAGTAACAACAATATGTCCTGTAAGTTTCATAATGATCCAATAATTTGGTCAAAAGTTATCGCAAATCAAAAATTTTCAAATTCTCATTTTAGGCGCCTAGTCTCATCTCATTTTCCAATCTCATCCAATCTCATTTTAGGAGCCTAGTGCACACATGGGGTTAAAAAATTCAAAAAAATTATCATATTCACATTTAAAACACGTTCAAAATTCATTCCATGGACTTAATTTTTGCGAAAGTTATTTGTTGACAGAAAAATAGGTATATTTAAAATATCACTAAAATGGCCACCGGCGCCAAAGTGTTATAGATTATTAGCTTTTTGTAAGACCTGGCACTATTCTGCAAATACACTAATGTGTCCTGAAAATTTCAGCTCAATCGGATGTCGCGTTCCTGAGATTTTTTCACTGAAATTTTGAAATCACTGATATCTTCGTTTGGGAGGAAGAGGGGGTTAAAAGATTTTGTATATTTTTAAGACCCACCTGCCTTTTTTATTCCGTAGCGTCTGTAATATACATTTTAATGCGGGCACTAAGGTGTCATTTAAAAGTAAATCATTTTGCTTTTCCAATTATATGTAGACAAATTCCCTATCTTTCTCTCTCTCTCCCACAACAGCTGCACGGTTTCAAAGATTTTTTTAAAAAAATATTTTTTTTGAAATTTTTCAAATTTTCCGCAAAAACCCCATAAAGTGGTACATTTTTGTTTTCAGATTTAGATTGCCTTAAATGTCACCTTTAATTTGATACCTAAATGTTTATATCTATTTTCAAACATGCCAAGTGATTTCCTCAAATGTAACTTACAGATAGAGAACAAAAGCGGAACTTTTTAATTAACCCTTAACGTGTGGTTCGTATTATACGTTGTAACTTTTTATTTCCTACCTGTTTTGGGGTATTTTTCAACGACTATTAAAAAGACAAAACAAAATTATAGGCAAATATTCATTTGTTGTTTTTTTTTAAGGAATAGGATGGCATTTTCTTATCACTTTTATTATTTTTTCTTTAAAATTTTAGTACTTAAAAATGTAAAACATAAATAAAACATAAACAAAAACAAAACTGTTTGTCCGAAAAATTTCGATTCTTCCCAATTAAAGAAACATATAAATAAATGCAACAACAATACATTACATCATCTTGCAGATAAATTAACTCGCAATTTTCTAACTGCTAAAAGTTTCAACTTTCAGACTAAGACGGGTGGGGCGGCGTTTCTAAACAATTGTAGCTAGGTTTGCGTAGTCGTAATCCTTTAAAAGCAAGCAAAAATGAGTGATTATCAATTACCACAGAGTGCGTGAGTGAGTTAAATAGCGAAAGAACATTATAAAATAGTGATCTTGTTCAGATTTGTATTCGGAAATTGTGGTGTTCTTGTGAATACATAAGTTCTTAGTGTTTAGAATTTACAAGTGGTTAGAATAATTTTTTTTTGGAAAAAAATGTTGTTTTCTCACGAGGAACATGTCGATATACATTTAGTGTATGGTGAAGCTTGCAGAAACGCTGCATTGGCCTAACGGATTTACCAGGAAAGGTTTCCAAACCGAAGAGTACCTAATCAGCGAACGTTCGAAAACGTTGATTGGAATTTAAGAGAGAGAAGGAGAGAGGTACATTCCAGGCTCTTATTAGAGATAGAGGAAAATCTAGACAATCAGATTATGAAAATATCTTAAATTTGTTTGCGAATGAGCCAGAGCTAAGTACAGAAAGAGTAGCTGCAAGAATTGGAGTATCCCATGCCACTGTTTGGAGGGTTTTGCATGAAGAGGGTCTACATCCTTACCATTTTCAATCAGTCCAGCATTTAGAGGAGTCAGATCCTTCCACCAGGCTTGCTTTCTGCAGATTTATACAACACAATAATCAGGTGAAGCAATAAACTACCACGTGGTGTACCCTGGGCAACGATTAAGAGTTAGAATAAAGTGGCAAGTAGTCAAATTATTGCAATGAAATCAGTTTGATTAAAAAGCTCAGCTGTTGCTCTCTGTCACTATGATACATTTGCAAAAATTACTTGACAGGTTTGAAACACATTAAGGTATCAAATTAAATGTGACATTTAACGCAATCTAAATCTGAAAACAAAAATGTACCACTTTATGGGAAAACATTTTTTTTTTAAATCTTTGAAACCGTGTAGCCTTTGATGGGAGAAAAGTAGGGAATTTGGTTGTATATAATTGGAAAGGCAAAATGATTTTCTATCAAACGACACCTTAGTGCCCGCATTAAAATGTATATTACAGACGCTACGGGATAAAAAAGGCAGGCGGGTCTTAAAAATTTACAAAATCTTTTAGCCCCCTCTTTCTCCCAGACGAAGCTCCACTTGGCAAAGTACAATTTTTTTCTTGCAACGTCACAACGTTCACGATGGCATATAGCAGTGCACTTATTTACGAAACACCCTGTATATATATAGAAATATGAATTTTTAGCCAAAGTGATTTTAATACTAATGTTCTTCTTCGAGCATTAGTAAAAATTAATCATGGTAAATAAAGAAGAGTCATTGGGAATATTTTTGTCGATGACGAGCTATTATCATCGCAAAAAAATATTCACAATTCCATTACACTACACCTTATCAGTTCATTCACTCGAAAACAAACACTCACCACTGACAATCTGATCGACATATCGCATTTCCATCATCGATTCGTATGTCAGCTGACCATTATGTTTCTCCAGAACACTACGAATCTCTTCTCTTGCCTTCTCTTGAATGTCTTGATGCAGCCCCAATTCATACAAAGCATAGCTCATCGTAGTCGAGGATGTCTCGAAACCAGCTAGAAAGAATACAAACGCCTGGGCAGCGATTTCCTCAATCGACATCGCATCCTTTCCATTTTTCAATTCGATCAGTAAATCCATGAAATCATTCTGGCGAATATTATTCTCCTCGCGATACGTCACAGTTTCCTGGACAATCTTCAGGAAAAAATTCGTAATATCATCTCGAAGGACTTTCACATGTAACTTCCTGGCAACTTCCGGAAACTGTCTGATTACACCATTCCAGAACCTTCCATGACGTGGTTGAGCAAATGCAGCACGCCCGTAGTTCCGAAACTCTGCATTGGGATCATTCAAACTGTTGCATTCGATACCAAATGCACAACGCCCGATCACATCCGTAGTGAACCGAGCAAGTATCTCCTTCATTTCGATTTCAGGATTCTGTTTAAGTTCGTCGTGCAGTCGATCGGTGAATCGATTACAGACATCAACAACAGTTGGAAACATATACTTCATTTTGCCCGACGTGAATGTTGGTGTGAGCTTTTGTCGCACTGTCTTCCACTTGTCCCCGTCCAAATTAAAGATGTGGGCTGTCAGCGGATCATCTTTTTCGTTGTAATAGAATCGTTTGTCTTGAAAGACTGTAAATTCTTTGATGAGAACGGTTTTGATTAGATCCAAATCCAAAATCACTGCAATTGGACTGAACAGAAAGTACATTCCAGCAATAGGCGTTTCATGCTTGAATTTATAGTAGATTTCTTCGATTAAATCCTTCATGTGTTTCGATTTGTTCACATTTCGCATGTTTCCATAAGGGATGGAAGGTTCGAGACACGGTACTCCACTGTTTTTCCAGTAAGAAAATTTCCATTTGAAGAACAAGTACACCACTATGAAAATCGACACCAGATAAAAGTAGATCGAAAGCCAATCCATTTCAGATACAATTGAGCACTAGAACTAGTGGCACTGACTAAAGTACATAAAATATCTTTGCACTACAATTTAACCGCAAAGAACACGTCTTTGTAACACACAGCTTCCGCACAAACTAATCATGAATCAAGCTTTCATCTGCCTCAGTATCGTGCAAAGAATGAATTATATGTGTAAATAAAATGAAAATTCAAAGTCATCGTGGTTTACTCATCTGATCATTACTTGTACAGAGGCAATCTTATCGTGATATTTTTTTATAGCTTAGCGGAATTACGGAAATTTAATTTTAAATGAGTATTTATCTAAACTGCGAGCTTTTAGAGCATATTAATATGTATGTGAAATTATTAAAATAGTAAACATATATTTGCCTCGAATCATATTGTGCTAGGAAATTGCTTAAATTTATCGTTCTACTCGTATACTTTTCAGATCAGAATACTGATCATTCATCATTTTATCTGATATTGTATGTTGTCTACTGTGTGGTTGTTTTCAGTGTAATTACATAGCATGTGTTTGTTAGCTTGAGTGTGATTAAAGGGTAATAAAGATTATTAAAGCAATAAGCCGCGACATGACAAAGCATCTGTTGATGGAGAATAAAGTGCATGCAGTTGGTATGAACAAATACTGAATTACATACACAAATGTAAAAGTTATGGCTTCCATATCAAACACGAACATAAATGTTTACTTTTGGCTAAATAAAAAATCAAAACTATTTGCATTTGTAATGTCATTGATGATTCACGATGACACAATTACCACATACACTTACATTTGAACTGGTCCCACAACACTATGCACATTGATTTCTTTTCAAACTGTTGACAAATTATTTTGAAATAATGTACGTAGGTTCTTCCTACCAAAAAACCCACAGTGGGCGCCATTTTATTTCTTTTAATAAAAGGTTAATATGAAAGGTTACTAACTGCAGACTGGTTGTAAATATATGAATAAACTACAAAAACTCTGTTACAACTGGTTTAAGGACACTAATATGCTTTTGATGCTTTTAGTAATCGAATCCTACTCCACCTCTGTAACTATATAGTTATAGGTTGCACGCCAACGGGAACTGACGTGCTCCGGGGCTGATCTCTTGATCCGAGTTAAGCAGAGTTTCAGCAGTTTAAGCAAGTCTATCTGGTGCCATTATAAAGAGCTTTTATGCCCTATAACCAATACAACTTGGTGAGCCCGTTCCTTCCCAACACCATCTAACTGATGGTTATCCGTGATCAAAACGATTGTAATGCTTGATTCGTTCAAGGTCAATATTGCAGGCATAGCACTGCTATTGACTTTGCTCGGATCGCCGTGACTTGTTCTGATCGCGTATAACTGTGAATTTCCGTTGCGTGTTGCACGTTTTGTTTTTCAATTGTGCTTTGTTTTTGTTTTTATTCATTTTGCCGCGTTATAGTAATGCATGATATTAAATTGAACTTCTGCAATATTCGCGGGGTGAGAAAGAATTTTTTTTCGGTCTACTGTCATTTATCGATACACAAACTGGCAATTTCGGCACAAAGTGAAACTAACGTCGTTTCTGATACTGATTTCAATCAGTATCACGTATCTGGTTATCAGTTAGTGCCCCGCTTCTCCCTCCAAAGAGGGATTGCAATATATGTGCGTAATGATGTGCCGTTTATCACTCTTAGCCAATATACTTCTGCTAATTCAGAGTTTAATTATTTCTGTATTAGGTTCAAATTTTGCTTTTCATACCGCAGCCCTGATAAGTCTGATGCAGATACTGTTCGTTCCTTTGATGCACTGTCTTCTGACATTGACAAAATGCTTGAGACATCCCTTTCATCTGAAACCATCCTTCCACTCTTCCACTCTTCCACCACAAGTCCGGCGGGCAGACACGTTGAGCTCAATTTGGAGCAGTTAATAGATTGTGCAACAAGAATTCCCAACATAATTGGGCACAATAGAAATCTTTTAGATTTATTTTTAACTTCACACCCAGATAAATATTCGATCTCAGTTTCTGCGTCACTTGGAACTCAGACCACAATTTGATCTCGGCCCAAATTAACATATTTTCTCTGATTAACTCTAACCAGTTTCCTACCAAACGGTCTGGCATTATGGCAAGGCTGACTACACTGCGTTTTAAAAATACATAAGAGAGATCGACTGGTCCGATTGCTTTGCAACAAAGAACGTCGAATATATAGCTTCCATCATAACCAACATCATATTGTATGGAATGTATTCTTTTATCCCGTATGCTTTAAAAAACACTAAGCCAACCACCACCTCATGGTTTAGTTACGAATGTCAAGAGGCTAAATTACAAGCTATCTCCGTCTGAGGAATCAAAAAACCTTTACAAAACTGCTCGCAATACCTGTACATCTACTATCAGAAGAGTTGAATTCCAGTTTGACCAAAAAATATTAAACAGAAGGTCCTTGCAAGTCAGAAAGGAAGCAAAGGCTTCTGGTCGCTTATTAAAAGGATTAAAAACAACTTCTCCAGTTCCTCCGTGCCACCTCTTCTTCATGGTGGTAACGTACTAACTAAGTCACTGGACAAAGCTAATCTTTTCGCTACAAACTCTAACTTGCCACCTTCATCACTCAGTCCTCCTACTCCTCCAATGTGCGCTTTCAAGCAAGGGCCTCTATTTTTCTGCACAAAAGAGGCATTGAAAATACTCACCAAGCTTAACGTTTCCAAATCTGCCGGTCCTGATGGTATTTTGCCCCTCGTACTAAAATGCTGCGCCTCCGCCTTAGCTAAACTTTTGCGCAAACTGTTTTACCTGTCATATTTGACTGGAACATTTTCTTCCACATGGAAGCTTGCACATGTTCAGCCCATACCAAAAAAGTGAGAGGCCTGTGATCCCTCTAACTATCGACCTATTGCAATCGTTTCGGTTCTGTCTAAGGTATTTGAATCACTCGTGAACTCAAAATTATTGAAATATATTGAGTTGATCCATCTCATCAACGACCACTAGTATGGTTTCCGTTCTGGGCGCTCCACTGGGGGCTTAATTTCATTTCTCACTGAGAGATGGAACCGTTGTCTCCATTATTTTGGTGAAGCAATGGTCGTTTCTCTTGATATTTCGAAGGCCTTTGACAGAGTCTGGCACCCTGCTCTATTAGCCAAGTTTCGTGCATTTGGTCTTCACCCCGTCGTCGTCAAGTGGATTGAAAGTTTCTTCGTAGATCGTTCCTTTCAAGCTGTTCTGTATGGACTTAAAATCTGTGTCCATACCACCAATGTCGGGGTTCCGCAAGGTACTGTTCTTTGACCAACTCTCTTTCTTTTATTTATAAATGACCTCCTTTCCTCCACATTCAATCCGATAGTTTTGCTGATGACAGCACCCTTCACTTTGCATACTCCTTTGCATACTCCTGTTAGTAGAGATTGCATGTTTGCATCGCTAAACAGGGATATATTGAGCATTATCGCTTGGGGCTCAGCGAACCGTGCTGTGTTTAATGCGTCCAAAACCCAATGCTTTCGTTTTTCGCTCAAGCCTTACCCTCCCCCTACTAGCCACACTATTTGCGTTGATGGTGTGAGTGTTTCCGAATCACCTTCGCTGAACCTATTAGGATTTACCATCTCCAGCAAACTAAGTTGGACCGGCCATATTTTTCAAATTGCAAAAAATGGTATGAAATGTCTAGGATTCCTTCAGAGAGGCAAGAAATACTTTACACCATCAGCCTTAGCGCATATCTACAAGACTCTCGTAAGGCCAAGACCTGAGTATAGCTCCCATATATGGGCTGGGGCAGACTGCACTGCTTTAACGGAACTAGACAAAGTCCAACGCAAAGCTTTCAAGCTTATTGGCGATGAAACTATTACCTCACGTATTGAATTTCGATCAGTGCGAGTCGTACCGTCAAATTTCACGATTCTTTCTTATCTAGGTCAATACGATTATGTCTACCATCTTCTGTTTCCCCCGCTGAATATGATCCACAATTGTCAAAGCGAATCGTGCATCGCTATCTCCTGAAACTCAACCCTTCCTTTCCCCCCTTCCTTAAATTTCATTGCGACAAGGCTGTGCTATAGTATAAGAGGGCATCCCCTGAGCCTTAGCATCAAAATAGAAAAAAATAATATCCAAACAAAAACCCTTACCATTCCACTTTACTTCAACACAAAAAAAAAATCATTTAAAGCTTCATCACATAACCTTTAATGTTTGCTACTCACATTCAGTTTTATAAGCATTCCGTGCCAATAATTAAGCATGTAATCATGTACGTCGTATTTAATCAACGGAATATATTACAGTGTAATCCCTTCGTGCTTATAAACAACAATTGGAAACGGAATTCCCTTTTGTGCGTTTCAATTTACTTCATAATGTATCCCGTTCATTTCATCAGTCAGTACACATATCCATATGCAAATATGCATTGAATGCAATGTGCACCCGATGCAATCGCAACCATCACACATATGCATAAATGCAATATACAATGGATCCGTTGCACTTTCTTGCGACCAAATTAAGTACAATATGGGAGAAAGCGCACTGTCGTCGCTACAGTCGCGACAGGAACTCAAATTGTAGCCGTCGAAGTCGAGAGTCGAAGCCAGCCAGGTATGGTATTCCGTCATAAATAAATATTTTCTTCGGTTTGGTTCTTATGGTCGCTTAATAATTCACGATATGATTGCATAATTCTGACGTTGTTGGCCCGTATGCTGCTGGCTTGGGTAGTGTAGCGGTGGTGGAGTCATGTCGTGGCGTCACCTGCATCATTAGCTCAGGTGCGACTTTCCTTTTGGCGAAAATTCCGTGTCATGCAACGTTTTGATGAATATAAATTATTTTAATCCTTGAACGTATGGATAATTAATTCATTGGTGCAAAAGATTTAAATAGTCTTATTTTTTTGCTTGGTTCCGTAGCCGGGTAGGCAATAAAGCTGTGCAAGTTAGGTAATGGTTCCCGGAAGAGGGGTTGCTTTTGAACTTGAGACTGCGTACGAGAGGTAAATTGATGTTGTCGTCAGGCGATGAGGTCAGATTAGAGTACTCTCCGGTATTATATTAAATATTTGGTGAAAATCAGGAGAGCTTTTATTCAACTTAAATAAAATAAATAATCAAGACTGTAAATATATACTTTGTGGCCAAAGGAAGATTTTGAAGAAGCGTAGTAAGCTTCGTTATGTCCCGTATTGAAAATATAGCTTTCCATGCTTTTATGGCAAATATATATGATGCAACTAATTATTAAATTGTATGAGAGAACCTCTATATTTCTGTTGAAACAAAATATTCGGAAAGCATAAGTGTAGAAAATGAAAACTGGGTTTGTGTTCAACTTGATTTCGAAATTTTTAACTCTATGCGGGCGTTAAGTGCCAAAAATGGGCAAAGAAAATTTGTTAAATTTCAAACTTTTGCTACCCTAGTGAAAAGGGCTAAAAAAATCTGCCTACCAGATTCTCGGCTGACCTATCAGCACGGGATATGTGAGGTTTGACTCACTAAAAAAATACCATCTACAAGCCCACGAAGTTTCGAGTCGGGACCCGCCTATTAGTATCCACGTACCCTCACCTATTAGTATCCACGTACTTAAAAACTACTACAGCTTATGGGTCAGTAAGACAACCCTCCTCCCGCTTTATTCGCAGTACTTTCTTTCAACGCATGTTGAAACTGCGCGTCAGTTCTTTTCGTTTCGCAGCATTTCATCCACGATCGTCTCAGGCGTGGGCAGGTCGAACGTGGACTCAATGATGTGCCTCAAACTTACAAAGCAGCTACACATCAAGAATGTGTGCAGAGAATTATCGAACTCAGTTATACAGTACCGGTAGTACGGTTTAACCAATGTACCGATCGGTTCAGGTATTTCCTGTCGTAACCGTGCTCTGTCAAGAATTGACACAGGTAAAAGTTTACCTCTCTGTGGCTCCAATTAAGCCAAGGATCAAGAAGACCTATTAGATTAGTCGTTGCGCGTCATTTATCACTTTCACTCCAACGTTGTTGTCAAATCCGGAGGGTAAGTGTACGCGAGCGCGTCGAAACCTCCATTCTGTCCAGCTCTGATTTACCCTTCCTTGCGTTCTTGCGTTAGCAGACCACTCGGAATTACTCCCGATACCACCATCACAGCCTCTTCGGAAAAGGTGCGGGAGATACTGGCAATTTGCAGGGCACCTCCGCACTGGACACTTACAGTGCGCTTCTGGAACGTATTAGTTCGAAGCGCATCCCATGGGTATGACAGTTCGTATCCTGCGTTTCGTCAGCATGGCAATGTCTGTCTTTGAGACTACCAGCTGGAGACCGTGCTCGGTTAAGATGATCTCTGCGACTAAACATGAATTATACAAATCTAGTAATAGACGTGGTTGACTCTCCGCCACGACTTTAAGCGTCTCAACCGGTACTCCATCAGGTCCCGGACCCTTCCAGTTTTCCATCATGGGCGCTGCCCTGTTCAGCTTCTTGTCCGTAAAGGGAGGAACATTCGCCTGGTTGACAATGATAGAATCATCAGTCCTTAGCGGATGCGCTGGGAATAGCGAACCAACAATATGCTCCATGTATATCGCATTCATGAGAGTACATGCAGCTGACTCTACGGGTGAACAATTTTTAGCCATCTCCCCACGGGTCTGAGTTGACTTCCTCACAAAAAGCCTGCAATTTGGTGCGTTTGCTCCTTGTGATGGCCTTGGTCAGCTCCTTCTTTGCCGTAAGGTGATCTTCAGATAGTTCGGCCGCTTCCAGCCTATTCCTGGCTCGCTGTGCCCTGCGCCTGCACACCAAAGCGATGCGTCGCAGTTCGGCAATTTCTTTGTTTCACCAACACGCATGTTGCCTTCTACGAAAAGGTTTCCATTTGGGCATTGAAATCTCACAGGCCCTGCGAATCCGCTCCATGGTGCTGTCAGTAGTGTCCTCTTCTGCTGCTCGTAAAATTTAAAACTGCAATAACTTCCCTAACAGTTATCACAGCACTACAAAATTTACTTAACTAGCATAAGAAATATGCTTTTGTGGTTGTCAATGAAAATGTAGGCAACCCTGTAGCCAAGGCAGGCACGTGAAAAAAAATTCTTCGCAAAATAAATTTTGTTCTGCTTTTAGGGAAAAGTCACAACACAAAATAAATTTAACGCTTTATCTAAAGAGTCAAATTAAAATTTTCGAAATTTCTAATTGGTACAAAAAGGGAACCCTGCACAAAGTCACCTATATTTTTAGCACCCGAAGGTTTCAGTTACGAGAGCTCAAATCCAGTGGAAATTCAATTCAAAATTAGGATCAAGTCTGATAGAAATTTAATGAATATATTGGCGACCCCTGTAGCAGTGGTACTCTCTTGTGAAATCACTCTACAAAATAATTTTTTTGCTATATTACTTTCTTTGCAGTCATCTGATTGCAAAAAAATTCACACAGTAGATGCACTCTAGCGTAAGCCAAATCAAAAAAATATTTTGATGGAGAAATTAGCATAGAGCTGCTAGCTATGGTAATTTTTGTCAGTTTTTTCTGAGAGTTGCTAACATTAAATTTGAAAATTATAATGATCTTGTAGAGAAAGTAGACAAACCATGTATCAATTTCAAAAAGTTTGATTTTTTGTGGAAGGTAAAAGAGCAACACAGCCTCCTATTATAACTTCCAACGCAATCATTGGATCGAAACAATATTTACAGGGTCAGTTGACCTCAACGCGGAGCAAATTTGATATACTTTTTGCTATGGTGCTTTAAAAAGGCTGTGATAAAAAGGCATGACGGTAATAAGGAGCACGTTCGGCAGAACACAGATTCAAAATCGACACGATTCCTCTGCTTCCTTCCCATGTCCTAGATTTCCCCCACTTTTTTGGACTAAAATTCAACAGCCGACTGATTGGTGTACTATTGTAATCACACGTAAATTTAAATGTGCACTTCAGCAAGAAATTTTCGAACTATGGTATGATAAGATATATTAGTTATTTACTAATGTTCGAAGAACATTAGTATTAAAATCGCTTCGCCGAAAATTCGTCATATATATATATATATATATATATATATATATATATATATATATATATATATATATATATATATATATATATATATATATATATATATATATATATATAGATATATATATATATATATATATATATATATATATATATCAGCAAAATGATTAAGAGAGATAATCTCTGGAGTGGCCGATCCGATTGAGTTGAAATTTTTGGAGAACATAGATGTATATAACAGGTAGGTCCATGACTTGCTAGAATTCAGATATCTTAAACCTTTTGGCGGCGGCGGGCATTTAATTTTTATAATGTTCTGGTTTTGTGAGCGGAAGGCTTCTTCAACGCTATGGCAGTGGCCCATTGGTCACGAAAGAAAGGTGCTACTTTTTTCACAAAGCATGTCTTCTTTTTTGCAAATACGAGGGGGACCCAAAAAACCGGAATTTCATCATAATTTCTTTATATCTTAATATTTTTACACCAAATTTTGATCACCTTCAAAGTATTTTCCATTGACCACGACGCACTTCTGCAAACGATTCTTCCATTGTTCAAACCAGTTTTTAAATTCACTTATTGGGATGTCCTTTAGGCCTTCCAGCGATTTTTGTATTACCTCCTCCACAGTGGCAAAACGTTTTTCTTTCATATCCTTTTTTGAGTCTGGGGAACAAAATCAAGTCACAGGGGGCTAAATCCGGTGAGTATGGCTGGAAAATCGGTGTTATACCGGTTTTGGTCCAAAACTGCTTTACGGAGAGGGCGGTGTGGGCTGGCGCATTGTCATGATGTAAAAACCAGTCGCCTGTGCCCCATAGATCTGCCCTTTTCTTTCGGAAACTCTACCGCAATCTTTTGAAAACCTTCAAGTAGAACATCTGGTTGACAGTTTGATCCGGGGGAGCGAGCTCCGCGTGCACAACACCTCTGCAATTGAAGAAACAAATGAGCATTGTTTCGATGTTTGACTTCACTTGGCGAGCTATTTTGGTACGAGGAAAAGTGGGAATCTTCCATTGGCTTGATTGCTGCTTTGTTTTAGGGTCGTATCCACAGCACCACGATTCATCATCAGTAATTATCTTGGAAAAAAGTTCAGGATCCTCTTCGAGCTGATTTTGAAGCTCAAAACATGCTTGAAGTCAACGCTCTTTTTGCTCGTCTGTGGCTGCAATCCTTCTCATGTGCAAATCTTTGGAATGATTCCTCTGAATTGAGCTCCATGACATTCCAGACATCATACAAAGTTGATCAATAGTTCAGCGACCGTCTCCACAAACAAAGGCAATGATTTTGTCGACGTTTTCGTCAGTTCTTGACGTTGAGGGGCGTGTTGAACGGGGTTGGACTTCACTTGACATTTCTCCATATTTAAAACGTAAAAACCACTCGTAAACTCTGTTCTTACTGAGGGCAGCATCCCCATAAGCAGTCTTCAGTATTTGAATAGCTTTCGCGGCCGATTTCCCCAACAGGAAACAAAATTTCACAGTCGCGCGTTGCTCTCGACAGTCTGCAATCACGTTTTCGGCGAAATGGAAAAAGTTGTTTTACTAAAAATATTCTCATGGGCGAACAAATGCACTTACAGTGACACTCTTCGCACAACGACACAGGAAGCGTGGCCCTAACGGAGGCTTGGTGGAACAATGGGTTTCCCACTCTTCCTCCCCACCACAGCCAAATTCCCGTTACTTTTCAGTCCCCCCTCGTATTTCCTAATTTTTGGAAGTATATCGATATGCTGGTTTTTGCGAAAATATGGTGAAATCATGAAAATATAAATAAAAACCACCTCTCGAACCTCGAAGCTGCTGGAAATGGTTATATTCTTCAGTCAATCTGCGAATCAGCTCAAATATTTTTGAATTGAATATTACCCAACAGAATCTTTGTATTCATTCGGCTCTAGAATCATCCTAAAGTCAAATTGAAATGTATTCGCATCATGTAGCTTTGATCAGGCTGAAGAAATTATCTCTGTTTTTGAGTACATGTAGATTCAGCTCACTTAATTCGAACAAACTGGATTAAAAATGATTGAGGGTGAAATTGGAAGTAGGAGCACTATTTACTAGATTTCAGCTCTACACTATACATTGTGACAGCTACGTAAATTTCATGAAAGTCACCACACCACTTAATTGCATTCGAGCCCAGCAACTCGACCATTAAGAACTTCACTTTACTCACCTACGATAAAGTACCATTCTACAAGTACATACAATTTACAGTATGTTAATGTGGAAACAAAAGTAAAACCCAAACTCAAACATCTCGACTGCGACAGAATATTAATCTACATGAGAGCTTAATCGCAACCTGCTGCTGTCGTAAACATTAGTCAGCTCTTATACAGTGGTCTCGTGCAGAAGATATCACGCGACACTGGCGAACCCAAACCCGTCGGCATCTAAATAAACATGTAACCATGTCGCAAGCGTGACATAAAAGACGAACAGTATAAATCGCCATATGTACACTAGACAAGTACAAACATACAACCGTGCACTTACTCGAAGCTATTGGTGAGCATCACAGGCACTCAGGCAAAAATCATAGACACCTCGGCAAACAAATGCATTGGAAAAGCACAAGAAGTTATCAAAATGGCAGTGACAGTCGTATAAATTGAAGGAACACCTATCGTGTTCGGTTGGATGTCAGGGCGCTCCGGTGGTCATTGCTGTATCATGGAATCATAAAATAGCCTGCTCGGGAATGCGATAAGGAGGCAGTTCCTTCATCCCGAACACCCTCAATATGCGACCTCTGATAAATTTACCGATGTGAAACTCAGGTTTAATGTAAGGCTTCAATTACATGGGTATTACGAGCACTCACTGAAAGATATCGGTGATATATTTTTGGGCTCGGAGACTTGTCTTGATGAATTTATCTTGGGTTCTTGTTACGGAGCTTCTTGATGGGACTTGATGGCGAGTCTTTCAAGTGTGCTATGGTTGCTTATCACTGAATGCAAATTAAGTAGCTTTAATGCTTTTAATTGTTGCTTTTAGGGGGGAATTATTACGAAAAGATACCAAGGTAAAGGTGACGGTGTCGGTGACGCCAGATTTCGAAAATGCCAAAAATGATGAGCTAGTGGCGCAAAATCAGAACATCTGGAACTCAGCATTTTTGTTTTTGTTTTCTTTTTTTTTTACCAAGGAACGGAAACAGATGGTGAAAAACTGTATTCTAGTAAAAGATTGTTATTGTACTTTCCCATTCAACACCCTAGTTACATTACTCCTATTTAGTATCCTGCTCAGTTCTCCCATGCGACTTTGAAAATCCACCATAAAATACAAAATCGTAAACAGGTCCGAATCCTGTGACATTCCACGAAAATAATCACTTTTCGCGCAATTACGCACGTTGTCCACCGCTCATATATGCTCAAATAGCTACTCAAAATGAATGAATGCATTGCGCCCAATGCAGCGAGCAGGCAGCGCACAAATTCGGTCCAATCAGGCGACAAGCTGCATAAATTCATTTACGCTTGTCAAAAAAGAAAAGGTTTATAAATCTTCATTTAAGCACTTGTATTAATTCGAATGCGCATGCGAATCCACTGGATCTGTGGGAGGCTTTGGATCGGAGACAACTTGCCACGCTGCACAGGACAGTATTGCATTTACTGCACTAGATGCAACCAGATTGCAACCAAAGCGAACAGGCTCAGAACGGTGGTGGGCAAATTGATGACAATATACAACCAACAGTCCAGGACAACGTCGTCGTCGTAATTCCTCTCGTTGTTGTCGTCATTTTGCATTTCGATTCATTCGTTGCATTTCCGACTTTCTGCTTTCTGTTTTCGAGAGCGTGTTATTCATTTTTTTTTTTGCGTAGCAATTTATCATATTTGTCGTTTTTTATTCGTCGAGGCGAGTGCGAGCACTTGAAATGCAAAATATGTGATCTGTCGCACTTATTATAATTCGCTGTACGTTCTGGCAATATACGTGAAATGTTTTATGTTCAACCTGTAGGATGGAAGTTGAATCTGTTTGGCGAAATGATTTTTTTCATTGGGACATTTTTTTCGAAGACGTTGTTGGGCCGTAGGCTTTTTGATGCTCATGGTGGTCTGATAAAATTAAGGTGATATTTTATTTCGATGACTACTTTATGGTGATAAGATTGATTTATAGCGTTTTAAGAGGAGGTGTTTGGAAATTTCGTGTGTGCATATAAGAAAGCGGCCCACTTGTGATTTTGAATTGGGATTTTTGTGAGATGATTTTTCATTGACCTTTGTCGTTGATTTTGCGGGAAAGAAGTATGCAAAGAATGAAGTTACAGAAATATTGCATTCACAATATTTAGTTTGAGTTTGAAGTTCTGTAATTTTTTATTTCTATATTATCTGAGAGTTAAGTAAGAGCAAGTTAGTACAAATTAATCAAAATAGTTCATAGAAACTAACATGCATATCATAATAAAATATTGGAAGGATCAAAAATAGCCCCAAAAGAGATGGTATTAGAGGAAAACTTTCACGAGCACAACCATTTACCGGAGAAAATCATCAGTTTGGTCTTTCAAAAGAACAAAAATTTACTCCCTTTTGCAAGGAGCTAATGCGACTCCAGAAAATATTGATATATATATGTTTGGACAGATGGTTTGAGTGTCACAGCATTATAGCGATTGATGACTTTTGTCCGGAGTGAGCTTTACAAACATCCTAATAAAGAATGTCATAAGTTGTTACTGATTTGTAATACCCGATTTTTTTTTTAGAGAAATGTGCAATCTGGGCTTTTGGATTTTAGAGCAATCAAGACTTTTATCCTAGACCCCCCACATTGGGCGCTGCTTTATTTTTCTTAATTTGAGGGAAAATATTGAAAATTTCTTGCCAATCATAGCACAAATCACCATCTGGCTCATTGTAAAAGCTGTCCTGAGGCCAGAAAACTTGAAGATCGGAACAGCGAACTAGTGATAGCAACACCGTTTTACATGGTTTCTCTCATGACAGCCACTTTGCGCCGAAAACGAAAAAAAATCCATGAAAATAATTATGTAACCAACTAAATGAAAAAAAATGAAGACTTTATGACTAGTTAAGTAGTAAAACAGAAAAAAAAAGTTTTGAGGGCCTAAATGTAAAGGAAGTTTACTTAGAAGGAACATCAAATTCCAAATGTCTTGCACATGAATTCAATAATTACTTTATAAATATCGGAAAGAACATAGCCCCCGAACTCGAGATAGACCACGATGCATTGTACTTGGAATCCTACACTAATACATTCGAATTACATTTTTACAATATAACAGAATATGGAATAAAAGGAAAAACTGCTCCAGGTAGGGATGAAATAGCTATGGATACTGTTAAAGTAATGAAAAACTACATCACAAAACCTTTAAAACTTCTTTTCGATACATGTTTGAAGCAGGGTAAATTCAATAACATATTCAAACAAACCATAACGATTCCACTATTCAAAACAGGAGATAAAACGCTTATTAGCAACTATAGGCAAGTAGCACTGATATTCTCATTTGCGAAAATATTCGAACGTTATATAAAAAATCGAATCTCGAACTTGTTATAAGTCAACAAATTGATTCCTGATTCTCAATATGGTTTTCGAAAAGGAAAAGCAGTAGATGACGCATTGGACAGCCTTACGCAATACGTATTGGACAATTTCAAAAACAAACGAAAAACGTTAGGATTTTTTTTTTGATTTTTCTAAAGCCTTTCACACAATCTCCCAAGAAAATATTTAAAAAAAATAGGAATTACGAATAAACCTCTACAGCTATTGTCAGACTAGTTGTGCAACATACCACATATAGTTAGACTAAATGGAACAGATAGCGACTCGAAATTGAATACCCTCAAGGTACAGTTCAGTCCCCTTTGCTGTATCTTATATTCGTGATATCCTTCTTCAAATCAAAGAATAATAAAACTAATACACTAGGCTTTGTTGACGACATGGCCATCTTTGTATCAGAACCTCATTGGGAAACATGTAACAGTACAGCTACAGCAACGATGGAAAAAATCATCAAATGGACAAATGACCACTCAATCAAACTCAACCTGAATAAAACAAATTTTTTACCATTTGCCACCAAACAAAATGAACTCCCCTCTAATGACTATGGAATAAAAATTGATACAACAGAAAACGAAATTCAGGTCACAATAAACCTCAAAATAACTTCATCAGCAAGATACTTGGGAATAACTATAGATAGCCACCTAAGGTGAAAAGATCATACAGCTAACTTAAGAGGGTAGTACCGGTGAGAATGCTAAAAAACAGCCTAATTTTCAATATTTTTTTTCACCTCCTATATTTTGTATAAATTTTAAAATTTGCATGGGTAAAATACACGTTTTGAAGATTACAAAAAAAATATTTTTTATTTTTTTCATTTTTCTATTTATTTATAGAGGGCGCCAAAGTTGACGTCTCGAAAAATGCCTCATCATACTGTGGACAAATAATCTCAGGAATGAAGAATCTGAAACAAAAAAACCAAACCGCATTTTAAAGATGAATGTTTCTTACGTAGTAATCTACCACAATATTTTTAAAAAAAATGATCAAAAAACATTGACGTTTGTTTGAAAATATTTTTCGAAAAATCGTTATTTCTTTCACTTTGTTTCGCTTGCCAATTTTTTTTGGGTTAACTTTTGGCGTATATTGTGGTAGATTACCACACAAGATATTTGAATAAAGTAGTGCACCAAATTTGACTTAAATCGGTTCAGCCAATCCGGAGAATAAGTGTCCGCAGTTTGAAAAAAACGTCATTTCGAGAAAAACGCGTTTAAAGTTTTTTTTTCATTTATTTATTGAATATAATTAAAAAAATATGTTTTTATTACCTACAATTGCTCAGTTTGCAACCGCTGGACCATACATAAGTATTCTTGAGTCCACATAAGCCAGTTGCTCTTGCAGTTGGGCAGTTTTTTTTGGCCAAACGCGCTTCCTTTGCCGCTTTTTCTGCCTGAGTTATGCGCTCTTCGTCTTTGTTTTTCGCAGTAGTTAAAAGCAGCGGTCTGCCGTAAACTGCCGTAACTTCTTTATTTTTGTGAATATCTTAATAAAATTTTGAGACATGATTTCTGAAGGCATAATAAATTAAAAAATGCAAAAAACAAAAGACCGATTTTTTCAAAATTACAACCGGTACTAACCCCTTAAATAATAAACTAAAACAACTCGTTTACATCTTTTCCAAATTGAAACGAATAGTAAAATTTGAAGACATAAAAATGACAAATAATACCTTATTCCAGTCAGTACTCGCATACGGCATTATTGTATGGGATGGAGCATTTGACGCTCACTTGAAACACTTGCAGATAACACAAAACGGAGTACTAAAAACAATTGCAGGTGTTCCCCAGACTTATCCTTCAAATCAAATATATACACACTCAGAAAAATGTCATTTAATAGAATCAAATTTAAATCAAAAGTTGAAATCACTTTGAAATAAAAAGCGAATCTTATTTGATCAAAAAATCAAAAATTTTCAAATATGATTTGGCGCCATATACGTTTCGTTTTAATTCAATGATGAAAAATTTTGATTTGAAAATCCAATTTTTGATAATGAAGTTGAACTTTTGATTTAAAGTGATTCTAAAAAAGTGTTAAGTGGTGAAATTTTTCTGAGTGCACTTACAAGCACACTTAACCTAAAAAGTTTATACACTCTAAAATTACTGACGTATAATGTGATTAAAAAGAATATACTCACATCTTTAACCCGCACTGCAAATACGAGACAGAGAGATATTTGTGTGACAAATACAACTCTAGAACACAAACAATTCATGTATATTGCTCCACGACTATAAAATGGACTCCCAAACCATTTGAGGGAGCTATCAGGGAATGTCCAGGCATTCAAGAGACAGCTAAAACTACATTTATAAAGAACGCAGACACCTGACCAACTTGACCCCGACTGAGAATAACACGATGAATTACCCCTATATCAATAGACATTACATAAAATAGCAATTCTGATATTGTTTTTCTTATTCAACAATCGAACTTACCTAACTTTTCAACACCCTCTAATAAATTTGAATGTATTCTGTGTGACCCTGTATGTGAACTCCTATTTACCAAACCCCGATCACTCTCATCTATATCGATTAGACTATAAGATTATAAGTAACTTAGTATCTACACTAATTATCTACATATAAAATACTAAGCTTAAGAAAAACTATTGTAAAATTATTCTTCCCTCCATACCACAGGGCTAGCTTATTTTGGAAGGAGTAAAATAACACAAATAAATGAAAAATGAAAATATTGCATTCCAACTGATCACTGCTTTGCAGAAGTATTTAATACAAAGCAAATGTTCAGAAATCAGGTATATTTATTCTATAATCGCTGCTAGAAGCACACAATCAGATGTTCAAGAAATTCAAATCCAACATTCAGATTGAAAACAATTTGCAAAAATAATTACTGAATTTCACTTCAATTCAAAACCATTTGCCATTCACTTGTCATTTCAGCAGATCATCCCACTCATAAAATCAAACTGCACTAAGCATTCATGCTATCATCTTTGTAAAATCAAAGCTATATCTGTTCGATTATCCGCCAAGCATAATATCGTTATTAGTTGTATGTTCCTCGATCCATTTAAAATCCATTGCAGTCACTTTGCATTAATCCCGGCCTAGACTCGATCCGATGTTTCAACGGTGCCGACTCGCCAGATTCAACCGTTCGTCGTCCATGTTTCGCTGACAGGTTAATGTTGTCCTGATCGTCAATCGCGTGATGTTGATCTAATTTTCCATATCAACTGAACGAGTACAAGCAATTTGTAAGAGATCTTTCTTTTCGTTCCGATGATGGCGAATGAAGGACAATACGTACTATCGGATCACTTGTAGCAAGTTAAGTACATTAAATGACTCTATAAATGGCACGGTCAATGTTTTTCATAATT
This sequence comes from Nemotelus nigrinus, assembly GCA_947369275.1. Taxonomy (NCBI): domain Eukaryota; kingdom Metazoa; phylum Arthropoda; class Insecta; order Diptera; family Stratiomyidae; genus Nemotelus; species Nemotelus nigrinus. The sequence goes on along the minus strand of OX376375.1, from coordinate 29,498,345 downwards.
TTCTTCGCTCGAATGGTAGTAGAGCGAAGGCGGACGTCGTCGGGCTTTTTGATGATGTTGTGTTTTGTGCGGTTGCTCGAGTTTTCTGTTGCATTCTTGAAATGGAACAAGGAATCGTGTCAAATTGGTGAAGATAATGGTGAGATCTGTTGTTAAATTGCATTTTCTGATATTTAGAGATTTTTAATTGAATCTGAAGATATTTGATATTGTGGTCCATACTGAAAATTATTTAAGACCTAACAAATTAGTTTAGATTTTATTCTCAAGAAATGCCCAGCATAGAAGCAGAAATTCATATTGAAATTCGGTTGACTAGGTTTATAGCAGAGAAATGCACCCAAAGAGCTAATTGCTAAAAGTTACCTACAGTGCAGATTTTTATCGAAATTATTTTCCATAATTATTTAGGTATTTTTTAGTATACACATAAAAGTAATTCCACGATAACCCTTGTTGGGTCTAGAGGTTGAAACTGGTAGAGAGCTTCATTCAAAAATTTACAATCAATGTGAAGATGAGTATCCAGTGATTAGTTTTTTCGAGTTTTTTTATTTTGATCAATTTATACCATAAAGGACTTGTTTTATGATAATATCGATTAGTACAGTTTTAAATTATACTAAATTTGCTACAATTTGAGATCAGAAGCGTCTTTGTAGACCCGAAAGTTTTCAAGATACAACATTTCAAAGTTTATCGCTTTTTTAAAATTTTTAGACTTTTAGCAAAAAATAATATAAAATACTAATTTTAGTAACAAAAATATAATAAAACACATATAATGTTATAAAAGAGTGTACATAAAAGATTCCATCAACATAAGGGTATTTTTGTAAGGGAAAGATAATGTTCAGGTGCGAGAACTGTTGCCGATTGTTGCCACTGCACTTTTCTCCCACCACTCCACTCCTCTCCCACCACTCTACTCCTCTCCCACCACTTCACTCCTCTCCTACCACTCCACTCCTCTCCTACCACTCCAAATCACTTTGGCCAAAAATTTATATTTCTATATATATATATATATATATATATATATATATATATATATATATATATATATATATATATATATATATATATATATATATATATATATATATATATATATATATATATATATATATATATATGTATATCAATATATATCATCAAAAAATTTCAGTGAAAAAATCTCAGGAACGCACCATCCGATTGAACTGAAATTTTCAGAATACATTGGTGTATATGCAGAATAGTTCCAGGTCTCTAAAAAAGCCAATAACCTTTAACCCTTTGGCGCTGGCGGCCATTTTAGTGATATTTTAAATATACCTATTATTCTTTCAAAAAATAACTTTTCCAAAAATAAAGTTTATATAATGAATTCTGAACGTGTTTTTAATGTGGATATGGTAAGTTCTTTTGAAATTTTTAACTTTATGTGTGCGCTAGGCGCCTAAACTGAGATTGGGAAAATTTGAAAATTTTTGAATTGTGATTACTTTTTACTAGATCATCAGATCATTATGAAACTTACAGCACATGTTAATGTTGTTAAGTTGCATGCTGGCATACTTGTCTGATGAACGTACTGGCAACCCTGTAGCTACTGAAGGCACTGAAAGTGAAAACATTCAAACCATCGAATCTCCTAAAAAATGTCCGTTTCTTACAATAAAAACAAACTTTTATACAAATCTTATGCTTTGCCTACGCAGTCAAAGAAAAACTTTGGAAATTTAATGTCGGAGAAGAACGGTAACCGTTTCCCAATTTACCTATAATTTTAGCATCAAAAAGTTATGTTCACGGGAACTCACGAACCAATAATCAGATGCAGTTGAAATTTACAGAATGCATTGGACTTAAGTAGGATCAAGTCTGATAGAAGCGATTTTGAATTGTGGGCAACTCTGCTCCAGTGGTGCCATCTTGCAAAATTACCAAGTCCTATGTCCCTTTGTCCTATGAATTCTGATTCAGTTACCAGAATTTCATGCAATTGTCATAATAGCTGAATCTTACACTAGGCCGTGTTCGGTAAAAATTTGGTTGAAAAATTCGATTGGTGCTGCTAACTATGATACTTTTTGTGCCTTTGGTTTTGAAAATTCACTCAGGAAAATAAAGCTTTTTCTCCTATAACTTCCAGTGCAGTAATGATATCAATACAGTAGTGATATCAATACAAATTTCAGACCATTAATGGATTCTATTATAGGCATTACTCAGGCCGAATCTGCTTGAAAAGTCAGGATAGAGTTGCCAGCTATTGATGGTTTTGTGTTTATTTGCAATATCTTTATTAAGCGATTTTATCGTAAAATTTTCAAATGGTAATGATATTGTAGTGACAATAAAAATCAAATATAAAGTTTTCGATTATCTGAAAAATTTTGCGGCTGGTAACCCTAAATTTCTTTAAACTCCTATAACTTTGAACGCAGTCATCGGATCGATACGAAATTCGCAGGGTAGGTTAACTTCAACATGAAGCAGATGTGGTATATTTTTGGCTTTGATACTGGCAAAAGGTTTCTAGCATGAGTCGGTAGTGCTATTTATGTATCAATAAATGCTTACAGTTAGTATTCATACCAGAAACATTTATAATGAAAATAAATAACCAATGTTTCAATTCCCAAAGTTCTGAAAATCTTTCGGATCGCAGCCCCAAACAAAAACTTCAGTTACAGTGCTGCAGGCACTGAGCATTTTTCTTCATTAATATTATATGAGATGCTGCTTTCAAAGTTTTGTGAAATAAGCAACTGATAACGAATATAATTAACAAGTGTTTGGCTCTCCATAAACTTAGAAATTCATGCCAGTGGTAATATCTGAAACCTTTTCGCCATATGAGTTATAATGCATCCTTTTTGGTTGTAATAAGCAGCTCGTGTGGTAGAATATGCACTCAAAATCTGCACGATTCTTCTACTGTTCTTCGAACATTAGTGTTTCTAGCGGTTCAGGTGCGCTAGAGTTTTTTAATTTCTTTATTAACTTATCGTAGGTAGTGTATTTTGCTTCTGCAGAAATACTCTACCGAATAGAAAACAAGATAAATCGCTTTGTCTGAGCGCAGCATAAATTTTTTTAGTGATACATGAAGCATGCCCACATGTTTTTTTTTTCAGTGCTTTCAGTAGAATGGACAAACTATTATTTTAATTTTTTAAAGCTATCAAGCAGTATTACAATCGATAATAATTTATGAGAATGTATTTGCATATATGTAAATTCATCTATCATTATTTATCGGCTCTTGTGACCCAATTTGGTTCGCTCACCACTAATTAATTCAATTAATTTACAATCAAATTTGATGCAGATACCATCGAGTCCTAAAATCCTATCACCATTTATACTACCTTATCACGAAACCTAATTGCAATAATTCGATCTGAATAGAGTTCACAGCTATCCATATATGCACTTCCGCTAGTCGAACATGCATGCAAACATGTAACTTTCCCAACAATAGTCGTCCATTCAAATGAATCCATGAATAAATCACGTTCACTGGAGCTCGGTAGAGATCCATGTTATTAATTATCACCAAAAGATGTTTTTTCAGTTGGCGATCGATCGGTCCAAACGCAGCACTTCCTATCTCAGCGTAGAACCTTTAGGCCGCCATCCAATCTATCTGAGCCTACTGGCTACCGATGAAAACTCTCAGCCAGGTATTCACTGACCGAGCATGGCCAGCGAGCCCTGAGCGAAAATTGTATGGGAAAATCGTGTCGTGATTCCATTGCTAGCGTGGTGGAGGAAAACTTCCGTTGATTACTAGTGAAATGTTTGTTATGTCGCTTCGAGTCTCGATATGGTTAATTGGTGGTTTTTGATTTTAATTTTCGAAATTGGTAGCGGCAATAAGTCAGGTCTGGGCAGGTACACAGATAGATATTAGAGTAGTAGAAAACTGCGACGAGGATGACTTTGTACGCTAGCAAAGAATCTTTGTTACGTCGAGGTGAAGTTTAAGGTGCAATCGCAGTGCTATGCAAACGTTACACACTCTACACGTTGATATGCCGGGAATCTTAAGGTAATTAACTACCTGTTCCATTTTAAGAAAATTATCCGAAGCGTTCGAGCTTGGAGTCGGAGTTCGACGAACTAATGAAGTACCGTATATGGTGAAGGGTCAGCGCAGAGTAGCGATGCAAAAGCAAAATGTTGGATTGCAAATCACGACAAAATCCGAAGAGAAATGATGATGATGATGAGGATGATGGTGCAGAGTTCGTTGGTTAGGTCGAGCCATTTAGGGACAATATTGTCCAGATTAGTATTTCGGAGTAGAAGTAAGGAATGGAAATGATGTTTGATTAGGTGGAAAAAAGTGTTGAATGCTCAGATTCTATATTGGATTTGAAAATATATATTTTCTTTTTCTTCAATAACCTTTAATTTGCAGTAAATTTGCAAGCTGTTTCGCCGTCTGTTTTCCTCTGTTATATTAAGTTTGAAAGTTTGCCAACAGTCCTGAAAGATGAGGTTCTACATATTTTCATTGTTTTTGCAGAAGGGTATTAGACCTTCGGCACAGGTAGTAAAGAAATTGAAAATCAAAAGAGCAAAAAAAAATTTAGGAAAAATACAAGCGAAGTAATAGGCACCTTGAAATCACTGGTTGAAAATGGCAAGAGGCTAGAGCCATGGATCTCAGATGAAAGCTTAAAAACTCTCACAGAAGCTCGTCAGAAACCATAGATGGAGCTCAGTGATAGTGTCGTCGTCGTCGTCGTAGCACTACAGCCCCTCTCGAGCCTTGGCTTCTCGCAGGTGATGCCTCCAGTTGTCTCGGTCCAATGACCGCGTCCACCAATTTCGAAAGCCGAGCAGCTTTGCGCAGTCTTCGTCGACAGAGTCAGACCAGCGTTTTCTGGGTTTTCCCACTGGTTTCGACCCTCGGCCCTTCTGTCGAATACCTTCTTAGGTACTCGATGCTCGTCCATTCGTTGCGCGTGACCAGCCCATTGCAGCTTCCGCAGTTTGATTATTGTAGTAACCTCTGGCTCATGAAAAACCTCGTACAACTCGTGGTTGTACCTTATCCGCCATTGGCCGCACTGTTGTTTAGCTCCAATTATACGCCTGAGGACCCGTCTTTTGAAGGCGTTCAACATATTTGCGGATGCTTGGGTAAGGGTCCAAGTTTCACATTCATAGCACAACACAGTTCTGATTATTGATTTGTAAACTTGGAGCTTCGTCTTCCTGTGTATGCAGCTGGTCTTCAGTAGGGCCAGAACGGAGTAGAAAGTTTTATTAGCGAGCTTTATTCTCCGTTTAATTTCATCAGTTTCACTGCCTTTCGTTGTCAATTTGGAGCCCAAGTATATAAATTTGTCCACATACTCTAAATTATATTCGTCCAGAATTATATTTCGTCTAATGGAGGTCTTATTTCTTGTTTGCGTCTGATTGATCTTCATGTCTACTTCTTTGGCTTCCTGGTCAACTTTCAACAGGAGTTCTTTGGCGGATGTGAAGGAACGTGACAAGATGTTAATGTCATCCGCGTAGGACACCAATTGGTTCGACTTATATAGAAGCGTACCCCCTGTGTCGACAGGAATCTTCCTTATCACGTACTCTAGTGCTAGGTTGAACAGCAGAGAGGCCAACCCATCGCCTTGCTTTAGTTCGACATTTGTGTCAAAGGCGTCAGTCAGACTGTTGTTGATTCTGACTTGTGATGCTGTTGACGTCATCGTCATTTTGGTCAGTCGGACTAGTTTTGCCGGGATGCCGAAGTATAGCATTATTTTGTACGGTACATTTCGGTCAATACTGTCATATGCTTGTTTAAAATCCACGAAAATCTGGTGGACGTCGATGCTAAATTCCCAGCATTTTTCAAGCACTTGCTTGACTGTGAAGAGCTGATTCGCAGTTGATCGATCAGACCTAAAGCCTCCTTGGTACTAATTAATATTAATATTTTCGTCAGTATCTTATAGGGCGTACAAAGTAGCGATATGCCTCTGTAGTTTTCGCACCGAAGTTTATCTCCTTTTTTGTGGATAGGGCATATAATGGATTTACACCACTCCTGCGATATTTTTCTTGACCCCAGATGTGCTGGATCAATTTGTGGATGGCTTTTATAGGGCAGCTTCCACCGTACTTGATTAGCTCAACCGGAATCTCGTCAATGCCCGGCGCTTTATTGTTTTTCTGGCTTTTTATGGCAGAATTGACTTCTTCCAGCGTTGGAGGTACGATCTGGACTTTGTCAGAGACGTCTATTGGCTCTGATATTATTGAGCCCTGTGCAAGATTAAGGAGTTCTTTGAAATAGCAGGCCCACCTCTCTTTAATCTGGCTATCTTCGGCGATGTTATTGCCGATTTCGTCTTTACAGAGTGTCATCTTGGGCTGGTATCCGCGTCTTAAACATTTCACTACCTTGTAAGCTTGCCTAGTTTTGTTGCTCGCCAGATTTTCGTCAATGCTCTTTAATTGCTCGTCATAATATTTTCGTTTCTTACATCTAATGATCTTATTTGCTACTCGTTGGAGGTTTTCATATTTTTCTCTCTTCGTCCTGCTGTTCCTTTCAAGGAACTGTTTATATGCCTGATTTTTCTTGTTCAACGCATCCTGGCATTCGTTGTTAAACCAGTTATTTTTTTGCGCCGAGCTTCATAAAACCACTTGATTGCTGTCTTCATCTCCATCCAGACCTCGTCAGCCGGCCTCACAACGTTATTTTGTAGGATTAGTTTCAAGAGTTTTAAGGAAGCTTTCTGCTACTGGCGCTGTTTGGAGCTTTTCTAAGTAGTGATCCGAGTCACAATTTGCTCCTCGAAACGTCCGAACGTCAAGTATGCTGGAAGCCCATCTCCGCTGAATAAGGACATGGTCAATTTGGTTAAAGGTATTGCCATCTGATGATGCCCATGTTCTTTTGTGGATGCGTCGATGTGGTAAGCATGTCGAACTTATGACTATACCCCTACTACATGCAAAGTCAATCAGACGTTGGCCGTTGTCGTTAGTTGCATCGTGGAGACTGTGCCCTCCAGTTGTTCCCCGATGTACTTCTTCATTTCTGACTTTGGCATTGAAGTCGCCGAGTATTATTTTGACTTAGTTTGAGGGCAATGAGTCGAATAGCCTTTTCAAGTGGTTATAGAATGCGTCTTTCGTTTCCTCGTCTTTTTCTTCTGTCGGGGCGTGAACGTTTATCAGCCATATTTTAAAGAATAGTGTGACACCCGAAAAATTTTCCAATGCATTAGTCTGAGAAGACCGTGAAAGAGATCAAGTGTGTTTGACTGCGCTATGTAGCTATCTCACTTAATCTTTTCTTTGAATGAATTGGAATGAACAGATAAAAGTCATTATAGTAACCAATGATTAGCTGCTATTACAGAGATGTTTTTTTGCATAGCTTCTTCGAATAAGACTTGAAACAACTAGATATTTCCAAAAACATCATCATTGGCTGGTTAGATCAGATGAGATATATGTCAACTCATGAGGTCAATAAAGATGCCATTCTGCAAAATGCTTGTGCAGATTCTTAAAAAGATTTTTAAAAAATTCAATTCTGAATCCAACAAACACATGCATCGATGCAAGCATATAATCGAAAAGCTTTCCAAATATTCTCGAAATCCCCAATCACTTTAATTCCGTTAAATTTCCCAAAATATCATCATAATCATTTGTTTGATTATTCTTTCTCATTGAACAGGTCATGCTCAGAAACCCAAGTGAAGAAAATTATCAGTTGACCTATTTGTTTAACTCATCGTACAAATTTCGTAAAAATATCAACAAAAGGTAATCAAATTCAGTAATAAAATCACAGATGTTTTGAGTCTCATGGAACTGAGATAGCTTATTATTTACAGTGCTTGAATTATCTGTATTTCTAAATTTCGTGGAGCGCTTTTGGCAAAATATTAGCAAAGCGATGTGATAAGCTGAACACAAATATTTACGTTTGTTAAAATATTTACTTTTTTTCGAGCAAATTTTTATGAGAGTAACGGGTGTGCTGAAAGATATTTTATACGATTTAAATCTTGATGAAATAGTTAGTAAGTCGATTTGAATCTTCATGTTGCTTGTAATTAAGTTTATGACATATGGAGACGTGCAAGTCTATTCAATTAATTTTTACTTAATTAATTCTTTATTTGGTATTTTTTAGTTTCGTGAATTTTTTTGCTGTTTTTGGGTAAAAATTTTAAAAAAATTTACCGTAGTACTTAACTGATTATCTTATTTCAATAAAAAAAACTGCATTGTAGCCAAATCGGGTTCTAAAAATTTAGCACCCAACGTGGGCGAATCGTGAGCATTTTCTGATTTGGGTGAATTAATTCAACAGTCAAGCGATAAATTGAACGAGAAGTCATTCAAATCTCAGAATAGGTTAATTCAATAGTAAATGTATTTAATTCTTGCTGTATGATTTTTAGGATGAATAGATTCCACTTTTAGATAAGTAAAAAAACACTGTTTCACATCTCATGTATATAACAAATAATGTAAAATATATTATCAAATGCTGCTCCACCCTATGCAAAATAAATACTAGCAAGTCCAAACCTGTTCAAAACAGTCTTCCAATTCAGTTCTTAAAGTGCTTTCAATCCTTCAACACGTTCTCCCCCAGCCATTATGTGGACACTGATCTTATTAATTATATCTTTCCTCCCCATCATCATTCTTCAGTTTTTCAAATGGAAATTCAAGTACTGGGAAAAACGACATGTTCCAGCTTTACCTCCAACCATTCCATATGGAAACTATAGAGGCATCGGAAAATCCAAACACCTACACGAGTTACTGGATGAAGCCTACTTCGCATTCAAAGGCCAATCACCTGTGGCCGGGATCTATTTCTTCTTCAGCCCGATAGCCGTTCCGACAGATCTCGATTTCATCAAAAATATCCTCATCAAGGACTTCAACTCGTTCCACGATCGATGGTTCTACTACAACGAAAAAATCGATCCGTTGTCAGCAAACATGTTTGCTCTGTACGGTGATAAGTGGAAAATTATCCGGGCCAAGTTGACACCGACTTTCACTTCGGGGAAAATGAAATTCATGTTTCCGACTGTTGTTGATATTTCCGATCGGTTAGTGAAAACTATGTCCACAGAATTGAAACTAGGCTCGGAAATGGAAATGAAAGATATTCTGGCTCGTTTCACTACTGATGTCATTGGCGAATGTGCGTTCGGGATCGAGTGCAATACGTTGGGAAATTCAAGTGCAGAGTTTCGAAAGTACGGAAAAATCGCTTTGGGTGCTCCTAGACATTCGCGAGTGGTAGTTCATGCGTTGAAACAGTTCCCAGAAATAGCGGCGAAATTACGAATGAAAATTATTCGCGATGATGTCACGGAGTTTTTTATACGAATCGTACGGGAAACGGTCGAATATCGTGAAAAGCACAATATTCGACGAAATGATTTCATGGATTTGTTAATCGAATTGAAAAATACGAGTAACGAGAAGGGGGAGGAAAATCTGACGCTGGAAGAAATCACGGCTCAAGTGTTCTTATTTTTTATTGCTGGTTTCGAAACTTCATCGACGACTTTGACTTTTGCGCTCTATGAGCTGGCGCTGGGCCAGGCGGTTCAGACAAAGGCTCGCGAGGAGATTAACTCTGTACTGAAGAAGTATGATGGGATGGTGACGTATGAAGCGTTGATGGAAATGCAGTATGTGAATAACATTATAAGTGGTTAGTGAAATTGAAATTTCACTAGATAGTTTGGGTAGCGCCTAATTTTTGAATTTCAGAAACTCTAAGAAAATATCCACCGATGCACACAATCACACGCCAAGCCACACAAGAATATCGAGTTCCCGATACGGATATTATTCTAGAGAAGGGAACCACCATTTTTATTCCAGTCTACCCTATTCACCATGATCCTGCAATATATCCTGATCCAGAATTTTTCAATCCTGACCGATTCAGTCCGGAGGAGGAGAAGCGACGACATCCGATGTCGTATCTGGCTTTTGGTGAAGGTCCTCGTAACTGTATTGGGTTGAGATTCGGGCGCATGGAAACAAAGATAGCTTTAGTTGATTTGCTGAGGAATTTCCGGTTTACAAAGAGTGATAGAACAAAAGAGTTGGTTTTTGACAAAAAATTGAGCTTACTAGCAACGGAAGGTGGAATGTACTTGAATGTCGAGAAGTTGAATGTAATATGAAAATTGTATGTTGTTTTGTTAATTTTTATTGAACTAAAGTATACTCTACGGAAAATGTAGTGTTTATTTATGTTTTTATTTGTTGACTACTTTGGTTGTTGATTATTAATAGTTGATTACTTTAGTTAAGTTGTTGCACTTAAAATGGCTGTTATGGTCAAGTTCTAATTTTTAGAACCCACGGACTAATCAATTGCCAAGCAATAAGCAATAATCTTAACTCTCGAAGACATAATAGAGTTCAGTTTGAAGTTACAGCCTTTGAGGTGGTGTGCAATGATTGCCGTGTTGAGGCTTGACTGAATATGATGTATGGAATTCCAGCGAGGTTTGAGGTTTACACCGAGGTATTTTACGGGTTTGAAAGAGTGATTGCATCGTCATTAATAATGATTTCATGTGCTTGTCGTCAGCTCTGAAAAATATCAGTTCACTTTTGCTGGTATTTACTTCTAAGCCCCATTTAGCATAATATGCAATTAGTTAGCTCGCGGATCTTTGTAGCACCGCAGTTACAAAGTGCTAGCTATGCTGCGAGTTCCAGAAGAAGAGGTCATTGACGCAAACATTAAATGTAACACCTGTAGTAGAATCGTTTGAGTTTCCTGAGATGTCTGCGGTGAAAACGTTGAAATTTGAACTTAGAAAATGATCAACGATCTTGATTATCCATGTTGAAAAACTAAAATTGATCTTTTATTAAAAGGAGGCCTTCAATCCAAATGGAGTTGAAGTCCTTCTGTAGATCAATCAGACTAACACCTAAAACTCTCTTGTTCTGGATGTTATCCTCAACTGCTCTTTGAAAAGTCATCAAAGCGTCGGCCGTTGAGTCATCATCATCATCATCGGCGCTACAACCGAGATCCGGTCCTAGCCTAGATGTTCTGCCTACCGGAGGCTACCGAACTTTATCTTAGTAATTATATCTGCTTCCAGGTATATAGCGTACAACTCATGGTTGTAGCGTCTCCAGAATCACTCTCCTTCACGTATGGGGCCAATGATTCTCCACAAGACTTTCCTCTCGAACCCGGCTAAGAGATCACAGCTCCTTTTACTGAATACCCAAGTTTCGGATCCATACGTGAGTCGTGGCAAGACCATGGTCTTGTACAATTGACTCAAGGTAGTTGAAAGATGACACTACTTCAAACTTATGCTCAACTACCTAGGTTTGACCTAGCTCCAGATGTTCTTGCCACCAGATGCCACCGTGTACTAAGTTTTTCTTTCATTTATGTGCAGCACCAGTTTTTGTACCGCTCCCTCGATCTGGATGAAAGGTTCTCGTACAGTTAGTTCTGATCTTCCAATTATGTCGAGATCATCTGCATAAGCCAGTATCTGGCAGGACTTGGTGGCGATAGTTCCTCTTGTTGACGTATTCTCAGATTGCTTTCTCTAACGTCATGTTAAAGAGGAGGCAGGCCCGACCATCCGCTTGTCGGAGCCCACTGAAGATATTGAATGGTCTTGTCAGTTTGTTGGGGATGCCGAATTCTCTCATGGTCTTATACAGTTTGACCCTGGCTATTCTATAATAGGTGGCCTTAAAGTCTTTAAGTGGAGTGTTGAATTCCAGAAAATTTTGCATCGGCTGCCGTTGAGTGTTTTGCTTTAAAGTCGAATTATCCTCCGGGTATGATGTGGTTCATATTTATGATGTGATTTAGATGTTTTTGAATGACTCTTTCAAGTAGATTCAGATTTAAGAAAACAGAAATTGGATGGGCGTTGAAGACACTGCAAGGTCATGACGCTTTTTGAGATAGGGAATATTTTCGGGCGCTTCCTTGCAAGCAATGGGAAAATAACCAATGTTAATGCAAGAGTTAAAACAATTGAAGAAGTGCTCAAAGAAACAGGTAGGAAGCATTTAAAAATCAAATTAGATATTTTACCTTCTCCAGAAGATATTTTTACACCAGAGTTAGTGCTTTATTCACAACGGTATCTTGGCCTTTATGGTTTATAGCAGGATTTCTAAGACTGAACCTAGATAGAATCAAGAGGCAAAATTAAGATCAGAGCTATGCTTCTCACCACAATTGGTGAGAGAGGAAACAGCAGCAATAGTATCTGTAGTCGCTTTATAATCAGAAAGTGAGCTACCGTTAGAAGTGAAATTACTTCTAAATTTTTTACGGTCTATAATTTTATTCGTTTCCTGAAACTTACCTACTTGCTACTACTTTTTGGAGACGTTCTTCGAATTTTTTTATTGATTAGGAGGATGTTGATGCCTCTAATCAAAGCAGAAGTGCACCTATATTGGTTACTATCCGTGTTGAGATGTCTGTGGTAGCTTCGTGTAAGACGACTTAAAGTTTCCGCTTATTATGGGGCTTAATCATATGGTGATTTAAATCACAAAAAGCAAAGATTGAAAGTTTTTTTTTGAGACCGACGACGTGATTTGATTGAGTTTATCGAGAGCCTCGTCAATTTCCTGTGATCAAAGATTTCTGGAGCTGTCAAACACGGGGCTCTGAATATGCGTTGCATATTGCTCCCAGTTAACTCTATCGTAGCCAATGAATATCTACTGATTACCCTCTCGTTATAACATACATAAGTGGATCAATTGATGATCTAAATCAGCGTGGACTTGGCATTTGCATGTGCCGAATCGTGGAAGAGAACTTATCAGGCTCGCGAAGGCAAGAAAAGTCATTAATTGACGAAGGTCGACGAAAAGTAAGTTCTTGAGACCTGCATTCTGCGCCAGATATGGCCTTATGGCCACGTCATATACGTTGTCGATGCGGTTACCCCAAGATTGCGAGCAAGCATTGAAATCACCCCCAAAGGTTACCAGGCTAAGTGAAGATGTCCCCACTATACAATCGGAGTCCTGAACCAGCACAGAACCACGGAGACAATGATGGGCATAGATGCCAACAAATACACTTTAATTGTTTGCTAGTTGAAACATAGCTCTCTTTTTCTTTCTCTCTCTCAAATCTGACTGACATATTACTGGTCGATCTAAAGGGTGTAGTGCGGTTTATCAAAGGAAGCAGATGGTTTCCTGACATTAGTGACTTTTTTTTTTCGTCGTTGGAAGGTGGAAATCTTCTAGAAGATGCTTCAAGGCTCCTACCCTAGAACATGCCGGATTTTTACCGACTAAAACCACCTCCTTCTTCTTCCACACTTCCCACGGGACTACTTATTCAGCACTACTTCGCGGGGGTGGATCAGCCATTAGCTGCTACTAAGTATCTTTTCTTCTTCCTTCTTTCTGTCCCTTTCCGCGTCACGCAGTTTGCGGTGAATATTTTTAAGAGTTTTTTCAACGGCATTCCACGCAGTTTGGGATTTCAGCATGCAGTTTACGATGTTTACCGCAGATATCCTTGTGCCTAGTTCCGTCTCTAGGCTACTTCTACATACATCAAAGCGGGGACAGGTGAACATAACGTGTTCCGCATCCTCGGGTACATTTTTGCAGGCTGGACAGTCCGGTGAGGTGTCGAGTCCAAAGCGGTGCAGATAATACCGATAGCCGCCATGTCCGCTCAAGAATTGGGTTAGGTCATAGCTTGTTTCTCCGTAGCTTCTTGAAGCCCATTGCGCAACGTTGGGGATTAATTTGTACGTCCAACGCCCGTTTTGCGCTTCTTCTCAGTTACTTTGACATAAGCGCATTGACACTAGTCTTTGAATCTCCCGCGTGCTTGCTGTCCGTGCTTCGTTTTTATAGAGTCGAAGCGCTTCATCCGCAATAATTTCGATGGGCAGCATACTGGCTATAACACACGTTGCCTCATAGGACGTTGTTCGAAATGCGCAGCAAGTTCGAAGTGCAATCAGTCAGTATGCTGCTTGCATTTTTCGGCGATTCGATTTTTATGTGTATCGCTGGTGCCCACACTGGTGCTGCGTACATTAGAATAGAGGTCACCACTCTTGAAATCAAAAGCCTTCGGCTTTGCTTCGGGCCGCCAATATTGGGTAGCATTCTAGCGAGTGCTGAACCGACAACGGATGCCTTCTTACCAGCTTTCTCCAGATGAGGTTTGAAGTGACACATTAGTGACTTGGAAAGAGACAATAACTGTGGCATCACAACTCGCCTTTTTCGATCGACCTAAGTTTTTATGTTTGTATCTTCCAGCGACAGGTAGTGTATTTTAGTCATAATAAAAAAAATCACAACTCACCTGCCGACAATCATCAAAAAGGAAATGAACATTCTAACTCCAACGATCACCTACTTAGATATTAGGTCAATTTCAACATATCTAACGGTTCACCTTACCGTCACGAAATATCTCACAGCCAAGCAGAACAGCTAATCTAATAACCACCTACCATCGCATCCCATCATGCCACTGTCGAATATCAATTTAAAGCGAATTCTCATGGGCAGCATGATAAAACTGTAACATTTCCTTCAACTCCTACATCACGCATCGACTCAATCGAACGGAATCGTTTGTCTGTCCGTGCGTCCACCCGTCGTTGCGTCCGTCCGGTCCAAATCTAAAAAAGAAAAATGCAATCTAATTTCGATTAATGAAAGGCGCACTTGTAACAATTACAATTTTGAGTATTTTATAAACACCAACGAATTAGTGCAACGTTCCATCGAAATAATGAAGCAGCAATCGAACTCACCGTATTCATATTGGCGATGATGTTGAGGAGTTTGATGAACAATGACGTCTGCCACTCCCAGAAGGAGAAATTTCGATATGTCGACGTTGCGAACTAATCAAATGATGGACGTATCGATGGCAACCTGTAGCGTTTCGCTGGCCTGGCCATGTCTTGTGCTATTAAGTCATATTATTCCGATTATTTCGATTATGACATAACACATTTTTCGCTGTGATGAAAACGACGTCGACGTCGACGTCGACGAAAGAACTTATCTGTGGTTCATCGCACAAATGCCAACGTGAACCTGTCGGGTTGCGGCGCTAGGCGTTTTGTCGAGTCATCGATTGAAATAATCCACACCTACATTCCGATCAGGAGGTCGTGCTGGTCGCGATTTTTCCATTGGCACAAGGCGCTACGTATGAAATTTCGCAATTACGAAACTTGATGTTACAAATCATCCTTTCATAAATACCTAATTTCAATTTGATGTTTTTTTTGCGATGAGGTTCAGACTAGGCCAAGCTGAAATGTAATATTGATTTTTTATGTTGTTTTTTTTTTAAGGAAAAATTGTGAAATTTTCGACAGTTTGATTGGAAAAGCTGATGGTTGTGATGTGGGAGGTATGTGTTAATCAATCTATTAAGGTTATGATACTCTGGTATCGTAGGTCTGTCGACAGGAAGTTATTTTAATCAAACTTGATTGAGTTTATCGATTTTAAAAGCTCAATTACTTACCGAGATATATTTATTTTATATAATATGATAGAAATGGTCCATGTTTCACAGCCATAGCCCAACATAGGTTTTATTATTAATTGATAGACTTGGAGATTTGCTTCTTGCTTATTCAGCTAGTCCTCAGTACATTTGTGTATAATTTTTTTATTTTCAACCACCTAATACAGCAGAAATATTCCAATTTGTGTATATATATATATAGTAAGCTCAATTTTTTTTTGTTTTTTTTCCGTTTTTTTCTGGTTTTTTTTTTTTGGGGGGGGGGGGGGGGTCGTTAGCTTAGCTGGCTAACACGTCAGTCCAAAGCAGCTATCTACTGGCCGCGTGTTTGAATCCCGCCGTGCCCATGGCTGTATTTGTTCGTCTTGTGTTGTCTTAACAGTCGGTGACTGGGCATAATACCAGCGCTCCATTAATTAAGTGTCACACGAAAGCTTTAGTAGCGACTAGGCATAACACTAGCGCTTTAGAAAATAAGAAATAAATGTGGCACTTAAAAGAATAATGGAATAATTGATATGGGCTTCTCCCATATGTGTCTCCCTACCGCCACCACTAAGCATTCGCTTCAAAGGGCAATCCCCTGAGCTTTGGCATTATCATAAAAAAAAAACAAAAACAAGGAACGGGCGAACCTCTGTTGGACGAATTCTAAGGAATTTATAATATACCTACAATGAGGACAACACACTTAATAATAATATTCAAGAATATTGTGAACACAAGATAGAAAAAGATGCACAGAGGCAGAAATGCTTTTAAAAGGTTTTGAGGATCTGAGAACAAAGCCCGATAAATGAATAGCCGTGGTGATAATGCGCGTAATGTGCTGGTCAAATCTAAGGTTCTTGTCGAATATGGCGCCAAGATCTTAGAATTTTTTGTCCACACCTAGAAGAGATCCAGGAATATGATCAGCGAGCGCACAGGGAAATTTTCTATAGATAAAAAAAATATCTGATGTGATGACATTTCGAGCCATTTGGAGCCAGAAAATCGGTACACCAGATACTGAGTGCTAGTGCTGCCAATGATTTTTTTTCCGAAAATTCCAAATGTGATTGTATTTAATGCTAAATAATCTCAGATCCGGCGAAATCACAATGCTAAATAATGCTTTCTTGTTTCATCAAAATAAACATAGCTCGATTTGAAAAAAGTATATGAGTTTCCGGGAACTTTCCCGGACGCGCTGAAATTTGCGCCTGTAATATCTTTACAAAAAAAGACGATCTATGTAATCACATATCCATTTTATTGCTATCTGTTTTTTTCTTCAAAAACAATGGCGAAAGGTGTCAAATCAAATTTATTATCAATTCTAAATAAAATTCACTTTTTTCAGTTTGGTTTTGTGTCAGGAAAATCCACTGAAGTTGCTTTACTAAAATTTTGTGACGAAACTCACAGTGTTCTTAACAAGTCCAAAATTCGGGCCGCTTTATTCATTGATACCCCTAAAGCTTTCGATTTGATAGATCATTCCATCTAACTGCAAAAACTTCATAGTGCAGTACGAGGTCATACTCTTGATTGGTTTCATTCCTTTCTTCGCAATCGTAGGAAGAAAGTTAGAATAAATACAACTTTAGTTGTGATACGACCATAAATATTGGATTACCTCAAGGCTCGGCTCTGTCTCCAGTTTTATTTCTAAACTTTAATAACTCACTCTTATGTCATGACATCAACGTCAAAATTAAAGCTGTTGCAGTTGACGCTGCCAGGTTCTATTCGAACTGTTAAAATATATAGATATATTAAAATTAGACACGATCTAGAAATTCTAAGATGTTGGTTCAAATAAAGATTAAAGCATAAGACGAAATATAAGATATGAATCTGATTTTCAACGCTCCAATCTGTTTAAAGTATATTATTTCACCTATGAGCGATAAAAACGGAGTTTTCATTTGTATGTCTTGAATGCGAACTGTTCTCCAAACTGTTTCATCATAGAAATAGCTGATAGTTTTAACTATTTGGGAGTTGTCGTTGAAACCAAATTTAATTGAAGAGAGCACGTTCTGCATTTGAATAAATATTTTGGCAACTTGGTTCTACTGCTACTGTCCTTTTTCAGTTACAAAATTAGTCTACAACGGTTTGTTTCAATCAAAACGACAAAATAGTTTATGCTGTTGGGGTGGTATTTGACT
Source organism: Nemotelus nigrinus (assembly GCA_947369275.1). Taxonomy (NCBI): domain Eukaryota; kingdom Metazoa; phylum Arthropoda; class Insecta; order Diptera; family Stratiomyidae; genus Nemotelus; species Nemotelus nigrinus. The sequence continues at coordinate 29,480,630 of OX376375.1, read as the reverse complement.
AAATTGATTGTTAAAAATTGAACACCGCAGAGTTCTAGGTTTTAATCTATTTAAATGACTAGGAACACTTCCGTTAAGACACTAATATTTTTTTTAAAGGTTTTAATAATATTTTTCTAGAATCCAGGCTATAAAGTACTTAGAGTATGCTTCAATTAACGTACGGGTGAATACCAGAAACTTAATGGCTGTTTTCGTTTATAATAAATCACACTTTAGCCGCTTTTACAGCATCGTTGCCCCCAGTTTATTTCACATTTTGTTGTCAATTATTAGATGTGAATCTAGAAAAAGTGTTTTCAAAAAAAAGTTAAATCATGTCTTTTAGATATTGAAAGGCTGTTATTTCCACTAGTTTAAACATTTCGCGTCTTCTTTTGAATATTAAGACTTGTTGTTTCTTGTTCGCCGTCCTTTAATTTTTTTTCATTTGTTTTTAACCCATTGGTTACCCACCATTAATTATCAAATCATGGTTTCTTTTATATTACCCCATACTTGTGCAAGTGCTCTTTATATTTCATCTGCATTTTCTAATAGCAATTCAAGCCTTATATTTTATCATTTTTATGATGTGGGTTTTGAGCATGCTCGTGCTTTTAAGTTATGGGATTTTTTTTTGCTTTTCTTCGCTACCTGTTAGTTCATGCACTTGAAATATAGATTATAATTAAAGATTAAAATTTATATTTCAAGATGATTCTATATCTATAACAACCCCATCAGTTATATCTAATTCTTCTTGTCATATGTAAAGCTCATTCGTATCAATATTTTTCAAAATACCATTTGTTTATAGTTCAAAACAGCAATTCTTTCAATTGACAATTAATTCATTTTTTTTCTTCTTTGACAAACACATTTTCATTTTTCTTAAGCCTACATTGATTTTGATATTTTTGATTTGTATCGAGTTGTGTGGAGAGTAGTGGAATGTATGTGAGGTAAGTCGTCCTGTGTTTTTGTATCCACAACTCTTAACATATTGTTGTCATCAGCGTTCAAAAGGCAATATGAATAAAAAGTAGAAACAGCAGACGATCAAGAATGGAACCTTGCGGAGCCCAGGGATTGGGTGATAGGGAGATGAAAAAAAAGAAATTGACAGTGAATACTCAGACGCGATCATGTACTTACGAAGAAAACCAGGAAAGAAAGGTGTCTGAGAATCCAGAGCCCTCCAGTATCAAGAGCAGTAATTGAAAGCGATAGAAAAATTGGCGAATAATATATCTGCTTGCTTTTGTTAATCCAAGGCAGATGCAACAGTATTAGTAAACGACAAAACGTTAGAAACCTACCAAACTGCTCGACCTAATCGCCCTCTGGTGTTAAAATTTCCCGGCTGGGGTGCATCGAGCCGTGATGATCTTGCGCTAGGAAGGTTTGGACTTGAATATACAGCTTGTTATATACAATACGTTCGAGATGTTTACTAAAGCATGGAAGAAAGGATACTTATAGGGCGATAATTGGAAATGCAAGCACAATCACCCAACTTGTGTACTAGGAAATGTTTGCGATTTTCCATTGCGTCGGAAAAACTCCAGTGGCAAGGTTAAAGTTAAAAAAATTGGTTACTGGAGCACATGAGGAAGAGGATATACATTGGTAATATCATCAGAGCCACAACAAGTGCTATAGTATTATCGTGGCGAAGCGTTAAGGATTGTATTTCCAACTGGTTGATGCAAAGTAAGGATGAAATACGATGGAAGGAAATCAGAAGGTTATACGAGGGAGGTACTGAAAATAAGTGGATATGCATCGTAAGATGACCCCAGAGAGGAATCTTTAAAATTTATGGGTGGCATTAGCCACGTTCAGCCTCCGGAAGAAAAAAATCAGCTGACTGAATGTATTTCAAAAGTCATACCCCGGAGGTTTGCTTTAAGGAAGTTAAAACGGAGGGGTCTTAATTTTTTTTTAAACGAGCGAGATTTCAATTGAAAGTGGAGCGTGATGAAGTCATAGAGAGGTTCGGATGGTTCGTGGTGGAGAGGTTCGAAAGAACAAGGTCTAAAATTATGTTATTCATATTGAGGACAGTTTTTTTTATTGCGAGAGGGAACATAAAAATAGAAATGACTTGATTACTAGAAATATGCTATTGCTTTACGAAATTAACGAAAAAGAGGATTCAATTTCACATGATACAGATAGAAATCTCAACACATGAACCAAGTGCTGGTTGAAAAGCGATCTTTTAGGCAGCTGGAAGTACGGCAAAGAAACATTTATACACTGACACAGGACTGGTGCAGGGAATAGAAGCAGAGGCAAGAATTAGGAAGCTAGAGAAAATTAAGACTATCCGAACTACTGTACATCCAACAGGAAGATATATAGTCGGAACGGAGGAGAATACTTTATTAGCGAGCTGTTTTCTTAGTTTTATTTCCTCAGTTTCATCACATTCTGTCGTCAATTTCGCACCTTAGTACATAAACTCGTTCACATTTTTAAAATCATATTCGTTAAGGGCTATGCTGAAACACTTTCGTCAATGGCACTTCAGGTATCTAAAAAATAATCATTATTAGAGTCCTTCATACCAAACGTATACTTGAAATGTCACCATACTCACCAAAGTTATTTTCAAATCAAAACTCGTGAATCTCGATCAGATGGAAAAACAATTATCATTCACTTGCATTTATGGACGAAAGTACAAAAACAAAAGTAACCTTCACACAAAACATTCTTAACTCTTCCAATGCAATTCAACCCGGTTTGGTATGTTTGCAGTAGCAGAAGTAAAAAAAAAACAATCTTCAGAAACTATCTCATGACTTTATTCTCAATGCGCAATTCCAAGCCAGGTTTCGATTCAATTATAGCCGAATACTCCACGTTTTGTTACTACATTTTTCTTGATCTTGCCATCAATGAAGCAGGTCAGTCTGACGTGTGTAAGATGCCACACCACCAGCCAATCGAACGGATAACCTTGTCTCACCGCAAAAACCTGTTACCCACTTTTCGATAACAAAATGTACCAGCAGCTTTAGTACAAAACAACCAACAATTTCGAAATTATGCTTATTTTTAAATTTACTGACCACTATTAAATCATGGCCCCAAAAACTGCCCGCTGATAACACTATAACCCGGTACTCTTATCTTGTCTGTTTCTTTGAAATTCGAAAATCGAGAGTGTAGTACGTGCTCGAGTACACCGGGCATGATGGTGGCTTGGCTAGTGGAACTTATCTCCGTCATGTTGGCAAAGGCGCGGCGTCAAAATAATGTTCGATATATATTTAGTATGTCTCGTTCGGATGGCGACGGCCCCGGCACCGTATTTCACAGGGGAGATGCGACGAAATCGAATCGCAGAACAGTAGCGACCGGTCGTAATAGCATCCGATAATTGAAAAATGGCATCGTCACGATCTCGTTTTTAAGTGATTTCTTTTAGGCAAATCGTGGACCCGAAAGAACATTGTTGCGAAAATTTATATTGACAGAGCAAGAGATTATTTGGAATCAGTAGCGTTGCTAGAGTAGCACCAGCCAACCAAAAACTCAGTCATATTTCGGGCGATCGACAATAAATTTTGAGCCTTACGGAAGTGATCACCACAACCAGTAGATCGGGTGAACTTTGATTTATTGAATTCAGTAGCTGAATGAGATTATCGTTACGAAGGCGGATCGGGATTATAAAACCCTATTATGCAGATCAGATTTATGAGAATCAGCTTTTTCGATTGCGATGATGATGGCGATGGTAATAGTGATGATGATGATGACATCGTTGTGATATGCTGTTGGTAATGTGAAAACAGTTGAATTAATAAATATTGCAGGGAAATATTTGATGTGATTAGATTGTTTTTTGTAGAATATTCCATTTGTAAACGTTTTTGATTTGAGATTTGTTTATTTAAACTCTTGCCAACCTTGACAGAATTAAATCTATTGGGTTTTAAATTTGTTTGACTGGTCAGTTTATTTATTATTTATTTGAATGAATGACATGAGATAATTCGAGCTAAAAGATTTAGTTAAAAATAATGAGAAAAGAGAGAAGAAGCACTCCAAAAATTAAGAAAAACAAAATATAATGCAGCCTCTTCAACTCTGATTAAATTGCATAACCCTACCAAAACATTCATCTCGAAAATATTAACACGCAATCAAAATCGATACGAAAACAATCAAAGAATCCGGTCCATGTAACTTCAAAACATATCAGCTTACATTCATAATTAATGATTGCGTTTACTCAATTATAAAACTGTGCTTCGAGGACCTTTTGCTTCAAACCAACCGGAGCACCGTAAGCCAGGCGCAAACGATCCGCAACAGAATAAGACGCGGAATTGTTTTGAGTTCGAAACAGAAGCAAGTTGTTAACATACGGAAACTCCTTGTCGCAGCAGGAAACCTCACAAGCATGAAATTCGGATAGCTGTCTGCCAGTTTGCAAGTTTACTTCATTAATTTCATGCGCAGGCGAGTTGGCGTCTTCATATTAATGATCTACCATTAAGCACTTACAAGCTGCTATAAATAAAATGTTGGCCAGTTCGCGTGTGGCCACAATCAGTTTAATTTCGCAAAATGAATTCGAGTTTAATTGCTCGATGTGAATCAGTCAGCTGGCCTTGTAGATGTGGATTGGACGTTCTATAGGTGACCCGTTTTGGGGTTGGTTGTGTAGATACGTTTTGTAACTAAGAAGAGCAAAATGGACTGGATATTAGCAGCCATTAGAGGCATTTCATATGAGAGGCAAAGCGATGCTTACCTTTATGTGGAGCTAAATTTTTCTCTTGAGGAATGTTAACACATATTATTATGCAAACAGAAGCTTCTGAGCAGAAAATCAAATTGATTAAGAACATATCAAAGTAGCATAAACAATAACAAGATCACTATCGGTTTTATTATTATTATTTAAAAAATGATAAAACCATACTAATACATTAAACCCCAACTGCCAGTACAAGCACCTGCAAAAGCCTACCAGCAATCGAATTTATTCTCTTCAGCCACCGTACTCCAGATTATCTAAACACTATTTTACAATATGACTACTATTTTTCGAATAACCTTGTCGATTTGAACCATCCTAAAAATTTTCACTTCCCTCTAAGTCCGTTTCGATATCTTGACACCACATACAAGTCATAGTTCCATCGCCGAACGAACGAAACTCGAGACCATTATTAAGGAATTTGTCGCCAGGCAAACATCAAACCGCCACGTCGCAAAACTATCTATACAAGGAACTAATTGATTTATTACTGTCGACATGCAGCGACAGAAAGATTAAAATCCCTGAAATCGTATAGTTCGGCATAATGAATTGATTAGTGCATAATTGGACGCGGTAGCAGTTTATCACTGGCTTGAATAAAATTGTTACACTTGCTATGGACAAGCAACTCTCCAATATGCTCGATGCTGATTCTGAAGCTAGTTCGGGGTGTCTGAGCCGGGAAACAGGTTATAAATTTCTTCTGATAAATGTTTATCGGATGAAGTTGATATTAATCGTATTTCAAATTCTATTTATAGTCTGAGCTTATGTTTCCTGTTATTGTTAGGTCTCGAAAGTTTAAAACATGGCATGATTAAGTTAAGATGATTCGATTTTATCAAAAACTCGATGTTTGATTGAATGAAGAAAAAAATTAGCAAGCACGGTTATTTTGCGACATGTGCCCACGCTGGGCGCTAAAATTTTTTCACAATTTCCAGGAGTCATAGGCTATTATTTCTAGGTTTCAACACAATTTGAAAACAAAAATACATAATATGCCACCATTTAATTCTTCTTACGACTATAGCACACCACAAAACTCAATACAACCAACACCAGCCTAAAAAAAATACATACACCCGGCCGAATATTGATTCGAAGCGCTCAATTTCAATGACTCGATTCCATCTAAAAATCTGCACCCATATCATTGTAATATCTCATGTAACCTGTCATTTCAAATTCAATTTTCGCCACCCAGACGATCTCACGGATCTTTCGGCAATCTCTAATCTTTAATTCGATCGATTAGCTTTTTACTTAAACGTTTGTCGGATAAATGTACATTGTCTCGTGTTTTTCAATAATCACGATATGCTCGCCTGTTAAGCAGATCAATCCTAATTTGGAAATGAATGGTTCTGCTCGAGCACGATGTGATGGCAACAGGTAAAAATTTCACCTTACAAACAAACAAAACGGAGCTTACTTAGTACGTGTAAAAGATAGATAGGACGATTCCAATGACTGTTTGAAATTGTTTTTTGGTAGTTTGCAGAGCAAGCGATTTAGAAGGAAATTGTTTGAAGTTATGAAAAGAGTAGTAGAGTTTGGGGTTTTTTAGCTTAATGACAAAGAGCTTGTTTTTTGTTTGTATAGCTCAATGACAAAATGAAAATAAAAAGGGAGAAATAAACATAAAATTAAAAAAAAATCAAGCATCCTTAACCAAAAAATCAGTTTGTAATTTTCTAAAAACTCAGATAAAAATCTAACTAAAAATTAACTTTAAAACTATCGAAAGGCTTCAATATCAAACATAAATTAAAAAAAAATAATTCTAAAATACTCAATATCCACCCCGATCTGACTCTTTCTTAGACCATTTCGCTTTTTAAAATCCAATCTAACACGCTAAATTTCATCTGAAATGCACGCATGTGCCCCGATACCGTCAAATAGCCTATGAATATCACGAAAATCGTCAAGATCAACGAGATCATCTTCACTTTTAAATTATATAAACAATCTTTAGATTGAAATCAACACACTTCGAATTCGAATTAGGTAAAAATCGTGCGATGATCGATTTATCTTTTACCTGAGCTTGCGATCAACTCGAGTCTAGTAGTGTTGAATACACGACAGAAATACGATTTGATCTCGTGATTTGGTCAGGTACGGATCAGGTTGATCACGGTCGATGATCAGGCAAACCTACATGCAAATTCAGATTCGCACGCCTTAATACGATTAGAAATTTCGAAAATGTTAAAGAGCAAGTCGTACGGTTTTTTTTTCTTAATTGGCAATAAGAAAATGCTAAATTTCACTTGTGTTTCGGGAGAATTGGTTAGCTTTTGAAAGTTGACTAGACTACCGTGACATTATCTTCATGTCCGGTGATGAGGCTCATGCAATGGTAACTAATTTGGAAAGATTTTTAATGTTTTTTTTGAATGATATGCATACGTTGCTTAAATTTTTCGTAGTTTCGAAAGTAAATATAGCGATGTGGAACAGGAATCGATTGGCACAACATTTTGGGAGTTAATACTCAAAACTGATGTGGAAGTTCAGAGTGGCTGATAAGTATTGCTACATGAAGAAACTCAAAACACTTTTTGTTGAATCCATATAATTTAAATTTTCTTTATTCATTTGAAAAATAAATCATTTTATTAAGTTTTTAAAAATAGTTAAATTTTAATGACCCCAACGCTCAGTGACGCATGTGTGATATCTTATCAAAAAGTTTTCACTTCTGCCTGGAGGGTTGCAACGGGAATCGTCTCAATTATTGTTCGAACGGATTAAATCATTCAAATTTGTTGGTTTTGTTTGCAATATTATTTATAAATTTGTAATAACCTCGAAAGAAAAAAATCAGGCACATTAAGATCAGACGAACGGAATGTGGAGTTTCTGGAAATCACTTGATTGGGAAATTTTCGCTGTCAAAACGAGTCTGTTAAAACAGTCCCGGTTATGTAAAAAGTCGCACCATCTTATTGAAACCAAACCATTTTGAAATGAATTTGCCTTCGGCGTAGTTCTCGAAAATAAAACTCTTACAACATCTTAAAGTAACGCTTTTCATTGATCGTAACTGTAAGACCGTTTTCTTCAAAAAAATAAGAGCCGACAATGCAGCTTGAAGAAACTGCACACCACTTTGTGACTCGAAGTGAATTCAACCTAGTCTCATAGAGTACCTGCGGATTAGAGTCACTCCATATTTGACAATTTAGTTTGTTAATACTGCCGTTTGGATCCAAATGTGCCTCGTTTAAATAAAAATGCAGTTGAAGATGTTTTCGTCCTCTCCCAAAATTTGATTGAACTTCTGGTAAAATTCAAAGCAAGTCGGCAAATCTGCTGCCGTCAGCTTCATTGTTAGTTGAATTCTATAAGAAAATAGCTGTAAATCTTTGATAGATTATTATTTTGTTATCTTTATTTGAAAATAGCTGTAAATCTAGAACTGTCTGCAGTACACATTCGAGCAGATAAGCTCCTTGTGGAAACTTTAGGATTGCTTTGTATGGCAGTAGCTACAGCAGCGATAGTTCCCTGCATCCGAACTGAGGGATCTCGATAGCTGAGTTGGACGAGTTACTTAATAAATATTATTCTATTTTAGACAGAATAATTACCGAAACAATATTCATGGTCAACTTCCGACCCAGCATTTGTTTTGACTGGTTTTCTATGCAGTTAAAAAAACTTATTCAGAAGAAAAAATTTGCTCATTTAAAATATATAAAAACTATTTTTTTAAATGATTATAATAGTTTCTCTAATTTACGAGCTGACTGTAAACGATTACTTAGATTAGACTCCAATAGTTGTTTTTGCAAATTGGGGTCATCAGTACATGATTTAAATAGTCTTATCGATAAACTATCGTCTTTGGATATTAGTAAGAATGCCGGAACTGATGGGATTCCGCCCGTATTTAAAAAAAAATTGTGCTCTTAATTTGGCCCCAGCACTTCTACATATCTTCAATAGGTCATTAGATTGTGGTCTTTTTCCAAAAATGTAGATCTCAAGCTTTGTTTAAATCTGGGCGGAGATCAGATGTACGAAATTACTGCCCAATTTGTATTCTATCAACAATATCTACAGCTTTCGAAAGTCTTGTAACCGATTACATAACTCTAATTTAAAGGCCTCTACTTCCTCACAATCAGCATGGTTTTTTGAGTAGTAAATCAGTTTCAAATTGAAAAGAATTATCAGAATTATCTTTACAGGTCACTTGAATCTTATCACCAAGATCGTTCTATTTACACAGATTTTAGTAAAGCTTTTGATAAAATTAACTTAAATCTGCTATTGGAAAAGTTGAAAAACTTTTAAAAATTTTATGATTGGTTCTGCGACTACCCACGAGGACGGTCTTTATTAGTTTAAATTTACAATCACTATTCTCATCCATTTTTCCCGATCATCAGGTGTCCCGCAAGGATCATTTCTTGGCTCTCTACTCTTCTTAATTTTTATAAATGATCTCAGCTTAATTTTTCACGATGTTCAATTTTAGCTATTTGCTGATGATTGTAAGATTTTCAAAACTATTGCATCATTAACTGACATTGAAAATTTGCAATTCAATTTAAGGGGGGATATACACCTAGGAGCCGGGGAAAAAGGTCATATTTGTGCATTTTTTTAAGGAAAACTATTTGAAATATCGGATTGGGAGTTTAACTACATAAAAGTATGCACATTCAAAAGTATGTTTAATTTTCTTTATTTAAAAATATAAAAAATATACAAGAATATTGTATGATTCTTGGAACGCCGTAAAAAAAAACCAGCGTTAACGGTACCCACTGGTGTTTCTTCAAAAATTATCTGGAAAAAAAATCGAAAAAGTTTCATAGCCGATTTTGAAAATATCGATTAATGACAAAACGGCAAAGGTTTGAACATGAATAGTGATTTTTGGACCAAATATTAGATATTATTTTGCCTATAAAACAAAAACTAAGTAACGAAAAAAATAAATTCCATCACAAGTACTAGATGATGCTACATGGAATAATTACAAAAAGAATTAAGGCAATCGGTTAATTGATTTTCGAGAAATTTCGGGTACCGGTTTGAAAAACGTGTTTTTAAGTAAAACGCGTTTGAAAATTTGGGACGGAATAAATCATTAAATTTGTCAACTCACATGGAATCATGGCTACCGGGCCCATAGTATAAGTCTTCTACGGTCTGTGGATTATTCATAGCTCCTAAATTTTGTTGCCGATGCCTTATTCGACCTTCTTTCGTCTGTTCTTGCGCTTGCAGCTTCTTGCGCTAACACATTCTAACACATAATTCCTAACACATTCATGACTTCCAACAATGAGGTGAGACCATTGTTGAATGTGCATGTTCCAAGAAATTCTGCAATGTTAACGATTTTGGTCCCGCTGTTCATCGTTTTTGGAGCTATCTTCCAAATACGTTGGTTGAAGCTCTTATTGCAGTTTTGAGTATGTCGACCAACACAGCGTTCCAACAATTTTTCATTGCTGAGGTCTTCGTATACTGGTTTGATGATATCTGACACCATTTTTGGCAATGCTGAATAATCGTGACGAAAATTTTCCAGTTCTCCTTTAACATTCGCTTGTTGCCACTGGCACCACGATTCGGGCCTTTTGGGACAGAAATGAAAGGCTTGCTGTCTGTTGAGCCGTAACGCATAGTTTCTGCCAATAGCTAAGCTATAGTAAATGCTCAGTTTATCTATAAACTTTGCAGTCAATTTGTTTTTGCCGCCGATTCCAGGATTATTTTCTTGCATTCGCGAAGACGGGTTCCCATTCGCTTTTGAACGTGTCCCACGCATTCTTTTTTTGTAATTTCTATATTGTTACCATACGGTTTTGCATTCACTTATCCCGTGTACGTCTTAGAGTCGCCATCCCCGACGTAATTAGTGTACATAACTCCATACTTTTCGACAGATTGTGAAAACAATTCTTTCATGGCGTCTACTTCCATTTTACCTGCCGATTCGTCATGACTGACCTGGCGATTTCCATCTGATTCCATTTCCATTTCGCATATTGCTCAGTATTTTTGTGTTTATTCTAATAGTTACATTCAGCAACTAACATTCTCGTAGCTAACTTTTTCGGCAAAATATCGATTTTTAGGTGGTATTTTCTTCTTGTTCCGATCTTTTGCGAATAAGTCCGGATCGATGAAGTTCTCGAGAACCTTTGTTTCTGATGTCCATTTTACTCAGAATATTTTTTCACAGACGAAAATTCGTTGTAATGCACAGCTGTACCACAAGCCACTGACAAAACGTATATATTTATGGTAAAGAATAACAGCTACATGGCATTTACGTTATACATGGAGCCAAGCTTGCCCAAAAACACAATAGAATCATAAAATAAGTCTATACTTCGTTCACAATATGAAAATACACGTATTGTTCGAAGAGTCACTTGCTGCTACCTACCTGTCGGCTTGGCGCCGCAAAACACGTTTCACTCTCTCGGCTGTAACTAGCTTATTTATAGAAATATTAACTTAGTGTTTCAACCCCCCCCCCCCCCCCCCCCCATATTTTTGAGACCTGAATCTTCAAGAAGATGCAATATAAAATAAATCGATTTTTTCGACCATTCTAGGTGTAAATCTCTCTTTAAACAACTTTTATGATGATTGCGTGAACAACTGCCTAGAGCTAAATATAAAAAAATGTCAATATATCGTCTTTAATAGAAGTAAAGCTTATTACAATTATACATACACAATTGATAATGTTCCATTTAAATATGTTGACAATGTGAAAGTTTTTGGTGTAACTTTCGATACCTTTCTTAGTTTTATACCTCACATAAAAGGGATTGTTAACCAAGCAAATAGAATGTTGGACTTCATTATAAGAAACACTATAGACTTTTACAACTTCAATGCAATAAAAATATTTTATTTTCAGTTTAATCGGATAATCTTTATTCACATAACAATAAGAGTGCGATGGGAGATAAAATATTTGGGAATAGGCTCCAATCTTATTAAAACACTTTACCAGGGTTAAATAAATATAGGTTTGAATTATAATACCTAGTATTATAGGCTGGTATCTTTCAATGAATGCATGTTGCTCTCCTGTTTTTCATTCATAGTATGTAAATTTCGTTAGCAAAGGTCTCGGCTCTAATACCTCTTGGATCGATAGGCAGAAGACATTAATCCAGTGAGCGTAAAGATGACTATGGATTTGTACACATTTTCTACACCGATTCCATCGTCCCAAAAATTTGGGATTTCTGTTTAAAACAAATGGAAATAGTTGACAAGGAAATGAAGAAATTTAGCTAGTAATGCAAAATGAAGGATGAAAGTTTAAAGAGTTGTAAACTAAAAATACAATTGTGAATAATTTTTTTTTGACTTTTGGTAATAACATTTATGGGGACTGATTTTATAAGAGCCAATAAGGAAAACATATTGCATACCAAAGCAATCAGGTCATCATGTCTAGTTTCACTCTGCAAGTAAAACCAAATATCCATTACACAATCCCGAAATTCAAACATTTCACATATCCATTCTTTTCATTTTCAATTAGCTCCACATATCGCAATCCTTCACCATAGACACCATTCATTCAAGCAAACAAGCAATTTTCCGGCAGCCACTTGTACTGTCCGAAACAGATTCTTTCGATAAATCATCGACAAAAGACCTTTTAAGGTCATCCGTCTCGAAAAATCCGATTCAATTCAAATCATAGCATTATGACAAACATTTCAATTTCACTTGTGTTGTACGAAATCCACCAAATGGCTGCTCTTCATTACTCACTCATTGCGTGCTCGCCACAAATCAATCGCGAGTAATCTTAATATGATTTGCGTTAATAAACCGCCATTCAAGTACCGGACAAAAGATGAAACCGAGTTTATTTAATGGTCGTTTCCAGCATGAATAGATCCATGGACTGAATGCCGTCTAAATGGTGTAATTGCTCGAGGAGCAAATATTTTGGTAACAATCGGGCAAGAATGTAAAGTTCATGAGTTCATTGGGTGTTGGTGGCGGGGACAATCGAGAGCAGCTTTGACGATAATTGTAACGGTTGAGTGGCTTATGGCATAATCCTAACTTTCATTTTTCACAATAATCGTCGGCACGCTGTGTGTGTGATTCATAGCCTGAGACTCGTGTGCTTGGTCTGGTCAATCACTGAATTGAATTTCCGAATATTTTGTGGTCCCATTCACTGTTCACATCGATCTTTGCAAATAAACCAACGAGTCAATGTGGCAACGTACAAAACCTACTCAAGATACTTCTGAGTCGCGGACGTTCGCTTGCAGACAGACAGTGGCGGCAGGTTCTTTTCAACAATTGATTCATTCGACAATTCGAACGATTCAATAATACTATCAATTTAACGGAACACTATGAGTGACGACATTGACCTACCTCGAATCAAACAAATGAACCGACTGGCTAATGATAATCTGGTTTGGAGGCGAGTCTAGGGATTTTCGGTTGGTCTCTCACACTTGTGACTGAATGCAAACAAAGCGTATGTGCAGCGATCAAGGTTCGATCTCCTGCATTGAATTCTCACAATTAAATGCAATTTATTAAAGTCTTTGGTCGAATTTATTGTTTCCAGAGCAACATTCATTCAGTTTGCTGTGGCGGGAGCGTTGGTTAACAACAAAATAGATCAATTGTTGGATATGAAGCTTTTTAGGCCGTTGTTATTTGTTGAGAAGACCCTGTACGCGAGGTTCGAGTAATATTTCGAAGCATGCTGAGACGAGGTGGTATCAGATGTATTTTAAGAAATATTCGATTGTATTCGGTTTGTTTATGGTAGCGAGGCATTAATTGATGGCATGATTTGCCTTCCACAGATAAATTGAGTTAGTTTTGAAATTTATATTTGACGTGCTCGAAAGATATGTCCATAAAATTATAAGAAATGATAAACTTTCAGAGCCTTGTCTTGACAAGACTCTTGGATGTCTGACGAAATATAATAATAAGCTTTACAAATCAATAAAAAATAATGTCAACTCTAGCCACCGTATTACAGAAGAATACAATGTAGTGACCAAAAAAATCCATTTTAAGTCTCACGATGCATATGACCGACTTAAACAGGCTAAAAAGCCCCTCTTCAAAGTTTAGTAAAAATGCAATGTCTTCTGCTCTTTAAAAAATCTCCAACCTTGTTTGCTGACACCTTTCAAGAGGTTTTTAGCCCAGCCAGTATTTCATTATGCTTTCAATTCCCAAAAGTAACACTTTTTGCGGAACCATTTCTAGTGATGATATTTTTAAAGTTCTTTTAGAGCTTGCTGTTAACAAAAGCACTGCCTTGACCTGACCATCATCATACGATTTTTCTAATTAAATGTGTTGCACAGTTAATCTCCCCACATCATATCACATTTAACACATCTCTTAGAGCGTCTCTTTCTTCTAGCCACTTTCCATCATATTGTAAATTTTCTTACATCACACCAATATTCAAAAATGGTGATAGATGACCAATTCAAAATTATAGAGGCATTGCTATTTTATCCATTATTATTAAACTATTTGAAAAAATCATTTGGGATATATTATTTCCCTTGGTTGATGCACGACTAAATGAGCAGCAGCATAAATTTAGAAGAAGTCGTTGTACCACTAATCAACTTGAACCCATGTTCTATTCAAAATTGAGAAAGGTGATCAAATTCACGCAGTCTACAGCAAACATTTGACCATCTTGACGACTGAATTTTGATTTCTAAGCAGCAGTTAGGAATCGCAAGGTTCCCTACTAAATTGGCGTTGCTTTACATCCACAACCACGTAAAACATGTGAAATTCCAAGAACTCATCTCTAATGTCGGCTCAGATGTACCCTAAGGTAGCCTTCTTCTTTTTAACAAATTTATATCAGAATTGTCCGAGGTTTTATCTGATATACCCCATTTATTATATGCTGATGACCTCAAAATCTATGATGACATCAAGTTGCCATTAGATGCCAGCTTTTTACTAATGTTCGTCGATTCGGCCAAAAATTCATATTTAAAAATTCATATATATATATATATATATATATATATATATATATATATATATATATATATATATATATATATATATATATATATATATATATATATATATAATATATATATATATATATATATATATATATATATATATATATCATCAAAAAATTTCAGTGAGATAATCTCGAGAACGCGCCATCCGATTGAGTTGAAACTTTCAGGATACATTGATGTATATGCAGAATAGGTCCAGGTTTTACTAAATGTCAATTATTGTTAACCTAACCAGCCGCACCGCAGCCGCACCGCAACCGCACTGCAGCCGCACCGCAACCGCACCGCAACCGCAACCGCACCGCAGCCGCACCGCAACCGCACCGCAACCGCACCGCAACCGCAGCCGCACCGCAGCCGCAACCGCACCGCAACCGCACCGCAACCGCACCGCAACCGCAACCGCATCGCAACCGCACCGCAACCGCACCGCAACCGCACCGCAACCGCAACCGCACCGCAGCCGCACCGCAACCGCACCGCAACCGCACCGCAACCGCTGCCGCACCGCAACCGCACCGCAACCGCACCGCAACCGCAACCGCAGCCGCACCGCAGCCGCACCGCAACCGCACCGCAACCGCACCGCAACCGCACCGCAACCGCAACCGCAGCCGCACCGCAGCCGCACCGCAACCGCACCGCAACCGCACCGCAACCGCACCGCAACCGCACTGCAACCGCACCGCAACCGCACCGCAACCGCAACCGCACCGCAGCCGCACCGCAACCACACCGCAACCGCAACCGCAACCGCACCGCAACCGCACCGCAGCCGCACCGCAACCGCACCGCAACCGCACCGCAACCGCACCGCAACCGCACCGCAGCCGCACCGCAACCGCACCGCAACCGCAACCGCACCGCAGCCGCACCGCAACCGCACCGCAACCGCACCGCAACCGCACCGCAACCGCAACCGCACCGCAGCCGCACCGCAACCGCACCGCAACCGCAGCCGCACCGCAGCCGCACCGCAACCGCACCGCAACCGCACCGCAACCGCACCGCAGCCGCACCGCAACCGCACCGCAACCGCAACCGCACCGCAACCGCAACCGCACCGCAGCCGCACCGCAACCGCACCGCAACCGCAACCGCACCGCAGCCGCACCGCAGCCGCACCGCCACCGCACCGCAGCCGCACCGCAACCGCAGCCGCACCGCAACCGAACCGCAACCGCACCGCAACCGCAACCGCACCGCAGCCGCACCGCAACCGCACCGCAACCGCACCGCAACCGCTGCCGCACCGCAACCGCACCGCAACCGCACCGCAACCGCAACCGCAGCCGCACCGCAGCCGCACCGCAACCGCACCGCAACCGCACCGCAACCGCACCGCAACCGCAACCGCACCGCAACCGCACCGCAACCGCACCGCAACCGCACCGCAGCCGCACCGCAACCGCACCGCAACCGCACCGCAACCGCTGCCGCACCGCAACCGCACCGCAACCGCACCGCAACCGCAACCGCAGCCGCACCGCAGCCGCAACGCAACCGCACCGCAACCGAACCGCACCGCAACCGCAACCGCAGCCGCACCGCAGCCGCACCGCAACCGCACCGCAACCGCACCGCAGCCGCACCGCAACCGCACCGCAACCGCAACCGCACCGCAACCGCACCGCAGCCGCACCGCAACCGCACCGCAACCGCACCGCAACCGCAACCGCACCGCAACCGCACCGCAACCGCAACCGCACCGCAGCCGCACCGCAACCGCACCGCAACCGCACCGCAACCGCAGCCGCACCGCAACCGCACCGCAACCGCACCGCAGCCGCACCGCAACCGCACCGCACCGCACCGCAGCCGCACCGCAACCGCACCGCAACCGCAACCGCACCGCAGCCGCACCGCAACCGCACCGCAACCGCACCGCAACCGCAGCCGCACCGCAACCGCACCGCAACCGCACCGCAACCGCACCGCAACCGCACCGCAACCGCAGCCGCACCGCAGCCGCACCGCAACCGCACCGCAACCGCACCGCAACCGCACCGCAGCCGCACCGCAACCGCACCGCAACCGCAACCGCACCGCAGCCGCACCGCAACCGCACCGCAACCGCAACCGCAACCACAACCGCAACCGCACCGCAGCCGCACCGCAACCGCACCGCAGCCGCACCGCAACCGCACCGCAACCGCACCGCAACCGCACCGCAGCCGCACCGCAACCGCACCGCAACCGCAACCGCAGCCGCACCGCAGCCGCACCGCAGCCGCACCGCCACCGCACCGCAGCCGCACCGCAACCGCACCGCAACCGCACCGCAACCGCACCGCAACCGCAACCGCACCGCAGCCGCACCGCAACCGCACCGCAACCGCACCGCAACCGCTGCCGCACCGCAACCGCACCGCAACCGCACCGCAACCGCAACCGCAGCCGCACTGCAGCCGCACCGCAACCGCACCGCAACCGCACCGCAACCGCACCGCAGCCGCACCGCAACCGCACCGCAACCGCACCGCAACCGCAACCGCACCGCAGCCGCACCGCAACCGCACCGCAACCGCAACCGCAACCGCACCGCAACCGCAACCGCACCGCAGCCGCACCGCAACCGCACCGCAACCGCACCGCAACCGCACCGCAACCGCAACCGCACCGCAACCGCACCGCAACCGCACCGCAACCGCACCGCAACCGCACCGCAACCGCAGCCGCACCGCAACCGCACCGCAGCCGCACCGCAACCGCACCGCAACCGCAACCGCACCGCAACCGCACCGCAGCCGCACCGCAACCGCACCGCAACCGCACCGCAACCGCAACCGCACCGCAACCGCACCGCAACCGCAACCGCACCGCAGCCGCACCGCAACCGCACCGCAACCGCACCGCAACCGCAGCCGCACCGCAACCGCACCGCAACCGCACCGCAACCGCACCGCAGCCGCACCGCAACCGCACCGCACCGCACCGCAGCCGCACCGCAACCGCACCGCAACCGCAACCGCACCGCAGCCGCACCGCAACCGCACCGCAACCGCACCGCAACCGCAGCCGCACCGCAACCGCACCGCAACCGCACCGCAACCGCACCGCAACCGCAACCGCAGCCGCACCGCAGCCGCACCGCAACCGCACCGCAACCGCACCGCAACCGCACCGCAACCGCACTGCAACCGCACCGCAACCGCACCGCAACCGCAACCGCACCGCAGCCGCACCGCAACCACACCGCAACCGCAACCGCAACCGCACCGCAACCGCACCGCAGCCGCACCGCAACCGCACCGCAACCGCACCGCAACCGCACCGCAACCGCACCGCAGCCGCACCGCAGCCGCACCGCAACCGCACCGCAACCGCACCGCAACCGCACCGCAACCGCAACCGCACCGCAGCCGCACCGCAACCGCACCGCAACCGCAGCCGCACCGCAGCCGCACCGCAACCGCACCGCAACCGCACCGCAACCGCACCGCAGCCGCACCGCAACCGCACCGCAGCCGCACCGCAACCGCACCGCAACCGCAACCGCACCGCAGCCGCACCGCAGCCGCACCGCAACCGCACCGCAACCGCACCGCAACCGCACCGCAGCCGCACCGCAACCGCACCGCAACCGCAACCGCACCGCAACCGCAACCGCACCGCAGCCGCACCGCAACCGCACCGCAACCGCAACCGCACCGCAGCCGCACCGCAGCCGCACCGCCACCGCACCGCAGCCGCACCGCAACCGCAGCCGCACCGCAACCGAACCGCAACCGCACCGCAACCGCAACCGCACCGCAGCCGCACCGCAACCGCACCGCAACCGCACCGCAACCGCTGCCGCACCGCAACCGCACCGCAACCGCACCGCAACCGCAACCGCAGCCGCACCGCAGCCGCACCGCAACCGCACCGCAACCGCACCGCAACCGCACCGCAACCGCAACCGCACCGCAACCGCACCGCAACCGCACCGCAACCGCACCGCAACCGCACCGCAGCCGCACCGCAACCGCACCGCAACCGCACCGCAACCGCTGCCGCACCGCAACCGCACCGCAACCGCACCGCAACCGCAACCGCAGCCGCACCGCAGCCGCAACGCAACCGCACCGCAACCGAACCGCACCGCAACCGCAACCGCAGCCGCACCGCAGCCGCACCGCAACCGCACCGCAACCGCACCGCAGCCGCACCGCAACCGCACCGCAACCGCAACCGCACCGCAACCGCACCGCAGCCGCACCGCAACCGCACCGCAACCGCACCGCAACCGCAACCGCACCGCAACCGCACCGCAACCGCAACCGCACCGCAGCCGCACCGCAACCGCACCGCAACCGCACCGCAACCGCAGCCGCACCGCAACCGCACCGCAACCGCACCGCAGCCGCACCGCAACCGCACCGCACCGCACCGCAGCCGCACCGCAACCGCACCGCAACCGCAACCGCACCGCAGCCGCACCGCAACCGCACCGCAACCGCACCGCAACCGCAGCCGCACCGCAACCGCACCGCAACCGCACCGCAACCGCACCGCAACCGCACCGCAACCGCACCGCAACCGCACCGCAACCGCACCGCAGCCGCACCGCAACCGCACCGCAACCGCAACCGCACCGCAGCCGCACCGCAACCGCACCGCAACCGCAACCGCAACCACAACCGCAACCGCACCGCAGCCGCACCGCAACCGCACCGCAGCCGCACCGCAACCGCACCGCAACCGCACCGCAACCGCACCGCAGCCGCACCGCAACCGCACCGCAACCGCAACCGCAGCCGCACCGCAGCCGCACCGCAGCCGCACCGCCACCGCACCGCAGCCGCACCGCAACCGCACCGCAACCGCACCGCAACCGCACCGCAACCGCAACCGCACCGCAGCCGCACCGCAACCGCACCGCAACCGCACCGCAACCGCTGCCGCACCGCAACCGCACCGCAACCGCACCGCAACCGCAACCGCAGCCGCACTGCAGCCGCACCGCAACCGCACCGCAACCGCACCGCAACCGCACCGCAGCCGCACCGCAACCGCACCGCAACCGCACCGCAACCGCAACCGCACCGCAGCCGCACCGCAACCGCACCGCAACCGCAACCGCAACCGCACCGCAACCGCAACCGCACCGCAGCCGCACCGCAACCGCACCGCAACCGCACCGCAACCGCACCGCAACCGCAACCGCACCGCAGCCGCACCGCAACCGCACCGCAACCGCACCGCAACCGCACCGCAACCGCACCGCAACCGCAGCCGCACCGCAACCGCACCGCAGCCGCAACCGCACCGGTTGCGGCTGCGGTGCGGTTGCGGTTGCGGTGTGGTTGCGGTGCGGTTGCGGTGCGGTTGCGGTGCGGCTGCGGTGCGGTTGCGGTGCGATTGCGGTGCGGTTGCGGTGCGGTTGCGGTGCGGCTGCGGTGCGGTTGCGGTGCGGTTGCGGTGCGGTTGCGGTGCGGTTGCGGTGCGGCTGCGGTGCGGTTGCGGTTGCGGTGCGGCTGCGGTGCGGCTGCGGTGCGGTTGCGGTTGCGGTGCGGTTGCGGTGCGGTTGCGGTGCGGCTGCGGTGCGGTTGCGGTGCGGTTGCGGTGCGGGTGCGGTGCGGCTGCGGTGCGGTTGCGGTGCGGTTGCGGTGCGGCTGCGGTGCGGTTGCGGTGCGGTTGCGGTGCGGTTGCGGTGCGGTTGCGGTGCGGTTGCGGTGCGGCTGCGGTGCGGTTGCGGTTGCGGTGCGGTTGCGGTGCGGTTGCGGTGCGGTTGCGGTGCGGTTGCGGTGCGGTTGCGGTGCGGCTGCGGTGCGGTTGCGGTGCGGCTGCGGTGCGGCTGCGGTTGCGGTGCGGTTGCGGTGCGGTTGCGGTGCGGTTGCGGTGCGGCTGCGGTGCGGTTGCGGTGCGGTTGCGGTGCGGTTGCGGTGCGGCTGCGGTGCGGTTGCGGTGCGGTTGCGGTGCGGTTGCGGTGCGGTTGCGGTGCGGCTGCGGTGCGGTTGCGGTGCGGCTGCGGTGCGGCTGCGGTTGCGGTGCGGTTGCGGTGCGGTTGCGGTGCGGTTGCGGTGCGGCTGCGGTGCGGTTGCGGTGCGGTTGCGGTGAGGCTGCGGTGCGGTTGCGGTGCGGCTGCGGTGCGGTTGCGGTGCGGTTGCGGTGCGGTTGCGGTGCGGTTGCGGTGCGGCTGCGGTGCGGTTGCGGTGCGGCTGCGGTGCGGCTGCGGTTGCGGTGCGGTTGCGGTGCGGTTGCGGTGCGGTTGCGGTGCGGCTGCGGTGCGGTTGCGGTGCGGTTGCGGTGCGGTTGCGGTGCGGTTGCGGTGCGGCTGCGGTGCGGTTGCGGTGCGGCTGCGGTGCGGCTGCGGTTGCGGTGCGGTTGCGGTGCGGTTGCGGTGCGGTTGCGGTGCGGCTGCGGTGCGGTTGCGGTGCGGTTGCGGTGAGGCTGCGGTGCGGTTGCGGTGCGGCTGCGGTGCGGTTGCGGTGCGGTTGCGGTGCGGTTGCGGTGCGGTTGCGGTGCGGCTGCGGTGCGGTTGCGGTGCGGTTGCGGTTGCGGTGCGGCTGCGGTGCGGTTGCGGTGCGGTTGCGGTTGCGGTGCGGTTGCGGTGCGGTTGCGGTGCGGTTGCGGTGCGGTTGCGGTGCGGTTGCGGTGCGGCTGCGGTGCGGTTGCGGTGCGGTTGCGGTGCGGCTGCGGTGCGGTTGCGGTGCGGTTGCGGTGCGGCTGCGGTGCGGCTGCGGTTGCGGTGCGGTTGCGGTGCGGTTGCGGTGCGGTTGCGGTGCGGTTGCGGTTGCGGTGCGGTTGCGGTGCGGCTGCGGTGCGGTTGCGGTTGCGGTGCGGTTGCGGTGCGGCTGCGGTGCGGTTGCGGTGCGGTTGCGGTGCGGTTGCGGTGCGGCTGCGGTGCGGCTGCGGTTGCGGTGCGGTTGCAGTGCGGTTGCGGTGCGGTTGCGGTGCGGCTGCAGTTGCGGTGCGGTTGCGGTGCGGTTGCGGTGCGGCTGCGGTGCGGTTGCGGTTGCGGTGCGGTTGCGGTGCGGCTCCGGTGCGGTGCGGTTGCGGTGCGGCTGCGGTGCGGTTGCGGTGCGGTTGCGGTGCGGTTGCGGTGCGGCTGCGGTGCGGCTGCGGTTGCGGTGCAGTTGCGGTGCGGCTGCGGTGCGGTTGCGGTGCGGCTGCGGTGCGGTTGCGGTGCGGTTGCGGTGCGGTTGCGGTGCGGCTGCGGTGCGGCTGCGGTTGCGGTGCGGTTGCGGTGCGGTTGCGGTGCGGTTGCGGTGCGGCTGCGGTGCGGTTGCGGTGCGGTTGCGGTGCGGCTGTGGTGCGGTTGCGGTGCGGTTGCGGTGCGGCTGCGGTGCGGCTGCGGTGCGGCTGCGGTGCGGCTGCGGTGCGGTTACGGTGCGGTTGCGGTGCGGTTGCGGTGCGGCTGCGGTGCGGTTGCGGTGCGGTTGCGGTGCGGCTGCGGTGCGGCTGCGGTTGCGGTGCGGCTGCGGTGCGGTTGCGGTTGCGGTGCGGTTGCGGTGCGGCTGCGGTGCGGCTGCGGTGCGGTTGCGGTTGCGGTGCGGTTGCGGTTGCGGTGCGGTTGCGGTGCGGCTGCGGTGCGGTTGCGGTTGCGGTGCGGTTGCGGTGCGGCTGCGGTGCGGTTGCGGTGCGGTTGCGGTGCGGCTGCGGTGCGGCTGCGGTGCGGTTGCGGTTGCGGTGCGGTTGCGGTGCGGCTGCGGTGCGGTTGCGGTTGCGGTGCGGTTGCGGTGCGGTTGCGGTGCGGTTGCGGTTGCGGTGCGGTTGCGGTGCGGCTGCGGTGCGGCTGCGGTGCGGTTGCGGTGCGGTTGCGGTGCGGTTGCGGTGCGGTTGCGGTGCGGCTGCGGTGCGGCTGCGGTTGCGGTGCAGTTGCGGTGCGGCTGCGGTGCGGTTGCGGTGCGGTTGCGGTGCGGTTGCGGTTGCGGTGCGGTTGCGGTGCGGCTGCGGTGCGGTTGCGGTTGCGGTGCGGTTGCGGTGCGGCTGCGGTGCGGTTGCGGTGCGGTTGCGGTGCGGTTGCGGTGCGGCTGCGGTGCGGCTGCGGTTGCGGTGCGGTTGCAGTGCGGTTGCGGTGCGGTTGCGGTGCGGCTGCAGTTGCGGTGCGGTTGCGGTGCGGTTGCGGTGCGGCTGCGGTGCGGTTGCGGTTGCGGTGCGGTTGCGGTGCGGCTGCGGTGCGGTTGCGGTGCGGTTGCGGTGCGGCTGCGGTGCGGCTGCGGTGCGGTTGCGGTTGCGGTGCGGTTGCGGTGCGGCTGCGGTGCGGTTGCGGTGCGGTTGCGGTGCGGCTGCGGTGCGGCTGCGGTGCGGTTGCGGTTGCGGTGCGGTTGCGGTGCGGCTGCGGTGCGGTTGCGGTTGCGGTGCGGTTGCGGTGCGGTTGCGGTGCGGTTGCGGTTGCGGTGCGGTTGCGGTGCGGCTGCGGTGCGGCTGCGGTGCGGTTGCGGTGCGGTTGCGGTGCGGTTGCGGTGCGGTTGCGGTGCGGTTGCGGTGCGGCTGCGGTGCGGTTGCGGTTGCGGTGCGGTTGCGGTGCGGCTGCGGTGCGGTTGCGGTGCGGTTGCGGTGCGGCTGCGGTGCGGCTGCGGTTGCGGTGCGGCTGCGGTGCGGTTGCGGTTGCGGTGCGGTTGCGGTGCGGCTGCGGTGCGGCTGCGGTGCGGTTGCGGTTGCGGTGCGGTTGCGGTGCGGTTGCGGTGCGGTTGCGGTTGCGGTGCGGTTGCGGTGCGGCTGCGGTGCGGCTGCGGTGCGGTTGCGGTGCAGTTGCGGTGCGGTTGCGGTGCGGTTGCGGTGCGGTTGCGGTGCGGCTGCGGTGCGGTTGCGGTGCGGTTGCGGTGCGGCTGCGGTGTGGTTGCGGTTGCGGTGCGGTTGCGGTGCGGTTGCGGTTTCGGTGCGGTTGCGGTGCGGCTGCGGTGCGGTTGCGTTTGCGGTGCGGTTGCGGTGCGGCTGCGGTGCGGTTGCGGTTGCGGTGCGGTTGCGGTGCGGCTGCGGTGCGGTTGCGGTTGCGGTGCGGTTGCGGTGCGGCTGCGGTGCGGCTGCGGTGCGGTTGCGGTTGCGGTGCGGTTGCGGTGCGGTTGCGGTGCGGTTGCGGTTGCGGTGCGGTTGCGGTGCGGCTGCGGTGCGGCTGCGGTGCGGTTGCGGTGCGGTTGCGGTGCGGTTGCGGTGCGGTTGCGGTGCGGCTGCGGTGCGGTTGCGGTGCGGTTGCGGTGCGGCTGCGGTGTGGTTGCGGTTGCGTTGCGGTTGCGGTTGCGGTTTCGGTGCGGTTGCGGTGCGGCTGCGGTGCGGTTGCGGTTGCGGTGCGGTTGCGGTGCGGCTGCGGTGCGGTTGCGGTTGCGGTGCGGTTGCGGTGCGGCTGCGGTGCGGCTGCAGTGCGGTTGCGGTGCGGTTGCGGTGCGGCTGCGGTGCGGTTGCGGTGCGGTTGCGGTGCGGCTGCGGTGCGGCTGCAGTGCGGCTGCGGTGCGGTTGCGGTGCGGCTGCGGTGCGGTTGCGGTGCGGTTGCGGTGCGGTTGCGGTGCGGTTGCGGTGCGGCTGCGGTGCGGTTGCGGTGCGGTTGCGGTGCGGTTGCGGTGCGGTTGCGGTGCGGTTGCGGTGCGGTTGCGGTGCGGCTGCGGTGCGGCTGCGGTTGCGGTGCGGTTGCGGTGCGGTTGCGGTGCGGTTGCGGTGCGGCTGCGGTGCGGTTGCGGTGCGGTTGCGGTGCGGCTGCGGTGCGGTTGCGGTGCGGTTGCGGTGCGGCTGCGGTGCGGCTGCAGTGCGGCTGCGGTGCGGTTGCGGTGCGGCTGCGGTGCGGTTGCGGTTGCGGTGCGGTTGCGGTGCGGTTGCGGTGCGGCTGCGGTGCGGTTGCGGTGCGGTTGCGGTGCGGTTGCGGTGCGGTTGCGGTGCGGTTGCGGTGCGGTTGCGGTGCGGTTGCGGTGCGGTTGCGGTGCGGTTGCGGTGCGGCTGCGGTGCGGCTGCGGTGCGGTTACGGTGCGGTTGCGGTGCGGCTGCGGTGCGGTTGCGGTGCGGTTGCGGTGCGGCTGCGGTGCGGCTGCGGTTGCGGTGCGGCTGCGGTGCGGTTGCGGTTGCGGTGCGGTTGCGGTGCGGCTGCGGTGCGGCTGCGGTGCGGTTGCGGTGCGGTTGCGGTGCGGTTGCGGTGCGGTTGCGGTGCGGTTGCGGTGCGGTTGCGGTGCGGCTGCGGTGCGGTTGCGGTGCGGTTGCGGTGCGGCTGCGGTGTGGTTGCGGTTGCGGTGCGGCTGCGGTGCGGCTGCGGTGAGACTGCGGTGCGGTTGCGGTGCGGTTGCGGTGCGGCTGCGGTGCGGTTGCGGTGCGGTTGCGGTGCGGTTGCGGTTGCGGTGCGGTTGCGGTGCGGCTGCGGTGCGGCTGCGGTGCGGTTGCATTGCGGCTGCGGTGCGGTTGCGGTGCGGCTGCGGTTCGGTTGAATTTTTGTCGCTTGTAATAATTTTTTAATTCAAAATTAGTTATGCTCTAATATTGCATTCCTGAGTATTGAAAAACAGCTTTAGTAATACCTATCCTAAAGCGAGCGAAGTACCCATACATTTACTTCCAATCATGGGAAGAATAATACCTGCCAGATTAAACGAAGAAGTTGAGAGCAGAAAGTTGATTCCGAAATTTCAATTCGGATTTCGGGAAAAACTCTCTACGGTCCACCAACTTCTAAAAATGAAAGCCCATATGTGGCAAAATTAAATCACCGAATTTCCACGGGTCGAAAAGACATTTGACACGGTCTGGCACAATGGTTTGATTTCGAAACTGATTCAAAATAATATACTCTGGTATATGATTTGTATTATCAGACCTTTTGTAGCAAAAATAACTATTGCTGTTAGAGCTAAAAACCAACTTTCTCGAAAAATAGCAGTCACCGCAGGAATTCCGCAAGGGGTCTTGCCTTTGGTCTTACCTTTTTAATTTGTACGTTGCGGATATTCCTAGTATACCAAGCTGCTAGATTGCTTCGTTTGCAGACGACATAGCTATCTACTGGTCAAGACTAGATATCGCTGTAATACTCAACAACCTCACTTCAGAAGTACAATTAATCCAAAGTCAACCAAATTTAATGCAATAACTGCTAGTAGTAATCCAAACAATATTGTTGAAAAGACGCAAGTCTGAACGCAAATGAATTGGTAGAAGAATACAAAATGCAATGCCTTGCACGTTGATAAATAATTTGATTTGATAATATTGTATTACAAAGGGGAAGAGGTCGAAATGTTGTTGGTTTACTTCAAACTTATTTATTTTTGAATGAATTTTGAATGCGTGTTTATTTTATTATTTTAATTTATTTTAATTGATTTATTATTTAAATGATATGAAAAATCTATTTCTATCCAGCTTCTATTAACAAAATACGATTTTCAAATTGAAACATTTCCCCCTTTTCCTAGCTATAGAAAATCATGATTTTACATTTACAATACAAACAACAATTGCTTCTGAAAAACTACTCCTCCCGTGACTTTCTCGACACTGAAAGAATTCAATAACAATAAGCCCGATTCGTTTTTACAGGATGATTGATCGTTACTATCGCCACGATTTGCCATTTTACCCTGTTTTCCATATTCCATTTTGAAATTTATAAAATACGAAATCCAGACAGGTATTTCTCGAATCACCTATATCACAAGTAAGCGCTCATATTTCCATCCATCGCTAATCTAATCTCGCCATCATAATGCACTTGAATATGCAACAAGCGATATCCAACACCCTCGCACTATCATATTTATTTTAGTTTCGCGAAATACTGCAACAAAAACAACAACAGGCTAGCAAGCACCACCAGTCAGGTCCACATCCAGAGGCTACTCTCAGTAAGTTCGCGGGTTCGTGTTCGATGTAATTTATGCGATCGAGTGGCGCTCTTTGATTTGCATAAGGCACTTCGTGTAGGCACCATTGGGGCAAGCGAACCAGAAAGAGCCCACTTTTGTAGGAACCTTTCGAAAGGCACTTGCTGTGCGACTAGATGGTTCTAGATATTCTGCTTGCCATTGCGTTGCGTCGCGGCGTTGTGACCGAGTGAGAGCCAGGCCAGGCAGTCAGGGTCCACAGGAGTGAGACTCAATCGCAGTGCAGCTCAGTTAGAGTTGTCTACAATTGTTTCGATGATTTATTCAACGGATGAATTATTTGACGGATTCCGAACAAGAGGGTTTTCAATAAGAAGATTATATCCTGCTGCGACCGTATTCGGAGTGGGCACACCACTTGTTGCATATTCAATTGTTCTGTCCCGACAATACGACGATGTCTATAGCGTAGGGTTAATTGCTGGTAGCAAAGTGAAGAGTTATCACTTGAATTATACGATTTCGATGGAAGTGTTATCGACATAATAGAAAGTGTGATAAGAGTCGAATATAGATTTATTCTGAAATGCGTGTGGGCAGTAATAACTCTCTATTCATTCGACACTTCCTCGTGAAAAGATATCAGAAAGGTTGAAATGGCAATTTTCTGAAAACCCATTAACGAAGTTAGACAACTTCAAAGCCAGTAACAAGATCAGACACCAGTTATTCCAAATATTTCTTTTGAAAAGTTTTTGAAGGATATTAGCCTGATACCAATAAAACAAGCAAACGAAAATCTTCCACTCGTTTTTCTCATCATTCATATCATATCGCTCGCACATAAAGTTCACTTCCCATTCGTCAAATAAATCCACTTTGAAAAATGACTCCCGTCAAAGATCACTGCCAAATTTCATTTTCGATCAATTCAATTCAATCGACTGCGATTGAGAATCGAATTTCATTTTTCAGCTTCACACACATTATCGTTGAGTTCAACGAGGCTAATTTCATAGCTCTAAGGTGGATCGATTTTTCAAAACTTTGGCTTAGTACCACACTGGGCGCTCTGTGACCTTTTCACCTATTTCAATCTAGTTTTCAATCTGTTGATAAATAGGCAAAATGTTGATGTTAAAATATCGCCACTATACTACCAGCAGCTAAAAACCAGTCTAAATATCCACGTAAGTCCACGTTACGCCGACGATGCTGTCAGTATGTGAGTGGGTCACTGGGAAATCAACAACGCATTCATTCAGTTATGGCATTCCATTCATTTCGACGAAAATTCGATTTTGATTTGCATAAATCCCCCGAAATGAAAACAAAGAACTTTTTGTTGCTCAAGTTCATATTAGATTTCGAGCGTTTTTGTAAATTTATTATTAAGTGTAATTCAATTAGTTTGTTAGAAGATTTATGCTGTGGCGTTAAAGCGTTCGAGCCAAGAGCACTGTTTGTTTAGAGTGGTTGGACTCTGGTTGAGTTTTGATGGCGGCAGCGGCGTTAAGATAAGTGAGTTGATTTGATTTGGTTGAGCAAGGTTACTTGATCTCTGGGCTCGTAGTGAGAATTCAAACAACCTACGAACTAATTAATGATAGTTTTGTTTCATAATTCAAGGTGAAATTTCAGTTGATTTCGGTTGGATGGATAAATTATAGATAATTGATAATTGACAAATAGATAATTGTTTATTTTTTTTTGTCGTAAAGTATTTGGCTTGATTATAATTGGAGATCTTCGATATCAGATAGTAAAAGTCCTGAACAAAGATAGGTTTTTTTTGGAAGAATCTATCACCATTCAAAATTCATTCAATTTATAAAAAAAATATGAACAATACGTTTACAGAGCCATGAGAAAAATTATACGGCCACTAGATTAGTTTCTTTAAAGTTAGAGATATGTAAGGTGAAGAAAATGAAGAGCTTATGAGTGATTTTAGGCACAATATTTGATTTTTTTTTAATCTAAAAGAGTAAGAGTTTTTTTTTAATCTGAAAGAGTAAGTAGATAAAATCGCCAAACAGATTGTTAAAAAAATATTGTAGTTCAAACAGGGCCTTGAAATGTGGGAAATGTAGATCGAGGAAAATATTTAGGAGGAAACAGAAGGAGCTGACGGGAGCAAATGATACCATGAAAAATAATGCAATAGAGCCTACCTCCAATAATGTGGTAAAGATGCCCGCTGTCCAATTCACGAAGAGCAAATGGAGCTGTCTAGCCAAAGTCTGAATTTTGTTATTTTCAAAGAAACAACATTTTCAACTGAAGACTTGGTAGTAAACATCGAAGCAGCGTTAAAAACAACCTTCGCGGATAGGAGAAAGCACAGATTAGAGTAAATGTGGCCAAACTCATCAGAAATGAAAGCAGTAAGAGGAGAAACGATGGTAAGGCACAAAGAGAGCTTAAAGTGTTGACTGCCAAACCGGTCTTTCATATCAAAACAGATAACGGAAACGCCGTGGCCATAATGGACAAGGATGAATATAACCGATTAATTATGGAAAAGCTTAACAACATGGATTATAATGAGCTAAAGAAAGATCCTTAACCAGGCTTTATCAAACGAGTAGAAAGAATCTTTAAGGAGTGCAAAGGTATTATTGGAGAGATCAACACGCTATGAGTCTCAAACCTCGCGCTGCCAAGAATTACGACGCTTGATCTAAAAGTAATGACAATTAATATAAACCAAGGTAATTAGACTTAAGAAAAATATTTATTGCTCAACATTGCTTCCTAACAAGCGTATACATTTAGTCCATATTTTTCCAAACCCAGGATTTTTTTTTGTCTTCACTCTCCCAAAACGCTCCAAAAGTGGCCATACCTTCGCTATCATCTTCAAATTTCTTACCACGAAGCTGTTCTTTAAGCCGAGGAAAGAGGTCGAAGTGATTAGCCTCGTTTATAATGTGGTTTCAAACTGACTTAGGATACCTGTCAAACCACGTTGTATACGCGCAAAGGATTGATTTGAGCTAAGTCGATCCGATCACGAAATTTTACTGGATTGGATCGACTTGGGCGTTAAAAGACGCAGACTGATGGATTGAGGATTGAAAAATGTGAAACCCACTTGAGTTCTATTCATATATATGACGTTACGATGCGATATACTTCACTTTAGTAGAACTAGCTGCATTTTATTCGGTTAATCCACTTTAATCCAGTCATACCAAAAACCTACTTTGAAGTTTCATTTCAATCCGTTCCACGTCAAGCCAGTCCAAGTTGATCCTGGTAATATACACGGCTATTAGCAGCTAGATCTGGGGAATAGCGCAGATGTTCAAGCAACTCAAAACCTGTTTCTTGAATTGCAGCCATCGCAACTGCAGCCTTGTGAACCGGTGCGCACGGAGAGAAATTTCGGCAGTGATTTTTACTAGAGTGGATAATATAATTTACTATTCCAAAAATTCCATATAAAAACATGAATGTTATTACAAATTTGATGAAATTTTTTTATTTTCCTGCAAATAACAGTCAATTTTATTACATACTACAACTCACTCATGTTCATTGCGCTGTAGTAAAGACATGCATATATACATAATTCACAACAAAATAGTAAAATGTGTAGTGCAGTTGATTACAAAGGTACTGGGGTAAAAAATTACTACTATTGCAATTAAATAAATTGCAAATTTTGTATAATTTCATTACACTTTTCTCTTCGTGCGGTGTCTTGATGAACGGCTCGCAGTTTGCCGCGTTTCTTTTCCTCAATAGCCTCCCGCAATCTTTTTATTTGGTCTGCGTAGTAAAAACCTGATATAGTGGCTTCGTTTTCCAAATATCCCACCATTATAATTCCTTCAACGCCCCAAAAAACTGATGCATAAACTTCCCTATCGAACTTGACGCCTTGAATTTCACCGGCATCGGTGAAGAGGGTCACTTCAAAGTCATCGATTGCTGCTAGGTTTCTGGATCAAAATGGTGGATTCAGGTCTCGTTCATGGTTACGAAATATGACAAAAACTTCTTCAGATCTGCTTGAATTTTTTCGAGATTCATCCTCGAAATGTCGACTCGTTTCTCCTTTTGCTCATCGGTTAACATTTTTGGCATCCAACGCGCAGAGACCTTCTTCAGACGGAATTCGTTGGCAAGGATTCATTGAAACCTGCCATACGAAATCCTTTTGACTTCTTTGATCTGGCAACTCGACATCTTTGACTTTTTTCACGTTGTCTTCAGTGAGGGGCGTAGATGGATGTTCATCGCGGTATTCATCTTCAGTCGATATTCTTCCTAGCATACAACGATGGAATATGAAGCAGCAGAGTCTCCTTGTGCTTCCATCAAGTCGCGGTCTATGTCTTTGGTAGATCTTTTTTTCAAACACAGGTACTCAATGACCACTCTTATTTCGTTTTTCTCCATTTTGATGTTCTCTCTTCGACTATTCGTCTTCAAATGAATGTTCCTCCCTGGAATCATGACCTGTTCGTATGTTTGTTTTTGCGCTGACTTAGTGGGTATATGAGGTAGTAAAAAAATTTGTATTTTTTATTTTTATGCGAACTGGAATAGCCGATTATCACTACTTTTGGATCAAACCTTCTTGAGTGTCTTTCGAAGATACAAAAAGAAGAAAATGAGCTAAGGAAAATTGTCACCACTATAAATGGTCCATTAAGGAAACTCCCCTAAAATTGATTGTAGACGAATGTAAGGTCTTAGGGAAGATTATTGATAAAACAGTAAAATTCCAGACAAGGTGCTAGAGCTGGCTTGAAAGAGTAGCAACAAGCGAGGAATATGAGCTAGTTACATCATTTGATGTCAAGCCTCTATTGCCAAGCGTGCGAATAAAACAAGCACTCGCACTCTTTGCGCATTAAGAGGGGATAAAGAGGATTAAAGATCATTTAGCAACTTTACTCTCTGAGGAAAGTACTTTAAAGCGAATAAAGGTGTCGTCATTTCTTATCCCCACTTATGAGTACGATACTTATGCACAGACTGGAAAAAAAACTTCATGAAGAAAGTTGACGAATGTGGTGAAGGTATGGCTATGTAGCTTTTATTCTAGCTTCGGTAAAAAAATTGACAGAAACTTTCGAGTAACTGAACCAAGCACATTAAGATATCCAATTTTCAATGAAATTCAAAAATAACGAGAGAATACTTTCTTAAATTTGATGACCATCAGAAAAGTTTGTGTCTTTGTGTTTAATATCGACCGAAGAACATCATCTACGTCTGATCGTTGGCATTCGCACAAAATGGCATCCAATAACTCGATGATTCACCGGCTATTAACAGTGCCCATCGATCAGGAAAATTTTAACTCGGAAGTAAAATATATTCAAGGTACAGCGAGAAAAAGTTGATTTGGCGAGAAAATAATTGAAAAAAAGAAGGACGAAATACAGCGTGAAATAACACAGGAAAATCAAAAAAACAGCCATAAGAGTTCCAGTAACTTTTTCGTCAATTTTCAAAAAAGTTCGGGAAGTTCTTGAAAGTGTTGATATAAAGACAGATCCGATAAGTAGGGCCAAACAATATGGTGCTAAATTATGTCACGTAAAGGACAATCCTCTACAAAAATTGTTTTGATACTTTTTTCCTAGGAATCACCATTCCTGAGATATTGCGATTTTAAACACGAAAAATACTATAAAAATACTTACGCGGCCTGTTCAGTGTAAGTAAAATTATGGAAGATTGGTTTGTGTGGCTCACACAGTAAAATATGTACAAATTATATGATTC
Source organism: Nemotelus nigrinus (assembly GCA_947369275.1). Classification (NCBI taxonomy): domain Eukaryota; kingdom Metazoa; phylum Arthropoda; class Insecta; order Diptera; family Stratiomyidae; genus Nemotelus; species Nemotelus nigrinus. The sequence continues at coordinate 29,448,333 of OX376375.1, read as the reverse complement.
CGATGCATAATAAGTTTTGAGAGGTTTTAAGGGTTCGATTATCTTCATCCACAATATCTGTGACGTACTCGTACTAGACATAGAAATAATAAATTCAATTTGGATAAAATTTATTTTGCTAAAAGCACTTTTACATTAGTATACAGTACAACTGATATTTTTCAGCATTTAACAGTTTCTTTGGTAAAACGAAATACTTTTAATGGTTTTGTTTAGAAAAAATAATTAAAATTGAAAATTTCGAAAAAAACTGTCTTCACTCATTTTCAATCTATCATATGTCTGTGAATTTTTTTTTCTTTCTTACATAATGTTTTTCGTTTTTTTCCTTAGTTTTCTTATTATGCCACACAAAGTAAGCTACCTAAGATCAACAGCAACGTCAACATATTCCATACAAATCGACGAAAAATCGTTAATCTGCATACCGTTCGTCAATGTGCAACGACGAAAGTAATTTCTTGTGTCACGAAAAACGTGCTGAAAGCTTTATGGGTCTCTGCTCGCTTCTCTTCTCAGGTGATTACGTCGCGGTGCCTTAAGTAGATTTTCCGTATATATATTTTTTGTAACCATAAAAAAAAATCATTAATTGAATACGATGTCACTGGCGGCAGTTTCGTTGTCGCCGCGCTATTTGCTTACCGGAACGTTACGCTTGCGCATAGATGACTGCTTTGCTTCCACTCGATTGCATATTCATAGATAACTACGATTTCTGAAGATATCGAACCATTTATACGAGTCTCTTAGTGCTACTACTGTGCACAACTATGCTACCATTGATGCGGATGGTAGTGATTCGGCAACAGACAAGATTTATTGTTTTTGCACTACATAATGGCAGAATTTTCGTTTCGGTTGGCGCATATGTGAAAATAATTTTTCTCAATTTCACAGTTGATGGAAAGCTGTAGGTATGGATCGTTTGTGAAATTGTTTCCGGCATTTTGAAATTGAGCGAGGAGGATTATCTTAACACGTCAAAGATGGATGTTAGCAATTAGCAAGATAGATTTTCTCGCATAGCGTGTTGAGAGTCGTTTGTATCAATTTTTCTAGATCTCGATGGTACGAAGCAGACCTTTGTCAGAGATATTATTAGTTTTTGTTTTTTGTGAACTAGAAAAGATTTGTACCGTTAGTTGAAAAATTGTTTGTGGAGTAGTTAGAAAATAGATCTTAAGCTGATTTTAAATCATAAACGATGTATAGCAAACATAATTATTTTACTGAGTGTCCTTAAATATCCGTGAAACTAACATAGTCACAACTTTGCAAGCGATAATCAGGTTGCGGTGGTGGGTTTGATAGCTTCATGACTTCCGTTCCTGGATTTGAGTTTTTTTTTCAAATAAAATTAGTTCAAGTATTCTTAGACATCCAACAAACATTTATTTGGTTTGATTTTGGAAAAAAATCAATTTTTCAAAAATTATGGATTGAAGTTATAGGACACTTCATTCTGTAATGAATTTGTCCGAGTGTAATTGATTAGTTACATGATTCAGTTATCCACCGTTTAGAATCTATCCATTTTAAAATCTTTGGAAAATCGTGAGAATGGTGTAGATACAAACATGCACTTTCACATCATTCAAATGCAAGAACAAATTTTAGGTCTACGCAACTTGTAGTGGTTCGTTGTTTAGGAGAATTGGCAAGAGCATCTCAGTAGACCGAAGTACAATCGAAAACCTCCCAAAAGGTTTGATGACTATCCATCAAAAAGGCAAAAAAATAATTATTTGCCCCTGGAGCAGAGTGCCCTAGAAATGGTCGTAGAGGCTCATAGTTAGAATTAGTGGAGCAACTTTTTAACAGTCCACTCCTTTGCTAGCTCTACGCAGTTAAGGTGGGTTTTGAAAACTGTTGCGATGTGCCCGTGGTAGCCTGAGTACATTCACTAAAATACTGTCCACCTTGTGAATTGCCTGGGAGAGTGCATCCAGCACTAGGTGCTCCTTCCTTTTTTGTCGAACAACTTCGAAATCGAATTGCTGTAGCCTTGCCGCCCATCTCGTCAACCTACCCGTGGGGCTCTTCAGCTTGTTTGGCCAAACAAGTGAATGGTGATCAGTGATGACGATGAAATGTATACCCTCAATATATGAGCGCGGCTTTTCAACAATCGACTTTTTTTCACATTTTAATGCGCCTGTCTTAGAATGGCCCTTATTCTCACGTCTGAGGCATCCGTCTGAACTTTAAACGGGATAGTGTAATCTGGGCAGACTAGAACTGATGCTCTCGTTAACTACTGCTTGCATGGGACGAACGCCTGCTTTTCGTCAGAAGATCACTCAGGAGCGCTATCATAGTAGCGTGATTAGGAAGGAAGCGTCTATACCACGACACCATCCGTAGTAGCTGTTGGACCTGTTTGACTGAATTTGTTCGTGGAAATTCCTTGACTGCCTGTATTTTCTTCGGATTCACGTGTAGGCCTTTCTGGTTTACCAGGTAGCCCAAATATCGGAGCTGAGCCACACAGAACTGACACTTCCCCCTCGATACCCGTAAGCCTGCCTCCCTCAGCCTAGAGAATACTTCCCGTAAGATCTCTATGTGTCGTTCGAAGGTGTCCGTCACCACAATTATATCATCAAGGTAGGTGAATACGAAGGGTTCCAAAGCGGCCCGAGCACCGTACCGATTAGCCGACGTGGCTCCCGCATTGTAAAGTCCAAAAGGCATCCTAAAAAAATGGAATAAACCCGTTCCTGGTATGGTGAATGCGGTGTATTGCCTTGAGTCCTCTGGCTCTGGTGCTTACCAGTACGTGGACTTGGCACAAAGCGTCGACAAGTACTTCGCACTCCTTCATTTGTATAGAGTTTCAGAAATGTATGTCAAAGGGTATGCGTCTTTTTCAGACACCGCATTTATCTTCCAAAAGTCCACACAAAAACGGTATGTCCCATCCTTCTGCCGAACCAGTAATATCAGTAACGACCATGGACTTGACGCATCCCGTCTAACTCTGGATTACTTTGCTTTTGTATGGCGGGTGAAACAGGGTAGTATCTCTGTTTGATTGGAGCAGACTTGGTTTTTATCACATGCCTCATCAATTTGGCGCATCAGTTATTCCTCTAACAGCTCTGTCAAGAACTTTGACTCTTCCTCAGTCAAATGGGAGCGACTTCGCATGAGTTTTCTAGCGCCGCTTTTGCCTTAACCACGGAGACCCACTGCCGCTCCTTCATGTCCAATAATACCCAAAAGCGTTCCAAGAAGTCAATTCCAAAAATTATTTCCTGGGGAACGGACGGAATCGCTAACACTCCCAGCTCACGCCGACACCCACCCGTTCAAAGCGAACCTCAATCTCACTGCTCCCGCTAGTGACCACATTTCCCCGTTAGCGAGTCGTACTTTGTTAATACCGTCCCGGAATAGCGTTAGACCTTACTCTGCTAAGCTTAGCCAATCTGTCTCCAATTGTGCGACTCGTTTCCGAATATAACAGCCCTTCGATGATTACGCTCTCTATTTCCACCTGTAGGTGTAGGCGACTTTCATGGCCACTCTTCGCCAGCACGTAGTCTACATTTGGGGAATGTACCACTCGTTTATGCTTCTTTGTGGTGCTCCCTTGGTCACCTAGTAAGCACGTCGATCGTTTCCTAATCCCTGAGCACTAACACAAATTCGACTCCGCTGACCACTCCTCGTTGCCTGTCAATTTGGACGTGCTGATCGCATCACCCCCTGGCGACCACACTGGAAGCACCGCCGAGACTCCCTGCACTTCTTTGACATGTGCCACTTCTTTGACATGTGAACTCTACTACCTGCGGTCCTGTCAACGCTGCTACTTGGTCCGCGCTTCCCGACTGCACATACGCCAGATTAGGCTCTAAAAAGCGTCTAGGTCACGCATTGGGCGGCACAAATACCGCTACCGATGCTCTTGTTGCATCCAGGGTCCGGCCCATCGTAACTAACTCCACGATAACAAACAAAGCTGCGGTTGGTCGAATCTTGCAATATTTCTTCGCAAGATGCGCAACTTTTCTTGCTCCGTGCAGTTAGTCTTTAAACGGGTGAAAAGACGTTCCATGTTCTCCACATGCACTCCCATTAACTTATTCTCCCTTTGTGTTTGCTTCCTAATCTCGTCCCGCAGATGGTTTTCATAGTCGGACGGCAGAAACTGAACTTTCAGCTCCTCCACCAATTTGTCCCAGCTCTTAACCAAATTACGATTAGCCCGGAACCATATCAGAGCCCTAGCATCAAAAAGGTCTACTGCCGATGTAAACAATTGTTTCTTTGAAAAACCTCTGACGCAGCTCTTCAACGCGCTCCAAAAAGAAATTTACGGAATCACTCGAATCACCGTTAAACTTTAAGCCAATTTTGACCACCTCCGCCGGATTAACTACTTTCGTCTGCTTCATCGTAAACGCCTTGTAACTCATCATCGGTGGGGTCTTCCACTTTCTCCGACAATGCTCCCATCGCCAGGATGAATCTGTTCCGGAACTTTTTCGCACTTTCCTTCTGCTCCAGGGTTACTGCCCGGATGTTCCCCAGTCTGCGGAACCCGAACTCGATTCTAACTTTCGCTTTCAGGAAGTCCAGGGCGTCGAATTCGTTGCCGACTTTTGCTGCTATAAGCTCATAGAAATTCTAAACTCTTAAATAGTTTTTATCAAATAACTTTCGAACAGTTGTGTATAAGCAAGAATCCTGTTACCAATATAAATCATATTTTTTTTGTCTTTTTCAAAAAAAATCCTATCTCCACAATTTAGGACTCAGTACTACAAAATATTTACTCTGACGAAAGCACTGCGGCATCATCGTTTTATATGCGTCATAATTCGTAGAAATTTAGTGCTTTTCCTTGAAGTATTAATTATTTTTTGCACACAAACGGAGCAATGACATACCGTTCTCTTTTAAATCATATAATCTGGAAATTCCAGCAACAATTTAGAAAATTCGCTGGTCAATATAATCAAAATCATAACAACCATAAACTAATAAAATTTCAAGCTACAGTCGAATATATGTGAAATCTATGAGATCCACTTTTCAAAAGCTTTCGAAAGCCTTGTTCAGCAAATGTTAATCACGACAATAAAGCACTTGAAGTCTAAAAAAGACTGCATTTCACGATGGTAAGCTCCCACAAAACACCTGTTTCTCTCTGTCTGCCAAGCAAGAAATAATGAATGAATTAAGATCAGGTGCATCGATCATGATAATCAGCGGTAAGCAATCTACACATGGTAGATTCTCACGGTAGTCTTGCTACTATCTCCATTTCCAGAGCCTCATCGATCTGCACTTTGCCTGACTACTGTCAACATATTGCAACTAGGCAACGCCATATTTTATTCATAATACGCGTCGAGCATTTTTAGCGAGAAAAAGTCGCGGGAAAGCGCCATAACTAACTCATAATTGGCACCTTAAGTCAAATCTGTGCGATAGCGACGCGGTATGTGGTTGTAAATGAAGGATTTGATTGATTTGTTTTTTCACTGCATCTCCTTCATTCGGGCACACTGTCGCAATGAGTTAGTTAGACGCAATGTGAAACGATTGCGTTCGATTGTTTTTTTTTGTCGGAGCCGGTGAAATTATAAATGGGAGTTATATGGTGTTGGGAGCAGACAATAAGGAAATTTATTAGGCGGAAAAATAGCGGAGGACTAATGATATGAAATTTAGTTGCGCACAAGTTGATATGAAATGAGAAAAGTGGTTGAATGAATGCAGTTTTTTTTTTGAGTGGCATAAGATGAAGATAGTTATCGAGAAATTGCGCGATATGGATAATTTATACGATTCCTAGAAAGGATTTTTTTGCAACATTGTAGGAATGGAATGTTGACATTACGAAGCGTGGGACTGTGGCATTACGCCAGTATGCAGAAACTAGTTACTAGAGGTTAGAATTCTGAGACGATCGAGTGGCTGTTGGGCGGCTCATATATTGCAAAACAAAAGACTTAGGACAGTAACTCGAACAATGCATCTGAATATAATTGCATGATTCGAAAGGCGATTGATAAAAAACGGAAAAGTCAGAGAAAGAAAATCTAATGAAAGGTTTCAAGTGGAACTAATTTATAAATTTGACTTTGCGTTTTAGAATTTTATAGTCCTTATAAAAGTCCAAACCAAATGGTATTCTAGAGAAATAGCTTTGGTCCTTCAAAGTCTTCTCGTCTTGCAGCGCCTTTTGTGCCTGAACGACAGTCTCACTGTATTAGCATTTGCTATTGAAAATAGATCACAAGTGTTTTCCCACTATTTGTGTCAGATGGAAAGAAACTTCACGGAGACGTTGATAGTTCTAAGCAGTTCACTATAAATTTGATAAAATATCGTAGCAACAGTGTTTAAAACGCTATTAATATAATACTGTTTTGATTGCTTTATTAAAAACTGTCCTGTTCAACCGTTTGCTTCAAAACAAAATCCATAAATTTGATCATCTTAAACGATTCGTCACAATAATATGAAATCAATAGGCTGCACACAACTATTAAAAACAAAAACAAAAAACAAATGTCCACCCGTTTTCAATACATGTCAGATAAATACACCCATTTCATTTCAAAATCTTCGATTGGATTTCACCTTATATATCTCATTGATTTCACTTGACTGCATTTCGATTGCGAGACAGGTCAAAGTGAGGTAACGAAAAATTCCATAGTAGCCCGAAACCACTCGGCCATAGTGTCGTCCTCTGGTTCAACGACCTTTTTGTGCTTGCCAAACCCAATTGACTAACAAACATATGAAACAAAAAAAAAAACGACATAAGCAAAAGAAAAAACCAAAATCCCAAGAATGATACTGTGAAGGAACAAAAGGCAAAAAGCACCCTTTAGGAAACATCGTGTCTAAAAGCTGAACAAATAAATCGAGACTTGGAGGTTTTTCGTTCAAGTCCTCAAGAGAACAATTTTTTTCACGAAGATGTTTTGTTAGTTTCGTTACTTCTTACTGTGTCCCATAGCTGCTGAGTGTCCGGACGCGAAGCAAACAACATGACTGCGTGGGCCCAACACAAGGTATTGCACCTGTATCACAGAAGTAATCTAATTTCAGGTACAAGCTGTTTCCACTTCGTCGTCGTCGTCGTTCGCTTGCATTGAATTGATTTAATTCAATTACGGAAAACCGAAAGACATTGTATGCGAACAGACATATATCAGAAAGAAGTGGAGTGCAAGGAAACGAAATATATCTCGTATAGGATAAGTTGGGTTGAACATGTCTACATTTTCGTTTGGATCTGCTAGCGCTTGAAAACCATTTTTCAAGCAGTTTGATTTACTTCAGAATGAAATTTTTTAAATTAATGATTTTAATAAAAATTTAGAGTACAGAAAAAATTAAAAAGACCTGTTCTGTTGACTGTTTTTGGGAAATGAAGCATCAAAATTATCCAAACATTATGAAAGTAAGGTTCAAAAAACTTTAATTCAATGGCATTTTTCCAATAATTTTGACATGTATGTTTCCATTTATTCTATCCACTTTACTCTTCATAATCATATACAATAGTGTCTCTGTTGCTATGTACGTCCAAATACACATACACACATCGATCCATGTTGTCGAAAAAGAAGCATTTCGAAAACTGAAAATGTTGCATTGAAAAGAAATAAAGTACAACATCGGACGAACAAGACAGAACTGATGAATTCAGTTAACAAGAAACAACAAGATTGTACACACATACACAAACAAAAAAACGGAACAGAACGGCATCATCAATTGTGTACGAGGAAATAAATCACGAATTGTAGTGTAGTGTTTGCCTTTTTTGTGAATGGTTTTGTTGTGCCTCCCGTTACGTGGTGTACACGATATCGCACTTTTTTCCCAGTTTTGAGTTTGTATCGGTAAGAAATGACAGAAGAAACGATAGTTTTATCGATCAATTGATCAAAAAGAAAAAAAATTGAATGTTTTTGCAGGAATGGCAATGATATAGAATCGAAACTAATTGATTGAATGTGTAGACTGGCTTATGTGAGGAGTTTGGGATGTTTGGCTGATTTGGTAGGGAGATTGTTATCTGAGCAGTATTCAGATGGAATTGAAAATTTCTGGTTTTGTTTCTGAAACATGTTGGATATTAAAGAAAGATGTGGCAATAAATGAAAAAAATAAACAAAACATTTCAGCCATTTCCTTAATCTAGCACTTCTACCCCATTTGAAGAATCCACAGCTTGTATAGCAGATACATTTTCCTTAGTACTCATTTGTAGCAGATTGATACTATAAACTGTCTGTTTAGATTAAGATATACAACTTGACTTTTTTGGCTCCATTTCGATCGAAATGAGAAATCCCTACGACCTAAACTTAAACAATAGAAATAATGCTTTGAGCGCGTGTGCGTTTTTGGCTCGTTGCAGGCGTTTGAGCTGCTGTCGGCCGTGTAGCGTCTCTTTGACTCCCGTTCTCTAAAATAGATCTCACAAATATCAAAACAACCAACACAAATTGAAGCAAAATATTTCATTCACCAGTAAATTTGCCGAAAAATTATGTGAAAATAGTGGATTTGACGGTAAATTGCGGGTCGGTAGATTAGCTCACTAAAGCGCCAGTCCGAAGCAGCGATCTACTGCCCGCGGGTTCAAATCCCGCCGTGCCCATGGCTGTATTTGTTCGTCTTGTGTTATCTTAACAGTCGGCGACTGGGCATAATACCAGCGCTCCATTAATTAAGTGCCACATTAAAAGCTTTAGTAGTGACTAGGCATAACACTAGCGCTTTAGAAAATAAGAAATAAATGTGGCACTTAAAAAGAGAATAATGGAATAATTGATATCGGCTTCTCCCATATGTGCTTCCCTACCGCCATCGCTAAGCATTCGCTTGAAAGGGCAATCCCCTGAGCTTTTTCATTATCATAAAATTTCATCTTGTTTCATGCTGTACCGCGGCACAAGCATTTCAATCCAGAGTGGTGCAAATACCTAAAAGCGCAAGCAGACAACGTTCCTTATAAACATAAACCGGTTCTAAGTGTAGAGGTGCAGGAGTACTTAAACGCGTGGAAAGAACTGCAATGGCCGAGAAAGCCAGCAAAGATGCAACAAAAGCAGGGCTTTAGCGAGAAAAAAAGCTCAACAGCAGAAAAAGCAGACTTTTATTGATGATGTCGTATTAGTTTATGGTACAGACATAGCAGATTAACCGATTGTAAATGATTAAAATCGATTTTTCAAAAAATATTTATAAACAAATTGGAAAAAAAACTTTAAACACGTTTTTATCAAAACAAGGTTTTTTAAAACGGCGGACAGATAATCTTCGAATGTACTGAACCGATTTTGAAAAACTTCAGTGTTTTTCATTTGCTAGAGTATTTTACATCGTAATCTACCAGAATATGGCTAAAAATTGAAAAACTAATTTTTGGCGCTAAAAAAAACTAGGAAAAGAGTCGATTGTCCGCCACTTTTTTGTTGTTGATCTAAAAAAACGGTTGTTGATTACGATGTGAGAGACCTTACTTTTTAAAACCCTGTTGAAATTTTTTATTTCAAACTTACCAATACATCGATTATCTGTCCGCCGCGGAGTAACGATTTTTTCAGAACAAAATTTCAGCCCCTTTATAAAAGAGAAAAATAAAAGTTAAAATAAAAAAAAAATATTTTTGTAGAGAGTAACGATTTTCTCAGAACAAAATTTCAGCGTCCTTTATAAAAGAGAAAAATAAAAGCTAAAATAAAATAAAAATATTTTTGTATTTTTCATCATTTAATAATAAAATACAAAAATCATGTTAATATCTAATAAAATATCTGAGAAAAAAAATTCTTGAAAAAGTGTCACATTTTTGGCTTCTAGAGGGTCAGAAATGGAATTTTTTGGACTGAAGTGAAAAACGACCGTGGGAAAACATGAAAGGCAATGAGATATTAGTGAACAACATTGTGAATCAAAGTGAACAACATTGAAGTCAAATAGTACCTTTTATCCACTGCAAAGCATTATTATTGAAATTAAACTGGCCATCATAGATACGTATGAAGCTGTGTGGTAAACAAGAAATAAAACAATCAGTCCCTAAATGACAAAAAGCTTGGCGCAGAAAGATCTTACAGATTACCTATATCCTTTGCTTGCACTCCTTGAAAATACATTTCTAGGTAAACTGAACGTCTTTCACGATTAATGGAAGTAAGAATAAAATTCATCGAGATGATTATCAGTGTTCTCAAAATGACTAAAACGGAAGCTCATGCAAACAATTTTTTTCGGGTAGAAGTTCAGAAAGTATGAACCATGTATGAAAGTGTAGCCGCTAATCAATAAGATTGCTCGAAAAAAGGAATAATTAACCTACATGGCTGACACTAGACTTTTTTCAAAGGATACTATAACAGTACCCGCAGCAGCAAATTATATCTTTGAGTCTTGTAATTGTGCAAAAAGTGAAAAGACAAGTGAGGAACGAGACTGTACTAACAAATGGGCTATCAGGTCACAATGATATTCAGTAACTGTTCGAATGTCAGTTTTTGCATATTTCATTCCAATCAGGCAAACATTATCTCCATCTTCAAAATACGGACAATATTAATCTTTCCAACGATTAGCTTGTCTCATCATTCCTTTAGTTAAGTAAATTTCTTGAAGAAGCTTTCTATTTTTCATTCGTCTAAGCTGTGGATACATATCATACCTGATTGGCAAAAGAAAAAAAAGTTCAAAGGAAGCGTTACTACCACCAGCGACTAAAAACTTGCCATAAGAGGATATCAATTTGAGAGTAGATTAATCTAAGCTTGCTTCACTGATGTTAAGAAAGCTTTTGCTCAGTAGCCTATTTTAAAGTTTTATCTCCTTCAATATAAAAATATAGCTAATGAAAATACTAGCTAGATACTTTTTCGCAACAGATAGAAATTCATCACGCACAATGGTGCGAATTCCGAGTTTTTCTCATATGGTCCTGAGGTATCAAAGGGCTCTGCTTTTGGGTCCATTCTGCTCAAAATTTTCAAAGGTGTCACTGCAGCTGTCTCCAGCTCTTTTGATGCTGCAATCAACCATTACGCAGTTTATTACCTAGCATGGTATGATATAAATGATATTTTAAGTACAATGTTCCGAAAGAACTTAGTAAATAAATAGTTTATGAAAAAATTATTGGACCTCCTTATACAGCGGTAAAATAGAAATTCGTTGAAAGATTTCGATTATGTTAAATTTTGAATGGAACTAAGGGTAGATGGTAACGGTCTTAAAACTACTGAAAGTCATTATCAAAAGCTGCAAGATTGCATATTTATTTTTGCTTATCAATAAAAAGCAAAGTTTTCCAACAGCGATATATTTGGGGCCATGGAGAGAGGAGATATGTAGATAAGACTGTATTCTCATAACCAAAATGTTTATGAGTGTTAAATGTATAGTTTTATACACTGGTTACCTATGCTGCATACAAAACTTGGATTTATTGCTGCACTCGCTATAATTTCTTTTACTTTGTAGTAGCTCTGATGAAATTTCACAACTATTGAGCGAAAGAAAATAATATACATTGAAATTTTACCTTTCTATTACGGCTTAAATGTGAATAAAAATGTGCTTACAATATTAGACCTGAATTTGTGCCTTCAACGATTTTCAGAAAGTTAATTTGACCGACGTAAGATTAAACTAAATCCAGCACAATTTTCACTCACCAATCATAAATAACAAAGCCATCTAGAATATCGAAATGTCGTGCTACGAAACTCAAAATTCTAATTAACAAAGATGGTTTTCATAAACGATTTCATCAGAACAATGATAAAAGAGAATAAATGAAATTTTTCAAAACTGTTTCATTTTATGTATTTGAGTTAAAGTTCAACGCGTAACCAATTGAATGAAATTTAATTTGGTGGGTATTCAATAAACACAAAGTCATATCGCTCTTGGTGTACTACTCGTATAAGGGTGGCTCTAGACTGTCAAATGAAAAAATATTTCAGTTGGAAAAAAGTAAAAATGTCTTGAGGTAGTTTCTTCATTATTATTTTTTCAGTTCGGTTTTATTTTTATTAAAAGCAATAAACAGATATATTTTTCTGATGAGCTAAAATTCCAAATAGTTGACTCAAAAATACCTAAATTCTGTTAATTTCAGACAAATCCCTACCATTACCTTCACTCATTCAAAAATACCGAATTTTCACTTATCCCCCTCGTTTCCACAAAATCCCTTTGCTAACCAAAAACATTAACCTCTGTTCACGAAAATCTCAGCTCACTTTACATACCACTTACCAATAACACTGCCGATTTTTGTCGGGTCAGTGTTAAAATATTATCGATATTCAATCTTGTTGATTTATTACGATTGTAAAAATCATCATGCACTCACATGTCCATATTGTACGCAATATCCGTGCATATATCAATCGGCAAAAGTATGCAAAAGCGTTCAGTGAAAAAAGTATCTTAGCATTTAGTTGTTGTTTTTCATATATATTTAGTTTTGTTCAAAAAAAAAAAAAAAGAATCGGTCATCTTAAAACATGATGCCGATGATGGTGTATGATGATGGTCTTCGGTAAGCTTCTTAAGTTTCATTTCCTTTTCGAAACTTCAAAATGCCAAAAACGGCCCGAGTACTTATTCTCCGAGTGCGAAGTCGTAAAAGACATTTTTATGGAAGAGCAATCCTGAACAAAAGTCTTAAGTCGATTTTTATTGGAATGTGCGAGAGCGTTTGTATGTGTGCCAGTTTGTGTTTCATAAAAGAAATGCATCTTTTTTAGTACCGCGACTTAAATGTCATCCTTTCCAATGAATTTTCGAGAAGTGCTTGTGAAGTGTTTAAAAAAGTGCATATTTTCGGACGTGGTATATTTAAGCGTATTGTGATTTAAATGCAACGATGTGGTTTTGTTGATGAAGTGTAACGAATTGTCGACATGGTGAGTAGTGTGCGGCATCAGTTACCTGTAGGCTTTGTCAAAATGATTTTTCGAGGCAGTTTGAAATGATAATTTGTTTCTTCGGAATGGAGGTTGATTTGATTTTTGTGATGTAATCGAATCGGGTGAAATCTATTCCATATAAGCAGAAATATTTGTTAAATCTTTATCGCTAAAAAGTCTTCGCATGTCAGATTTAAGATTGAAAAAATAAATATTGAATACTACAGAATCAACAATAAATTCTACTTTTACATCCCTAAAAACGAGCGGGGATCTGTCCTAGCGAAAAGGATTACGTTTTATATATGATACGGACGTTGTTTCGCATGACTCACAATTGATATTTTTCAAGTGTAAGGAATTTATTATAAACTAATTTTCTGGCATTTAATTTTAAATCTCTAAAACTCAAATAACATCTAAAATTTTTTAATGGTTTGTTTGTATTTTAATTTTTTTTTACTGTATTGTTAGTAAAATATATGTAAACTAAGAGTTCCAAAAAAAGAAAAATAGTTCCCTAGTTTTATCTAAACTCCCAGGATTTTTCATCAAACTTCTGGCATTAACAACATTTTTGGGTTAATGTTTCTCTAAGTAATGCAATAAAACAATTTTCTCGGCACGAAGCATAGATTATGCTACCCTAACTTTGCAACCACTACTGGTGTTAGCAAATTTTTGCGCTAATATTACAGCGATTTAAAACTGAGTTAAACGTTCACTTAGAGATTATTTATAGGAGCTCATAAAATATTTAGTGTAGACGAGGCAACAATTGACGCCTTGTCCTTATAAGGATATTTTGCTCAATTCGTTCGATTGTTTTTCCAAATCAATTTTTCTCGAACTTCAATGATGTTTCGAATTCGTTTTTGATGCAGAAAATAATACACTAACTAAATAATTTTTCAAATGATTGGAATTAACTATTGAAGGTTAAAAAAATGATTTGAAAAATTGAAATTCGCAATCGTTCGAAAAAAAGAAAAATTCGTAATTTTTATAAAATAAATAAATTTTCCGAGATCGTTTAACTTCAAATTCAATTCAACAACCCAAGTATGCTGATCGGAAAAGTGTGAAAGTAAGTTTGTCTGGAATAGAAAGGGTTTGGTCAGATGACATCTTATCAAATATTTATGAATTTGAACCGAAAAAGTGGTGTATTTGTTTCAGAAAAACTGTGAATTTGACTTGTAAAAATTTTGATTTATTTTTCAAATAAAAGCGTACTGCACTTCAATTTTTTCATGCAATTTAAAATTGTTTTTCAAAAATTATGAATTTGAGTTGTAAAAACAATGAATTTGTAGCGAAATTCTATGAACCAAATATGAACAAATTATGAACTTGTGCTTAAAATCTATGAATTAAGCTCAAAAATAACATATGTAATACATGAGGAGAAAATATGACTTTACTTATAAAGCTGGGAGTCACTCGGAGTTCCTACACAACTATGAAAGAACTAGTCCTTAGAGACTTTTAGGTATAAGAAATGTAGTGTTTCAAAAATGTTTGGTCATTCCGTCTTAGTTCGTGATTTATGAAGCGTAAAACATGGCTGCTTGCACTTTTTCTGCAATAATCGTGCATCTGATGAATTACGTCTTATTTCATGGCAAATATTCAAACAAGTTTTCCCAAGTGCTGTGCAAAAGTATCAGCTTAATTTTTTTCATATGTTTGGAAAACATCCATTACATATGAACACGAGCTTTTCTCGAAATTTTATTTTCTTTCAGTTTTAAAAACTTTAAAAAAATGCGCAAATAACGAAAAAAAAAGTACGCAATTTTCAAAGATTTCAATAGGTGCGTTTTTTTTGCTCCCCTTATCCATAACAGAACAATGCTAACCAGTACAGACGCATTGAAAACAACAACAACTCCTGTTATGGAAAGCGGGAGTTGTTGTTGTTCTCAATGCGTCAGCATTATTCTGTTGTAGATAGAGCGAGCAAAAAAACACGCCTAATATTTCGAGAAAAAAAAAACTCGTGAACATAGCTAATACGATCAGAATTGGTTGCGCCTTTTTGGTTCCAAATTACGTAGACGGCTTAAGTCTTGGCAGTGGATTGGCTTTCATTTTTTGAGAAGAGGGCATTTGAGAGCATCGTGAGGGCATTTGCAGTGGCGTGGCGTGATAATTTACAATAGTTTACAATGATAAGCAATCGGTTCATGTCCATCATTGACTTTGTTTACGCTTTCTGCTGTGAGTTTGTTACGTGGAGTAGAACCCTGCTCGCTCAACTTTTACCATTGATAATATAAAAGCACCCAAAAATTAAGAACGGGGACGAGAGAAGAGGCGTACTGTATTGCTGTCAGTATTTTAATTCCCACGTTAATAATATAAAATTATTTACTCTTTTTATAAATAGCTGCAGAAATTATATATTGGCAGACTTATAAATTAACAAAGCTGTAACTAAAAGGTGTAAAAACCAAGCAAAAAATAAATATACAATAAATCTAAAAAAATAAATCTACACGTTCACTTATTACCATCATGCAATATTAATACTAAATAATTCAAACTGTTAGTGACCAAATGCCATCACCAATTAAAAACACCAATAACGAATTTCTATGTAAAACAAAACATACAAAAATTACATCAAAGCCTTTTGCTACAGCGAATGAAAAATAATACCTCGTCAAAACAGCAGCGTTTGGCAGCCCTTGCCACATCTCGTAGCTCAAATTCGCACACAGCAAGGATTCTCAGTCCACAAAAAATATGTACAAGCAAAGTAAAATAATTACAATGTACCATGCGTAAAGGGAACGCAGAAGTAAACTCAACAGCCGTTATACGTACGCAGCTCCGCTCTCAGTCTCTCTCTTGGGAAAGGAATTTCCCCTAGGATGCAAATCTTCCAAACAGATATAGTATAAGCAACATTATTTCAATGATATCACTGTCCTGTCTAAATGGAGTCAAATAAACGTTCGTAGATCCAATTTAAACGTTGCTTCCATGAGCTTATTGGTTCTCTCATTATTTTTATTCGATGGTGCTACCACCTCAGCTGTGTGAGATGTTCGCAATTCTTATTTGGGAAAATTTATTTCAAAAATACTTATATATGAAAAATGCTTTCGTGATTTCTAAAAAAAAAGTGTATTTAAAATTTGTGTCAGCCAAATATAAGCGAAGCAATGCATCCCTTGGTTCCAGGAACTGAGGGCTCAAGAGATATATTTTTATCAAAAATTTATTTATAAAGACGACAAACGTGCTAAATAAATAAAAGAAACTCCCCGAGTATCTTTTCAACGTTCCTTCGTAATGATTCCCAAAAAATAGCCTCTAAAATAAGGTCCATACACAGAGAAACCCCTCAAATCAGGAATGAAAATTATATAAATAAAAACACTACATACTTTTAAAATGGATCATTGTTTTATTTCTTTTTAATTACAACTTTCATTTCCATAAAATCTTACGAAAAAAGAAAAAAACCTGCTATGCCATTCGGATGCATAAAAATGGTTAACCCTTTTTTGATTTTTTCAAACATTAGTCGCTTTATTGGCTTGCTTTTTTCTCATAGCTGAAAATTATTGAAGTCTTTTAATTTTTTTTGTAGAAACTTCGGCAAATTATTATTCATAATTATATCTCTTGGGCAAATTAAGATCGAATACCCTTTACCTTGGGGCAAATTCAGATTTAATACAATCACTTGAAACCACAAAGATTAACCAACTAACTTCCTTACTATGGACCTCAGTATAAATGAAAACTGACCACTCTCAGTATTTTCTCCAGTATCTTTCTGGGCCAATAAAATCATACTTCAAGCGCATCTTCGGCCAAAATCATCTCAGCACAGATTTCTCCCATCCTGCAAAACACGAACAGTTTCGAAACTGATTTACCAGCAAATTAAGTTATTGTTCAATTTCCAACAATCTACGTCTCGAATCTGTGTATCGGACAGTTTGTCAGACTGGGATGCAAAAACATCAATTTTATATGGTGCCGAATACCTGCTAGATCTTATTTCGGGAAATTCCGTTTACATCGTTCACGTGCTCGTCGAGAAGACAATATTTCTTTTTCAGATTCGTATCGTACAGCCGTTGGTTCGAAAAAGCTTCTCTCGCTTATTCAAATCTTGCACTCGAAAGTCTAGCGGCCGAGTGTTGTTTGTGTGGACTACACTCACTCACCTTGGCGTTCTAATTGATTAAAATCTCAATTGCACCTAATACAAGTCATTATCGGAGTTTGTTGTGAATAAACGAAGCACCGAATGATGCCAGTGACCAGTCGCTAACTGAGGCTGACACTGGGCCCGATTCGAGTGAAATTGATCTAATAGACTTTTGTCGGACTGTCTACGGCAGAGGTTGATGCAACTGAGATGTTCAGTTGCGGGAGGCCACATGGAAGTCCTGCTCGTTAAAAAATATCTGATTGCTATGATACCTGTAGCAAACGGAGATCGTGAAATCTGCTCGGGCTAGGTTTGGACTCAGAAGCACTTGTGTTGCTATGCGGCTATTGTTAGTATTGTTGGAACAAAACGAAAGCAGTGAACTTGCTGGAGATTTTGATTAACTTACTGGAGATTTTTATGAAGTCACTGAATTTATTTTGATAATTTTTAACGTTTTTGATGGTAATTATGTGATGGAAATTGAATGAAAATTAGAAATAAATAGATGTAGACCTGAAATGGCTGGAAATGTGAGTTCTAAGAAGACAGTCTGAATGTGTAAAAGCCAATATATCACGATCAAAGGATTCGAAAAAGTGATTTCAATCCAATATCTAGCACTGTCTTGATTGTGAACTGGAACGGATTGTTCGTTGCAATATAAATAGCAAATCCCACTGTTCAGATCAATTTATTCAAGTTGAATGCGATCCGAAATCATTATGAATTAGTTTAAGATGGCATTCTTCATTCCCCGATCGATTCAATTGTAGGAGCATTACTGTTATATTCGGTCATAAGCATCGCCTACCTTGGCCTGAACCTGGGCTTCAACTTCAACTTCACCGGTTGCAATGCGATTCCCCACAGAGTCATGGGCTCATTGCGATACGGATGCATATTTTCCGTTGCGATCAGTCATGTATTGTAATGGAATTGTGATTTGAACTGATCGGTATCCCGTATTTTAACCAACCAAGCAAGTCAGCAAGCAAAGAGCGTAATAGACCAGGCCAACTAAAAACATAGTGAAACAAACTATCGCGTCGTTGTCTTTGGAACCAGCAAACTCGCAACTAACTTTTCTAATGATGGCCATTTCTCCTCGTTTAGAGGTTCAATATGAAATGCATTGTTTGTGCTCTGTCTGATGAATTTGATAATTCGTCGAACGTACTAAGTGGCAAGATTTTTCGTATTGGCTTAGGGGAGTCGAGGGTGCATTCTGAGCGTTGATAAAAACTCAATATTTGATGGTCTGGGGAAAAAGGCTCTTCATGAAAATCTATTGTGACTATCCAGGATCAGTATCTAAAAAAGCACTTAGAACAAAATAACCTGTTATCTCATAAACTGTTCTTATCTTTTCTGGAATAAAAAACACTGCTTCTATTTTCCAAAAACTAATGCTGACTGGTTATTCAACAATTTAAAAATTGTTCAACAAATTATCATCCCCCGATCGTGGATCAAACAACACCTTCAACATGGAGTTTTTCACGAAATCACGTGATCTCAGAAAAAATGCCGGGGGACTAGAATAAATCCCAGGAGTCTGAAAGAAATCTCTGGAGTCTAGGACAAAATCTTAGACACTAAGAAAACATTTGGGTACTCTTGGAAAAATTCTGGAGGCCTAACAAAAAGTTACGAGAGCTTGCAAAAGACTCTGGGAGAAATCTTAGGAGCCTGAAAAAAATCACAAAACATTGGAACAACTCGGGAGGTCTATAAAAATCACAAAAGTCTACAAAACTCTCGGAAGTCAAGGAAAATATCATGAGAACTTGCATTAATGAAAAGACTTTAGAAAAAATCCTAAGAATCTGACGAAAAATCGCAGGAGCTTAGCAAAAATGCAGAAGGTCTAGAATAAATAAATTTGTAGTAGAAGAAAAATCATGGAAACTTTGCGAAAGGGCGTAGAACAAATCCTAAAAGTCTGGGAAAAAATTATGAGCTTAAAAAAATTCAAAGGGATTAAAAAAAATATCGGTGGCCTACAAAAATGTCAGGTGTGTAGAAAGATTTCTGCGATTTAAAAAAAAATGAAGAGGCTGTAGAAAAATTCTGGGAGCCTAAAAAAATCAAAAAAGCCTGCGACAAATCAAAAGACTAAAAAAAAAAAATATGAAGTCCTGAGAAAAAACACTTGGAAAAGCATTGGAGCTTCATAAAAACTAAATTTGAACTGCCTTAATTTCTTTATTTGTCGTTTTATTCCCAAATATTTTAATCTTGTGAAATGTGCCAGAAGCTCTTGGCAGGAAGATATTTTATATGCTTAACGGTATGTTATAAATATATGTGAAGTAATCTGAAAAAACAGCAAACTGTTTACGTTCGAGTCTAGCACTGGAACAGAGAAGACCGACGGTCAAGCCGACGGTCACCAAACGAGCGGTAGCGAAAGTGACGAGCAGTAAATACCATCCATGAAGTGACGAGGATAATAACGAGCCAGGTGGCAGTCATCATAAGTAGCCGAGTCTTCGGTGTTGGTCATTAGCTCCAGTTTCGAATAAAGCAGCATGCGATTAAAGACCTTCGCGATCAAAAAACCGAATTTCACCAGAAAGGACTTCTCAGAAAATCATCAGTTTATCATCAGCAGTTTAAGTCAAAGGTTTGTTTCAGCTCTCTTGATTAGTTTTACTGTGTGTGTGTGTACAAATTACCCTACATCCGGTCAAAGTTAAACATAATTTTCACATACGCGAAACCCACTTTTCGTGTTGCAGAAGGCTTGTATAGGATAGTGGTGTAAGGTTCAGGTGATTTGACTCAAAAGAGAGTAACTCTTTGGCAAGATGTGCCTTGCTCGGCCAGGTGTTGCCAGATGTAAGCTTAACTGAAGATATTAACAAAAAACTCAGCAAACTTTTAGAACTGATCTAAAAAAAACTAAGAAGAGCTCGCCGAGCAACGCTGTCTGAATCAAAAACTCACAAAAAGAAATGAAGATCTGCTGAAAAACTCAGCAAATTTTTTTCCAAAAATGTGAATTCTTACCCGCCAAAAGAAAAAGAAAAGAAGGATGCAAAAATCTTCTTCAAAGCCCGCTTCCTCTTCGCATACAAAAGAAGCTTGTACTTCTTCTGGAGAGGAGGAATTCAGCTCAGAAAACGATTCTTCTGGCATGTCGGTGGCAGCAGACAACCACCAACCAAACACAGTAGCGTCTAATACTGTCCCTTCAAGTGAGGAAGGCAGTATGAAAGACATCTTCTCTTCTTCTTCTTTTAACGCTATGAACATCGTCAATGATGATTTTCCTCCTTTAGATGCAAAGACAACTTCAACTAAATCCTCTAAAGTATCTACTCAACAAAAACTCCAAAATATAAAAAATATAAACTAAGTAAAAGAATAAAAGGCGTCCCAAAAACTGATTCCCATCATCCTTTGTTAGTCAAAACAATGGACAGGGTTAGCAAGCGTTTTTAAGCAAAGAAACGTGGAGTTTGTTGAAGCCAAGCGGGTTTCTCTTGGCATTCGAATTTCCTCTAACAGCACTGATTACCATAAGAAAATCACCAAGATCTTCAGTACCATACGTACTATCTTCTTGAGGAGAAAAACCTCAACGACATCCTAAGAAGTCTATACGGAATCAGCCCCGATTAAGTCGAAATTGACCTAGAGAGACAAGGCTTCAACCTTATCGAGGTGTTTTATTTGAAAACTTGAAAGGGTCCTTCCAAACTCATTAAGCGAAGAGAAAAATATCTACAACATTCATGCTATTTTACACTTTATGTTTCGTATTGAGCTTCAAAAGCCTTGACCAGGTTAAGGGCAATGCCACAATTGCCAGCAGTATGACCATTCAGCCAACAACTGTCACGACCAGTCCCGGTGTATCAAATGTGATGGGCTTCACCACCACAAATTCTGCACTAAGTAGCCTGAGGAAAAGCCAAAATGTGTAAATTGTGGCGGAGAACTTCCTGCAAGCTATGGAGGATGCCCCAAAAATATTAAAATATCTTTTGGTCAAGTAGCCAGACCTACTGCAGTTTCATCTCCTCCACCAAGAAATATTAGTAATCCAAATGATAAACGAATTCCTGTTAGTGTTAAAATAGCAACTCCCGCTCACCATCCAAACCAAATGGGGCAGTTTCACACAATCATGCAAGAAAAACTTCATGCAATGTTGAAGGACATGATGGCGAAAATGGTCCAGGGTTTGTTCTTCGCCCAATCATTAACAACACAGACACCCTTTATTCAAGTAAAAGTAATCGAGCAAATTGAGTATCCATCCTTTTGTGGAATGCAAATTCCATGCTGCCGAAAAAAGATGAGCTAATTCAGTTTCTGAGTGATTGATATTGTTCTGATCCAAGAAACATTTTTGAAACCAGGACATCAGCTATGAATCCCGAACTTTTGCATTTACAGAAATGATCGATTAACTGGAAAGGGAGGAAGATCAGCAGTGCTCGTGAGACGACACATTACCCATAATGTAATCCAGATCCCGACCTTCAGTGAAATGAAAGCAACGGCCCTTGAAATGGATTCAAGTTTCCTCAAATTTAAAGCCATCTCCGCTTACAGACCCTCGAACGCTCAATATCCTTTCGAAAACCTTTGTGCACTATTCAATCTCGAAAGCCCTATGTTTTTAGCAGGAGATATCAATGCTCACAATCGCGCATGGGGATCAGTAAGAAATAAACAAGCGGGGAAAAAATTTTATAGCTTTGCTGTAGAAAGTTTTTCGTGTTTGCATATTCCGGATGAGTTTATCTACAGTCATATCTTAGACATAGATTTATCCTGAAATATAAATCAGAGCGTGCTTATAAATGTATTAGATGAGCTCCCTTTGGATCACAAGCCAGTGGTTTTTTAAACTCCCCAATGAAGTGGAAAATTACTACTGACTGGCAAGCCATCCGGATTTCACTGTCCAATGAATACATCCAAAAGCCAGAAACAGAAAGAGATTTAGAGGAAACCATTGAGCTCCTGACCAATAAAATCACTCAAGCCAAAGATAACTCCTCGACCAAAATGTTGGTTAAGGATAACCAAGTCTCCTATGAGCTTCCGAACTATATCAAAATAATCATAAAGAGGAGGAATAAAATTTAAAAAATAGCCAGAATTACTGGCAATCCCAGACTGAAGCAGGAAGCAAACCGGCTAACCAATGTCATTCGTGACCAGATTAGAAAATTCAAGAATGAACAGTGGGAGCACTTCATGAGTAGTTTTGATCCTGATAGTCGCTCACGCTGGGAAACTTCTAAATATTTTAGAATTAAGAATAAACCAAACATGGCATTAAGTATAGTAATGCGGACAAAGCCAAAGCTTTTGCGGATTCATTAGAACTTCAATTTTGTGAGAAAACTTATGTAGATGACGATCTTGGCGAAGAAGAACATACTGAGCAGGCCGCAGCACATATTTTACACAACAACTCCAAGGAGAGACCCAATCCAACCAATTTCTATTGAAAAAGTAAAAAGCTTGATCCACAGTCTCAAAGAAGGAAAACGCCCCAATTCCAGATAATATTACCAGCCTTCACCACCTACCCAATAACATCCTTCAGACAGTTTCATGTTAATTACCGCCTCAAAAGATATCCAGATTGTTGGAAACTGGCCAGTTTCACAGTCATAGTCACCCCAAAGTACGGGAAAAACTTAACTTTCCTTCAAAACTGGCGTCCAATCAGTCTCCTCTTCTCTTTCGCTAAACTCACGGGGCCCGTGTTCCTCTCACGTCTATAAGAGAAAGTTCTTTTAAATAATTCTATAAAAGCAGAGCAGTTTGGTTTTAAACATAATCACTCCACAGAGCTGCAATTTGCTCGAGTAGTCCAACACATTAGATCAGGTTTCTATAAGAAAAACTCAACAGGACTCGTAAAGTGCTATGTCGCAAAGACTTTTGATAAGGTGTGTCACTCCGGGCTTATCGTTTAATAGGATCATCTCTAACTATCATCTGTATCGAAATAGAGCCTTCCAAGTTAGAATCGATAGCATACTCTCATCTAAAAGACCTATATTAGCAAGAGTCCCTCAAGGGTCTCCCTTGTCACCAATTGTGTACAATTTGTACACAGCAGATATCCCTAGAACCAGAAGAGTTCACATCTCGCTTTTCGCAGATGACACTTGTTTTTTTTACACATCCAGACAAGTCGCAGGTATTGCCTAAAATGTGGACAATCAATCCATAGAGTGGGAAGAGACGGCCAAATATCTAGGACTTTCTTTCGACCAAATTACAGTGAATTCCACACATAGCCCACAAAACAATTTCCATGAATAAGGCAATGAACGCCCTTTATCACCAGTTCTCAGCAGCAAAGTGCTTAATAAAAATAATTTCCGGTTTTTATTTCTATGCTATGCGATCCAACATGCTTTGATTGAATTGTCAAAATTGTCAATAGAACAAACGTTTTACGAATATCGTTCAGTTCAATTTTGGAGAAATTTAAAATTTGTCATTGTTAAATTCTAGCAATATATGTATTTGTGAACATTGGTTGGTTTTTTAAACCGAAATTACTAAAGTTACTTTTAACTGGGGAAATTTCAAGCATATCCGAAAGATTATTTTCGAATAGCAGACAATATGCAAGACAATACTTTCGAAAATGGCGAATGCGTATGCAGCAAAATTGATGATGTAATATACTTGAATCGTTTATATGCAGCGGGAAGTTGTGATTGGAATTATTTGCTGTTTTATAGGTCTGCCTTTCCTTAGAACCTGAACGAAATGATACGAGTTTTCCATATGTGGTGCCATCAAATGTGGTCACCGAAAGTTTTTTAAATTCGCAATGTAGCTGCTGTAAATGTTTGAAGTGTCCGATATCGGTTATCAAACGACTATGCCAGCTAGCTATGAAAGATGATGAAAGGCAGTATTTTACTAATGAGAGGTATTCGGTTTTCGAAGGTGGTTTGAGTATGAGCATGGACAAGAAACCACAGTTAGACGGTATGGTTTTATGCATTTGAATGAATTTTGATGAAAACTTCAAAGTTTATAAGCCAACAATTATTTCCATTGATTTTGGCTTTAAAAAACTTCCAAAATGTTCTCAATTGAAAAACAACCCAGCATATTTAATAAGGAAAATATTTTTCTTCTATCTTAGGACGTGGGGACTTTGCTTACATTAAAAAATCAAAAAAGCTTGATTATTCTTCAGATGAACACAAACCAAAAGCACAGAGAAGTTCATCTAAAGGAAAATCAAAGCAGGTGAAAAGGTCCAACACTGACTCAGACTTTAAACAAGAAGATCGTAAACGACGACGCAGAAGAGCCAAACTAGAAAATAAACAACAACACAATAGCACAAAACCGAAATCACGCTCAGTCTCTAAAATTAAGAAGCATGGATCGACACAGAGATCATTTTTGGATTCGAGTAGTTCAAGCAATATGGCCCTTAAAACCAATAGAATGTCAGCCAAACAGCGTAAACGAGGTGGCAAGTCTAAAAGTGAACTAGATGCTGGTAAAATAAAGGGCGCGGAGAGTCAAAAATCTATGAAAGACTCGAGAAAGGCAAGTGGCAAGGAACCAGTGTTAGATGACAGCGCACCGACACGCACCAGGAGGAGGAGGAGGAATAAAAAACAAAGCGATGGCGAAAATGCATCATCGAAAGAAGTGCTTCGTAAGCTAAAGAAGAAAAAACAGCATCTTGGCGAGCATAAAAGTTCTACATTGACAGCACAAATCGGCGCAGAAGTGTTAAGAGAAGTCGTTCAGCTAGACAAGCTAACGAAATCTAAGATTCGTAAAATGAAGAATGCTCTCAACTCGGAGAGCTTTCGATGGACTATTAGTGAAATTGATGAAAATACTAATGATGGCAATGGTGAAGAAGTATCAAGAATGAAAAAATCCCCACTTTGGATAGATCTAAAGAAAACTAAGCGAGAACCAAAACTAGATCAAGCCAACCGAAAAGTAGAGTACAAGGGTGGTCGAAAATCAGGAGAATGGCCCCGAACAAACCGTTTCGGGTCAAAGGTAGAGATAAAACAGACTCAAACGGATGTTATTAAAAACAAGAAGAAAACAGAAAATGTACGAACATGGCCAGTGATTGAACCACGTATAGGTATGGCTAAACAAATAAATCCAGAAAAGCGGGTATCTAGAGGATTCTATGGAGAGATTGTATCTAATGACATGATCGGTAGAAGAGCTGAGAAGAAATCGAATGACGCTTTGGCAAAAAAGCTTAGCATTTTAAGTCGACTCGCACCGGACTTTTTAAGATGGCAACGCAGGCAGGATCCAACGGATTATGAAAAAAATCGTCACAAACATCTATCTGAGAAACAAAAACCGAAAATCAGGAACTTGGATGATGCCTATGTCGATTGCAAGAAAGGTAGGATTCGTAAATCTAAAAAATCCAAGCATGAAACATCGGCACGAGTGGAACTAACGGGCATTGATGACTTTATGCGAGTCAAACTTGAAGCAGGGGATATAAACCGGCTTCGAACGTATGTTATCAGTCTAATCTGTGGCGAATTTTACTTTATAGTTTTGTTGTATTTCAGGATATCTGCGAGAACCGTAAAAAACAATCCATCAGGTGAATATCAACTGTCAGCTCCAAATCACGGTTCCGAGCTCGGTGATGTTTCGAATCCGTACCCGGCAGCGATAAATCCGCTATCTTATTGTTACATGTGATTTATATTAAGTGCAGGGTCAGATTAAAAACTAAAGTTCGATTTTCGAAACCAGCCTTATGATCAGTTCATTGGATATTGTGAATGTTTTTTTTATATAAGTACCTCGATTTCGATGGTTATATTTAAATGTGACTATTATAAATTGTAAATCAAAAAGAAACACAAATCTTTTGTAATAAAACAGTTTTAAAATGGACATTGTTTGCCAGTCTTTCATTCGTTTGCTTAACTAACTGTTCACATGCGCTTGAAAGACAAGCTTTCTCGGAAATAAACATCGATTCGTTTGCATCACACTTCACATGTGATAGATTTTCATAAGCGACATATTCGCTTAATACACTGACCCTGCTTAAACCAGTCTACTATTTCTTACTATCTCTTTGAAGTGAGCCAACTCTGTAGAACTCACTCATTTGAAAGAGCTGCTCTTTAAAAGCCATCCAAAAGAGTCATTTCAAGCAACCTTTTTCATGCTTGCAAAATGCAAAATTGTAATCTCAACTGCTGTTTTTTGTTGTTTTAATAATAATAAACCAAAACCTAATATAACATAACATAACTTGAAAAATATAACATAAATTTAGACATAAACGTTGAATTGAAAATCAATCGGATTGCTAACAATAATCATATATGAAAATCTTTGTACCTAATATTAATACCGGTAGTGGCCCCGACGATATTCCAAATATCTTGGCTAAATCTGTTTCATTATCTCTGTGCGTCCCTCTTTCTATCTTGTTCAATATAAGTTCATTTTCTGCTTCTTTCCGTTCTCTTTGGAAAACTGCCAATTTCTTCTCTATAAATAAAGTTGGTGATCCTACATGCATCTCAAACTACCGTCCTATTTCTCTTCTTCCTTGTTTTAGCAAGATTCTTGAGTAAGTGGTATACAAGCGAGTCTACTCCTTTATCCAACCTACTCTAGTTCATGATCAGCATGGCTTTGTCAAAGGTAAGTCCACATTAACCAACCTTCTTTGATTCCCACATAAGGTCGCATCCGGTCTCTTGACCATCAAAAGCAGGTCGACGTTCTAGATACTGACATCTCCAAAGCCTTTGACTCTGTCAACTATTACCTCCTTCTTCAAAAGCTAAGGAACGGTGGCATAGCTGGTCCTCTTCTTTCCTAATTTAACTCTTACATATATGATCGTACCTGTATTGTAACTGTTAATTCCTGTTCTTCAATTCCCTTTTTCCCTGTATCAGGTGCTCCACAAGGATCTACTCTTCTCGTTCTCCTTGCTTTGATCCAATCTTCTTATCACAAAATCACTGTACCTTAATAGCTTAAAGACTTGGTGCTGCGCCAATGCTCTCACTTTGAACATCGCGAAATGCCACAAAATGTCTTTTAAATGTAAAACGTCACCTTTAATGTTCTCCTATTCTGTTTCTAACTCTTCTTTTAATGTTGTTGATAATTTTAGAGATCTTGGTGTAATATTTGATCCAAAGCTTAAATTTGATAAGCATATTTCATATATTACTGCCACGGCCTCTAAATTATCAGGTTCCATTATTAGATCCTCTAAATCCTTCGTTAATATTTCCACCTGTGCACACCTTTTTTTCTCTTTTGTGTGTCGTGTCCTTGAAAATTGCTGTCAAGTGTGGTGTCCTCATTACGTCTACTTAAATACTGCGTTGGGGTCTGTTCAACGCAGATTTACTCGTAGCTTATTTTTCAAGTTTCAGCTTCCGCACCATCCTTATTGTGATCGCCTTTCTTTCCTAAATCTTCCTTCCCTCGAATCACGCTGACTTTTCCTAGAGAAGTGCCTACTCTATAAATTATTTTATAGATAGTTGTTTCTGACATCAGTAACCACGTTTCTGTCCGTGAAGCAGTTCATGGCACACGTTCTTTTGTTGTGTTTAGTGTGCCATTTGCGCGCACTGATATGTATTTTTTCCCCAACTATTGCGGTTACCAAGGCAACATAAAAACTTACAGTTTGGTCCTCTACCACCGACATTACGTGCTTTCAAAACTTTTTAAAAAAATCATATTTTGTATACTAGTACGTAACTTGCTGCAGTTTTTCTTTTATTCTCTTCTCTCTTTTTAATTTTTTTTTTGGTTGGTACTTTTTAGCTTGATTTTCTTTCTTATTATTTTTTTCTTCTTTATATTCATCTTGATTCTGTTTTTTTATTTTTTTTATTATCATTTTTTTTTGAGTATATATTAATAAATAAATAAACTATAGTATAAAAATAACACTTGCTACCTAGATCTCTTTTCAGTTAGCACGTATCCACTTTTTCAAAAGACTCGTTCACAGGAAACTGAAGTGGCAACAATACCCAATTGTTGAGTTTCCGTAAACAGGTTTTTTGTGCTCAAAATGTAGGTAAATTGGGGAAGGGTTACCGTTCTTGCCCGATGTGGAATTTCCAAGGTTTTACTTTGGCTGTCTAGACAAAGCATAAGATTAATGTATGGGTTCTTTTTTTTTCTAAAATGCAAGAATTTTTCAGGAGGGTCGATAATTTGAAGGCTTTCACTTTCAGTGAAAACCGTTCGTGTTGGCAGCCCTGCGGTAGCTTCAGGGCTGCATGCATGTTCATGAAAACCTACGTGCGTCTACAACTTAACAGTACTAATATTTCCTCTGAGTTTTATAATGATTTGATAATCTTTTCAAAAGGTACCGCAATTCAAAGTTATTCAAATTTTCTTGATCTTGTTTGAGGCACACAGGGCTCAAGTTTCCAAACCGTTATCATTTATCTATATTCGAGACAAGTTTGAAGTACATTTTGCAAAATTAGTTTTTTGAAAGTAATTTATTGATAGAATTCTAAGTATACTTAAAATATCACTTAAGCAGCCGCTGGCACCAAAAGGTTAAAGATAACTATCACTTAGGGAATTCAGCTCAATCAGATCGTGCGTTCCTGAGAAATAGTCATATTCACTTTCTACTCATCTTCAACTATTCGAAAAAATGACGAGTGAAAACTACCACAATCGACAGAAAATCCTAAATAAACTCACAGTCTCTTAACTTTCTACTCATTATGAGACCTTTTTATGATTTTATAGTTGCCAAAACATTCAGCATAGCGTTCAAAGAACAAAATCCACCTATAAAATGCACCGTCTAATGCCCGATTTATACATTGGAACGAGCGTCTCGGGTACAAGAGTAAACAAGACTCAACAAGACATTGGACGAGACTCAACAAGACATAGGGTGTATTGTTTACTTAGGATATTGCACCGTACAACACGGACCATACACCATGCACCTTTCATAGGGTGAATTGTTTACTTAGGATATTGCACTTTGCATCTTTCGACAGTTGTGAGCTGTTTTGTTCAGTTCAGTGAACGATGACTGAGGTAAGGGCTGTGGCTATTGCAACTGCCTGGTGTGCGTTGAGTTATTTCAATCTGGGACACGCAAACACATGTTTGAAGTCCCGGCGAAAAATTCGAAAATTTAAATGAGCACATGCTACCCTCTCGAATCCCTTTGACTTGATGCATAAAACCGACTTCGCTTCCAGCGGCTTCGAACTCGGACGAGACGGTCATAAACACTCAGGCACAGCAGTAAAAGGATCATTATCCCTTCGTAAAACAAACAAGAGCCGACGAGCAAACCATTTACACACGCGTGCTTGCCATGAAAAACACAGCCGAGACTAGACAAGGAGACCGTTTACACACTCACCTTGTCTTCATTTGGCATTACTCGGCCAGCATGTAATTCCGGCTTAATAGCCAACACTCGCCAAAAAAATCGAAAATACTCGTGAACTAGGGCAAAGTATATGCAAGTAAACGCACACGGTGAGCTCACAAAATATCGTCATCAACAACCGCACAAGATCAGTATTCATCATTCACACAGTTCTTATCATTCGCTCAGGACCATCATTCACACAGTACTCATCATTCACATTCTATTCGCACTGCACACGGTGCTGGCTCCGTGCTTTCATTCATTCTTCATTCAAACGGAGCTGGCTGTTTCCTCTGTGCAATACGATAGTCTTATACATAAATACATGATCCGACGTTAGAATAGCAGATTTTGCTCTAATGAAGTGTTGTAGAGTGTATATGCATAAGCTCTATTTGCTCGAGTGGATTGGCAATATCGCTCTTGCAACTAAAGTGAAGCTATGAAGTGTGCAGAGCAGTTCTAAATGATGGTTCACATAGCTCTTTTAAAAGAGTTGCTCTTTTTGATTGGCTCGCTCCTGAGCGACCCATCACTAGTGGAAGGTCAAGTATGTCAGACAAGAATCCAATTTTCCGAAGTCGAGCTGTTTCCTCTTCCTGCTACTTCATCGAGCTTCCTCTTTACAACAAATATTTTCACCCTTCACTCCCGTATATAACATTTCTATGCTCATTCAAATTGACACAATATGCTTCAGCAGCACAGCCACCAAAACACAAAACACAGGCCAGCGATCATCATCATCAGCTCAACGATCTCCTTGACAGCCTTCCAGGTCTGTTGCCGCTGACACAAAATTGGATTAATTAAGAAGTGAAATGTCGTGAAATGTAGGACTTGTTGTACCATGCCTGCATTCATGCATGAATATCGAATATCAGATCGTGTAACGAAATTCCAGCAGTTAAAAACTATTTCAACTTCCACACCCAGCCGTCAGCCATACACTATTATAGTTCTGTGCCGAATCGGTGTTTTAGATGAGTGTCAGATTAGTGGTTGCGAGACGTGATCATGTCACTGATAGTCGAACTGACAGTGTTGTATTGGATCATCTATGATAACTGGATTTTGATTTCTAGTCTTTGAATAAATATTCGATATAGAAATGATTCTAATTCAAGACTGTTGGAGTAGAATTAATGAAAAATGGCATTGTCTAGAGTCAATATTTTAATTGCAGGTAAGATAGAAAATCGATGAGGAGAACCGTTAGTGCTAAGGCTTAAATCAGTTTTTTTTTTAAACTTGACGAAGATAGAATTTGACGTTTTTATGGTTGTAATGGATGATTGATATCAAATAAGACAAATCGCTGCTAATCGAAAGGATTTTCGAGACCTGATTATTTAGCTGGCGATTTAAAATTTCTGGTTGTTGTATCTTTGCAACAATATTTCCGTTGATATTTTGAGAATATGGTGGAATTTGATATTAATTCGATAAATTACTTATGGATGTTTTCACCAACGAATTGCATTAACGATCTTAATATTAGCTTTTCATATTATAACAATTAAATGAGTTTTCCACGCTTTCGAGTGGTCAAATATGGCCAAAACGTAGGTTGTTGCGTAAAAATGTTCTTAAAATGCAAATTTTTCCTTAATGATTTATTTATTTATTTATTTAGGATCCGTTTCAGAAGATTATAAAAAGGGAGAAAAGAGATATACATAAAAACAAAAATAAAAAAGGCATATGCATGAAAATTCAGTGAGCCGAACACGATAAGATAAAATAAACGATAAAATCAGGCATATAAACAGTTCCTTGAAAGGAACACCAGGACGAAGAGAGAAAAATATAAAAACCTCCGACGAGTAGCAAATAAGATCATTAGATGTAAGAAACGAAAATATTATGACGAGCAATTAAAGAGCATTGACGAAAATCTGGCGAATAATAAAACTAGGCAAGCTTACAAGGTAGTGAAATGTTTAAGACGCGGATACCAGCCCAAGATGACACTCTGTAAAGACGAAATCGGCAATATCATCGCCGAAGATAGCCAAATTAAGGAGAGGTAAGCCTGCTATTTCAAAGAACTCCTTAATCCTGCACATGGCTCAATAATATCACAGCCGATAGACGTCTCTGACGAAGTCCCGATCGAAGAAGTCAATTATTTCATAAAAAGCCAGAAAAACAATAGAGCGCCGGGCATTGACGAGATTCCGGTTGAGCTTATCAAATACGGTGGAAGTTGTCCTATAAAAGCCATCCACAAATTGATCCAGCACATCTGGGGTCAGGAACAAATACCGCAAGAGTGGTGCAAATCCATCATATGTCCTATCCACAAAAAAGGAGACAAACTTCAGTGCGAAAAGTACAGAGGCATATCGCTACTTTGTACGTCCTAAGAAAGACGATACTGATACTGATAAGATACTGACGAAAATATTAAAAGATAAAATAAATCTATACGCAGAAAAGGTCTTTGGGGAGTACCAAGGAGGCTTTAGGTCTGGTAAATCAACTACGGATCAGCTCTTCACAGTCAAGCAAGGACTTGAAAAATGCTGGGAATTTAACATCGACGTCCACCAGATTTTCGTGGACTTTAAGCAAGCATATAACAGTATTGACCGAAACATACTGTACAAAATAACGCTATACTTCGGCATCCCGGCAAAACTAGTCCGGCTGACCAAAATGACGCTGACGTCGGCAGCATCACAAGTCAGAATCAACAACAGTCTGACTGACGCCTTTGACACAAATGTCGGACTAAAGAAAGGCGATGGGTTGGCCCCTCTGCTGTTCAACCTAGCACTTGTGTACGTGAGAGGGAAGATTCCTGTCGATACAGGGGGTGCGCTTCTGTATAAGTCGAACCAATTAGTGGCCTACGCGGATGACATTAACATCTTGTCACGGTCCTTCACATCCACCAAAGAACTCCTGTTGAAACTTGACCAGGAAGTCAAAGAAGTAGGCCTGAAGATCAATCAGACAAAAACAAAAATCATGACGCAAACAAGAAAGCAGACCTCCATTAGACGAAACATAATTCTGGACGAATATAATTTAGAAAATGTGGACGAATTTATATATTTAGGCTCGAAATTGACAACGAAAGGCAGTGAAACTGATGAAATTAAACGGAGAATACAGCTCGCTAATAAAACTTTCTACTCCGTTCTGGCCCTACTGAAGACCAGCTGCATACACAGGAAGACGAAGCTCCAAGTCTACAAATCAATAATCAGACCTGTGTTGTGCTACGGATGTGAAACTTGGACCCTTACCCAAACATCCGCAAATATGTTGAACGCCTTCGAAAGACGGGTCCTCAGGCGTATAATTGGAGCTAAAGAAGAGTGCAGCCAATGGCGGATAAGATACAACCACGAGTTGTACGAGGTTTTTGACGAGCCAGAGGTTGCTACAATAGTCCAACTGCGGAAGCTGCAATGGGCTGGTCACGTGCAACGAATGGACGAGCGTCGAGTACCTAAGAAGGTATTCGACGGAAGGGTCGAGGGTCGAAGACCAGTGGGAAAACCCAGAAAACGCTGGTCTGACTCTGTCGACGAAGACTGCGCAAAGCTTCTCGGCTTTCGAAATTGGAGGACGTGGTCATTGGACCGAGACAACTAGAGGTGTCACTTGGGAGAAGCCAAGGTCCGAGAGGGACTGTAGTGCTACGACGACGACGACAAATACGATAAGCAACGAAAATATTAAAATAAAGTAGATTAAAAAGTAGAAACAAAACAAAATAATAATAATAATAGAGTATTGCAACTGACTGAACTCTGTCGAGCGGTCGTCAGTGCAGCATGTTATTTATTGGGAGATCTTTCTTCTCTTGCCCGGCGTGCCTTTTCTCAGCCGACTAGCTCAGCCTGGCTCGGGTTTGCAGGCGGAAGAATCTCTACGTGCTATGGCACGCATACAATACAACATTTAAAACAAAACCACTAGAAACAACAACAAAAATGAAGGGGAACGAAAAGAAGAGGTTCCGCTAGAATCATTCAACTATCAATTTATTCACAGTTCATTCTGTATATGTGACCGTCCTTATGAAATGGGACCTTTTCTTGCCAGGGGTCAAAATTGAGTTAGTTGCATTTTCCATTGCTGGATAAGATTCCAAAAAAAACGTATTTATTTTTTAATAAAAAAATTCTAAAAGTCGCCTTAGATATGGAATTTTAAAATTCTACTATTGAAAAACCTTGTTTCGAGATATTTGAGTTTAAAGTTTGGTAATTTTCAAGAAGGATACGGTGAAATAAAATCCTTTTTTGAATGTATTTGTGGCGGCTATAGCTCTTGCAATTTAAGAGCTTTGAAGCTTAAACTGCATGGGCATTTCAAAAATAAGGTCTTCTTATGCCACGCAGAAGTTACTTTAGAATAGTCAATGTTATGACCGCCATTTAAACAAAATGGCGGCCGAAAAACGCAATAATGGTTTCTTTTGGATATGTATGCTTGGGACATATGTACTGACACGTAATTTTGGCCAAGGAATCGAATGAGGCTGGTCAAAAATTGATATTTTAAGTACTTTTTGGAATATCGCCAACAATAAAAATGGCGGCCAAAAAATCGTTTATGTACGAACATGTGACACACCTAGCTATCTATGCATGTATAGATTTTATTAAGACATTTACTTATTTACATAAAATTAGATAATTAATTATTAATTAAAAATAGACAATTAATTAGTAATTATTTAAAGTTAACGAATTAATTATGTACTAATTAATTGAAATAAAATAATATTATATTTTATTTATATTTTTTATTGTGATACGGCCTATGTGAAATTCAGAAACCATATAGGAAATAAATTTTTCACGGAAGGTATTCCGTGTGTATTTGTTAGAACTCTTGCTGGCTTAGCTGTTTCTTTTTTACTAATTTTCGAAGAAACTTAGTATTAAACTCGTTTCGCCGAAAATTCATATTTCTTTATGCATATATATATATATATATATATATATATATATATATATATATATATATATATCAGCAAAATGATTAAGGGAGATAATCTCTGGAGTGGCCGATCCGATTGTGCTGAAATTTTAGGAGGACATAGATGTATACAACAGGTAGGTCCATGATTTGCTAGAATTCAGATGTCTTAAACCTTTTGGCGTCGGCGGGCATTTTAGTGAATTTTCAGGTACTCCTATATTTAGCTATATAAGCAGTGTAAATTTTTGTTAAAAAAAGTATTAGGAATGAAAACTTATTATGTTTTTAGATGGTTTATGAATTTCGATTTGTCATAACTTCTAAGAAAAACAATGGTTCATCGTGAAATTTTTAGAGCGTATTGATGTAGACTAGAATTTAACACACATGGACTTTCAAGACTGTAGCTACAGCAGGCTCCTGAAAAAAATCCTTCAAATCATCGAACTTCCTGAAAAATTTTTGATTTTGGAAAATGAATTCAAATTATTGATAAATTTTGACTTTTTTCCACCAAGTCAAATCAAAATTTTCAAAATTCCGCGCAACCCGTGATCAAATTACCTCTATTTTCAGCACTCAAAATTTCTGTTCACGAGAACTGACGACCGGCTAATGCGATCAATATGAAATTTACAGGACATGTTGGTATTAGCTAGGACCAGGTCTGATAGAAGTGATTTTGCAACACGAGCAACACTGTGTCAGTGGTGCCATTTGGAAAAATCACTAAGAAAAAAAAAGGTTTTTTGGCCTATAGCTTCCGATTTAGCCACCAGATTTTGACGAAATTCACGCAGTAGATGAACCTTACTTTAAGATAGATTTCATAAAAATTTGGTTGAAAAATTAGTATAGAGTCGCCAGCTATGACAATTTTTGTCTCCTAAATATTGTAAATTTGCTCAGGAAAATAAAGGTTTTTTCCCTATAACTTCCGATGCACTAACGAAATCAAAACGAAATGCATGTGATAAGTGGATCTGGTTGCATATCTAATTCTGTAGGAATTTCGTTGAAAAACCATGAAAGGGTTGCCAGCTATGATGAATTTCGTAATTTTTTTATATATCTTTATCGAGCGATGTTGTCACAAAATTTCCAAATGGGAATGATCCTGCGATGACAATTAACAACAAATATTTTCGTTTCAAAAAATTTAAAAATTTCGGACGTTGGTAACCCTTAAATTATATTCACTCCTATAAATTACAGCGCAGCCATTCAATCGAAACTAAATTCATAGGGTGGGTTTAACACAACGTGAAGCAGCTTTGGTGCTAGCACATGATTGCCAGCACCAGACAATTCGTAAATATTGCACCAACAGATGCTTCCATGTTGTATTCATCAGCAAAGCATTTACAATAAAATAAGCAACCGATATTTAAATTTTCCAAGTTTTGGAAATTTTTCGGATGGCAACCCCGGACATAATTTAATCGCTGAAACTTTCAATGATATCTTTCGATGAAAACGAAATCTAAAGGATAGGCTGATTAAGCACAAGCATGTTGTGGTAGACTTATTGCTGCTGTGTTGGATAAATGTTGCCGGCACTGAGCATTTTCATCATTTGTGTAATAGGAAATGCTGTCAGAAAATGATATTTGCTCCTATTAGTAACAAGTGGTTGATATGATACTATTAGTAACAAGTGGTTGATATGATACGTCCTCATTCGGTATTTGCGGAACTTTTGTAGCGAATCATCAGAAAGACTACGCAAGTGTACTGAGCGTGCCTGTTCTTTGTTGCGATGGGCAATAGACACATAAGCGGAGAACCAAGGTGGACTAGATGATTTGCGAGCACGTTTCGTAAGAGTGTAGATAGATATTAAGTTGGAAATGAAAGGCCAACATCAAAGCCCAGACTATCAAAGAAAGTATACCAATTAATGGCATTAAGTTCTGAAGCAATTCGCAAATAATCAGCTTTGAAAAAGTTGGTACGCGGAGAAGAAACACTCTTTTTTCGAAGTGGATGAGTAAGTTTGAAGTTATGTATACAAATGCAGTATACATTTCTGGACACGATTGCCAAAGATGACATATCTCTTTGGATGGACGAAAAGTTGAAGTCATCATAGATAGCCACAAGAGAATAAGAAAAGTTGATAAAAATATAATTGGACAGTTCACTATAAAAATACTTAAATGAGGATACGAAATTATTAAAAGTACAGTAACAAGTAGTAGGCAGGTGGCATGTGGTGCAACAAATTCATAAAGAGCACGTTCAAGTGTATCAGCAGAGACTCGAGACAAAAACAGGTACAGAGAAGGTGCAGTAACTCTAAAAAGACCATCCGCGTTAAAGTTATGTAATTCCTGAACTGGATTAGATGTTTCTAGAGTCGAATTAGTTGAAGTATTAGGCACAGGCAAGATTTGAACCTAAAAAAGATGAGAGATATTTTCAAGCAACGATATACTTATTTCTATTTTAATTAATTTCTATAACTAGATGAAATTTGGGAACAGTTACAGTTTAAAATAGCCAGTATAGTGACTTCCCGAAATTTTATGCTACTACTCAGTCTTGAGTTGAGCTGTGAAACACAACGGCTGCACGGTGCTCTATCTCTTGATTATGATCTTTTGAGTTCGATTTTACGTCGGTGAAGTTAAAAAAAACTCTTCTCACTCTTCTATCATTTTTATTGACCACCATATTTTCACTTAAACCTTATCTTATTCAGCTCTTTCTATTTCCATTATCATTTCTCCATATTCAACCCGGAGCTTTGTCACAAAATTATATAGGCCACAACCGCATAAACTACGCAAAATTGCTCCATTTCACTTTAATGTCTGTAATCTTCGCTTCACTAAATAATTATAGCCTACTGCTGATTGCACTTAAGTGCTCAAAATACTCACTTTAGGGTAATTGCATAGTCGTTGCATTTCGCTGTTAGTATCTTTACCACTAAAAATAGCAAATTTCAGATAAACATTAGTTATTGCCGCGAACGGAGACTGGCACTCAGTATCAAAGAAGTGGACGAACTGAAAGTGTGTGTGCATCTGTGTGTAGCTTAGTTGTTGCCATACCGGCCGCCGCGATATTCACTCGTCAGCCAAGATTTGTTCGAAGCACTTGTTTAATTTTCTCGCATCCCACACAGTTTTTCCACAACTGCAAGGCTCTGTAGACCAGAAGTGGTTCACTTACATGTTTATTGCATTTACGATATTTATGCCAAGTTCGTACGTAGTAACGTATAAAAACGCATACGATAGATTTGTTTGCCTATCTACGCTAGTTGAATTCGTATCAGAATTGTGATGACAGAGTTGTTGTTGAGGGCAATGATGAGCTGGGGAAATTTTCGAGGGTTTAATTTCAACAAAAATTGACGGTTAGTAGTCAGATTTTATTTTAATACAGAAACGAAGTGGTATATTTTCACGTAACTATAGATTCGCAACTATAAATACTGTTGGAAAAACTGCGCCCAATGTGGGTTTTAGTATTTACATGTAAAGCTAGTTGAACATTTTGCAAAACAAGTGATGAACTAACTAAATCTGTTTCCACAATTGATTTCCCACGAGCCCATTTTCGTTTAATTTGTCAGTCACGTATCTATTCGGAGCAATTTTTTCAGAATAAATCTCATGAGAAACGTCCAATCTTGGCAGCCCCAACAAGCAATCATCTGCAGTTCGCCCCTAAGCCACACACAAAAAACATTCAACATACATCCGAGGAACATTAATCCATTTTGAGGTGATTCCTGCAAATATATGCGCCGAGGATTAGTTAAGTACATGAAAACGGGGATTGCGGATTTCACGTTTCGCGGAAAATGACTTCATTTTATCGTGGTCATTCATTATGTGTAATTGAGGAGGCCGGACGCCAAAGATGGACCTTATGTGTTTATGGCTCAGTGCCGTCTGAACGAAGTGAGCTAGGATTCTTTCTGTCTGATAGCTAGCGGGCTGGCTGAGATTGCTACTGCCACCATGCCAACCAACTACTACCTTCCTGATATTGTGCGATTTGTGATCGGTGGTGACCAGGGCAACCAAAAAAACAAAAACATGAAGAATGTCTAGTCGCGTAAAAAAGGTCAACGAATGAAGTTATTTAGTAGCGGTCGTAATGAATTATTGCGATTTATGTAAAACCTACTTACAATTAGATGGTTCGAAGCGAGTTTGGAGCTATGGTAGCAATAATTGTAGAGAACGATTGAGGCTTTTGAGGTCTTAATAGTATCTTGTAGTCTGGCGTATTGTTTGTAATATATGGCCACAATCCAATAATTTGTTATCGGTGAAATTATATACGTGTGCTGACATTGTAGTATAGAGTAGGACAATTTTGTAGATGTCAGCACTTTCACCTGTTCTTGCGGTATAGGAAGTAACAGATGGTAGTCAAAGCTGCAAAGGTGGACAATGTGACTAGGTGGAGGAGTTGTTTATGGCGAGTAACTGTACGTAATACGTACAGAGATTCATTTGTGGTAATTGTTAAGTAGATTGAATTTATAAGCCCTCGGGTTGTGGAGTTTTTACAGCGGAATTGTAATTTTTCATATTGTTATACTTTGAAGAAAGTAGGAAGAGTGGAGTGGTGCTAGCTTTGAATTATTGGCTTTAATAGCTTAAGAATTGCTGCTCTACTTTTCGTATTTTATTAATTTAAAATGAATTTCAAGTAACTTCAGGCAAAAATATAGATGTACCATTAAAATTATAAGTTCTAAAATAGAGTAAACGCATTAGACATAATAGTCCAATAACTGTACACAAAAAACGGCCGCTCCGCTGAATAATTGAAGTGAAGGTTCTCAAGCGGAATCATGTTTACTGTAACATCAGAAAAACAATATGAAGAGTCCATTACAAAATCGTGTGTGACAAAGAAATTATTCTAAGTCGAAAATCATGTAAATCGATTTTTCTGAAATATCTCGTTAACTGTTCGTTAAACGAGAATTTTCCCTGGCATTGAATTTGTTGAGGATGAAAATTCTCACAAAAGCTTCATACGCAAATTTCACATCAGACTAACAGTCTTCGAGACATGATCCTGAGAATAATTTAAATTAAAAAAAAACTTTCTTCAAAACTTTTTATGTTCTTAAAAAAACATGATTTACTAAAAAATTTCGATTTAATGTTAAATTTGTCAACATTGCTCTTCCTAGCAGGTCTAACGGCTCGAAATCAGCTCTAATGCCATTACATTGAGTCACGGTGAGCTTTTCTTGAAATATTTTTCCCTGTTGGAGAATTTTTTTTGCTACGAATCATTGGCTTGTCTAGGCTACAAATGTTTTTGTTCTCATAGTTTCTCACAAACTATTTTAGCATCTCTCTAAATTTCAGTGAAAACAGGCTCAGCTTTTCTACTTATTCCAACCAATATTATTTTATTGTGAGTTTTATGAAGTTATATTTGAGCCTTAAATTAATTCATTCCGTCTCAAATATTCTTTGCCCTGTTGTTTTAAAAATCGACATTTTATTATATGTTTATATGCTGGTGCATTAGTCTCCGCATTGACAAACAAACACTCAATTCGCGATAAGGCGCTTACTTTTTACTCCATTTATTGAAGAAATAAACATCAAATTTTTCTGCATTTAAGTGCGTGTATTCATCTTCTAGTGGGAGGAACTTTTAAATGGAGCCAGAGAATATAGGAAAACATTCAGGATTTTGTCAAAAAATTATTTTTTTTTGTGATGAAAAGGCGTCTGAAATGATGATTGCACTGCATTCTTAAGGCATGTCGTAGTGTCACAAATAAAATTTAAACTATCATCTTTTTTGAAACGGTTTCTGGCAAACTAAAATACATTTTATCCACTTTTTGGGGCTTCAAAAATATCTGTAAAATGTTCTGCAGATGCTATATTTTGTGAGTTTTGAGCCGGAGCTTCAGTCAAAGCCAAAATGGCTCGTCTCTAAAGCTAAAATCAATATACTCAACCTCAACAGTATTACGAGAGAAGAAGAAGTGAACGCAGCGATTCGGGAGAAGGGGATTCAGAACGTAAAAATTACCTTATTTCCCCCGAATACAAGGGAACAGAAGAACGCCGTCGTAGAACTGGACGAAGCAAAAGCTTTGAAACTAGTTGATGCTGGATGAATTAAAATTTGCTTGGTTAGCACTAGGGTAAGGAAGCGAAATGAAGTTGTGCGCTGTTTCAACTGCATGGGATACAACCATACAAAAAAAATCTGCAAAGGACCAGAACGTAGCACTAGCTGCTGGAAGTGCGGATAAGTCGGACACAATGCAAAGGTAATATCGGCGGAGCCATTCTACTTGCTGAGCATGGCAATGTCAAAACAGGAGAAGCCAACCATGCAAAACTTTCCGAGACGCGGAAGAATTTGCTGTGTATATGAGGGTTCTTCAGGGCAATCTGCAAAGATGCCGCACTGCGGACGACTTACTGACGCAGCCTATGCAGCAATCCAGAGCTCAAATTGCAATGATTAGTGAACCATGTCGAAGGAGAAATCCAGAGACTTGGTATTCAAACACTTCGGGCTATGCAGCCTTATAGGTTCCAGACACTCAAAAACCCCGGGTTGATCGGCGAGGTTCGGGCGATGGAAATGTTTGGATTGAAAACCGCGACATCAGGTTTGTCAGCTTCTATTTTTGACCGAACAATCCAATAAGGGAATCTGGAAAACTGGTAGTAGCTGGTGACTTCAATGCGAGAGCTTTGGAATGGGTGATACCGACTCAAAACACAA
Organism: Nemotelus nigrinus; assembly: GCA_947369275.1. Classification (NCBI taxonomy): domain Eukaryota; kingdom Metazoa; phylum Arthropoda; class Insecta; order Diptera; family Stratiomyidae; genus Nemotelus; species Nemotelus nigrinus. The sequence goes on along the minus strand of OX376375.1, from coordinate 29,407,112 downwards.
GGGGGAGATTAGTTACGGAAATTGTGTCCAGGCTAAGTATGGTTGTGGGGAACGGTTGTGGGAACACCAAGCTCCCGTAGACGAGGCTTCGGTGAGTCCATTCCCGATATAACTCTTGTTTTGGAGATGTTGTTCATTATGGAAAGAGACTGGAGAGTGATGGAGGAGTACACCAGAAGTGACAACAACCATATTACCTTCTGGTTGTCGGCCGTCAAAATCCGATCCGTCTGACCCATCAAAACTCTTTGTTTCGAATTTGGACAGTAGGAAGCAATTGGAGTCACTTGGCAACAGCTTTGCTAAGCAGGTAAGCGCAAGACAAGCAGTGGTAGCAATGGGTCTCGGGTAAATAGGCACGGTTGTAAATTTCACCATAGATGAAATTCAGCCAGCGTGCAATGCGTGGATGCCATTTTGAAAGTCACTACCGGGCAAACAGAGGGCTTATTGGTGGACTGAGAAGGTAGCGGAACTAAGCCGAAGAACTCTAGGGTGCAGGCGCAGAGCATAGCGGTCTATTGGACGATCAGAAGCGTTGCTACTTATTGCTACCCACACAAAGGCAAAAAAAAGAACAGGGAATAGCTATGAAGCGGAGAAAAAAGCAAATGTGGTAAACTCTATGCAAAGAAGTAGACTGGGACCCATGAGGCCAAAGTTACAAAATAGTATTGGGAAAGCTGAGCCGCATAGGTCCCAACCCACTCATGGAGATGGATGTCTTAAAGAATATTGTAGATTCGCTTTTCCCAGCGCACGACGTGAGAAAAAAAGCGACAGCTTAGTCCGCCAGGAAGATATTCCAATATTCACTGAAGAAAAACTACGAAGCGCGAGTGTCAGAATGAAGAACCGAAAAGGCTCAGCAATGGACAATATTCCAGTAGAAGTCCTTAAAGCAGTTGTGGAGAGATATCCGTCAATATTATTACGTATCTACAATGAATACTTACTAGCGGGTATCTTTCCGTCACTCTGAAAAGTGGTGCAGAAAGAAAGATAGATCCAAAACATCACCAGCGTACAGACCACTCTGCATGCTTAATAGTGCGAGGAAACTTCTGGAAGGGTTGCTAAAATCTCGGCTAAAGTCGGCTATACGAAGAGCTAGTGACCTTTCGAAAAATCAACATGGATTCCGCAGTGGCCACTCAACAATAAGTGCCATCTGTGAAGTTATTAGCGCATTAGATCACGCAGAGGCTGCTTGTCATCAGGCTAGACCCATAGTGTTTTTGGTAACGCTGGTCGTCCGTAACGCTTTAAACTCAGCGAGATGGATAGATATATTGGATTCTCTTCAGCAACATTTTCAGATAGAGGAATACTTGCTGGCAATGGTACGACACTACTTGAAGGATGGCTATCTAATTTGTGGAATGAATCAGGGAACTGCATCCAAAACTATTACAGCTGGAGCAGCACAAGGTTTCATTCTTGGGCCAGGCCTATGGAACATTGGTTGTGAGGGTCTCTTGCGACTCGAAATGTTGGAAAATGTGCTCTTGGTGGGTTATGCCGCTGATCTAGCGGCTATCATCACACCTAGAAATCCTCACCTCGCCCAACTCAAACTCAATCAAGCAATGAGAAGGGTTGAAGACTGGACAGAAAGCCATAATCTCCAGCTGGCGATCGCAAAAACTTAGATTGTCATACTGACGATGAGGAAAATACCAACCATTATACCTATGACGGTTGGCTTTGAAGTACTTGAGACCAGAAAATCCGCTAAGTATCTTGGAGTGTTGTTGGACTCGAAGCTGGCTTATGGAAAGCACATCCAAAAAGTATGCGGTAGAGCGGTACTGGCTGTTATCTTGCTTAGGAGACTCATGGCAAAAGTTCGCGGTTATAGAGCAAGTAAACGTAAACTCCTTATGACGATGGCTCACTCAATGCTGCTGTATGGTACGAAGATATGCGCTACTACGTTAAGGTTTGAAAAGTATCAAGCTAAGACGGTGAGCGTCCAACTACAGAACAGTTTTAAGAACCGCCGGGTTAGTGATAGTAGGAGTAATCCCAATTGATCTATTGGCGAGCGAACGCAGGGAACTGTTTCTGAGCAGAGCAGAAGTTGGAAGAGAAATTTTGGCTGCTCAAGCACGAACGCAAATGTTCGAGCTTTGGGAGGAGCACTGGGATACGAGCTCGAAAGGACCATAGACAATTAGGCTAATTCGCGCCTTAAAACCTTAGTTTAATTGCGACTACGGTGAAATTAACTTCCACCTGTGCCAGTTCCTATCGGGTTATCGCTACTTCAGGAAATACCTTTGAAGGATGGGGAAAGTCAGGGCGGAGTTCTGTAAGTATTGTGTTAAGGAAAGTGATGACGCTTTGCATACCTCTTTTTCCATTGCGCCCGCTTCAAAAGGGAGCGACACATCCTTTTCTCTGCAATTGGCCCTGTGACGCCGGAGTCAATCGTTGAGATGATGCTACAGTCAGATGACGCCTGGTCAGGTGTGCCAGTATATGCGGAGCTGGCATCGCGTTTGAAAAAAGAGGAAAGATGCCTCATAGACTCCTGAAAGCCTGATAGAACGGAAATAAGCCAATGGGATACCTGATAGGTGGAAGTAGCACGGCTGAGTTGAAGTAATGCGAAAGCGGTTCCGACTCGGACTTCCGTGGTTGGCGGGTGATGTTTTTTTTAGTGAGTACGAATCTCACATAATATTGTTTCGTTTGCAGGATACCTATTGAAGGTTTTTGACACCCACTCCACAAAAAAAAAAATCCATCAAACATCAATAACTTGGTTTTTTATTTTTTCGACTGAATTTCAGTATTAATCGATTTTTTTTGTTCGCACCCGACAAAAGATCGCTGAATGTAGAACACTTCAGAACACTTTAAACTTTTTCCGCCTTTCCAAGGGTCATTTTTAAGCTGGAAAGGTATTCCGATAATCTGAAGATCACAGGTTTTATTTATTGTATCACTTTTTTAAGGGTAATGGTGGTTATGAAAAGTATTTTCTGAAAAAAATTGGATTTTTGATTAAAACCTATAGCTAATAGCTAAGCCAAAGCTAATAGCTAAGTGCTCGCTTCAAAAGTTAATCCCTTGGACCTTAGCATTATCATAGGAAAACCATTCTATGCCTTTTCATATCAACATTTATCCATCAGCTTTTTCCTCGCGCCACACTTAGGTGAAACATTTTCCACCATTTCTTGAATATTTATCACAACATCGGCATGCACAAAATCACACATTTGATGGCTAATTGCTACCATATCAATAAAATTCTTCCTCTATCGCAAACACATTCAATTCCTAAATAGGCATTCCACGCAATTAGCATAGTGCTAGTCAAGGAGCCACAATCACCGCAAAGTGTCGCCTCTTTCGTGCCAGTCTCCGGCTATGGAAACAAACCTGCGTTCATTGCAACGATAGATTATCAGCTATCCATGAACAAGAATCGCCAATCAATCAGCGCATTCAATAAACTGAGCTCGACTAATCGTAATTTGTATAGCCTTGACTACTTTACTTTGCTTGAAATGGCCGGACGAGATTGAGGCAGGGGTAGTTGCTTTATAGTTAATGTGAAATTGAGTTACAGTTGATGAGTAAAATTCAAAACAGGACATCGAGAAATGTATTTAGATTTTTTTCGAAGAGTTTTACATAAAGAGCTGGTTAGTTGGTTTGCTGTTTTCTTTAATTAAAAAAAGTTCTCAAAATAAAATTCTGTCCCTTTTAAAAATCTCTTGTTTTAATTGAAAAAGGGTTCTCAAAATGAAATGAAATTGAATTGAAATTAGGTATGGCCAATGAAGCCAAACTATTTTCAGGACATCATCATCGCCTGATAATTTTCAACACGACTGTTGAAACACTGCCACCATCTACTGTACCCTCAACTAATTTATAATCATTATCATTAGTGTTTCACAAAAGTTCAACTGAAATTCGTGACACTGCCTTGTATGTGCGCGGATTTCCTTCGACCCGAGTCGTCAAGTTACACACAGATTTCAGTGACTCCTACAAGCTGACCATGTCCAAATAAATCAATTGATTGATCTCAGTTTTATTTATGTCCAATTGAATTTCGATCATTCGCTACGATCCATGAGTCGAGCGTTGCGGCAGCAACAAATTGCGTTTAATTGAAACACAAGATCTTGAAATTCCGAAGTGTGTTCTTATGAACTGTGCAAAAAAAACTTGCTGTAGTTGGGCAGGGTTGGTGCTCGGAAGGAAATCAGGCCGGAAAATGTGAATATCTGGATTTTTTTTTCAAGTGGGGTATAGAGTCAAGTTTTGATAGTTCTTCCTGGCAACACCAAATTGATTCATGTGGCCCTTGGGTGCCCTATGAATTTTATAGTGCTCGCAAATGGAAGTTTCAATTTTTTGACCAAAAAAGTAATTTAATAAAAATCTGCTAGTGGCAGCCCATCCCAACGTCCCCATGGCGCTGACGTGTCCTATTCTCGATGTCATTCATCCACCTTAACAATCGCCCATAACAAACAGTCACCCCGATCTCCGAACTACAACTGCAATGCGTGTACAACTAACTCGGCATCGCTGAGTGCAGCCAGATTGCAGCCGTAACCGTCTCATTAAATGTCGAAATGGAGACAGTTTATGGGAAAAAATATGTCCTAGACAGATCTCGGACTGCATTGCAAGGCACTCAGAGTGACTGGGAACTGTCTCGGACAAGTCAAGTCGAAGAGGAAACAAAGAAATCAAGTAATCGCGCAATCCGAGAAGCAATTTCATGTTGCACGCAACTTGCCATGTGCCGTGGACCCGTCTCCAGACATGATTCCAGCGAAGATCGAAGTCAGGTGAATTAGCTAATGATGTGTGGAGAATTCGAATACAACGAAGACATTTAACGAATTGATTGAATATTTCGATACGGAACATAATGATATTTGGAATTCCGACGAAATTGATTTGGGCTCTAAATAGAAAGTTGTTGATTTGATTCAAAATATTGCTATGAATCGTTGAAAATTGTGTAGTGTTGGAAACTCAATTTTTTTTTTGTGAATTATAGAAGTTGATTACCTCTTTTATTTTATTTCGCAGAAGGAAATGTTGAACGAAAACCACGTGGTTTGTGCTACGTAGGTCTATCATTTGAGCAAAAACAAATGTGGTTTAAAATCCTTTTAATGAAGAAAATCATTAGAAATAGGCTAATTTCCCATAATTTATTTTTCTAGCCTACCAGGATTTTCTAAACCTCTTTAATTTTTCCAGGTTCTTAAGATTTTTGTCAACGATCTAGTGATTTTTTTCTACACTCCCATGATTTTTTAGTATAATCTAGTGATTTTGTACTAAAATCCCATGATTTTTGGACTTCTTCACTTATTCATATGGTTCCATGAGCTTTTGCCAGACTGCCGGGATTTCGTTAAGCTCTCTAATTTTTCCTACGTTCTCATGATTTTTCGTAGAATCCTAAACTTTTTTTTGCACTTCTATGATTTTTTTCTAGCTGCTGGTTGGAATTTCTAAGCTTCCCTATTTTTTTTTCGTTCCCATGACTTTTTAATGACACCTCATGATTTTTATCTAAACTCCCATAATTTTTCTAAACTCCAGTGCAATCTCCAACGTTCCCATGATTTATTTTCTGGACTGCCAGGATTTTGTAGCCCTCTCAGATTTTTGGTATGCTTCCATGATTTTTTAGTTGGATCTAATGACTTTTCGTAGAATCCCGTGATTTTTTCGAGACCCCCGTTTATTTTTCGACGGTCCCATGACAGCCGCGATTTTCTAGATCTTCCTGATTTATTCTAGGCCACCATAATTGTTTACTGTGTTCTAGTGATTTGATATGAAAATTCTATCATTTTTTGCAGACTGCCGGGTTTTTCTAGGCGTCTCTGATTTTTCCAACTCTCATGAGGGCTTAGAAAAAATCACGAGTCTCTAGAAAAAAATCAATTTTGATTGTGATTTTTAATATTAATTTTATTTTATCCAATTCGAAGTTTTCACAAAATATCGTATTGGGAGTAAAGAAATTTGCGGATCAAAAGAAAAACGAAAATGAGAAAAATTTTTTACAAAATTATGAAAGCACTAAGAAGAGAAGCAAAGATTTTCGATTCAGTTTTTTTCGCCTTTCGATTTTCATCCCTAGAGCATTTTCAAACATTGGTTATTTTTGCGCCCAGTGTGGGCTCGTATTTCTTCTGACGTGTTATGTCAATAATATAGAAGGTATGTTTTTAAGACCAACATGTTTTTTATATGATGAAAATAACGCTTAAGTTTGGATAAAAAGTGTTGATCTTTATGGATAATTTTTCCCGAAATTTTTTTTGAGATCGGGACAAAATGCATTCTGTTGCTTCAATTTTTGGCAACTATTTCATCCACTTGGAGCTCTTTCGCACCAATAATGGGCTAAGTGTGATTTTCTGTGGTCTGAATCGCTTGCAGTTTACCCTAGCATAATCACTGGGTGATATCAAATCGCTCGACCTGGATGATCAATCTACTAGTTCGTTTCACGATCTAATCTTACAGCTGGGTCGAGTCCTCAGTATGCCAATGGTTTCATCAGCAGCATGACATTTAATGCCATTCTTCTTTCGTTGAGTTTTCTCATTAGTGGTATTAACGAGCAATGCAAATACTAGAAATGATGCATATTGCTCGATTTATTGATTTATTGGTACACGTGAATTCGAAAATGAACAAATTTGTGGATTTTTATACTGATTTTCGAATAAAATCAGTCCTAGCATTGCCATTTTATAAAAAAGCTCAAAAGGACTTAGTCACTACGATGGTTGATCAATAAGTAATGGTAATGAATTTAAACCAAGGTGATTAAACTTAAAAAATATATTTAAAAATATATTCAAATCGATTTCTATATTTTTGATGGACTATGTTTGCTCACGAAGACAATAATCTACCAACAAGCTTCATTTTTAGTCAAAATATGGGCTCATGGTGCCTCCAGTGTGAAAACTACAACATGCAGTGAACTTTCGTAGATGTGATAGAGTGTCAAAAATTTTTTATGGGTTTTTTTCATTCCAAAAAAAGGCCATTTAAACAAAGTTGAGCCCAGAAAAAAACCAAAAATGAGCCCACAAAATGCCAAAAGTGAGCATTCTCGCAAATATGATTATAATATTGTTTTTTTTCTATGAGCAGCCAAAACCTTTACTGAAAAAATAATAAATTGCATATGTTCCAGACCAAACCGAGCTGCGAAAATGGCATTCAATGAGTCAATCTGATTTTCAAAAGCAAATACTAGTTTGAAAAATTAAGACAATAAGCTAAAAGCTTCGTTAGAAAAATATAAACACAAATTAGGTTGCTTCAATCATTGTAACTTTTCTCTTTACACTTTCAGATCATATCGAATCCCGAAACTTGAATTCAAGTCTGAAAAAGAAAAACTTGAAAAAAACTGTTAATCAAGTCTGATCTGTTGCTAAAATTCATTTCATCTTCATCCTGATTGCCCACAAAACTAATCAGTAACAACCCTAAACTGTAAAGTTGAAAACAACACACTCGTTCCATTCAAGTTACCAACATTTTTCACAACTACTTTTCCTTGATTCCAAACAGCATGCCAAAACCATCTTCGAAATTCGCCCAATCCTCGAAAACCTGCAATAATCCAATTATCACGAAAAATTGCAGGCAGCTGCAAACAGTGCATTATTTAAAATCCGATAAAATTATGATTTTGATCGAAACTGTGGCCCCAAGCATTTTCATTAAGACACCACCAACAAAAAGAGCATCAAAACCAGAAAATAACAACAAATCACAGTCGCAAAAAACGAAAAATATTATTTTAATCGAAACAAGTGTTGAAACGGCCAAGTGCACATTATCTTTATCTTTATCTGTCGCGTACATTTACAAGACAACGGCGACATCGCAGCTTCGGACAACATATTGTAAATAAGCGCATTCGAATATGCGGTATTTGTTTTTTTTTGTTTTTGTTTATCTGCACGAATTTCCATTTGTACTTGTGTATTTATCACTTAAATTGAATTGATCTCAAGCAATGACGGCCATGAAGATGATAATTGTAACTTGTCTGCAACGTCCCTAAGGTGTTATTATGTGGCATTAAGGAGATCGGATTGTGCAGTAGGTAACATTTGAACAGTTTGCAAATAAAAAAAAATACAATCCGTGGCTTGATTTGGTCAAAAAAATCATCAAAAGGGATATATCTGGCTTTGATCTGGATCTTAGTATTAAAGAATAAATAACTCCTGATTGGGTCTCCAATTTTTCTCTTATAATTTCAATTGGCAGTGATTTTATTGAAATTTCGCTTTTAAACTCCTTAACGTCAAACTTGTAATGTTTTTTTATGATTTTCAAAATGTCGTTCTTTTTTTGTGATTTTCATCGACCCTTAGGGTGGTTCCAATTGTGCTAATTGTATATTTCAAACATTGTAACCATTTCAAGTAAGTGTTTTTTTTTCAACACATACTGTGTTTTTTCAGCATTTCTCTCAGACCATTTCAGATTGTTTATTCTGAGGGTTTGGCTTTTGAAAGTGATGTATTTTGGGTGGAATGTGGCACTGCCCGCATAATTACACCTTTCAGAGGTTATCATAAATGTGTACAAGCAAGAGGAGTGGAACATATTGTTCAATTATAGTTTATCTTATAAATGATATGACGCGAAGGGCTGCATTTTATTATTATGAATGAAAAATTGTTGATTCCCCGTTATCTTGTGATAAGTGTAGGAATTAAATTTGAGATGACAGATACAAAGAACAAAATTCAAGCCAAAGAACGGTTTTGAAAATTTCGAAAATTCCAGGATCCAAGCTTTACTGCAGTTGATGAATTTGAGAAACACTATGCGCAATTTATATTAAAAAAAAATGCAATTGATGTAACTCTTTTAATTGAGAAAGCTGATTTTTTCAAACGTTTTGTTTGTGTAGACAGTATGTTCTTCTTTGAATCAAATATAAAAAAAAAGACATAAGGCTTTCTGGAGTTTCATGAACTTGGGATTCCAAATACTATAACTTGAGTTCCAAGTACTATCAAATACAAAGATATAATGAGCAGTAACTTATCTGAAATTTATAATATGTTCCCTACGTTTTTCCAATCGATTTTTTTGTGCGAAAGTACTTTATATTATTCAAATGGCTATATTGAGCCGGGACTTAACTTAAGTAACATAAAAATTATCGATAAGATATTATTTTTGTATATGTGTCCTGAAAAATGGTATAAAATGTGCCTTTGCTAGTGTATCGTCTTTATTCCTTAAGAATTGCAGCTTTAGGTGGAGTAAACTAACGAAATTAATTTTTAATTTATAGACAAGATTTGTTTCTGGATTATTTTGAAATCCAGATCCAGACAATTAGTAGAAATTTATAGGCCAATAGCGAACGTAATCGTAAAAAATTTGTTCAAATTGGTAGCTCGATTTCAGTGGAAATCATCAATTACTCAGAAGTTCCACAAGGGTGTTATTTGGGACCACTTGGAACACTCCAATAATCTCTGTTTACTATCGTACAACCACCTCTCTGTTGTAAGTTCTTCCTTTCTTTCACTTTGTTCTTGTTCCAAAATTGACTACCTTCGTAGCACCTACAACAGAATCCTCGATTTAGTCCTTACTAGCATTCCCTTAGATTCCTTTCCTATCTCTCCTGCTCTTTTTAAAACCCGATTTTCATTACTCTCGTCTTCTCTTTGATGTTGACCTCAAATTCCAGGAAAGGAATAAATGTTCTTCTTTTCAGCGTTACAACTTTTTTTAAACTGATTTTCAAAAAATGTCCTCTGAAATCAATCTTATCAATTGGTTTCATTTTTCAAAGGACTGGAGAAATATATCAAGACTATATAGACCTGTGCATTGTCCAAGTTCTTCTCTTTCTTTTCTAACCTATTTTTCGTTTTACTTCCATCACACGCCCTCTCAAATATAATGATGTAACTTGGTTCTCATTGAAATCCTCTGATGCCCTTAAAACCAAGGAAAAAGCTCATGAAAAGCTGAAGAAGACGGGTTCACTTACTGACTTTCAGGATTTCCGTAGTTTGCGTTCTGATGCCAAAAAAAGGCTCAAACAGGCAATGTGTGATTACTTTTTGAACATCAAGGCTTCAATCTGTTCTAATCAATCTAAATCCTTTTGGTCTTATATCCGTTCCCTCAAGTCCGATTTCTCAGTTCCTGATTCTATGTATCTTGATGATGCTTCTGCTTCCACTCCTCAGGCTATTTGTGATTTGTTTGCTGCCTTTTTTTCCTCCGCTTTTTAAAAAAAACCCACTGAATAGGTCGATAGCTCCTACTGTCTCTCGCACCTCTCCTGAATTATCTATGTTTAGTATCAATCCTTTGGAAGTTGAAATCCTTTTGCATACCTTAAATTTGAATGCTACTTCCGGCCCTGATGGTATGCCTAATGTTCTTGTCAAATTCTTCTCATCCTCGCTCTGCGTTCGTTTAGCTATCCTTTTCAACATAAGCTTTGCGTCTGGTGTATTCCCCTCTTTATGCTTTGATCCTTCCGTTGTTTCCAATTATCGTCCTATATACCTCCTCTGCTGTTTCAGTAAAATCTTTGAACGTCTTGTTTGCAATAGAATTTATCCTTCTCTAAAGCCTTTACTTGCTCCTAAGCAGCATGGTTTCATGAAGAGTCACACTAATTTTGTCGCCTTTGCCTTCGATTGTCAACGTCAAGTTGATGAAATTAACACAGACTTTTCGAAGGCTTTTGATTCTGTGAACAATAACCTGCTGCTACTTAAATTTAATAGGTTCGGTGTTTTTGGTCCCCTCCTTTCCTGGTTCTCCTCCTATCTTCATAGTCGTCTCTGCTGAGTCACTTGTAATGGTTTTCATTTCCTTTCACATCCGGAGTTCCTCAAGGCTCTACCCTAGGTCCCTTAGTTTCTATATTGTTTGTCAATGACTTTCTTTGTGTTATCAACTCTCCCTGTCTTTTATATGCAGATGACTTAAAGTTATACAGAGTCAGGTCTGCGAACCTTTTTCACCAATTGTAAGCGGACTTTTTTACTTTTTATCTCTGTTGTCGAGACAACTTCTTGCCACTGAATATTTTAAAGTGCCTCCAGATGTCATTAGCATATAAAAATACTGCACTTGTGGTCTCTTATTCTTTCTCTGGTATTTCCCTGTCATTTTCCCCATTTTAGAGACCTGGGCGTGGTGTTTGGTTCATGTCATGAATATGACGTCCAGGGCCTCTAGGATTGCTGGCTTTGTCTTGCGTTCTTCGTATATGTTTACCAACATTTCCTCCTGTATTCATTTATTTGTCTCCTTAGTACGCAGTATTGTCGAATACACGTGCCAGTATTATCTGACGTCATTGAATCTGCTCAGCGTAGGTTCACTCGCTCGCTGTTTTTTAAATTCAATATCTCCTATTGTCTCTACTCCTTTCGTCTTTGCATCCTTTGTATATTTTCGTTGGTATCATGGAGATTGTTCCTCGATGAGTGTTTTCTTCACTGAAAGAAAAACTCTTGGTTGGTTCAACTATTTTTAATAGTATTGCAACGATTCATTCAAAATCGTTAAACGAACTACGGAAAATAATTATTTTTACTATGTTAATATAGTTAATTTAACGATATAAAAGTAGTTGGCTCTGGTTATACAAAAAATATCGCAAGGTTCATGAAATCAACTGTTTTAATTGTTTCATAACAACGAAAAATAGTTCAAACTTCAACGTTTCGAATTATCAACATGTATATGGTTGGAATACCATTGTTTGTGGTTGCTTACTTTTTTTGCACCACGGACGTTGTTTATCAACCACGCGTCATGGTGCATAAAAGTAATCAATTATTTTTTTTATGGTTGTTTTAACTATAGCGTAGTTGACGCAAAAACAACTAAGGAAAATTGTTGATTTTACTAAGATTTTTCTTTCAGTGTTTTCAAACTTTACCAGGGCTTGTTTTGGTCAGATCTTGGTTCCCAGATAACTAGACGTAAATCTAGTCGTTCAAACCGTTCATCGGAGGTTTCCTCTGCTCCGTTTGCTCGTACAGAAGCTTATTTCCATTCACCTCTGTTACGTCTACCCAGAACACACAATGCCCTTAAACTTGGGCCTCTCCCTCAATTTTTTTTACAATTCAAGCATGTATTGAGAATGCTACGTTGAATTGCTACCTTGTTCTAATTTTAGTTTGCAAATTATTCAATTATGTTTGTTATTTCTTTTTCTTTTTTATGTTTCATTTTTTTTTTACTTTCTTAACGCTGTGATTGGAGTTATATCTGTAGCGCAATAAATAAATCCACTTCAAGGCGATGTAAATAACATAATTTTATGGTGCGATAGAAATTGTCTGCGCCTAAATATTTCTAACTGTTCAGTATTCTTTGTTCTTTTTACGCTTGAAAACATTATAAATAAAAATACTCAAAGTTTATTAATATATCAGATATTTAGATCGATTAATAAGAGATTATTATTTGGCTATGTTTGCGTGCAACGTAATTTTTATCCCATCTTGATTTGCTCTACATTGCTTTCATCTTTGAACGTTTACGCGCCATCAGATCTAAAGAATACTCCTCTATAGCCAGTTCACACTGTCGCTAAATCAAGTGATTTCGATCAGCTGATCGCTTGTGAGCTTAATCGACCACAAATCTACCTGATTAACCATACATTTGTAAATGAGATGAATTGTCAAAATTCTACTCACCGCTATGATAGCATCAGAACAACCCAATTGCTTATATGATTTTGTACATATTTTTGCCAAAAAAAACTTTCATACTTGCTTTTGATTAAAATATAATAGCTTTATGCATGATTCGTCTGAAAAGCGTGTGATTTTTTTGACGGAATAAACAGGCTACTACGCACAATTTCGATAAAGAGCTAGTGAAATTTAATATTTAAAATTGAAATTGAATGGCTTTGAACAATGAAATTTTCAAATACTGTATTATAAAAAAACATAGATCCGTATTTTTTCAAGAAAAAATTGTCTCTATCCTTCTTAAAACGATGCATTGATCTGTTGAATATTATTAAAACAGTTTTTATTATTTTTTTTTTTAGATTTATTGCTCTAAAATTTTACTTGCCATTGATCAATTGCAAAGCTTGAAGCTTTTGGATTAGTTTTTTTGAAGATTGGATCAATTATAGCTATTTTTCTATTTTGTGGAATCCAGTACTAAAAATCTACAAATAGAGGAGTGGAAACTGTTGTGGTATGTAATATTATAACTTGCTACCCAAAAAATATACACAAAGCATTAAATTTGATCTATTATCCGCAAAAATAGTTACTATATTTAACTTGCATTCACAATGACATAGCTATTGCTCATACTCTTAAAAATGTATGCCGCCATAAATTCATCAAACTGACAAAATCCTTCCAACCATACCTATCATAAATCTTTCTGTTCTAAACTCGACTTTTGCCAAAGCCAAACTGCAACAAAAAAACAAAATCAGAAAAAGCGGATCATCGATACCTAGCACATTAATTAAACGCTATTCACGCAAGCTATTTATAAAATGCTTCGCTTCGAAAGTCATCCATGAAACATTAGTACTGCACTTTCAGGCATCTTCATCTTGACTCGTCGTCATTTTCACCGAGCCGCCGCATGTCAGATCGCATGCAGCCAAGTCAAAAGCCATCATCTCCACAAATCATCGAACAATCAACAAATGCTCGTTTGATTGACGTCGCGCATAACCAAGTCTGCCCACGAGGCCGATAAATCGAAATCCAATCATCGCCTCATTTAATTCGATTAGATCTCATTAATCTTGGCGAAGATAAAACATCGCGCGTAGAGAGACGCTTGAGAAAGCACCAAAGACTAAATAGCTAAGAACTAAGAGCTAGTATTATCACCTGGGTGCGCTCGGTTGTTTCTCTGCGTTCGTTCGTTTGACTCTAGATCAAAGCAGGCTTGTTAGCGACAATTTTTTCCTTCAGCTAGTTCGTTGCGATACTATGTCTAGTATATGTCTTGCGCAATGTCTTTCGATAGCGGCGCGTTGTTGTCGCCGTCATCGAATTCAGGCGGCATCCGAATGAAAAGTGCGTGATAAGTCTTCCGCCATAGGACACGTGCAGAGTAAGTACGAACGCCATATGGCCGTAATAGTGCAAACTTGTGGTAGAATAGTAACTGTCGGTGGATTACCGGTCGTCATGGTGTATTTCGCGTGATCCTGGGCAGTGAACAGTACCGCGAAGAAAGCATTAGACCTTAGGGGGCGAGTAGAAAAACCAGTTGATTTTTTATGATGCGTGTTGTCATATTTCATTCGAAGAGATATTTGTTGTTTTTAGCGTAGTATTCATGCCAGAGATGAATACGAAAGTCAAGTTACTCGCTTAAGTCTTTCGTTTCATCATATGACAAATCTCATACCTCCGGATTCAAAAAAGCTGTGAGAGCAAATATTGACAAAAAACATGAAAACAATATAAGCTCTGTTTTCGAGACATTTTCGTTACGATGCATAGGAAAACGTTTTAGGATATTTCATCCAGTCATCGCCAAAATTACTCTATAGCGGCAGCTCTCTTATAATGACATCATCTTGCGCCGACTGCACAAGAGTGTATGTACGAAACTGAAAGCCATACTGCATTAGTAGCTCGCTTTATTTGTTCACAACTTGCCTGTACTGCAGTCTAGGGTGCGTTTAAATAATTAGGGTCATATGACGCGTGGGATGAATCAACAGCGACCATGATAAGGCTTGCTGTCCGAAGACGATATTTTGATTTTTCTAATAACAGTATGAAAGCTATCGTGGGGAAGCTATCTACTTGATGATGTACTGTGATTTATGGTCAGTCAAAAATGAACTATATGTTTTAGGAAAGAATGCTAGTTCGACGTAAGTGAAGGTAGTAGAAAGTGAAAAGCCCTTGTCGCATCAAACACTATGAGCTGACTTAACGCAGTAGGCAAGCAAGCAAAGTATACAACAGTCAAAGATACAGATGTGGGTGTTTTACTAACTAAACAGTATGGCAAGTGCTAAAAGTTGGTAGTGAAGTGTTTATCTTCTTATGATAATAACGGTGCTTAAAAGCTCATAGCGTGAATATCGAAGTAAGTAATCGGACAGACTACTGCTCATTGAAAACAGTCGGAGCGCAGTCATCGAAGTTCACGACTTAACCTGTTTTCTTGTTTGAAAATTTTAGACCGATTTAAATTTTCCCGTTAAAAGTGAACTAGTATCGATCGATTTTTATTTGGACTGTATGATTACGAGACCTTTAATCGATGATGGAGCCTACGAAAAATTTGCTATTAATCTGAGTGAAATTAATAAGTAGGAAGAACAATGGTGAAAACTAAATGAAAGGTAGACTGAACTTCGTTTTCCCTTATAACTTGCGTAGGGTGTAGTAATATTGAGTATAGATGACAAAATTGAACCGTGGGTAAGAAATTGATGTGTATGCACTTCACTTTTGTGAAAGTTTAAATATTGAACAGTATTGATTAATGAGACCCTTCTTAGTTTATTGCGTGCAATCTTATGGTATCACAAATTATGATCAGCTAATTAATCATATCCTCCGAGAATAATATTTTGAACTTCAGTTTGGATTTTTGAATAAAAACTGATCTCAAAAATACATTCCATTTAAACTAAGATACGGTATTTCATTGTTAGTGGTTCAGTGAATCGAACTAGATGTAGCCTTTCCAGCTATAATTTTGAAATTAATTTTAAGGGTAATATTAAATAGGTAATAGGAAATTTTAGATACTGCCAAAACGAAATCGAGGGAAAACCTCTTATATAATTAAAAACTCAAACCTTAAAACTAACAAAGGAATTTCAAACTAACTTTCTTACGAGGCTATGACAGTGTCAAATAACTTAATTCTATTGGCTCACCAGAGCAGTGAATTTTAGTTAAGTGTACAAGAAAATAAAAGAAAAATTCGACACTATGCTGATGTGTCACCAGAAGAAACAGATAATATATTAGATAAAAAATAAGTTAAGATATTAGATCTGAAATTGATAGATTGCTAGAGCTGATTAAATTGTTAGCAATAGAGCTAATTTTATTTAATAAGGACGTAAATTCAGCGACAGTGTGATGGTTACTGGTGGAATAGAAGAAAGGCAGATTTGGTAACATTTTAAAAATTTTATTTTATTTTATTTGTATATGCTTAATAGGACTCTGTGCACAGCGTCCCCAAACAGTTCCACAAACCAAAAGCTCTGAAAGCAATGATTTCACAAAGCAGTATTTTTATGCTGCAGATTGTTAGCAATGTGCGTTGACTAGTGGGTATAAGGTTTGAATCAACGAGTCACCTTTTTTATTGTTGTGAGATCAATAAGAATTTTAAATGTAAATTTTTCGTCTAAATAAATTTTGAAGTTAAATTTTGAAGTTAAATTTTGAAGTAGTAAATATAATTCAAGTTCTAATCAGTAGTGCTGAATTTCAGTACTAGTGACTAAGGAAACATTTCGGATTTCCCGGAACGTGCGAAAAATTGGGCTTCTGTTTTACTTCGGGAAATAATCCAAAAAAGTGTTAAAACCATGTTCTAGATTAGCTTTCATATCATTTAGATTTGCACCTGACGATACGAGACCTGTGTCGAGTGAAAAAAAGCTAGTGGTGTAGCTAGTTTGCGTCAAAATATCGCTGATGAGCAAGTTAAATAGAATTGGAATAAGAACGGAACCTTGTGGGACTCCCACTGATATGGAGATTTTCGCCTTCACCTTTGAAAGTGGAGATGGCGCTTTGTCAGGAAATTTAAGCTAAGTTTGGGGAAGTATGTCGAGAATTAGAGCACATATATTTTGCGGATAAATCTGCGCAAGCCTTTTCAGTGTTGATAGATAGTTTTGCCCGAAAGTTATTTTTTATGACATTAACTATAAGGTCGACTTACTGAATAATATTTTGGCCACTTCTGAATCCAAATCGCTCGTTATCGGGAGGATTTCATTTTCTTCGATAAAAGATTGAAACAGCCATTTGAGGTGATGTTCAAATTACTAACCGACTATGCTAATAAAGCTAATTGAGCTGTATCTACTGATATCACGCTTGAGCTTATTCGGTTTCACAATCCATATGATTACCGTTTGCCATGACTTTCTAAAATAAGATAGTTTTAAGCAGGGATTATGGATTAATGCTGTCTTGAGCACATTTTTTAAAAGCAGATTTACGCTAATATTAGCTGCGTTTTTTTTTCATCCACACTGCAGGAGGTAACCCGCATGCATAAAAAATCGATCGAAAGCAACATGCAAGTTTTTTTTATTAGATAGTTGTCATTTCGAAAATTGAATTGACATATAACTAATATCGTTTTCAAAAGTAAGACTATTTATCCTGGTTGCCAGAGTGACATGGGAATTTTGAAAATTCCAACTATTCCAATTGACATTACTTATCAAAACAAGTTCCACAGAGTGCACGAGTACGTACTCCACTGAATTCACAAGTGTTCGTACTCTGGATGTTGTGGTTGTTATGCGTGCAAACCGCTATCCTGCACTACTCCGAATGCATAAAAAACGCACCTATTATCAGGACTATGAGATTTGTTCGTTTTCAAATTTCAAATAAAGCTGCAAAGTTTAGACAAGGTCAGGAATGGGTCAGGAATGGGCGATAGGGAAATTTGGGAATTCCTTAAGCAAACGATTGGACCTGGTGTTCCTTACGTTGTTGAAGTTCAAGGTTTTGTAGCGGTTATATGAAACGCAGTGTTTTCACTGAATAATCCTTTATTTCATGTTTCGACAGCTTGTTGTGCCACAAGCTGTGTAGCCGCTCAAAATTTGTTCTTGAACGTGTACATGCTCTCTATGTAAATGTATGATCTGATGTAAAAATTAAAGACGTTACTTACTTAATTAGTGTTGATTAACAAACCTTACTTAAACAAAATATCTTTAAGTGTGATATTACTTATGAAACTTTATGATTGAATAGGATTTCGCACTGCACCTTGAACCACAAACTAACTCACTTGATGAAAATATCTGTACTCTTTAGTAAGGTACAGGTTTTTTTTCAAGATTTTGTCTTACAATATACGATTGGTAACCATGATTATAATTCGTGTGTTCGACACGGCACCATTTGATGGCGTTGGTTGTGACAGATGTTTATCACCATTTTACTATTCAGGAGTTCAACTCTAATAGCGCCTCTAATGACGTCGAATGCTAAGCAGGCCGATATCACCAGTCTCCTGGATGCAAGTTTCGATAAGTGTAAATGACCCAGTCAAAACTCATAAAGGGGTAAGGTTACTAAAAACGTAAGGGTTTCATAGGAAGGCGGACTCAAAAGTAAAGGGAATCAAGCTGCGATGGGGAGGGAGAGTAGGGAACCCATTGTTTCACCATGTGTCCGTAAGGGCCACTCCTTTTGAGTCGTTGTGCGAAGTTGTGTTGCTTTGAGTGCATCCGTTCGCCAATGCAAATTTTTCTAGTAAAACAACTTTCTCCGTTTTGCCAAAAACGAGATGACGGATTGCCGAGAGCAACAGGCGGCTGTGAAATTTTGTTTCCTGTTAGAAAAATTGGCCACGAGAACTATTGAAATGTTTAAGACTGCTTATGAAGATGCCGTTCTAAGTAATACCAGAGTCTACGAGTTGTTTTCACGTTTTAAAAATGAAGAAATGTTAATTGAAGACCAACCCCGTTCAAGGTGCCCCTCAACGTCAAGAATTGACGAAAACGTCGACAAAATCAATGCCCTCGTTCTTGAAGATTGTCGCCAATCGATTGGTCAACTCTGTAAGATGTCTAAAATGTCATGGAGCTCAATTCAGATGATTTTATCCAAAGATTTGCACATGAGAAGGGTTGCAGCCAAATTTATCCTTTACCTTCTCAAAGACCAGCAAAGAGAGTGTCGACTTCAGGCATATTTTGAGCTTCGAAATTCAGTTTGAAGAGGACCCTAAATTGTTTTTCAAGGTAATGAATCGTGGTATTATGGATGCGATCCCAAAACAAAGCACCAATCAAGCCAATGGAAGAGTTCCATCTCTCCTCGTCCTAAAAATGCTCGCCAAGTCAAGGCGAACATAAAGGTAATGCCCATTTGTTTCTTCGATTGCAGAGGTGTTGTGTATGTGGATTACGTTCGCCCGGGTCAAACTGTCAACCAAAAGTTCTACCTGGAGGTTTTGTAAAGATTGATGGATAGTATCTGGAAGAAAAGGATAGATCTTTGGCGACTGGTTTTTCCATCATGACAATGCGCCGGCCCACACCACCTTTTCCGTAAAAAAGCTTTTGACCAAAAACGGCACGACACAGACTGTCCACATCCCCCTTCTTCCTGACCCATCAAATCTAGCCCACTGTGATTTTTTTAGTCCCCAGACTCAAAAGGGACATAAGCGCTAGATCTTGAGGAAGCCATTTCCACTTTTTACGATAAAATATTTGACGCCGTTGAAAGATATGTACCTAAGATTAAAAAAAAGAAAAAATTGTCTGAACCATGGCTTGATAGGGAACTTAGGCATTTGCGAAATCATAGAAACAAACTATATAAACGATTAAAGGAAAATATTGATGTTAATCCTACTATTCAGGAAGCTTATAATGAAGTAGTTAAGGAATTCTCGACAAAGTCTCGCGATGCTTATGCCAATTATATTAAGAAAACCGGTGAAAGTGTAATCCACGACCCAAAAAAATTCTTTGATTTTGTAAATATGAAGCGGAAAGTCACCGGTTATCCATTGTCAATGTCCTATAATAATATCACCTCTGCTTCTCTTAAAGATATCTGCGATTTATTCGCAGATAATTTCCAGAGAATTTTCACTGTATCAGACCCATCTAACTCAAATGTTTCACCTTCTAATTCAGCACCAACCACTTTTCTCAGCCAAATTAAAATATCACGCGAAGAAATACGTAAAGCTATATTGGAGCTCGATTGCAAAAAAGGCCCTGGTCCTGATCTCCTTCCGCCGACCTTCCTGCGGAGGTGTGTAGAGCAGCTAATAACACCCCTGCATATATTCTTTGACAGATCACTTTCATGCGATGTTTTCCCATCCTGCTGGAAACGTTCATATGTGACACCAATTTTCAAAAATGGCGATAGACGCTGCGTCGAAAATTACAGGGGCATTGCCATTTTATCTTCCATTCCAAAACTTTTTGAAAAAATTGTTTACATTAAACTTTCCCCACTAGTTGACTCCCGTCTGAATGAGCAACAGCATGGCTTTAGAAAAGGTCGCTCAACTATCACAAACTTGACAATCCTAGTTTCGGACGTTTTGTGTAAAATGGAAAAAGGCTATCAAATTGACGCAGTCTACACTGACTTTAGCAAAGCTTTTGACAGAGTTGACCATTCTATATTGATCCTTAAGCTGCACAAATTTGGACTTGCCGGATCTTTACTAAGCTGGCTCAGTTCCTACCTCCACAACCGAATACAACTCGTTAAATTTCAAGGAATTTAATCAAAAAATATATTTGCTACCTCTGGTGTTCCACAAGGTAGTCATCTTGGCCCACTTCTCTTTAACATATTCATTTCGGATTTATCTGACGTCCTGTCAAACATTCCTCATCTACTTTATGCAGACGACCTCAAACTCTACCACACCATTGAATCTAAATCTGATGCACTTTTCCTTCAATCCAAGCTTAATTCTCTTGTTCAGTGGTGCAATATAAACAAGATCTCGCTGAATATTGATAAGTGCCAAATCATAAGTTTTAGCCGTAAATGCATGGTTACGCAGAATACCTACTTTCTCGGCAACAACTTATTAACTCGCGTTGATAGCGTTGTTGATCTCGGTGTTGTGATGGATGTGAAACTTCGTTTCACCTTGCACTACGACAAAATTCTTTCCCGTGCGAATAAGCAGCTCGGCTTTATTAAACGACGTGCCAAGGAGCTTAAAAACTTGTGGGCCACAAGATCATTATACACTGAATACGCCTGTATTATTTGGAACCCAGCCTTTGAAATTCACAATAACAGACTCGAGTCCATTCAAAAACAATTTTTACTTTTCGCCCTAAGAGATCTGTACAACCCTCACGATTTCGAAAATTTACCGTCATATGAGTTTAGACTGGGTCATTTAAACTTAACTTCACTTGCATCTAGAAGAATGATGATATCGGCCTGCTTCACATTTGACGTAATTAGAGGCGTTATTAGAGTTGAGTTCCTTAATAGTAAATTTGTGATAAATATCCCCTTAAGGAACACCAGGTCCAATCGTTTGCTAAAGGAATATCCACATTCTACCATATATGCAGCTAATGAGCCGGTGAATAGATGCTGCAGGGTCTTCAATGGCTTTAGCAACCTTTATTCCCCAACGATTTCCAAACTATCCTACAAATCTTCCCTTATCCAAGCCATTTGTTCACCATAACTTTTAAGCTCTTGTTTAATTATCGTTTTTAATTGTTATTCTTTTATTTCCTTGTTATTTTACTTATTGTCTATTTGAAACTTATTTGTTTACTCCATTAGTTATTTATTTATTTATGTGTTATTTATTTGTTATTTATTTGTACCTTACACTTTTTTATTTCCTTTTTATTTTACTTATTGTTTATTTTAAACTTATTTGTTTACTCCATTAGTTATTTATTTATTAATGTGTTATTAATTTGTACCTTACACTTTTTTTTGTTTTTAAATAATTGGATATTTCATATTTTTTATGTATGTATATGTATTTATGCCTTGTTTGGCTAATAAATAAAATAAAATAAAATAAAATAAAATAAAAAGAAAGTGTTTTGCCACTGTGGAGGAGGTAAAACAAAAATCGCTGGATGGCCTAAAAGACATCCTGAAAGGTGAATTTAAAAACTGTGTCGAACAATGGAAGAATCGTTTGCAGAAAAGTATTGTAGTCAATGGAAAATACTTTGAAAGTGGTCAAAATTTGGTGTCAAAATATTAAGAAATAAAGGAATTTCCCGTTTTTTTTGCATCCCTCTCGTAGTTTTCCCAAGCCGAAAACGAAATAATGCTCTTGTATGGACTCGAGTTTGCCACTGTGGGTTTCAAAAGCATAATTTATTCAAAAGCATATTCGGGAATAGGGTGTACAATTGAAGTGTATAGAGGATCTTGTGATCCACAGGCTACGAAATTTGTTGGTACTTCGTTTGGTGAAGCCTAACTGTTTCTTTGTACTGGAAATTATTTTATCATGGTGCTAAGTGAAGAGGAATTTTTCATTCAAAATAATATTAAGAACAACAATGGTATCAACTTGAGCTAAGAAATTATTGCCGAGAAAGAACGTGTTGTATTTGAGCTTTAATATCCGGGACATACCTACAACATGGCATTTTTGAATGTTGAGAAAAAGTTTGTTTACATTACACCAATGATCAAGTGAATCAAGCTTAGATTGGAGATAGAGTGCATCATATTTGAGATCGTCGGCATAAATAATAATTAATATAAAAAAAAATGGGCCAAGGTCGTTACCTGGTGGTACACCAGAGCTAGCCGAAACGTTTTTCGATAAAAGTTTTGAAAATTTATAAATTGTGTTTGATTACGACAGTAGGAAGTCAGCCAGCTAAGTAAAGTTCCGGCAAGAATGATCAACTCTGCCAAATGCCTTACTAAAAGCAGTGCAGACTGCGACGATATGGTATCCTTTCTCTATTTGACAAAGAACGTCTGAGATTGGGACTGTCAAACTCGTGGTAGTTGACCTTTTTTAAGCCATATTGTTGCACGTTTTGACGGGAGTCAATAAGTGGAAAAAGTTTATCATAGACAATCTTTTAAAAAAGTTTCGCAAAAAATCTTGCATTTGTCTAGTGCTCTAACTTCAGTTTTGAAGTTCAGATATTATTCGTTTATGCCTAGTTCTTTGCCATTTTCTGTGAATACAATTTCTTTCCGAGGTAAGATCTTTTATATGCGTTGTCAATTTGAGATTAGAAAAGAAAGGTTTGATAGGAATCATAGGAATAGCAATGTTTTCTACACTTGCGACGGATTCAATCTTTTTAGTATGCTTGTTGATATCCGGCTGCATATTGAGGACTATTCGACTATATTTTAAACAAGTAAACTGCCCAATTAAGCTTGTGTAATGCGAATTAATTTAAAAAAATCTTTGAATAGCATATTTCTGCTTCCAGAGTCCAATATTTGAAAACTTACGGAAAGATGATCGAATGGAACTGTAGTAAAAGTGAAGTGATGAGAAGGCTGATAAGTGATGAGCTGATCGCAATTTTGTAAGGACTTTGTCCAACGTTGAAGAGTTGCCTTCAAATTTTGGATGGAAAGTTAGGGTGGAGCTACCAAGTATTTTGGAGTGGGGAAAATGTGAAGCTTGCATGCTCTGCTACTGAAACTTAAATCATCTTTGGTGATAGAATTACCGTGAAGTTTGTCTACGATACTTAAATCTTTGCAAAAAGAATGTTCATTTTTTTCAATACCATTCTCCGCCGGAAAATAAGCACTAAACAAGAGAAAACTATAGTCAATACATCCAACCTCCGCACAACATGTCTCTATAATCGAAATTTTTAAGAGAGCTAGGTAATTATGCTTCAAATTTTTATGGATGTCAATTTTAAATCAACCACCTCTAGAGCTAGAGTAGTCATTTCTGTAAATTATAAAACTTGGGTCATAGAATGAGATGTTATCGTTCAATTTACTCTCAGTGAGAATTGCCATATCTGCTTTTTTTATTTAAGAAAGAATAAAAATTCTACGCGTTTTTTAAGAAAATATTTGAAAATCTGCTTGTTGATGAATTTAAAATCTTGGTTTAGGTACCAATTTGAAGAACACTTTCTCTATTTTTGATCGCTGTTTGTTTTTGTTTTAAAAACAACCAAAAGCTCAGAAGTTTCAACGAACAAAATGACCGTAGTTAAAACAAACACCACTCTGGCTAGAACTCAATAGTTTTCAATTACCACACCAGCCTGTATTGCACAAACTTCCAATAAGTGTATAATTACAAAAGTTGTAATTTTCTATCAGTCTTATGTAATAGCTATCCTCAGCAAAGTTAACACAAGAACAACGCAATTACATTCACTTAGCACTTATTAAATATTTTGCTAGACTAATATTTAATTACTTGCGTAACTAGAGCTACTGCTTCAAGTCAAATTAACGTCAACGCCTTCATCCGAAATAAAAACAAAACAGATTACTAAACGTGCTACGATAAAAATCTCACAAATTGAATGTGTGAAAATGTAATTTACTCACGTAAGTCGTAAAAAAGTAAGAGTCAAGGTATTCGCTTGGCTTGCATCTCGCTATCATTTCTGACGTGATTTTAGCTCTTTGGTTTTGAGATGCAGTAACAGTGATGGCTATGAAATTTTATATTGTGCAGAAGTTTTACATTAAAAGAAGCTCATTGGCTAGAATAAGCTGGCTGTCTAAGCGACATAAATTATTGCCATTAGCACCTGACCATCACTACTTTGTTTTTGTTGAATCAAAACAAATAAAAATTTCATCACAGAAAATTTGATTCGTCATGCAAATACTTTCCAGCATACTAGACTTTCGTCACAAATACGCCACTGTAACACTGTAACACCATGGACTCAATTTTTTTCAATTAAGTCCTCCTCGCTTTCAGCACACCAAATGTACCAGCCAAGTAATTAAACTTATCATTCAATCTTAATTTAAACACTTGTTCCGAATGATTTGCTCGAATAACTGACTGTTGTTGTTGCGGTTGTTGTTGTTGTTGCACATATCCATTCCATGTCTGGCCGGATCGGGACCAATAACAGCAACAACAAACTGAGGAAATACTTTCGAAAAAAAAATTTAAATCGAACAATATACGACGAATACGTTACGCCGAGGACGGCAAAAACAAATTTCGAATTTTCTTAGTACTGTTTAGAAAGAGAGAGAGAGAAAAGGAATGCGCTAGTACGTATCTGATGAGATACATGCCCCGAAAAATATTTCAACTACAACACATACCGCAGCAATACTCAATTAAGTAAAGTAATTTACTTTCAGGTGTTTTGCGTTGATTGAAAATATCGTAACATCATGAATCATTTGTTTTTCGAAGACATCAACAGATTTTCAGCCAAGGAGAGCCGAGATTATCTGGTCTATTTCCTTGCATGGTGCTTGAGAAATTTTCGGTGTGGGAGAGTGTGCCACAACACCTGTGAATTGTACCGGAGATTGACAGGTATTTTTCCATTAATGAAAGCTGTTTGAGGGTGAAGAGGAATGGAACTTAATAAGGTTGATTAAAAACTGGGTGTCGATTATGTGTCATAATGAGTTAATAAATAATGATTACAGAATGACTGTTTTGAGCTTTAAAAGTATTTGAGTGGGTTGAAAAGTTCATAAATTTATCAATTTTTTATGCTTGAAATAATTTTAATCTCGAAGTATTTTTGGATGTCCAAATCTTTCAAACACTAAAAATAATGCAAATAGTAAGCATGCATCATTTCACAAAAGTACTGCTTACGGTAAAATGCACTCTAAATCATGAAAAACCTTAAAACTAATGAAATTTTCATTAATCCATTTTAGCGCCCCGTGTGGGCTATGTAGTACCAGAGATTTTTTTAGCCTTGCCTATCATTCGAGCTTTGAAATATTTTCGAAGTATCTTCAGCAATTGAAATATAGTTCAAAAACATAAAATAGAAACTTCTTAAGCAATTTCAATATGATCTCAATAATTTGCATATAACATCATTTGCATGCTCATAAACGAGTTCGTTTGTTTCGACTTCAATTCCTGTACGACGATTGTTCGTGGCTATGATCCTCTTTGCCGTGGCAGGGAAGAATAATACAATCGTATGCACGTACATAATGCGCACGATGAAATCAATTGTGCGATTGTGTCTAAAATTCGATAATGTCGATAAAGCAAAGTGGAACATGTCGGTAATTTTTCTCAACAAATTATTGTGTTACTATCGTTGGTTGGATGTATTTGTTCTTCTCCTCTTGCATGGTCGGCGCTGTTGCTTGTGTTGTTGTAGTTGACTTTGTTGGTCTGTTTTTGCTGTAAATGTTGGTGATAGTAGAGCTGCAATCGTCATCATCCGTGTGTTTTCCGAGAACAATGCAGGAATTTGAACCAAACTGTAGTTGCTCGACATAAATTTCGAGCAAAATAATTGTAACAATCGTTCAATTTCTTCCGTTATGTGACTGTTTTTGGAGAAGAAAAAGCAAAGAATGCTGTTGAAGAATCACGCGCTTCAATTTATTTGTATACAGGTGTATGCAGGTGTATGTGTAATATTTCTCAATACTTTCACATTGCTTCAGGCTTCTTAAAATTTTCAAAGAGTTTTCGCTATGAGAGTAGGACTGTCTCCAAAATGGATGATACACAATGAATTATCTCTAGTCAACTGTAATGAAACCATCAAGCTTGACCAGCGGTACTGAGAGAAGCAGTAACATCCGTAAGTCCAACCCATGTCATATCGAATCAACACCCTATCATTAGTCAGTCGGTAAATTGAATACAGAGATTTCACACAAAAAGCCCTATACCACGTTTTGACGTGCTGACGTAACTTTTATACAAAACACTTTTGAAGAGACTGTGTGTATATGGTCTGGCAGCCCATTTATACGCCATCACCTCCAGATCAAATTGAACATCGGAAACCTTTCAAACAATGGATCTGACACGAAACGGCTCAGGTCATCGGAAATCGAATTAAGCCTTAACTTCAAAGGCGAAAGAAAGCAAGCTAAAGCAGCTCAATGCAGCGAACAGCAATGAATCGACTTCTCTTTTTTTTTTAGGAAAGATGCATGCTCTCGTGAAGATCATGCGTTACCAAATATGGTTTATGCACTTCACTGATCGGTACTGTGTGATCAGTCTGTGGTACAGTGATAGGTTTTGATATGAATTCGTTGCGATTTTTTCTAAAAATCTCATGTTTCCTTTTAGGATAGCCTTCAGGACTTGATGGAAATTCAAATGAAGAAATCTTTTGAATACACTTTTCCGACAGCTTTATTTTTTCAAAGGACCTTAAATGCATTGAACTATAGGTCCTCCTTTATAAATTTGAAGGTTTGCTACTACTAGTTTCAACTAGTCTCTCCTCACTGTACAACATCACAAAGGAAATATTCATACACCATAACCACAAGGAACTTCGTTTACAAATGTTGCGCATAAAGAACGATCTTTTGCATACGAACCTCGAAAAAGGTTAATTTAAGGCATGAATTTCAGACTTGGCGCGGACCAATGAACCAGCGAACGTATCGATCGACCGACGAGGCAACGACGGCAGCCAACCCGATAAGACCGACAAGTTCGCTAAGGATCGCTTTGGCGTACATATGTGCAGAGCAGTCAGTGTGCTCGCAAAATGTTA
Organism: Nemotelus nigrinus; assembly: GCA_947369275.1. Classification (NCBI taxonomy): domain Eukaryota; kingdom Metazoa; phylum Arthropoda; class Insecta; order Diptera; family Stratiomyidae; genus Nemotelus; species Nemotelus nigrinus. The sequence continues at coordinate 29,379,664 of OX376375.1, read as the reverse complement.
TCAGGTGTTTTGTGCACTGCACGAATTACCCATTTAACCGTTTGCTCGCTAACAAAACTTGAAAAAGATTACTACCGTTCGAATATGATAAACGGAGGTGCGAGTTTCGCTTCCGGATTATTCGCCATTGCAAATGTGCAACAATTTGCATATCGTGTCGTGATACATTGTTTTGTAGGTGACCGGTGACCACCTGTTTTAATATGCCTCGAAAATGGTTTGTGCTGGCGATCGAACAACATGATTGTTGGTGAAATTTTAAATAGTTGACGATAAGAAATGTTTAAGTCTAAGCTTGAACGGAACGTGAGAATTCGAACGCTAGTCGCGTGAAATGAGAGCGGAGACTTTATTTAACAAATACCAAAAACCATTTCGGGGTCCTGTCATTATACAGAATTTTTTAAATAAAATCTTTATTAATAATACCTTTTTAATTAAAATCGTTTTAAACTTACCACTCATATTCCTTTTTTTGTTAAAACAGTACTAATAATTACATATTCATGATTTGAATTATTTCGACAACTCACTAAACCTTACCATAACTTACTTGACTTATAACTGACCTGTCCATCTTTTGTATGAAAGCACGATTTGACTCTTTTTTTTAAGTTCACTTTGTCCCAGTAACGATTCGGCGACTATACATCTATCTACTAACGAACGAATCTATAAAGTTCTTGAATTCGATCGTTGACCGATAGTTCACTGTTCGCTGGTTCTAGGCTTGAGGTTGGCGGATTAATTTGAATTTCTAATTGAATGTAAACACAAGATCAAGTACAAGTACTTACAGTGATATGTATCTGTTCTCGTTCAATAGTATTTCGTATCTAAGCTCGATCAACAGAACAGGCATCGGTGTTGTCCTCAGGCATCGGTGTTGTCCTCGATTAGTCTCATTCTCTACTATAAATCCTCGTGGAACCGCTATATTCTGCCACGCTATAAAAATAGATAATCAGAAAGATGATTTGCATCTGTAATATTATGTGCATATCTGTACGCACATGCGTAATAGCGATTCGAATTATAGCGAAAATTTTTCTGGACAATGTACTAAACCGTTTACGTCTATAGTACGCACAGAGTTTTTGGCTCGAGCATAAATAAATTTGCAATTGAAAAAATTATACACTTTATACTGGCTGGTACTACAGGTAAATCGAATGTTTTCGTTTGCATCGCTAGCATCGAGTTCGGGCCGAGATAAATATGGTCTGGCAACTGAAGAGATACTACACGCCGATTAAGATGTTTCGTAATGAGGCGGGCGCGCAGGTCCTTTTGGGGGCTGATACAGGCATAATATACGTGTGTTATGATGCGAAATGGATTATAGATAAATCATCATAATGTGTTGGCGTTGCCAATTTGCATTTTAATTAGAAAGATGACAACAAAAGATGATTTGTTTGTTCGTATATGTGAGATTGGCGGAAAGATATGAGACGGAACATGTGTTGTTGTGTTGTTGAGGTGAAAAGTGATTTATATTCGAGTGGGTGGTATTATGAATAATTGTAGAATCGGTATGCAAGGAGTTTTTAAGTGCCATAAGATCCTTTGGCGGATTGAAAGAAGAAAGAAAAGCCTTGGATCATAAATAATTTATGATGAATGTATTTTAATACGGGAGCTTATGACCGTGAAAATATCAAATATATTTTGGCAGCAATAAATAGAATAACATATATCAATTTCTATCTAATGAACACAATAGTTTTAATGTTTAGTCTTATTCGTAATAATAATAACAATTATATCTTTAAATTTACTATCAGGAAAAAATGAATGTAGATGAATGTCAGGTTCACTACTTGTATTACTAATATAGGGTGGAGCGTAAGAGTCCATTACGTTCTTTGCGTTTATTGTTTATTGTCCAATCAACAGAAACTAATCCAATTATAGACTGGACAAAATTATAATAGGCTTATTTAAGAAAACATACTAGAAAGCAAATACATAAATTAAAAAAAAAGATAGAACGTAAAATAATAAAAAAATATAAGTGTTTAATTGAACATTATTTTCTAATGAATATTTAAATGCAGATAACATTGAAGAAGAGAACGAATGTTAAGATTATTGCGCTGGTGACACAATTGGGAATATTAAATTTAAAGAATAGGGTACAAGTAAGCCTGCGTTGAACCAAACACTTAAACTGAGGACACCAAATTTACCAACAATATTCCAGGACAATTAGAGCGAAGGAGAAAAATAGATGTAAAGAGATGAAAAGGTTAGCAAAATGTTTGAGAGATGAGAGAAGAAAAATGAGAGGTCATGGCAGAGATATGCAATAATTGCTGGTTGAATTTCAGCTTAGAGTCGAAGATCACGCCAAGGTCCTTCGAACTATGAACAATTTTGAGAGGAGAACCATGAGCAGAGTAAAAGAGCAGTATAGGAAACGTTTTGTAGACATAGATCAGTTGGTATGATTCAGAGTAAGAAAGTTCACAGTGCACGAGCTAACTAAAATCCTCAAGTCCTTTAGCAACAGTGAAAAGTCGACCACGGATTCAATTATCCTAAATATTTTGAAGTCATCATTGTATATACAAAAACAATAAAGGACCAAGAATAGATTCTTGCGGAACGTCTGCTGCTAGAAAAAGGGTGTGGAAAAGCAAGATCTAACAGTAACAGCACAAGTGCGATTACAAAAGTGGGAGGAAAACCAAGAAAGAAGACTTACCAAAGAGACCATATCCAGCTAGATTAGAAACAAGAATTTCATGGTTCACTGAACTGAAAGGCTTGGCAAAGTCTGTGTTATCAAATTGCTGATCAGCAGCGACAGCAACAGAGCGTCAATAATTTTGATACTTACGTTTAATGAATCCATGCTGTTCTTTGGCTAACACAGGCTGGACGAAAGGAGAAACTCAACGTAAACTGCTCTTTTGAGGAGCTTGCTAAAATCGGGAAGGAGGATATAGAGCGGCAGTTGAAGATGCAAGAAATATCACCAGCTTTGTGGACGGGCGAAATGTTTGCAGATTTTCAAAGTGAAGCGAAACTACCAGATGAAAAAATAAGCTTGAACATTAGGCAGAGAGGAATACACAGGATTATGACGGGAAGTAAAAGAAGAGAAGAATTCAGCGAAAAGCTTACAAATATCTTGTCGGAACTAGGCAGAAAAATCTAGAAAGCGCTTAATAGAATAGATATTAGAGGAGGCTTTAAGCATGTTGTCAATACAAACTTCATCGTGTTCAAAGTATGCACACATTGCGTCATTGGCGGCTTTGTTGACAGTTTTTGACATTTGAGAATGTCATTAAATGAGCCTTAGCTATTGCAACGCAATGCATCTTAGGTTCTAAAAGTAATATAAATATCAACGGTGAATCAGGGAGGGTTGGATGATTTTTTTACAGTGACAAAAAGAACTATGCACGCATATTTATAAATATTTTGCAATTTGAACTGCGTTGACTACGACGAGTAAGTAAACAATTTGTTTGTTTTTACATTAGGCGTGTTACATTCAATTCAACTTATTCATTCATATTCATACAAAAATTTACAGTATTTGCAGCATAAAATATTTCAGAGATTAAACAGTATCTTTCCTTTTAATTGTTTACCCTGCTTAAGCAGATTTTAATGTCTCCGGATCTGGTTTAATGCTGCGACAAGGAAAAGTTCACAAGAAAAATCCTCATTATCATGTTTTATAAATATAATATAAACTACTTACTACTCTTCGTTATGACTAAGAGAACTTAAAGTCGATGGGTCGTTACTATAAGAAAAGGCCACTAATTAGTGGGTTTTGTATATTTCAAGTATTGGTTTCGAAATCGGACGACTGCACACGCGACAGACAATCAATGTTTAGTACGTTGGGTTCTTTGTGAATTTTCTCAGTTGAATAGTAAAAAGTTTCATCCAGTATCAGTTTGGGAGTCTTATTTTGCACAGCTTGCTTTTTATAGGTTTTGGCACACTGCATCCAGGTAGAAGCCCCGTAGAGTATAATTGGCTGAAGAACCATCTTGTATATAATTGTCTTATTTTGTGTTGACATTTTTGACTTTCGATTTATCAATGGGTACATGAATTTCTAACATGAATTTCTTATCAAACATGAATTTCTTATCAAACATGAATTTCTTATAGAAAGTAATGCCAAATATCGGGCAGTGTCCATCCAAGCTATCTTTTTGCCAAGAAAATCTAATTATCGATAAGGTAAGTGGACTCTCTTTCTTCTCCGAGAGAAGAATATTGCCGATGCTTTTGATAAGTTTATTTTTATTTTCCATCGATAACAGTATTGGTAAAGTTTAAGAAGGTGTTCTTGAAGAATTTTGATTTTAAAGTTGTGTTTCGCAGAGCTTTAGTAGATGCACATGTTATCAGCAAAGATTTTGAGGAACATCTGCTGTAAATATGTTGAATAGAGCCGGACTTAAACAGGAACCCTGCGGGACTCCTATTGGTATGGAGAAAGTTTGGGTGAATTTTGCTTCGACTTTTACACTAAAGGTACGAAATGCAAAAAAAGATGAAATGATTTCTACTAGAAAATTACGAAATTGACAATTTGAAAGTTTATAGCAGATGTGGTATAGTGTTCAGTTGTGCAAAGTCAAAAAAAACTTCGTGAGTTTTATGGAATGCATAATTGTTCATCAGCACGTGCTATTTGTCGTTCGATTGCAACTTTTTGCAAACGATTTCACGTTGCTAGACAGTAGATCAACAAAAAAATTGAGAACAGTACGTTCCAAAGAGAATATCGCAGTCATGAAAGCCAGTGTTCCTGACAATCCAGATTTGTCGATTCACATGCGTGCGCAAGAAGTTGGGATTTGTCCGTCCACTTTGTGAAAAATTTGGTTAAGGCTTACAAGATCCAATTGGTGCAAGAATTAAAGTTGTTAGACCATCGCATGCTTCGGGGGTCCAAAAAATGGGCCGAAAATCAACTGGAACCACTGTTTTACGGGAAAATTTTATTCAGCGGAAAGGCTTATTTCTGACTCGATGGCAACATCAACAAGTAAAATCTCCGCAACTGCAGCGAAAAAAATTCCAACCTAGTCATGGAAACACGGTGGCGTCTACAAAAATAAAATATTTGGTGTGCACTGCATGCTGTTGGCATCATAGATCCATACTTCTTCAAAGATGAACACGGCGAGTGCGTTACTGTCAATGACGACCGACACAGAGCGATGATGAACCGGTTTTTGTTCCAAAATTTGCATTGTATGGATATGAGTGAGATCTAGTTCCAACAAGATGGCACTATGTGCCACAAAGCAACCACAATCATCGACTTGTTAAAAACAAAAGTTAGAAAATCGTGTTAGCTCGAAAAATAGACCTGTCAATTAGTCGCCAAGATCGTCCGAGTTGACTTAATTGAAGCAATTCTTGTGGGAATACCCGAAATTGTTGATCTACGCTGACAAACCGTTGACGATTGAAGCCAATATAGCTCGCATTATTGATCATATACGGACTCAGTTGCTTCAAAAAGTGGTGGAAAATCAAACATCTAGAATTAGCTTCTTGAAAGGTAGTCGCGGCGGTCATTTGCACAAGATCATCTTCAAAAAGTAAATGTAAAGAGACAAATTTTGCTACAAAAAAGCAATTTGACCGACAATTTTTGTTTTATTTAAGTTTAAAATCAGAACTCTCCAAAAAAAAAAAAACAAATTTTGTCTTAGCTTTAATTATGGAACACCCCTACAATTTTTTGCTTCTGATGAAGAGTCATAGGTCTCAAAAACCTTGACAGCTTGCTTGCAAGTGTGTATTTAAATATGAGGCTAATACACCAGAAAATTAGCACAACCATAAAATGGCTGCGAAAATTGGTTTTCATATGTTTTTGACTAAAAAAACAAACACTTTCTGTGATAAAAATGACACTATAAGTTTGAATAGAGCTATGTTATCCAACCGTATAACGGTAAATTTTTATTCTGAGATCTGAAACAAATTCAATGATTCTTCCATACAAAACGCTGATGAAACAGGACTATCAACTAAAACGAAAACATCGAAAACTATATCAGTTCAACAAAGAGGATCCGTGGGATAAGTTTTGCCGTCGCACACAATTGTTACCATGATTATGCTTCAAATTTTGTTTTTCCAACAAAATTTTCAAAGCAAAATCACTAAGAGTGCTAAGAAAAGCTTAAAATGATTCAGTTTTATCAAAAACACAAGTTTATATCTGGTATAAATGTTTTAAAGACGGCCAAGAAATTGTTGAAGACGTGCTTTTTTCTTGGGCATATTTTCCATTGGAAAAGTAATTTAAATTGTTCGCGAAAAATCATCATGTAAGTGTGAAATTTGTAATTACATGACTTCAACACCTTCCACGAGTCGGCTCACTTTATATTGTGCATGAGACGGGTCACCGCTTGATTCATCCCAACTAAATTGAATTTTCGTCAAAAAATGTATCTTGAACAGGTCCATTTTGACATGCTAGATCATGTGAATTCTAATTTCTGATGCATAAAATGATTCGTAACTGGTAGTAAAACATAACTGTATGAGTTAAACATACCAACCAGCTACAATCATTGCAATGCGAGGAAATAATGAGCCGAAACCGAAAAAAATCACACCAAAACTGTCCAAGAATAAAGGTGATGCTCATTGTCTTTTTTGATATTCCGGGAGATGATCATCATAAATTCCGTTTATAGGAGGTAGACGGTAATAAAAAAAGTACTTTTTGGTCATATTGAAGCGGATGTTTGAAAGTAACTGCCAAAAACGATCTAAATTATCAGAGTGAAGTTGGCCGATTTTGAACCACAACTTTGCGCCACCGCATGGAGCCACAATTGCTACCGAATTTTCGGTCAAAACGAAAAAATACCGCCAACCAACCATTGTTGCACTGTCACTGACATAAAGCGAAATTCGTGGAAGAAGCTGAAAGCCTAACTTGGAAGTACCTACAACGAGAGTTTCGAAAGCTGGGGACAAAATCTGGCTTATTTATTTCTTTCAAATGGGGTAAATTTTGAAAGCAATAAAACAAATAAGCACTATTAATGATAAAATTTGATTTTAGCCATAAGTCGCAGGTACTGGTTTATCTCAAAGCATAATATATTTTGACTGACTGTATGAGAATTATGTTTAAGCTATGTTATGCTTATGTACAAGCAGCAAAGAAGCAGATACAAATTGATAATTAGCTGGTCATCGTTAATCACTCAGGTCCTTGCTCACTAGAAATATGTGGGTACTTAGCCCAAAACCGCTGATTAACTTGCACATGCTAGAAAGAAAAGTCTGATCATTGGGTCCAAAAAAACAGCATCCGGTACACGAAATAGTTAAGTGGTACGTGTTCTTGCGTACATTGGCATTTATTTCGGTCAAGTACTCCACAAACCACTCAGCTTGTGTATCGCAAGCATAATTTCGGAACTGTCAATAGCTCTCACTGTCCGGCCCGGAATCAGGAAACCATTTCAATTAGCTATAGAAGAATAACTAGTATCATTGATCTGGTCTTTCTTCACTGCAATAACCAATAACCGGTTCGTAGAGTTTTTCCATCCCAATCATCAAGTCAGGCTCACCGGAGTCTTGAGATCAATTTATAGTTATGATGACAATACGCACTTGTTCGATTTTATTGTCAACCTACGCGACGATTGCAATCAGCGGCGACAAGTACGCATCGACGACAGCCACGACGATGCTGTGCCGTTTCGATATTGTAGCTCCTCTGTCAAGGCCAGTACGCTTCCATCGATCAGTGCTCGGACCACAATATTCGATGGCTCGATGTGGTCTTAAGATGCCATCGACATCTATATATAGAATTAAGAAGTTATTGTTATGGTTCTTATTGTTTCTCGTAGCCGTTCGAGATTCGTTTCTAGTTGGAGCGATCAATGTTGTTTCAGCCAGGCTCTGGGAAAATTGAGTACTCAAGCAGTTTCAATGTCATCGCGGTACCATACCGAAATTGTTCATGGTGGATATTTACAAATCTACACGCTCCCTACAAACAAGATCGTAAATCATGCGGTCGAGATACAAGATAGCTTGATAGGCTTTTTCTGTACTCGTGGCAGATACAATTGTAGATCTTAATTATTTTATGATGATATGGTTGCAGTGGATGTCATTAAATGAACAAAGTTGTTCTCAGATAGTGCAATGAGCATGTATTTGAAGTATTTGTCATCGAAAATATCGGTCGTTCTAAAGTTTTCGCTTGGAGTCGGAAAGGAGGTAGTGAAACTAAACTGTATCTAAATAAGTTGAAATTGACTTCCTTCTTATTACTAATTGTTGTAAATACCTGATATAAACAATGCAAAATCTATATTAATTCATAACCAGCAAATCTAAACCAAATACTGAAAAAATATGTTTGATTGAGAGCCAATGAAACGATTACCATTCAAACCATCATCAATCATTCTTTCTTCACCACACACGTACGAAATCATTAACGGGACATTTGGAATAAAATTACATAATTCGATTCATTCGAAACAGAAAAAAAAACAGCTATACCGAAACCTGGCACTATTTTCTTACGACGAAAAAAATCTGACTTTGAAAAGTATTGAATAGATTTCATGAAACGGGTGTCCCCATTTTCAAAAAAAAAAAATGTGAGCTTTCAAGAAATTAGCTCAGTCACGATTTCCTTGTTCTTGTCTACTGGCTTGCTTGCCTACCTATCTCGAAACCGTAAGCCCAATTTGTTAGCATTTTTACGATACGTCGCCGAATTTGACGCCAGTCAACGAAGACAAGTGCAACAATAACCTGCCGCGTCAAGTGTGGGTGACATTCTTTTATTCGTGCTGATTTTATATTTATTTATTAGTCAATGCTTTGTGTTTGTGTCAGATCGGAAATTTGTTGTTTTTTTTTGCTGAAAAGAATAGATGAATGGAACTATTGAGCTTGGCTGGAGGTAATGGGTGATTTTGAAATATTTCTTCTGAACGAAAAATATGATTGGAAATATGGAGATACTTTTTATAGACTTAAATAGGAATTGACCAGATTATTTCAGGTCAAATTTGATTGAGATACGGTAGTCGATAGTTAATTTTTTCAGCTTACTGAAAACCAATTCAGTTTTCTTGACAAGAAAAACTTCTGATCAATTCACATTACTTCATGACATAGATCACCCTGTGAACTAACTACTCATAGATCACCAATCATGCTGTCCAGCCATGGAATCAGATTTCCAATTTGCCGCGACATCAAAACCAAATTCCTCACAATTTTATGGCTATTATCTGCGTGAAGGAAAGCAGTGGCCCGTTTTAATGTCTCCGCCGTCGATATCACGTTTCGTGGACAAATAGATTCGTTTCGAATACTGCGAAGGTGCTTGTGACAATTTCGTTCAAGAATTACATGTTAACTAACTGGCGAACAACGGAACGATTGAATCGTTACAATAACAAAACCCCTCAAGCTTTCGGCTACAACCCGGGCGCATTTGACACACTCACACACACACAGAGACCTTGCCTTGACCAAAATTCCCGAACCGAGTCGGTTGCATTACTGTGACACAAATTCATTGTTACTATCTGGCGACATAAATTTTAGCGTAGCACTATGATGCAATAAATTATTAGGCTAATAAAAGGATTTGTTACACTACCATTAAGCATACACAGCCAGTCCACAAGTGACAATTTAATGCTTAATGTCTGCACTTACAATACGGTTTATGAAAGCAGCGGCATCACGAAAATCAAGTCTAGTGTATCGTAGGTACTGTGTAGCTATGAGGTTTCGGGTGGAGCAGAGTCAAATTGTATCTATTGTGACGAGTATTTGCATAATGGCCAGAAATGTAATAAATTTAGGTGACATTGTAGATGAATGGCTTTGTAGATGTTAAGTGGGTTATGGTCTTTTGAGTTCCTTCGATGAGTGTGCGCTAATCCTGAAATTTCACACGCGTTTGAAGTAGGCAAGTTTCCTTCTCTGGGTCACTAAATACATAATTTTCATACAAAATATGACTTAGATGCAGTTGAAAGATTTAGGATTTGTTGTTGCAGTAGATATGAAATGATTTGAATACCTATCACAGTGAATTTTTGAACCACTAACCCTGGAAAAAAATATAAACCACTTAATGAGGCCATTGGTAGTGATGTAGGAATAGTTGAAATTTCTTCCAGCATTGTGTTAAATGCTGATACTTTTAGTCGCTGTTATTTAATTGAATGTTCTGAAATAGGTATGTTAAAACAACATCTTCCAAACAAAAAAAAAACCCAAATTATCAGTAATGAATTAAATTTGTTTATACTGATCTGAAAAACGTTTTTCCATATAGGAAAAAAAATAATAATATCGTCAGGGTGCATCTTTTACGAGACGAAACACCCAGATGGCAAGGCTAGAGGCGGGTCTGCAATACTCATTAAAAAAACATCTGCTTCATCATTGTTAAGAAGAACTTAGCAAAGACAACGTCCAAGCAACATCAATTTTTTTACGCGAGCAGTAGAGTTAGATTGTGATTTCGTCCATCTACTACCCTCGGAGGCATAACATTTCTAAAGCAATAGTCGAAAGCAATTTCTCATCACTGGGAACCAAATTCATCGTGGCTGGCGACTTCAATGCAAAACATCCGTTTTGGGGGTCTTTGCTCATTACTTTTAAGTGCAAAGCACTTTTCGAAATACTACAAACCAATGGCTTGAGACATATTTCAACTGGTCAGCCAACCCATTGGCCGTTGGACATCAACAAAATTTCGGACCTTATTGACTTCGCAATCTTGAAGGGAATACCTCCGAACTCCGTAAAATTAGACGCTGTTTTCGATCTGTCATCAGATCACTCTCCTGTCATCATCTATCTCCACATGACACGCCACTTTGGATGCAGTAAGCATATATATTCCAATAAAACCAAATGAAATAGATTCAGACGATACCTCACCAGCTCATTTTTGCTAAGAGCACCACTCAAATCATCGGGAGAAGTCAATTATGCAGTTATTTTTTTAACGAACATGTCTTGGAGGCATTCGAAAGAGCAACACCTAAAATTAATTTGTATTTATCAGCTCGGAAAAACACTTACTCTTCATCAATCAGACTCCTAGTAAAGGAAAAAAACAAGCACGAAGAAATTGCACAGATCACCCCAAACTAAAGCACGATTCAACAAAGCTTCTAGGGAGCTCAGGCTAGCACTTGCGAAGGACAATGAGCTAAAGTTTCACCCGTTCTTGAAGAACCCCGCTCCCGCCTAAAATTCCGACTAATCGCTGTGGAAGGCGGTCAATAAAATTCAAAATTCATCAGTGAAGCCCCACTACGAACTGCCAACGGACAATAGGCCAGAAATGACGCAGAGAAAGCCACCGCCTTCGCAGTTCACCTAGAACAATTTTCACACCTTTCACCACGGCAATAAGCGACTTTCCACCGATTACCAGTGCTCAGAACTCACGGCCAATCAGAACTTCGGCTAAGGAAGTGGAAAATATTGTTATCCATGAAACCTCTTCAAAAAAATCTGATCACAAATGCAATGCTAAAACAGTTGCCACTGATAGTATTCTCTTGGCTGGCTTGGCGTCTCTTCAACGTTATTTTTTGAATTGGATTTTCCCCTGAAACTTGGAAAACAGGCGAGATCAAGTGGAGTCATACAGACGTATTATTCTGTTGTTTTGCGTCAGATAAAATTCCAGAGCTCCAATTCGTACTTCAAACACATCACAGCACCATCCAACTGGTCCATCGAATCGCGTCAGACATCAAAATAGCATTCGAAGATAAGAAGTATAGTGCAGCAGTGTTTTCAGACATAACGCAAGCTTTCGACAAAGTCTGATATGAAGGTTTGATTTTCGAAATCAAATCAATGTTTCTGAAAAGCTTTCATGAAATACTCTCCTTTGCACGTTTCAGGTTAGATACTAAAGCTTTACTAACACAAAATATTGAGCGCATATTGGTGTACCTCAAGAAAGTGTCTTGAGACCTGTACTCTACATAATTTTCACATCTGATCTGCCAATAAGCGACAAAATAACTACAGCTACCTTTAGGGACGACGTTGCCATTTTCTGCACTGATTCGAATCCAGCTATGGCATCCCGAATATTGCAAAACCACATCTCACGTCTAGAAGAATGGCTAGCGAAATGGAGAATCAAAATGAACGAAGTCAAATGCGTCCATGTTACGTTCACAAGTATATCTAAACAATGTACGTTCTTAAGTATATCTAAACAATGTACCAATACCTCCAAGCAACGAAGTGAAGTATCTCGGAATGCACCTTGACAGAAGGCTCACCTATAAACGATATATTGAAGCGAAAAGTCAGCAATTGAAGCTCAGATTCGACAATTTCAAATGGATGCTCAATAGCATGTCAAAATTTTCTCTCGACTATAAAGTGCTCGTCTACAAGTCGGTTCTGAAGCCAATCTGGACCTATGGCTTACAACTTTGAGGAGCAGCCTGCCCATCAAGCCTTAATATCATTCAGAGAACCCACAATCAAAAATACTTCGATCTCTCTAACGCTAATCTGCACAAGGACCTGCGTGCCGGGACGGTTGCAGAGGAAATTGAGAACCGCAGTGGAAAATATATTAAAGCTCTTGCTCATCAACCCAACAAGTTAGCCAAAAAAATATTAGTCCATCGTAGATTCCAGCGATTGAAAAGAATCGACCCATTAGATCTTCTATTTCCAACGTAGAGCAAACTTTGTTTAGTGTTTTTCTTTGGTTAAAAACCTCTTGTAACTTCAGAAAACTAATGTATATTATTGATCCGGCCTATCCTGACTTATGCTTCCCCATCCTGGATTACCTGTTCCAAAACTGCCATGGCAGAAGCGGAGGTATTCGAAAGGAGAATCCTCCGCTACTGTACTGGTAGATTCTACAACTCGGGGACTAAGAAGTGGCCGAAAAACCTTCTCCTGTATGAGGAGTCGGGACTGAAGCCGCGTAGGGACCGGGTTGTAGAATTAACGACAAGATTCTACGGACGGACAGACGGACATGAGAACGGACTGATACGGTCACTTGGGCGTACAGGTGGCTCTAATGAGCCATTTATGCTCCCCGCGAAAGTAGCGAGTCAACGACAGCTCATGGATGCTTTTTAATTATGTAGGCCTCCCTACGAATAGAAGAGGCCAAATGTAAGACCTAGGATAAGGAATTAGGTCTAATTAGGCTAAGGTAGTCTTAGTTAGGTATAAGTTAGACTTAAGTTTTAGCGTAAGATAGATTTTAAGTGACTATTGCTAGGATAATCAGAGCCACTGTACACGGCTGGGTATAATAATTAACGTGTAAGATTAAAAGAAAATTCAAAAGATAATAAAAATATCAAGAACAATAAAAACAATAAAAATATCAAGAGCCAGCAGGCCAAAATATTATAACCGCTAGTCAGTAATTTTTTTTATTATTGTAAATAGTACTTAAATTAGATTAATAATGTACAAAAAAACTAAAAGTAAAATCTTTTCTAATCTAAAAAAAAAATGTATATTGTAACTCTAGAAAACTAATCTTGACTTTGCTCTCTGTTTTAACGTAGCTTACGTTAAACATGTACACGTCCTGGAGGTCCCGGAGTGCACATCATTTGTCCTAGTATGTAAGATTCTAAAACTAACTGAAGCTGCTTGTACGAAGGTAACATATATTAATAAAGTTATTATATAAAAAAATAATTTAGGCTCTAAATAGAATTTTCTCAATACTACCCTCTAGGCCCAAAGAAGTTGAATTCTGATAGAGGTCACTTTAAGCCCGAGCCAGCTCTTCAAAAATGGACCGTGGGTATCACGATTAATAAACTAGCGCAGCTGAGTCACGCTCGGCTCAGTAGATTTAGGTATTTGATTCTGTACGGGTCTATCTACGCTGCTTGCATCTACACTAGGCTCATTCAAAGACGCCCCAGATGAAGTGAAATATTCTTGGAATAGTGAAATTTGAATGAAGTGAAGGATACAAATAGCCGTGATATATTAGCATTCTAGTCGTTTGACCTTTCCTACCGAACAAGATAGTTTATGTCTCCTGTGCCATAAGGACTCCACGCATCGTAGCACTCTACTGTTTTCTTTCAAGGCACCACCTTACAACGCATCAAAATACAAAACAACTTGATTTTATATTTTATTCAAATCTACAATTTCAATTTTAATTCTTATACGTTAATATTATGGGACCCCAATCCCACCGTATTCTGATTCTATAATTTACAAAATTACTCTAATTCTGAATGATCCCAACGGTTAAAAAATTAATTCTCCCAGGTTCAACAATTTATCTACTACGCAACTCTCAAATTCAGTGCACTTGATGCCACCAAGTAATTTCACATAAAGTATATTCATGTAATTAGACTAAACACTGAATCTTATTTTGTTCCAAATCTTCAAAAATTTTTTAAAATAATAGTAACGTAACTAACCTCAAAAAAAAAAAACTCCGCTATTTTCCTGATCGCAACTTAAGAAAGTCATCTTCCAAGGAGATTGAACTTCCATCTCCAAACATCGGGAGAACAATCCAGTTGTCGCCTTTGCGTTACTATGTCTTGGGTGTTTAACCACTAACGTCCGGCTTACGAGTCATTTGCGCTTCTTCAGCCCTGCCAATCCTATGATTCATTCGGGTCCGACCAGGTTCTTTAAGGCCGGCGATACATGTAAAATTTTCAAAAATTTGAGTTTCATTTTTTTGCATAAATAATTAAATTAACATCTTAAAAATAAACGTGCTGAAGGACTTTTGTATGGGCTTGGAATCGCTGATTAGTTGGTAAGTTGCTGTAATCATAGAGTGTCTGTGTGTCAAAACTACGTGTTTTTCTCAAAACGGCTTTTTTTTAAATTGGCGGGCAAGATAACTCAAAAAGTTCTCAACCGATTCTTATGAAGCTTGGCACACGTTTTCTCTATAGTAAAAACTTTTAGTTCAACCTCAATAATGCAAAAAAAAATTTCAAAATTTAGCATTTTCGACCCAAAAACTGTCAAAAAAAAAAGAATGAAAAATCGTACTTTTTTATGAGGCGTGCTAACTCACAATTTTTTGACTTTTTTTTTCTTGGTTCAACTAGAAGATACATGTTAAATAATCACACTCCAACCCATTTTTTTGATTTCAAATTGCTGTAACTGGTGCTAAAAAATCCAGCCGATTGGTGCCTTTCGTCGCTAGGGTCTCAAGGGATTGGTTACGACGGCGGCCATTTTGAAAAAAAAATTAAATAAAATTAATATGCAATGAATAAACATGATCACTTTCAAAGCGATTCATTTATTCCTTCTATTTTAAATAAGCCTCTTAAAAGCGGTCTAAACTCAGGCGTTTACATGTATCACCGGCCTTAATGCTCTGGATCTATATGAAACCAGCTTTCAAATAATTCCGTTGAGCTTCGGCTTTTTAGCGCCGTAGATAGCCTCTTGCACCTTTTAGAAAAATGTAGTTAACTTCTACCGCCAGAGATTATCGAATAAGGATGTTGCTTCGGGTAAGTGACTTCTTTTCAGTGGTGACCCTAGGCAGATGCTTTCGGTAATTTGCTTATGTGTTTCCTTCTATACTTAAGTTTCTGCGGCTACTGTGTTTCGGTCATCAACGGTTTGAAATCGTTTGTACTTCTCGGAGAGAGCCATTTTTTTTATTTAACAATAAATTAAACGTGCGATCCATTATTTGGAGCACAAGTTTCATATCAAAGACCATCAGCATCAGCATTTTAGCCTCTATACTCAAGCATCAACATACACTGAAAAAAATTCATAAAGCGCTTATTTCTATGTAATCATTGATATCATTTGTTATCGCGTACAATATATCCATAATAGCTTGAGCTATAAAATAAAGCGCCCAAAGTCAGAATATCACACTTAGTCGTGCAAATTTCCATGTATTATGGGATTCTATGCTTTTGACAAAGTCTTGATTTCCATGAACATAGTCCTGACTTTTGAACATATAGTTCAGCGCATATCATTTCAGTAAGCTATACAACATTAAAAATCAAATAAGTTTATGTAGCTTAGTCAGTAGAGAATTGGTTGAGTTTGAAGTCCCTAGAGTCTGGGGTCCTTGGGTTGGATGCAAAACGAGCATACATAGAGTTTGGCTTTTTATCAGGGTCTATAGTAAATGGCGTTGAGAAAAAAATTTATGGTTTTACAAACTATAATATATAGCCTCTCCTGATCTAAATTTTTCAGTTTGATTTATGATTTCAAGCGCTAAAATTATTCACTATATTTTGATAAAAAGGAGCCGATTTTTTTCCTTTTGAAGCTAGATATATTTCATTTTGTGACAAATATCGATATTTTGAAGGTAAATTGCCCTCTTCTTCAATGTCTATCGGTTGTTGTCTATGGGCAGATTACTCTCGAAATATTGATATTTGTCACAAAGTTAAATATAAAAGAAAAAATCCGTTTTTTTTATTAAAATATTTTTTTAAAAGCTGGAAAAAATTGGCACACATTGAAAATAATTATTCACTATCGTTAAATTAATTATGTACAAAACAAATATAAATTATGGTCCCTGACTATAAGTTTTTTCTTAGCGCATCAGAAGAATCCTCATAAATGATTGGTTGTCACTTTTGAATGATTAATTGTCACCAAAAAAATAAACTTAATTAATTTGATAAGATTTTAAACGGATTGACTCTTTGCTGAAAGTGTAGACCCGGAATCCCTGGGACATTAACAACCGATTAAAGAGCTTTTGATTTTAATGAATTTACTCTTTCAATTAGTTCATCTGAAAGCTCTCAATACGATTCTTCCATCATTTTCCAAAGCCATTCATAGGAATTTCCTGTACATCCAACGCTATCACGTCAAATTGACGAGCAAATAAACTGTAAAAGTCTTTACAAATCTAGCACAGAACAAAAAATACTACAGCTACCGTGACTACTTGCCAAGATCGCCTTATCAGTAAAGTGCACGTTGAATGCATTCAATTCGTATTTGCATGACAGGCTGACGTGATAGTGCATCGTCACTCCACCCTAAGCGTGTGCAACAGGTTGACCTCTGCATGAAAATTTTCCGAAACTATTTCAAGATAAATCTCAGAGTTAATCTTCGCTAGACAATGTTACCTTGGCTTTTCAATTTCAAGAGCTTCTTAAGTACCACAAGGAACTGATAATCCTTCACCTTGCTGCTCGTGGTGGAGTTGTCAGCTTAGGTGGATATATCTCTACTGCTCGTTAATGCTAAACTAAAAATGGTTTGGTAGTAGTATTTTGTTTTTATTTCAAATTTTTTAATGTAAATTTAAGATACTTCAAGTGAAGTCCGTCTTGATAATGAATCTTCATTTAGTTATAAAGATTCAGACAACAATTTTTGCTCCATCTTCATATTTTCATATTCAAAAACACATCTTCATATTCAAAAACACTGGCTCTGAAAACCACTCTGTTTCTTTTATGGTAACTCATCAACTGCTTGCACCCCATATCACTAAGCATTCCTAAAAGACACTCATTACATGTAAACGCGCGAAGATACTGGTCACTAATGCGCGTTGCATGATACAGCATCTATCAGCGGCACAGGCACAAGCGGGCCAGCAGCAGGTCTCTATTGTGCTCGGTGACGCGATCTTTTCGACAGAGCCTATCCGAGCCTTCTTTGAAGTGCCTACAAGTACCTCAGCCTGAGCCGCAACTTCAGTCAGAGAGTACTTGTTTCAGTTACCGCGGTCAGATATTTAAGTGATGCATTACAAGTCTGCCAGGCTGCCAGCTAGCAAGCTCCACAACAGTCCGGGAACATGCGCGGCATCCGAACGTCCCCAGGTTCACGCTCGTTGCTACGGGCCCCGACTCGAACGAGCTTCAGATCCATCCACCGGTTCCAGCTCCCAAGATTAATTGCTGTTTGGTGTTAGGACACTTAAAACGCTATAGAATCGATGATTGATTAATCCTCCCGAGTAAGAAGAAATCCCATTAAAGACACTACCACTGTTGTTTATTCGCCGCACGGTCGATCGGTGTGGATCCATGGTTGGAGGATTACCCCGAACTGAAACAGGAGGACCGAACGGACGGACAGACTGATTATATTGAAGGCAATTTAAGCTGCCGAGTGTTTGTTTCATTAGATTATAAGTCATTCTCAGAAATACACAATACGTCGCAGAAGCCGTGACTTTAATGGACTGGTTTCAAGTGCTTGAGAATATTTTTCTAATTGAAATTGATGTTGATTTTCTGATTAGAATATAAATGGAAACGAAGTGAGGTGTACTAATTGAATATTGGTTTGTTGGCTTCCATATGGATATTTCGGACTAATTGATTCTTATTTGTCATGACGGTGATGTCATCGGATTAAATTTTTTTTTTTATTTGAAATTATTTTTTTTTTTATTTGAAAAACAAGTTTGCTAAGATTTTAGCATGGTGGGAAAAATTAGTTTTGGGTTTCATAAAGCTTTCAGTAGCTTTCAGCTAAAAGTATTTTAGAATTGATTAAGAAAAATAGGAGGGAAAAATATGAAAAATTTTCTCAAATCAATTTAAAAAATCATATTTTTTTGCAAGTATATGGTATTAATTAGCTATTGTTCTTGTATCCAGAACTGCCAATGACCGCATTTAAATTTGACACAAAACAGTGACATTGTGTATCGAAACATTCACCTCAACTGCGATTTTCGCACAGCTATTTTTGGTCATTCAAATTTTCACGAAAACGTTCATCATAACTAATGAGCAACAATTGTGTATCAGATTTATTAAAAAAAAATTGGCTGCTAGTAAATGATGCTGCTGCGCCACTCCTGCCAGAATAATTGCACCAAAGAATAGTAGAACCGCACTAAAAAGGGATATTTGTTAATATGGCACGCATGTGCAATCGAATTTTGTCCTCAATAAGAAGTTTAACCTGACGTAACCTGCTCAAAATTGAATGATATTGTGAACCTACAAAAAATATTTAGGCTTTGTTGAACATTTGAAATCAACTTTTGCCAATGTATAGCATGGAACGTCTTTAAATTATGCAAATTCTTTGCATTCATCATTGCGCCCAACGTGGGGAGCAATATTCATTTTTGGCCAGGTGACCCGCATTGCCCTCGTGACACCTAAAACAATTGAAGCTCATGATATTAGGGCAACGATTCGAATTAAAGTTGTAAATTTTTTGTAGAAATTTAAGATACATTTAATATATTCATAGATTCAGCCAATTTTCAAGCAATAATCGACCCAAAACCAAATCGAGTGATATTTAGAAAGCCTCAAATGCAGAGTTCAAAGGAAAGACGACGGAATATGTTACACTCCCGTTCTAGTGAGGTTGAAGTTCCTTTAGATCCCAATCTGACTCGCCGTGAACAGGCTGTGGGTGCCACTCACTCATCCGAAATTTCGAATCCAGAGCAATCGAGTGAGGTTTGACTTCCCGGAATCAATGTAGTGCGTCAATGTTTCCTACGGGCACTGGAGATGCCTTTTCTCGATCCACACTTGTCAGGCCAAGTTCATGGACATTTATTTATCAGCTTTCAATTGTTTAGCCTACTATTTATTATTTATTTATTTATTATTGAGGTAAATCCACAGTTAAAAATCCAAAGACTATACAAAAACGTCAAAAATGAAGAATAAAGAAAAAGAAAAAAAGACCATAAATTCAAACTAAATAAAGTGTATAAAAGGCGGTAAATTAAATCTAATAATAATTTAGTACAGAGATGAAATTGGAAATTCAGCAATTTAATGAATTTATTTTTTAATATATTATATAACACTCGCTTTTAATTTTTCCTAGGCATGCGTAAAAGTGAAGAGTAAAAATATGTATCAGTACGAGCAAAAAGTATCTTGAGGATAAATGAAGGTTTGGTAAAACGTACCGGGTCACAAACAGAAAATTGCGCACTGGTGATAATTTTGTACCGGAGACATTCATCAGAATATACTTTACGTGATAGGAGGGTAAGGGTTTCAAGGATGGAAAGACGCACACTTTATTCACTGTAGGGAATACGGAACTTGAGGAATAGCGAGCGAATAAATTTACGTTGCACAGACTCAACAGCATCAATTAGGAAACAATAATGAGAGCACCAAATTGGACAAAAATAATCGAGGACACTATGCACGAAGGAGATGTAGAGGCGTACACACCAGGAAATATCAGTAGAACGTCTTCACACTCTAAAGGCGCACTCTCCGCAATTCTCCTCGAACGTTTTGTCGAGCAACTTGTAAAATTACTCCCCTTCATGTTTTGGCATGTGAAAAAAAACAAGAAATAATAGACGAGGTAACCATTTACACTCTCGCCAACATTTGCCTGTGTGGAATTTCGGCATAAGAATGAAACCGCACAAAAGCGACAACATGTGGACATCCAATTTTAGTTTAATGTCAAACGTAAGACCAAGGTCCATTAAATTATCAATAGGACTGAGGAAAAAACCAAAGTTGGAATAGGAAAACGTGATGTGGGATAATTTACATGTTAAGGACATCTGGAAGTATTTAGCAGCATTATGGCTAATACAATTGACGGAGCACCAGTTTCCCTGAGCAGACAAGTCATTGTGCAGTTAGGAGCAGTCATCCACTGATTCAATCAACATAAATATTTTCAGATCGTCAGCGTACAAAAAACACGGCGAGTTGAAGAGAGAAGGAAGATCATTTATAACCAGGAGAAAAAAGAGAGGACCAAGAATCGAGCCTTGCAGAACACCACAAGCACGATCACGAAAGTATGAGGGAAACCAGCAGCGGAACTGACCCGATATATTGAAACCATTGAGCTGTGATAAAAAGATTTCATAGTTCACTGAGTCAAAAGCCTTGTCAAAGTCTCTATTTAATACATTCACTTGCTTTGCTGGTCAACGGTGAAGGCAATAATATTGACGAACGAAACAAAGTTGGAAACTGCTGATTTACCTTTGATGAAACCATGTTGTTCAGGAGCGAGAAGAGGTTCAATCATAGGATTTACTTTATTGTAAACAACTCTCTCGAGAAGCTTGCTGAAGCAAGATAGAAGGGATATGGGACGATAACTGATGGCGCAGGATGAATCTCCGGCCCTGAGAATGGGAAAAATATTTGCGGATTTCCAGAAGGGAGGAAACATTTAGGAAGAAACACTAAGGTTAAAAAGGACAGATAAAGGAACACCCAAGGATGATAACAGCGACTTTGCAAAGGTATTAGGCAAGCCATCGGTTCCGCAGCTGGCGCTACTGTCTAAGTCAGCAAGCAAACTTTCAACCTCCAACTGATTCATCAAAAACAAACAAAAACTATTAATATCTTAAGAGGAAATATTGACAGAGAAGGATGAAGTAAGTTGAGAGGTGGCAGAAAAAAAGAAATGAGCAAACAGTTCACATATTTCGTGAGGCGAGGAAGCAGACAAATTATTTGGGTGCATCACAGAAGGGATAAAGGGAGATTTTTTAACGGAACGGATATAAGACCAAAAAGGTTTCTGCTGACAGAATAATATGGAGGAGGTTTCAATTTGATCATGATAAGCATTAATTGCATCTTTAAACATCTTTTAAGTACACGAGCGTAGATTTTTGTATCTTAGAAGAATATCTTTTAAGCCGGTGCTTCGAAATCTATGACGCACCATGTCTTTGGTTTTAGGAGCACGCATTACGTCAACAATCAGCCAAGGAGGATTTGCACCTCTTCTAACACGAAAAATGGGAGTGTGACAGGAAACAAGATTAGACAAAAAAGCATCAAACGCGTGAAGGTCATCGTCAACATTTAGACCTCTGAAAAAGCAAAGCAGTTAACTGCATTAATTACATAGGACATGGAAGTAAAGTCCGCTTTAACAAAGTTATAATGCAGCACAGTTGTTTTTATTCTTGTGAAATGAGGTAAAGGAAAATTTTTTGGCAAAAGGTAGATGGCAGGGCCGTCTTTGCGCATGGGCACACTGGGCAAGTGCCCAGGGCCCCGCCATCTATAGGGCCCCTTATTTCCAGATCACAACCGATAAATATATTTATTTTGCGAAAATTAAAATAAATTATCTGACTATACTTAATAATTATCCCTCTGCTTTTATAGCAATCTCATGAACCGGGGGCCAACACTGGCAGCTCTATCTGCTTTCTAGTATGTGATATCCTTAAATTATTTGTGAATAAATAAACCAGTGATGCTCAAGCCTATACTCGCGGGTAAATGGGCTTTTAAGCTATTAAAAGCTATAATATAACTATAATATACATACATATATGAATATGATCCCACTTTTAAAGAGTATCTTATCAATCTTATGTGTTATTATTGTAGAAACAGTACAGCTTTAACACATGCACATTTTGGGTTGTGTGAGTTTAGGCAGCACTGGAATAAACATAAACAAATCGATCTTCAATGTGTGAGGCGGGCATTTTAATTCCTTCTGTTCCTATTTGGAACGCACGGCCGGGTCGGCATTTCTGCTCGGGATTATTCTATCCATTCGGGATTATCCAGCAAATAAAAAAATAATGAAAGTGTTGAAAGAAATTTGTTGCTGTATTCGCTTTTGTCTTTCTCGCTGCTTATTTAACCTTTCTTATGTAAACCTATGCTCTCCGGGTAGATGTAATGATTGGAAACACATTAATCACATAGTTCTACATCAAGTAAAGAAGTTGGTAGAGTAGACACAGACTTGCTTTGTCAATATCAAAAAGAAATAGATTACTGGAAAATTGTACTTAAACGGGTTGTGGCAGTTGCAAAATTTTTGGCATTGAGAGGGCTTCCGTTTCGAAGAGACAATGAAATTCTTAGATCTCCCAACAATGGAAATTATTTAGGATGTGTGAAGTTATTAAGTGAGCTTGATAAATTTCTTGAATATCATCTAAAAAAAAATGGAAATCCTGAAAAAGGAAACATTTCTTATATATCAGCGAATGTTTGTAATGTGTTTATTGACGTAATGGGAAAGCAGTTCCTAAAAAAACTATAAAGCAAATAAATTAGCTAAGCATTTTTTGATTAACGTTGACAACACGCCCGATTTGTCTCATACTGACCACTTAAAATTTATGATTTGATACGTAAAAGACCGTGTTCCAATTGAAATATTTTTGTAATGTATACCTATTAAAGAGCACAAATCAGAATAATTAACCGAAACCATCCTGAAATTTTTAGAGAATCAGGACATACAAATCAAAGATTGCAGCGGGCAAAGCTACGACAAAGTATCAAATATATCAGGAAAGTATGCTGGTTTGCAAGCGAAAATCAAGGAGAAATGTGAATTTGCTACCTTTGTATCATGTCGGGGACATTCTCTAAACTTGGTAGTTCTTCATCCCGCTGGCTGTGTACGAAAGGCAATAAGTTTTATTCAAATGGTTCAGAAATCGTACAATTTTTTTTTGATTCTACCCACCGATGGAACACATTGATTAAGTATTTAGGCTCAAAAAAAGTTCTTAAAAGTTTTCTCAAACCAGATGATCTGCACGAGCTGATGCAGTAAGCGCCTTACATCAAGGTTTTAAACAAATTATAGAAACCTTGACGTCTATCGCGGAGGATGCAGAGCACACAAGAAAAGAAACTAGGCGAAGCTCTTAGTTTGTCCAAAAAAATTTAAAACTTGAAACTTATCTTACTGACTGAAATTCGGAACACCATATTGAAAGAATAGACAAAACAAATACTTATCTTCAGAAAAAAACTATAAAAATGGACGTTGCAACTAATTTGTAAGCTTCACTTGATGATTTTATTATTAATGCAAGGGATAAATTTGATGATTTTGAATCGTGCGCCAAAGTGAAAAATCTGGAGTGTGACTACAAGAACCTATCTCAAAGAATAAGAGGTAGAAGCTCACGTCAGACATAATTTGATGGTTCTTCGCCATCAGTCTAACTAAATGGGAAAGAGAAATTTTAGTTTCAAAGTAGAAACTTTTATTCCCATAATTGATACCCTGAGTGTTCATTTAAAACAGCAATTGAATTCGTACAAGGAAATAAGTCATCAGTTTGATTTTTTATCTCGCTTAAAAATTTTGAGTCCCAAGGTGTTGAGTCAAAGTCGCAAAGATTTCCCTAAAATCTACCATAACGACGTTAGCAAGAAAGAGTTAAAAATGGAATGTCTGCATTTACCAGAATACTTGAAAAGTGTTCAAAGGAGTCAAGATGAAGAAACTAATTATATTTCAGAAATATATCATCTTTTGAAAGAAGACAAAATTGAAGACACGTTTCCAAATGTAGAAATTGCATTGAGAATCTTTTTATGCATGATGGTAACTAACTGCAGTGAGGAACGCTCCTTCTCAAAATTGAAAAAAATAAAACATGTATCGAAAATAAGTACAATGCTTCAAGAAAGATTGACCAGTTTGTCACTAATGTCCATAGAATGTGATATGCTCAAAGAGACTTTGAAGAAATGATTAATGATTTTGTTTGTCTAAAATCTAGCAAAGTACCCATTCAATCAATATAGACTTTTTAATTACTAATCTGCGTATAATGGTTGAAGAGTTACTTTCCCGGATTATAATTACCAATTAATTTAATGTGACTTTTAATATATATAAAAATAACAGATAAATATATCTAGAATTTTGCACACCTGCATTTGATCTTCTCTTTTGCCTGTTATTAGCAGCCCTCTGTCACAGGGGCCACATTTATCTTAAAGTGCCCAGGGCCCCAAATTGATCTAAGACGGCTCTGGTAGATGGTGAGGTCAAGACTGACATAAAATGACAGAGCAGCACATAAACAAATAGAGGACAAAAGAGAGGTAGCAAGAACAAAATCCAGTATTCTATTATTAACATTAGGCACATTATTAAACTGAGAAAGAGAACAAAGAGAGAAAAATTAAGATGTTGCTAAGGAAATGTTGTTCCTTGATAAAATTTCAGTGAAGTTTATATCTCAGGTTAAATTGGGATTATTAAAATCACCACATAAAAGAAGGAAGAAATCTCCGTAAAAAAACAATCATAAACTACAATAGGACTATTACATGAGATATTACTCTAGAATATAAGCAATGCAGTAGATGGAGTAACCGATATACGAATAAAGATCCATTCAACAGGCGAAGAAGGCATGAAGTCGATACCGGAGGTCACGCTAAGTGTATTGCGAACAGCAATTAAAACACCGTTGTCGTCAGATAAACCACTGGCTGAGCAATCATGATCTTTGTGGAAAACAGTAAAGAGAGGTAAAATTTCATTATTGTACACATCCCCTCTCAGCCAGGTTTCAGTTAGGCATATTATGTCGTCGATAGTTGAGAAAATTTTAAGTTCATGGGTTTCGGTCCTCAATTCCCGAACGTTTTGGTAATAAATCTTAAGATAGTTTTTAAATTCTAGGCGTAATTTTTCTTCACCGAACTTGATGTTTTTATAAACTCCTTGACAAAAAAACACCAGTGGGCCAGAAATGCTTCTTCAGTAAATATAAGGTTCCAGAAGGTATAGTGATGCAGAATGCAGAGATCTGCTGATGATTGAGGCTGTCACGAGCTAGTTTCCTACACATTAGCAACAATAGAGTGAATTTGAGCTTAGCTTTAATGTAGGCTAAGACTTCGTCGGCAGTGGTTCTATATGAGAACCGTGATACGAATACTTTAAGTGGTGGGACCATTACTTCCAAGGAAGGGAGTGAGATATGGGACTCAGATAGTCCTCTAGACGGCCTAGGCTGACTCAGTATCGACAGCTGTATAACTGAGTCTCGTATCAACAGCTGTATAACTACTTAATATTGCTTCAATCAATAGTCTTATTTTATTGTTCACAAGCCCAGCTGACTGGACGAGTTGGACGACATTATTTTGTTTCCCAACTTTTATCTAGTATCCCCTGCCGTTATTAAACATCCCCTACAATCGCTGAATTTGCAATAGAATCTTAATACAATACAAAATTCTATCATTTTTCAGTTTCTTATTTCCATATTTTATTATATATGAGTTTTTTCATGTGAACAGTCCATATTTTTTTTAGCAAACAGCTTCCGTAAATTCAAAGTTCCAAACTTTATAGACCAGAATGAAACCTGATTCCAGTCCTTTGAAAGCTCAGCTTTAGCAAAGACCAGCCCTTTCTTAGCTGTTACGTTTTGGCGATTTTTTGGACCGTGATAGTTGGTAGGTAGCTGGTAGACTATCCATTTTGCATAGTAATCAAGCTAATTTATGGCTAAAAACTTACATTTGCTCCCCTTATCTATACAAAAAAGTCTAGAAAGTTGTTGTTTTCCAACTTTTAACAATTCATTCACATTTTTCATGTCAACATCTGTCAAACAATTAGATTTCAGTGGATTTTTTCAGAATATTTTTTGACGTTTCACGGATCTATATAGCTAAATGCAAACCTCAAAACTACCTGTTACCTCTACTTCAATTTGTTTTACTTATTTCCATTCTTTCGGCACATTATCACGTCAAAATAAAATGACAAGATCATTTCAAGCTAAAAACCGTATCCATGCACTTCTTCGCTTTCATTCCATTTCACTTCACTTAACCGTTTCATGTATGATAATGGATATGCCGGATCATTGGTTCAAGAGCCTGTCAAGTATCCGAGCGAGCAATTCTCGTAATTATCTTTTCGGGAAATCATAAACACGTTTCACGCTCGCTCATATGTG
Organism: Nemotelus nigrinus; assembly: GCA_947369275.1. Lineage (NCBI taxonomy): Eukaryota > Metazoa > Arthropoda > Insecta > Diptera > Stratiomyidae > Nemotelus > Nemotelus nigrinus. The sequence continues at coordinate 29,352,933 of OX376375.1, read as the reverse complement.
CATTCGAACTTGTCCGTTGTCTTCGTGGTTGATTTTGTGTAGCATGGAAATGGACTCGTCTCCAACACTGTAGACAAGATGTTGACAATGACAGCACTAAGAACAACAAAACTGTCCCGTAGAACAAAGAAAACATCATTGAACCAAAGGAAAAAAAATACGAAATATACTCAGAAGCTCTTCTTCGGTACATGGAAGCAAAGCGGTCAGATGGATCAGGGCAGCACGTAAGATTCGTTGTGGCCATCGTATCTTGCGAATGATGGCCAAACATGTCCGGCGAAGACAAACAGAACAGGTGAGAGTCAAGTGTCATTTCTGTAAATAAATCAGATATTACGTTTGGAGTGGAAAAATAAGAAGACAAGAGGCAAAAGTGGCTGGCTGGCTGGCTGTTTGGCTGACAGACTAAACTGACTGACTGGTTGGCGAAAGAAGAGGAAGCCTGAATGGCACTTGACTTCTTGTTTACACAAAATTCGAGGTGTTGAGCTGACCCAGAGAAATAGTGTTTTTCGAGCGTAGCAATTCGAATTGAAAATTTTCGGCTTGAGATTTGATTTTGTTGAGAAATTAGCCTGGAAGGCAGCAGTAAGAGGTCATTAGAGCTTTCGATAAAATTCTCACGAACATATGGTATGATAAAATTTCATTTCAATAATACGGTAAATCAAGTTTCAAAAAGAAAGTGAATCAAAGCCAAATAAAAACAGGAGTGCTTGAATAGCAAAATATATTGTTCCAGATTTTTATGTTTCGGATAGTTGAAAGAGTTATTTTGTGGCTTTCAATCGTTCAAATCTATGTAAGCGTAAAGATAATTAGAATTACTTTTCAAGAGCGACAAAAAAATTAGATTCAACACTCAGCTTTGGTTATTGTGAAAATATGACCGCATTTCTGACAGAAAGTATTCATAGTTGGTGCACATGAATATGGTCTCCGTCAAATTTAATTTATTATTCGTTTTTCCTAGATAACCATAAATCAAACAAAATATGTCCTGCCATTCATTTAAGACTTGCTCATTTAGCTTCTAGCATTTTTCTAAATATGTTCACTTCTTGTCGTAAAGTGTATTTATTTCAACTCTACCTGGTGTACTAAGAAAACTCTACCATCAATCGAGCAATAAAAATGCAATATTTGGTATTTCAAAACAGTCTCTGCAGGTGCATTTTAAGAAGCTTACACCCTAACCAGTCATGCTCGCTACAGTGCAGTAAGCTAAATGATGCTATTAAATCAAAATAGTGTCCGCCGTTATATGTCCATCGACATCATTAACGCCATAACAAACGATTTTAAACCAAGGTGTCGTGCAGTCGCAGAGCATCATAACTAATATTTATGAATACTCATAGCAACAAATATGTACTTCGAGATCGTAATAGTCCTTGCATGTTGCTTAGGATGTACATTCAAAATAGTATTTGCGAATTTAGGTGTGGACACGAGAATAGGTTGTTCTGTTTATGATATTACACTCTTTCTGAAACGATTTTCATACCAACGTCATGTTAAATTCAGAGGGAAATTTTAATATTTTTTTTATTTATGGAAAGTGGGTAGAGACAGTTTTGATGTTTCATGTTTGGATTTTCCAAAAAAAATACGATTATATTTTTTCATATCAGCTTAAACGCTAGAAATAATGGCAAAATGTTTGTGTTATGTTTCAGGAACTAAATAGTCTTTGACGAAGTTTATTTGGAAAATATGACGAGCTTCGTTGTTGTAAATTTTGAAGAAAGCTTTGCTAAACAGCCTCCTGAAAATAGTTGGGCGCCAAAATAAATAATTCAAGCAAGCTATACAAGTTATATTTGCATTCAAGAAATATAGGAATAAATGTAATTAAATCAATTTCCATCGCCGGTAATACACAACATAAATACACATCCACAAACATTTGACACTTAAAACAAACACCAAGTAGGCTAAGATAGTTATAATTTTTGATGTTTGTAGCATGTGAGTTCAAACCTTCTAAAATAAACAATAAAAATATTTTTTGTCACTTATTCTACTTTATTTATAAATAGTAAGAAATGTACACTTTCTAAACTGGAAATCGTATTTGTGATGTCAATTTCAATGTTCACAGATTAAAAGCAATCATAAACTGCGTTTTATTTTCATCCAGAGTGTAGTAGGTATCCTGCATGCATAATAAAACGATCCAGAGTAGCACGCGAGTTTTTTTCTGTCAGACAGTTGTCATTTCAAAATTTGAACTATCATATAACGAACGCCGTTTTCAAATGTATGACTATTTATCCTGGTTGCCAGGGTGACATGGAAATTTTTGAAAATTCCAACTATTTCAGTTGATATGACTTTTCGAAATACGTTCCACAGAGAGCACGAGTACGAACTCCACTGAATTCACAAGTGTTTGTACTCTGGATGTTGTTGTTGTTTCGTGTGCAAATCGATATCCTGCACTACTCTGGATGTATAATAAAACGCGCCTATAAATAGCTGACTTCTGTGTTTACAATTACATCAAAGGGAGACAATGGGTAGGGGGCTAATTCGTATTCAAAGAATTTTGCAAGTTCATCCTTCTCTTAATTTTTTTTAGCGCTCTCCACATTTCCAATTGTAGGCATATTTATATTTGCATTTCGGTGGTTGCATGATTGCATTTCGATAAACACGAACTCAAAACTATACAGATTGGAATTTGGATTCAAATATACGATAAGATACAATTTGTTCCCTTTATTCGCTTTAAATTTGCAAACACAATGATTTGTTCGATTAAAAAAAAAAGTCATTTTTAGAAATAAGAAAATCTAGCAATCCATATATGCATTTGCTTAAATTACTTTATGTTGAAATTTATTGGTCTATTCTATTTTATTAAAAATAAAATCATGCATTTCGTGTGTAACCAATTCTAATAATCGCGTCACGATCGTTTTAGAATACGTCGGTTTTTATTTTTTTTTTTGTAAAAATAGTATTCAACTAAAGTTTGTCTTCGATTTTTGTCATAAAAAAAGCCTTATTTTCATTGACTATACGACACTAGACGAATCTTTTCTCCTCTTTATTATCACTCTTGATCTTCTGGCTCTATTGTAAGTCAATTATTAGTTCCATAGAAAATCGACCAATTTTCAGAAAATTTTTAAACTCACTTCCTTGAAATTTGGAAACATTTTGCTATCCAGTAGGGCTGGTGAGTTTATTATCGAAAATGCAATATTTTTGGAAAATATGGTATATTCGGAAATCTGATCTTTTGAGGTTTTTGAGAAACGTCAGTTCGTGTTACATTCAAAAAATTGTATAAAATCTTCTACTTTACGTAGAACCTTCAAACTTAACTTGTTGAAAAGGTGAAGGTATCCTAGAAAAGATAGTGCGAGAAACATCCTTGAATATTTCAAAATGCGCACATTCGATTTTCTTAATTTTTTTATGTATTGTAAACAGTTATATAGACTACAAATGTGCAAAATTTCAAAGTAGAGCTTGTAAAAGTACAAAAAGGAATGGAATACTATAACCGAAAAATAAAATTTATAGAAAATGGTACCGAAACAAGGTAAAACTTACAAAATATGGTACAAAATAATTTTATGTTTTAAAAATAGATTTAAAAACAGTTTTGCAATGTTGTTTAAAGAAGATTCTAATCTAGTTTCTAGCGTACAAGTCGATTGCTTATAACTAATACCACTGAAGCAATTTTCATCAATTTTTTTTTCACATGTATTTAGAATAACGGCTGATCCAGGGCATTCCTGGCAGCTACCAAAATACCAATCTGTTTATGGAGGAGAGCATATCATCAGAAATAAAAACTCCTTATAATTAGCCAAGCTTATATCGAAACCGTTTGTTAGAACATTTATTTTTGGTCCTTTAATCATTAATTTAACGTTTTGATGTATGATGCATACACAGACAGTATGTGTCCACGATGTTTCAGCTAGATTGATGTATTTAAGCAGTCTGCTGTTTGCATTGCTGCAGTAGAATGATTTTATGAGACCAGCGACATGTGAATTTATACTTCTTCGCTTTTTCGGGAAAATATAACCTCGTCTAATTTTTTCAATCATATATGGGGTTGCGTCAGAAAATTTGAACACTACTTTGGCACGTGATAAATTCTTGGGCAAAAGTGATAAAAGTAAACTCTATGTTTCCTTTTCTTTAGTTTTTAAATATTCTTCATTGATATTATTTACGATAGATAATTCATTATTTGTTTTTGTTTCTTCTGTGGGTAGTTCCTGCTCTATTTCAATTACATTTTTGTACAGTACGCTAGTAAAGTTTTTTAACTTTCTTCTTAGAATGTCCATTTTACAAAAAAATTTTGTCCTAATTAACCCAGGACTTTCCTAAACTTCAACTACTTGCGATCTATACCCTGAAAGCAACTTCTTGGAATCAGTTTAAACTACAGGCATTGAAACCAACCCTAATTTTAAGTTGTAAAAATATAAATAATATATTTACATTATAATATGTAGATGTAGGGAAAACCCAAAATAATCCTAATTGTTCATGCCGTTAGTACATGAAAAGGAATCGGCTTTCTTTATTTTTGTTTTATGATTGCTAAAAAATGATTTTTTTCAATTATTGCAAACAATTTATATTCTAGTATTAGGTCTGTTAGTTACAGAAAAAATCGAGATACTATTCCTTTTAAAAAATAAAAATCATAAAAATAATTACCCATATTGAGGAATACAAGACCTTGGTTTTGCGAAAAAAACGCAGAGTCACCTTGTGTCGGTACCATTTTCTTTAAAGATTCTTTGGCGGTTATAGTATATCGTACCCTTAAAAATTTCTCAAAAATGGACCTTTACGAGCTCCACTTTGAAATTTTGCACAGTTGTAGTTTACATAACTGTTTACAATATATAAAAAAATTAAGCAAATCGAAGGTGTGCATTTAGAAATATTCAAGGATAAAGGACACTGTAATGATCCTTTTTATCCTTTTTGGCCAGGATGTTTCTCGCAGTATTTTTTCTAGAATACCTGTACCTTACCCTGTCCAACAACACATATTTGAAGGCTCTACGTAATGTGGAAGATTTTATACAATTTTTCGCCATATTACCGCAAATATGAGACATTTTTCAAACAAAATTGATTGGTGCACATAACTCGACTACTTATATTCACAGTGCGAATTTCATTGAAATCTGACCATGGCGATTAAAGACCCTTGATCGATTTTCCGTGGATTGACCCTATATGTAAATTAGCCTAACTTGGATATATCTAGGTTCTTATAGGTATTTACAATTTTCATTAAAAACTATTTAACTCACTTTCAGAAAATACTTAAAAATTTCTTGAAAAATATTCTGTAAACGGCGTTCCTCGGACTGATCTGATTTTAGCATATCTATATTTTTTTCGTTGAATGAGTAGCTTCCGTGTAGACTATTATTTGGAGCAAATGCAACTTAAAGTCTGTGGGAACAGAATATCTAAACTTTCTTTCATGCATTTTTGCAATAAGGATACTAGAACCTGATTTATTAGGTCCAAGTAAACCGTAGTAATTCACTTCTCTATGTCTAATTCATAATCACTTTAAACTGAATATACTTTTATTATCAATCAGATTGAAACTACTTCTAGAAGACAGATATCGAAATACAATTAGTTTTTTTTGTAAACAAAAAAAAACATCACATGATTCATTCGTTCCTCTACCAATTCATGCTCTAAAATATTTCCTAGAAGGGTTTCTGCAACAAAACATAGCCCAACAATCGAACAGGTAAATATATCACCTTAACAAAACGAAATCAGAGCATTCCCATGAAAAAAAAATTCTGTCAACATTTGCTCTAAACCTAAACCATTCACAATAGACTGCATTCATTCATGATTTACAATAAAAAAAAACTCAAAAAATACCTGCCATTGTGTGTGAAACTATGATTTCATCAATTTTTTATCTATTTTTTTTTCAAGGATAATCCATCTTGAATACACCTGACCTGTTTTTGGCTGATGGTACCTGCTCTAGAGTAGCAATAATCGCCATGCTATTGTCCACTCGCTTCAGTTTTTTGCTAAGTGCTTCTAGTTAGTGACCATAATAGGGTGGACTGAATATATTTTTTTTTTTGTTGTCTTCAAATCAAGGATATACTGCTTGGGAATTGTTGTGGTGTTGCCAGAGTGCAGAGTGGATTGAATTTCGATAGGAATGTAATCTTTTTTTTAAAAAATATTTTCTAACAGAGGCTTTGGGTCAGGATTTTCAAAGATTACAACAAAGCAATCAATTTACATAAATAAAAAAGGAAACTTTAAATTTAAAATAAAAAAAACTTATTCAAACGACCTGCAAAGTTTGATCAATGTACAAAACATTCAAATTGATAAAAATTTCCAACATCATCTGTATCTTCACTCATCTGTCAATCACCATAACGACACAGTTTTCTCGATAAAAACATCCTTTCGGAAAAAAACACACACAAGAATTCCATTGTTATCATGCTCTTTACTGTCTTTATTGTTCGTATCACTTCACTAGAAGATTGTTATGAGAAAACAGGTACTTTAGAGCCGCACCCTGTTTCACAGGCCATTTCCATAGGTGGTCCAGTCCACCAGTTCATATCGTCATGCATACATTGGCCAGCGGCCGATGATCGTACTGTGAAGTTTTGAAGAAAAGTAATCCTATTATTATTTTAATTTCACACCGTTGTTGGTCGCCGCTGGACAATGCGGGCCAAGCCGCTGCGATAACCAAACAACCGTCGCAAAGCAGCCGGCATTTGATGCTTTCGAACGTGTGTGGCACCTCAGGTGTTTTAGGTCATTTAGTGCACACTAATAAATATATCATTGCCGAAGATGACCTGTTTGTGGCCGATTGAAACATTCGACAGTGCACCCACCACTCTGTTGTAGGTAAGCGCCGATTATTGAGAAATTATTCTAATCGGACTGGTGATAGTGCCAGGAATGTTGCTGTGAGAAGATAATTGGAAACAGCGATATCTTCATATTATGACTAGGTCTGTGAGATATATGTCACATGGCTTATGGAAACGAGCGTTTTATGTGTGGTTATTTGAATAATTTTGCGATTGTGATGTTGACAAATATGATGGAGAGCTCACTGAATCAAGACCACACTCGAATTGAATCAGTCAAATTAAGTCGACTGAAACTAGTTTTTTGATGGAATCTGTGCAAATCAATCATAGCTGCACGTGTCAAAGAAGAATTTTGATATTTTCTAATCACCGAATCTCTTCATTTAAACACATGTCACAAATCAAGTCAAATTGACATTTTTCGAAAGGTTTGTAGACTTGTCTTGAAGCTTAGCTTAAGCACTTGATTCAGGTATAATGGCAAACGTCTGCTCTGATAGAGTCATTGAAATAATTGTTTGAAACTGTGGGAAAGTATCTAGCTGATGAACTGTGAAATAGTTTCCGAAACGATAGCGGCCCGATTAAATCTCTTTTCAACTAACCCATATAAGTCGGATTATGGCGCGTTAGCTTTTTAGCACTTTGACAAACGCGCACGATTTTGGCCTCCAACGAAATGACCCATCTTAAGCCTGGGGTAATAATTGCATTTCGTTGTTTTCACATTTCAACTAGAATTGGAGATTGTAGGTGAGAGATGTTTGTTCGTGCATTTTGTCACGCGCATATCGATGCACTATGTCTGATAGATCAGGTTGCGAATCGAATAAGATGCAAGATTTAGAAAAAAATTATGTTTGCCAGACAAAACTACAACTTCTATTGAACATGAAATGTAATTAAGAAAAGTGCAATTAGTGTCTTTCCATACATGTCCATTCACTACTCCTTTCCGCTATCATATTATCATCGGCATCCACAAGCATGTTCTAGTTTTCTTTGCGTAAAATAATTTTTCATGATATCACAGAATAAATCCATCCACAGCATCACCTTGAAGCCCATGACACAACCCGATCAAAAGCCGACTCACTTCGGCCCATTTGTCGGTACGTAGCTTAAATGGATCAGTTCAGCGGCCGCTAGGATTGACCTTTTGAGCTAGCTGCGTCGTGGAACAAAGTAGTTCATAAAAAAGGTAACAAGCTTTACGAAATCTAGAATCACCGCGTGGACGATGAAGACAGCAATGATGATGATGACGATGATGATAATGACAACAACGACATAACCATAAGAAATTAAAAAGAAACCAGCGACAAATTAAGACAATATTTCTACGCATCGTAAGGTAGCTGGCCGGCCGGCCGACAGGTTATAAGCATAATATGTGACGGATTTTACGGTTTGTCTTAATTTCTACCTGTGAAATGATTTTCGGTACCTGTTATAGTGGTCTTCTGTAAAAGCCACCGCAGATATTTCCAAGAAATTATTTTCGGCGATTGCTGTCACGATGTCGCCAAGATCAAAATGTCTAATGGTACCTTAATCTCACCTGCTGGATGGCGCGGTCTGCTTAATCTTGATTTGCAGATTTGTTGAAGTGACAGGGTGATGATGGTTCCGGGAATGAAATGCTTTTCGTGATTTTTTAAAGAAACTATGCATTTTTCATTAAAAAGTAAATAGTAAGTTATAAGAAAAATCTTAATTTTCATGATCGATTTAAACTGTGATAAAATTATTTGCTTCTACAGAGGCAACTACAAATACTGCCTCCATTGACAATTTAATGATAACTGCTTCTCGTCGAAAAGCAGTCAACTCTGTTACGGATTTATCCTAACAAAACACCTTCTTTAAATAGATTCAGACTCTTTTACCACAATTGTGGTGGTATGAGAGGCAAATTAAACAAATTATATCTTGACGCAAAATCCTGCCACTTTATTTTACTCGCCTTCACAGAAACTTGGCTAAATAGTTCCCATACGAATGAAGAGATCCTTGATAGCATTTGGACAATTTACAGAAGCGATCGTGACTATTGTTCCACAGCTCAGACGCGAGGCGGTGGGGTTTTGCTGGCGGTTAGCAACACACTTTCCAGTGAGATTATTGGCACCACCCCCAAAGTATTGTTCCAGCACCTTGTTATTCGTGTTTCTTTGAATAACAATTTCCTTTATATTAGTTTGTCTGATATTCCACCCAGATCGGACGAATCAGTTTACAACCATTTTTTGTGAATTAATATCTTCCATTACAACGTCTCTAAACGGAAAAGACAGAACAATATTCGTAGGGGATTTCAATCGTCCAACTTATGTTTTATTCTCGAAGAAAATGATGCATTCCTTTCCCCTGTTAACCTTTCAGATTCCAATGACTTCAACCTTGCGAGTACTTTTTACGGCAATGAATTGCAGCAAGTCTCTCCAACTCCCAACGAAAACGGTCATTGGCTGGATCTTGTGTTAACAAACGCCTACGACGAAGTAGTGGTAAGTCCAACTAATGACGCTGAGTATCTTTTTTCAAATAGTTTACACCACACTGCCTTATCAGTTGAACTTCCCACTCCTGATTCTATTTACTTAAAAACGTACAATAATTCAATTGTATATGACTTTCTTAATGCTGACTACAAAGTATTCACCATGTACTTGACTGTATGGATTGGACAAATGCTCTTGCAACGTTAGATCTTGAGGAAGCCATTTCCACTTTTTACGATAAAATATTTGAGCCGTTGAAAGATATGCACCTTAGATTAAAAAAAAAGAAAAAGTTGTCTGAACCATGGCTTGATAGGGAACTAAGGCATTTGCGAAATCGTAGGAACAAACTTTATAAGCGAATAAAGGAAAATATTGATGTTAATCCTACTATTCAGGAAGCTTATAATGAAGTCGCTAAGGAATTCTTGATAAAGTATCGTGATGTTTATGCCAATTATATTAAGATAACTGGTGAAAGTATAATCCACGACCCAAAAAAATTCTTTGATTTTGTAAACATGAGGCGGAAAGTCACCGGTTATCAGTTGTCAATGTCCTATAATAATATCACCTCTGCTTCTCCTAGAGATATTTGCGATTTATTCGCATATAATTTCCAGAGAATTTTCAATGTATCAGACCCATATAATTCAAATGTTTCTCCTTCTAATTCAGCACCAACAACTTTTGTCAGTAAAATTAAAATATCAGGTAAAGAAATGCGTAAACCTATCTTGGAGCTCGATTGCAACAAAGGCCCTGGTCCTGATCTTCTTCCACTGACCTTCCTGCGTAGGTGTGTAGAGCAGCTAATAACACCCCTGCATATATTCTTTGACAGGTCACTTTCATCCGGTATTTTCCCATCCTGCTGGAAATTTTCATATGTGACACCAAATTTCAAAAATGACGGTAGACGCTGTGTTGAAAATTACAGGGGCATTGCCATTTTATCTTCCATTCCAAAATGTTTTGAAAACATTTGTATACAATAAACTTTCTCCACTAGTTGACTCCCGTCTGAATGAGCAACATCATGACTTCAGAAAAGATCGCTCAACTATCACAAACTAGACAATCTTAGCTTCGGACGTATTGTGCAAAATGGAGAAAGGCTATCAAATTGACGCAGTCTACACTGACTTTAGCAAAGCTTTTGACAGAGTTGACCATTCTATATTGATCCTAAAGCTGCATAAATTCGAACTTGCTGGATTTTTACTAAGCTGCCTTAATTCTTACCTCCACAATCGAATCCAACTCGTTAAATTTAAAAAAAAACCTCTGGTATTCTACCTCTGGTATTCTACCTCTGGTATTCTACCTCTGGTATTCTACAAGGTAGTCATCTTGGCCCACTTTTCTTTAACATATTCATCTCCGATCTATCTGGCGTCCTGTCAAATATATCTCACCTACTTTATGCAGACGACCTCAAACTGTACCACACCATTGAATCTAAATCTGATGCACTTTTCCTTCAATCCAAGCTTGACTCTCTTGTTGAGTGGTGCAATATAAACAAGCTTTCGCTGAATATTCAGAAGTGCCAAATTATAAGTTTTAGCCGTAAATGCACGGTTACGCAGAACACATACTTTCTCGGCAACAACTTATTGATTCGCGTTGATAGCGTTGTTGAATTCGGTGCTGTCATGGATGTGAAACTTCGTTTCACCTTGCACTACGACAAAATTCTTTCCCGAGCGAATAAGCAGCTCGATTTTATTAAACGACGAGCCATGGAATTCAAAAACTTGTGGGCCACTAGAACATTATACACTGCACTTGTATGCCCTCTTCTTGAATATGCCTGTATTATTTGAAACCCAGCCTTTGAAATCCACAATAACAGACTCGAGTCCATTCAAAAACAATTTTTACTTTTCGCCCTAAGAGATCTGTACAATCCTTACGACTTCGAAAATTTACCCCCATATGAGTTTAGACTGGGTCATATGGTTACCCCCATATGAGTTTAGACTGGGTCACCAGGTCCAATCGTTTACTAAAGGAATATCCACATTCCACCATATATGCAGGTACTGAGCCGGTGAATAGATGCTGCAGGCTCTTCAATGGCTTTAGCAACCTTTGTTCCCCAACGATTTCAAAAATATCTTTCAAATCTTCCCTTATCCAAGCCATTTGTACACCATAATTTTTAAGCTCTTTTTTAATGATCGTTTTTAATTGTTATTCTTTTATTTCATTGTTATTTTACTTATTGTCTATTTCAATTTTATTTGTTTACTCAATTAGTTATTTATTTTTGTGTTATTTATTTGTACCTTAATTTTTTTATTAAATTTTTTTATTATTAGTGTTGCATTCATTTGTAGTTTTTTTTTTTTAAAAAAAAAAGTCTGATATTTCATATTAATATGCATTTCATATCCATATTTACATGTATTGAATTTATGCCTTGTTTGGTTAATAAATAAAATAAAACATTTTTTTGCTTAGATCGACAAGTTTCTTGCTTAAATTTTATGATTTTTATATACACACAATAGCACAATTTCGGTTAACCTTTCAAATGAGGCGAGAAACATTCAATTTCCCAAACCAGTGCAGATCCCTGAAAATTGAAAAAAATAAATGTAAATCGAATTTAATTTTTTACCTCCTCCTCAGCTCATAACTGATTTTAAACTAACCAAACAAACTCACTCAAATATCAACGACAATTTTCCTTGCGCTCAACTTTAACTTTCATGAACAACACTTCTATTTCACTATCACCTTGTGTACTCCAAATGATGTAATTTGGCAATTGCTTTTATCGAACAAAACATACACCACAATAAAACTGAAACATCTTCATCTTCTTGTAGATTCTTTCAAAATCACTCGTCGTTTAGACACGTTTTATAGATCTAAACTTCACGTCTAATCTAGACGACATGGACTTCAAAAGCTTTAACGACATTTTAAGAAACTATTTTGTCTAGTTTACGATTACAATTATACCTGGCTAGCATTTTATCTTTTTCGACTTGTAGATTGAATCATAGGAAATTTGTAGCAAGTTGATATGATGAAAAGTTAATCTTTTGTTGAAAATTTTAATATTAAAATTTTCAGGAAATTATACAGATAAATTTGCTTGTTTGTTTGGGTCGAAAAAATTAGCTAGTCCGTAATTAAGTAGCGAATATATTGATGGTTTCACTTTCATTTATACAAGTCATTTTTTTTTTTGCTATGCTATTTTAGGAAATTTTCTAAAGGTCAAAATGGGGTACGGATTCAAATTTTTTTCGAATGTAATTTATGGCTGTAAAGCATTTTTTTGTACATACTCGAAAACAAAATTATAAAATGCTTAAGTATTTGGTTGGATTGAACATTTTTCATAAAATTTTGTTGCTTTTTGAGACTTTGAATTGAAAGTATTTTAAATTCGGACATTTTCCTTAATTTTACAAGTAGCGAAGTACTTAATAATACGTATATACAGGGTGTTTGGTAATCCTTGATATATTTTGAGCAAAAAATCATTCTGCAAGGTGGTCCGGTTTTCAAAATCTGCGTTTGCATACATATTTATGACTTAGGTTTTACCATTTCGCAAGTAGTAAGCGAAAATACATATCGCTTAAAAAATCAATATGTTATAATAGAAAAAACTATGATATTCTTAAACTGTAGGAGCGTCAGCGGTAGAAAACCACATTGGAGCTCGTTGTGTCTCCTGGGAATACAAAAGGGTATATAAAAATCAAAATACTTCGAAATCATTATCATACAGAAGGCAGGATGAATGAATAACTGAGAGAAGCTTATTAATAAAGACAAGAAATAAGAGAGGTCCAACTCTGTGGAATATCACATCTACAGATGTGGCTATGTAGTTAGGAGGACATCCAGGAGGAAATCGGACCAAATAGGCTATAAAACCTTCAAGTTTCTTGAGTAGCAAGTTACAGTTAACAGAGTTAAAAGGGATTGCAACAGATGCAAGTCTAATATTGAAAAGGGTAAGTTTGGTGAACACAAAAAGAAGATTAGAGGAATTTCATCAGGACATTGGAAACACCACCAGGACCGAAACTACAGTCCCTGGCCAAAAAATTATGAACACCTAAAAAAATTCACAATTTTTGGATTTGAGTGCATTTCTCAACGTTTAATCTTTATTTTATCAAAAAATCGTTTACAGAGATTATAGAATAATATGTTTGAAGTAAATTCACTTTTTTATAACTAACACTTAATTAATATTTAGTGTTGCCACCCTTAGCCGATTTAACCGCTTCGATTCTCCTCGGCATACTTTCTATGCAAGCTTTGATGCACTCTTTGATTTCGGGTGCCTCATGCCATATTTTTTTTATGTTTTCAATTAAAATTGGACGGCTGGTATTCTTTTCTTTATAAACAAGCCGCTTTAGCTCATGCCACACGTTTTCAATTGGGTTCAAGTCCGGTGAGTTTCCTGGCCAAGGTAAAACAGGGATATTTTTGTCGGACATGAACCTTTTTACACTTTTGGCTGTGTGACATGAAGCACCATCTTGCATGAAAGTGTATAGAACTGTCCAAAACCCGATTTCAGCAAAATAAGTCATAGCGACCGTCTCCAAAACCTTTAAATATTGGTCTTGTCGCATCGTTCCCTCGACAAAATACAGGGGTCCCGGTCCGTCGGCTGTTATGGCTCCCCATACCATAACAGAAGGTGGATGTTTTACAGTCTGTGTAATACAGGACGAGTCATATTTCTCTCCTGGACGCCGTCTGACGAATTGACTGGCTTCTGTCAGGCATTGGAAGGTCGATTCGTCAGTGAAGACTATCTGAAAAATATTGCAAAATTAAAAAAATTAAAAAATTGGTTTTAAATTGAAGAAATATTTAAGGAGCAATAAAAAATACCTTTTTCCAGAATTCATCGGACTTTTGTGCATACTCATTAGCAAACAAAAGTCTCTTGTTTTTTTGATTTTCATTTAAACGAGGCTTTTTTGCTGGTCGCCTGCATCGGAAGCTTGCTTCTTTCAACCTTCTTCGTAAAGTTCGCTCCGATATATCCACGCCCGCCTCGGAAATCATTTTATTGAGGTCACGTAAAGGTGCCCTGCGGTGTCCAGCAGCAATGGAAATAATTTTCCGATCACCCCTGGGCGTAGTCTTTTTTTTTCTCCCACAATTTGCTCGATTCGAACCAATGGGAGACAGATTTTCTGTCATTTTATTTTGAATGTGCTTAACAGTACCCGGCGAAACACCCTCCAAGCGAGCTATTTTTCTTAAGGAATGGTTTCCCGATCTCAGGAGTGCAGATATGGCAGATTTTTTCTCTGCAGTGATATCTGCTTTACGTCCCATACTAAATTTTCATAAATAAATAAATATTCGTAAATTGTGTCCCTTTTTGGCTAAACTAAAATTTCAAGTATCACCAATTGCATTACTTACGTAAGTATTTAATGTTTATTTCACTAAAATATGAAATTTCAAACGCAACTAACAAAATATTCACAGAAAACAATACGAAAACAACACACTCACTGATTCTTGTACACTTGAAAAACTGGAAATTTTCACACCTTTTGCCAGGCATTTATACTTTTTGACCTGAAAAAAGGATCAAACCATGATAAATTCACGGTAAACTAATCAGGTAATCCCGAACATTCAGCAATTAAACGCCACATGCGTTTTAACTAAGAAAGACTTAAGACAATGCAGCAAAATGATGAAATTTGCAAGTGTTCATAATTTTTTGGCCAGGGACTGTAGTGTTAGAATTAAGGGTAAGCATAAGAATTTTGACTTTCAAAGGTTGCATACTAAAGAAGAATAGAGATAGGGGTATAATAAGATAACGATTCGCTTTATGCACTTATGGAGCAGAATGAAAATATAGTGGCCAGGAAATCACAAATAGCTAAAGAGCTAGTAGGAAACAAACTTAACAGAACAGTTGTAGGACCAGAATGATTTGTGTTGACCGAGACAGATTGGAAGGAACATCATTTAGTTTGGGGTAAGATTAGAGCAGAAAGAATAAAACTTTGGTATAAAACTTGAGTATTAGCCCATACCTTCAGTGTGGGCTAATACTCAAGTGGCCGAATTCTCAATTTGGAAACCAGCCTCGACTTACAAGCAAGGCACGCTTATAGCCGTAAATAGTTTTTGAACCGTATCTGTGTCTAGAGAAGCAGGAATATAGTACTCATCAACAAACTGACCATAGGCTAAAGCCACATAATTTTCGAATGCTTTCGAATAATATGCAATAGATCTAAAATGGGGACTGTTTGACAGGTTCCGTTATGTACTTTATGATTGAGCCTAGACAAATTTAGCACATCAGTAACGAATCTGATACTTAATATCACTAAGGAAAAGGTGGAAGAGAACGATGTGTTGTTTGACACGTAGGTGTCTTATTCATCCTCCCTAGCATCATCATCATCGTCGTACTACACCCCGAATCGAGCCTTAGCCTCCTTAATGCTCCGACTCCATTCGTATCTTTTCAGTCAGTTTGGTGCTCCCAAAAACGACCTGCTGTCAGCATCTTTTGAATCCTCCCAGCGCTTGCGTGGCTTACCGACTAGCCTCTCTCCGCTCGCAGGCCCGTTGAGAGTCCGCTCGCAGGCCCGTTGAGAGACCGCTTGGGGATTCGATTGTTGCTCAATTGTTGGACGTGGCCATCCCATTGCAGTATTTCTAATCGCATGACTGTAAAGACTTCCAGCTTGTTGTTGTATCGGATTTGCCATCTATCCTCTCTCCGTATTGGACCGAGGATTCTTCGCAATACCCTTCTTTCGAACATATTAAAGGCTTTTAGAGACGCTTGGATCAGTGTCCAGGTTTGGTTTGCGTATCATAGCACAGGTCTGATAATTATTTTGTAGATGCGAAGCTTTTACAGTGGGAAGCATCGAAAAGAATGTTTTATTGGTAAATTGAATCCGTCGTTTCATTGCAGCATGCTCATTCCCATCTTTCGAGAGGTTCATTTCTAGATGCACGAAGTTATATTTTGTCTTACTGGTGTCGTTTTCCTTGATTGGGTCATAATTTTTGTTTTTTGCTCGTTAATTTGAAGACCAACTTCTTTGTTGGTTTCATCTAGAGCTACAAATTCTTCCTTGGCGTCGTTGAATGAAGGTGACATAATATTGTTTTCATCAGCGTAAGCTACTACCTGTGTCGACTTAAATAAAAGAGTTCCTCTCGTGTAAATGGGGGGTTTTCTCGTGACATAATCAAGTCCTAAGTTAAAGAGTACAGGAGCTAATCCACCCCCTTGTTTTAGTCTTGTATTTGTCGAAAATCGAATCAACGCTTGTGATGTGGAGTCAGCCATGGTCATTTTCACCAATAGTATGAGCTTTGCTGGGATTCCGAACTGCAGCTTGATGTTATGTAAAGCAGTTTGGCTGATGCAGTCGTACGCTTGTTTAAAGTCGACGAATATTTGATCAACATCAATGTTGAATTCCCAGCATTTTTCCAAAATTTGTTTGACCGTAAATGTATGGTAAGTTGACGATCTTCCACGTCTGAAGCCGCCTTGATATTCATCGAAAATTTTCTCAGTGTGATGGGAAACCCTAAACTCTAAGATCTTTGTCAAAAGCTTATACGACGTACAAAGTTGTGATATGCTCCTATAGTTTTCGCACAGTAGTTTATCTCCTTTCTTGTGACACTTTTTTGCCTATCATTTGGCACCGTTTCTTGTTGCCAGATAATGGTCACCAATCCATGGATCGCTCTTAAAGCAGAAATTCCACCTGTATTCAGGAGCTCCGCGGGGATCCCATCGAGACACAGTGCTTTTTTGGATTTCAAGCGGTTCATGGTCTGTCCGACTTCATCTAATGTAAGAGTGTGAGATGAGGCACTATGCACTATGTGCCAATTGGTGATGGCGTTTCGTCAGGTGTAATTAATGGAAATAAGACGCGCATCTCTCCTTCATCTCCTCTGAGCTACTTATGATGCTTCTATCGGCAGCCCTACATAGGCTGGTGAGCATTGTTTTAAGTGCCTCACTAGTTTGTACGCTTGTCGAATGTTGTTTGCCATAAAGTTGTCAGTCATGGTTTCGTTGATAGCCGTGTAGTTAGGCGTGGAAGCTAGTTCCTTTTCCAGAGCAGATGTATACTCGGCTTCTACCGTTTTGTTTCTTAGCTTGTCGACACCAAACTTTCGTCTTGGGCTTGCTATGACCTCATACGAAAGTGATATTCGATATCAATATCGAGTCTTGACTAAGTAGTGGTCAGAGTCGCAGTTGGCTCCACGGAAGGTTCGCACATCTAAAATACTGGAAGCCCAACTTTACTAAATCAGAATATGATTGATCTGATTAAAGGTGCGACCGTCCGGGGATGTCCATGTTCTTTTGCAAATGCCGCGGGAAACACGTGAAACTTATGATGATGTTTCTACTGTTTGAATGCGGATCGCACTCAATCTTTCATTGACATGTTTAAAGTTGATTATTTCTGGTTTCATTTGTTTGTCTACGATGAAAGCCACTTTATGTTTATTTTATACTGAGTGACCTGTTCTAGGAAGACTCTAATGGCCCCGGTTTGTACAGTGTTCGCACGTTTCAGGTTCCAACAGAGTAGTTGATATTTTGTTTGCGTGGTCACTTCCGTTCATCCGATTCAAGTATTCGAGGCAAAGTATTAGGTTCCTGAATGAATGAAATTTTACGGGAACGGGCTACTGGCCCATTGCCCACCTAGAGGCACGGAAAACTTTCCCTCACCCTCCTTCGTTGGCAGCATTCATGATCTGCAATGTTATCAAGACTCCGGGCAGCCACCCAACGTGAAAATGTGAAATCACATCTTCGTGGAGGTCGAAGGTAGAGTTCAACTCGAGATTTCAATTGCTTCTTCGGTAACCTACATCCGATGACGCCCCCGTGGCCTTTACTACCATTTAGCTGTCATTGTCACTTGCATGAGGTAGATTTATTGAGAAGATTGCAGCGAAACGTCAAAAAAACCATGTCAGTGCTGATTTAAAGTTTTCGAAGGTTTAAAAATTAAAAACAATAGCGGAAAAAATCGATTTATCATATAATAAATATATAACACGAATATTTTATTACCCTTTTTTCCTTTGCCTTCACCACTTTTGGCTAGTATCTAGTTTACATTCATAAATTGTCAACTATTTGCAGATTTTATAGTGCAGCTGCTTCTTCACTTTCAATCATTTTTGGTCATTTTCTTTTTGCCATTGAAACTTGATCTTAATTGAGAAAAAATAAAAAAATATAGATGATTTTTCCGTGAAGAAACTCAAATATTTTCTTAAGCGGTGGTGAATGAAAATTTGGTTGTTTCATTGAGCTTCGGATTAAATATTAAAATCTGGCTCTTTTCTCAAAGCAAAGTATATGAAAGTTTGCCTATAAGCTTTTCACATTTTTGCTGCTCAACTTTCTTAAACTATTTTCTGTAAAAAGTCTACTTATAACTTTAAAAAATGCTCAACCATTGAAGAGCTATTTTTGAAGTCAAGTCTAAATTCTGAAGTTAAATTTAAATGCCCAGCAAATGCGTTACACTTTGAAACTATTCTCCAAGTCCTGCACATCCTACACAACTGTCTGCACTTAATACATTCAGCATAGACATACTACCCTATGCATGCAAATTAACCAAACATCTTACAAAGCATTGTCGCACACGTATCATTAATTTCCTGAACAACAACAAAACCACACTATTCCCATATCTTCGTTTTCTCGTTTGGTAAAGCAATTTTGTCGCACCGGTTGGCAGTATAGCGACATAAGTCCACCTGCCACCTGCCATTCCATAACAACTTGTACGATACATGCCTATGGACGTTATGTATTCTTAGCAACCAGTAGTGGCTGATTAGGTTTATTATTGTTTCGTTCGCAATGGAAATTACTGAACAACACTTTGGTGCACCTTGTTTGCAACTTGGCACGGGTCACTGCACGTGGCTAGTGTGGTGGCACGCGCGCGTCCAGTGCAATGCATGAACGATTCGGGATTCCAGAAGATAAGGGTAGGAAATAAAAATTAATAGACCGTGGGGGGAACAGGTTCTGTAGAAAGTTAATATTCTGAATTAGGCACTAAACTAAGAAAATGTAGAAGACACCAGAACTTAGTTTCGTAGCTCGCTTACAAGGATGAGAATTGGAGACTAAAATATGGTTTTCGAAAAATTATATTGTTTAAAAAAAAAGAAATCAACTTGCTGCTGATTGGGTTAGATTTAAAAAAATCAAAATGAATTTGTTTCATACCGACATTTGAAACATATTTTTACTATACGTAATCATATTTTTCATTTTTTAAACTCCTTTCACTAGTATTCTCATTTACAAATGCATCAATTCACGTCTGAAACTCCAATCGATAATCTTCCTAATGTAATATTGTCAAACAGTCACAACCTCAACAGCACCTTTGATACCTAAGAAGATAGCTTGGTAGCCTGCCAAACTCCCAGTGCACGAATTCTCATCATCAACGATGGCAATAACGACGGTAGTGGTAAAGGCAGCAGAGCAACAAACCATCATAGTAGCAGCGAAACGGCGTGACATTGGCACTACCATAGCGTAAAATGAAGATGACGCGAATAACATTAGCCGAAGAGGATGTTCGAATCAGGCTCGGGTGCCACGAAATGCAACAAGTGCCTCTGTCAGTTAATTAATTGCCTTTGATTTTTTCCTCGCATTCTCGCACTGCCCCATCGTTTTCATTCGGTCTTTCGGATTGGCAGCAATTTATGTGAAGCAAATTTTACTGTCAAACACCTGAGCTACGGGGTCACGTAAATTGTGGCTGGTAGTGGCGCTGGTAGCCTGGTGTCTTCAGTATAAGTCAAAGAGTTGGTGTTTAAGGCTAATAAGTTTACAAAACTTGAAAATTTATAATAATGACTTGGTTTTCAAATTAACTTTGCTACTTAGGGGCTCCAATTACTTACAAATAGCATAAGCGAAGATTGATTTTCCTCAAAATAAAAGCAAAAGAACTACCAGAAAATGTACTATGAAAACAAAAGACTTAAGCGAGCAACCCGTTTTTAAAGAAAAAAATTTTCAGAATTTTTTATTAAGCGGCATATTGCCCGACAAGTTTAAATAAAATTTTCTAATAATAAACGTGAAAAGGAATGCTAGATTCGAAGATTTTTCTGTTTCTATAATATTTCCGCGTTATGGGTACAAAATCATATTCAGCAAAGCGGTAGCTCCGTCAATTAAGCTCCAACCATTCCATCAATACAAAAACTATATGCAAGTGCATTTTAAACGAATTGGCATCGGGATCGAGTGTTGCCATTTGCCAAAGCATGTCTCAAACAAACGCTCAATTTGCCTTCCGTTTAATTGCCTCTTCTTTAATTAGACTGTCCGCAATGAATCTTAAGCATTCCTCGCGCTACGCAATTGACCACTGTACTCTTTTACGAAGCACTTCGTCCCAGCGAATCTGAGGAGCCGTCTTTAAGATAAATTATTGGCAGGGATTTTCTTAATGTCCGCGTTAATACCATATGCCAGTCGTACGCATGATTAATGGCACGTTTTCTTTGACTGTCACACACAAACACACACACACAGTACACACGGGCAAATGTTAGATTTCGTTTGGATATTGGAAAACATGAGGTGATGATGAGGATTGTCGATTGGCAATCGATTTTGCTGCAATGTGGACTGTAAAGTGAGTAGCACGTGTTGTCGTTAGTAATTGGAACAAAGATTAAGATGATTAAGATTACAGGAATTTCCCATCAACGATCTTTCGATGAGCTTTGATATTATCATAAATAAAATTTGCAGAATTTGATTTGCTTGAAAACCTTTCATATTAAGGCAACAGCTTTGAGTTTAACTAGTAGAAGCCGTTTCAAAGATTCGTTACATTTAAGCTTTGTAACGAATAGTTCAAACGATACCGCATAAGCATTTGCACCTTATCACTTAAAATATTCGAACAAGTCCCATTCCAGGCTAGTAACGCACCACAAAGTAATTACTCAGTGAAATGAAAAGAAACTTCGTTCACCGCCAGAACGGTTTACTTGACTGAATACGATGAGTACGCGACATATGGGATGAGCACGTTATCGGAATGAAATAGTTCGGGGTGCATTCTATTATCGAGTCAAGTATACAACTTTAACCCTCGCTAGGTCTCTAACCTCTACAATACTCATTCGAAATAATGATTCACCCTTATCTATCATGAGATCGATATAATGGTATGCGATAAAGTTCCAAACATGACGTCCAACAATAGTATTTAAGGCCATCGAGTGTCAGCTGTGCCAATACGCCACATTATTGTGCTGTTAAGAAATCATATTCTGGAACGAGTCAAACATTTTCAGTGGTGCATTGTTCGTAAGGCACCTGAGGAGTCAATGGCACCTGCAATTATTTCATGGCTGCATGGTGCTTACGGTGCACTCAGGTGCGAAGGGATGCTCTAATAGAGTGCACATTATTTCAGTTATAGGGGTGGCGTGGTGGTGGTGGCGTTCGTAGATCATATCATTTTTTGAAAAATATTTGCTTATCTTATTTGATGAGATCGTGGTGGTATGAGGAAATGAAAAGAAAGTTGAAGCGTCAGTTGGGCTTTACAGTCGACTTTATTGACTTTAAAAGACCCTCAGTGCGCATCTTGAGCTGTAAAGATTAGATGGATATTAAGTTCTGGTAAAACATACTGAGAACTGAGTAAATTGAAATTATTTGAAATTGAAATTTGTTTCCTTTATAAATTTCATTCAATCAAAAATGATGATTAAATAAATTCCCAAAAATATAATGAGTGGACCATAGAAAATCAAAAAGCAGTAAAGCACTAAAATAATAATCGTAAGGTTAAAATGTGTGTGATACCACTATTTAAAAAAAATAAAATGAAAAATTATGTTTAGTAATGGAATTGCTTCTTGCAAAAATTAAAACTGTCAACCTTCAAATCTGCTCAAATAAATTACTCGTAATAAGCTATCAATCTTCACGAAATTTCAACAAGAGCTTGTCATTTGCATTTTCATTAAACATCGTTCGTTTTGAAATAAAACTGCCGCAATTTTACTTCAAACTAATTTTTGGTTGAATTATTTATTTCTTAAGTGTGATAATTAATATTTTCTATTGAAAACAATTGCCATATATGTATGTTGATCAGGAGTCTCCAAAAAATTCATTTTAATGGATACCTCAACATTTTTGAAAAAGTCAACACATCAATTGTAAAAACTATCTGAGTATTTTGAGCAGATCGATATTCGGGTCCAGATAAAACTGACATGAAATTCCAAAAAAAAAATACCTGACAAAAAAGTGAATCAAGGTAGCAACTGAAAGCTTGGATGACTTAAAGATATTCTCTTTATATTTAGGCATTTGAGAAACAGTAACTGAAATAAAGAAATAAACTCTGATGCAAGATACCAAAAATTTTCAACATGGTTAGTGATTGAATTCAGGAGGACTCAGAGAACTCTAAAAATAATCAAGAACTCTATCCAACAAGGAGATGCGAATTAAGTTTGAGCAATTACTGACCGATGGTAAATGCTTGCATATAATTTTTCACCTTTTTTATGGACAACTATGACCAAAGCATGTTTTTTCATGACGAGAAACAGCCGAGCTCGGAATAAAATAAATGAGCCTGATATATTTTATCCAGTGTCCTGGTCAATTATTGCTAATTCATCATTGTCACTGTCATTTAATAGTCCCAATAGCTGTTGAATAGTCACTAAGTCTCAGTTTGTGATACATTCAATGTTAATTAGCTGCACGGCAGAAAAACTATTTTGGCGCAAAAATAGCATGGAAATCGAAGAGTGAATCGAAATTTTAAATTTTGAAAATTTGAAACAAAAAAAAAACTAAAAAGGACCTTTTAGTTTGGGTATTCAGTCTTGATAGGTTGAAAAAGGAAGCTGGCACTTGAAAAAATTCAGTTTTGTTAGAAAACAAATTTTTACACCTGTGGAAATCATTAAATAATTTGTGAAGCTGAAGGGAAATATACAAATAAAAGTTAGGAATTGGTGAAACATTGTAAGGATACAGACAGAAATTGATTATATTAACAAGATTCAATTTGTGTTATATGCAATAAAATCCAAAGGCTTTAGCTAAATAGAGTAAAAAAAAGGACAATTGATATTTTCGTTATGGCCATGAATTAAAAAAAATTATTTATCTTTTTGTTTCCAGAGCCATTATTCAACCACGCTGTCAAGCAGATGTTTTCCTATTGTGACAATTTTTCCTGTAATTTTCACGTAGCTTTAAGAAATTTCTTATCATTTTTTTTAGAGCGAAAGATTTCCAGAGCAATCTCTTTGCTTTCATCGAAAGGCACATACACTTGGTACAAATTTCAAAAACTTAGTGTTTTGTTTGAGCAATTCCGTGACCTACGAAAACATGCCCTTCTCACAAAATACCATGCCATCACGGTCAACACCTGTAAACACAAAGCGACACCACATATTAGCTACAGGCCCTCCAATAGTGTCGACATAACGTCGACTTGCACCAGATAAGCTCGCGGCGGTCAAAAAAAAATTTGATTTCCTGTTACTGCGGGGTATTTGCCGCCCCTCAGACAACTGATCTTCTCCACTACACATGGTACGCAAGGCTAACGAGGAATGGCATCCTTGCAGCAATTACAGACGCCTTAGCTCCACAACCATCCCAGATCGATATCCGACCCCGATTATCCAGGACTTTTGTCATGAACTACATGACAAAACTATCTTCTCCACCATAGCCCTGAGTTAGGCCTACCATCAAGTTCCAGTCGAGCTGAATGATATTCCTAAGACCACCATCTGCACACCTTTTGGACTCTTTGAGCTCACCTGAATGATTTTCGGACTTTGCAATGCGACACAATCGTTCCAACATTTCATACATGAAGTCCTACGCGGGCTGAAATTATATTTCTTATACCTCGACGACATTTTGGTAGCTTTGACTTTGGAAGAGGAGCATCTTCTTCACTTAGAACAAATTTTCAAACGATTTGCGGACCATGGTTTTATAGTTAACTTAGGTTATGAGGTTTTTTCGAAAGGCATTAAGCCCTCCCCAGATCGGGTTGAGGCAATGTCTTCAGCTAAACTCCCCAAGACGGTTAAAGACCTAAGAAGATTTTTGGGGACGGGCAACTTCTATCGTTAATTTTCTTCCTCACACAGCTGAAATGCAGCAATCACTCAACGCCTATATTTGTGGTTCCAATAAAGATGGTGCTAAAACAATCGACTGGTCGACAGAAGCTAGCAAAGGTTTTGACCAAGTCAAGACTAGCTTAACAGAAGCCACTCTATTGTCCTTCTTGGACTCAAACGAAGAGCTTGGCCTAGATGCATCGAATACTGCCATTGGGGCTGTTCTGTTGCAAAAATGTCAAGGCTCATTTTACTCGGCCAAACTAAACGACGCACAAAGAAAGTATAGTGCTTACGACCATGAACTCTTAGCGGTTTATAAGGGCATTCGTTACTCCCGATACGTTTTGGTTCACACTATACACCCAGAGGTTCACACTATACACCGACCACAAACCACTGACTTTTGCTTTCAAACAAAAGCCAGAAAAGGCCATACCTCGTCAACTTAGATATCTAAGTTATATAAGTGAGTTCACTTCTGATATTCGGCATGTCTCTGGTTGCAACAACGTTGTTGCTGACTTACTCTCTCGTCTTGAAGAAATCATTCTTCTCAGTACTCTCGACTTTGCCGCAATTGCCTCGTCCTAAGCATCGGATGCAGAGTTTCAAAAAACGCGAAAGGACTCTAAATTTGTTTTTAAAAAACCACCAATCTTTGGCACCAACGTCGACATTTTTGGTGAAGTGTCTGACCCAACCATACGACCTAACATTTCTCTTACGTTCAGGAAAAAAGTGTTCAATTCGGAATACAATACAGCTCACCCTGGTATTCGTGCTTCACGAAAGCACATTGCAAACAAATTCTTCTGGCCTTCGATGATCAAAAATGTAAGATAACCATATGTATGAGCAAACCTAGGTCGACCTTTTCTACGGTCTTCGAACGTTCTAAGGTCATTCACATTTACACAGTTGGCTCTCCATAATCGACCGTTTCATGCGTTGGCCTGAAGCAATCCCTTTAGCCAGGATTCCTGCCAGTGACTGTGCTTCTGCTTTACTAAGCATTTGGATTGCCAAATATGGAGTTCCCCATTATATTGTCACCCACCAAGGCAGACAATTCAAGTCAACGCTCCATGCTGAACTAGGTTGACTCTTGGCTTTGAATGCAATCGTACCACAGCTTACCACTCTTAGACCAACTGTTTCCAAGAAAAATGGCATTTTACTCTAAAATTGGCTATCATGGCTCACATCGATGTATCCTGGACAAGAACACTACCCCTAATTCTTCTTGGATTACAATATCTAATCCGAGAAGAGTTCACAGCGTCACCAGCACAACTCTTATATGGAGAAAACCCACGTCTTTCTGGTGATTTTCTTAATAGAAACCTTAGGAAGACTAGTCAAACCGACTTCGCCTCCGAATTTTTGGCAACTATGGCAAAGCACCGGCCAGCTGACGCAAAACACCATACAATACCGAAGATATTAATCTTCAAGCAACTCGACTCTTGATCTAACATCTTTGTTAGAGTCGATTCTGTTTGTCCACCACTCTTTCCACCGTACGATGGTCCTTTCAAAGTCTTAGCCACACTTGTAAATTATTTTACACCGAAAATTAGGAATTTATCCGTCAATATCTCAATTAACAGGCTCAAGCCCTGTTATATGTCATCCCTCACAAAACCTGTCGACAACCCTTCCACAAAATAGCAAACATCAGAAACATTGACCATACCATTGATGGCTTCAACTCCCGGAAAGAGACCAGCAAGGAGAGCCACTTGTACACCTTATGTCTCTCTGACTGGTAGAGCCACAAAGGTGCCACTCTCTTACGCCTCGTGATAACGCGTAAAACGCTGGCAGGGGAGTATTGTGGATACACTTTCATAAATACACTTCACTTACATCCCACAGCTCTCCACAAACACTGGACTGGACACTTATCAAAATTATAAAATATAATATGCTAAGAGAATAACGATTGGCAGAAGAAAAATATATATATATATATATATATATATATATATATATATATATATATATATATATTAGTTGTTGTCAGCAATTTAGATCTCTTGATCGTGCAAGCTTATCTCTAGATCGATCAAGCTTGTTTTAAAAGTAGATACGAATAAAAAGTTATTGTATTGCACAATTCAATTCATTGATTCATGTTGACCTAAATTTTGAAGTGAACTCAAAATAAAATAATTTCAGTTCTAAAAAAAAAACCTAAACTAAACAGGCGGTAAACTTTAAGGACCACTAAAAATGAAATAATTGTTTTTAGCAGCGTGAAACCTGTCCAAACTTGCCTATGTTTGCAACGAATTTTTCGTGGTATCACGATTTACGTTGCAAATTGTTTGTGCGATTAAATCAATTTCTCTGACTGTATTATATAGTTATGACCATTTATTCAACAATTTTATATCAAATCTTAGAATCAATTTTTATGAATATAATTATTTATTTATTGATACTTCATGACTATTTTATTTTAAGATGTAACCATTTTTTTTACTGAAGAATAACTTTCCAGTGCTTTTGAGAGAAACATCTTTAATTTCTTTGCATATACCGATTTAGTTGCAATACTTGAATATATAATTGGTATAAACTGATCAACACCGGTTCAGTTTTTCTCCACACATTTTCTAATTCTTTTCTTTTTTGGTTTCTGTTTTTTGACTTAAAGGAGCAAGTCTTTTGTTTTATATTTTAACATCCACTCTGTTCCACTTTGTTCTGTTACTTTAACTGTTATTTTTGAATTCGTTGAATAGTTGAAATCTTTTTCATAGTGAAAAATACAAATGTGTTATCCAGCACTAAGTTTTTCATACGCGGAAAAATCTATTTTGATGTGTTGAACAACTATCAATCACATTGTTGAAACTCCAAGAACAGATAAAGACCATCATTCATCAAAATATTCACAAAAGTTAAGAACAATATGTGACGGCATTGAAAAATCAAATTATAAATTAATAAAGGCATAAATGTAAAAATAAAATTAATGTTAAATCATGTGCTCCTTTTTTCATGCGAATATCTAACCTCTCAATAAAATTTCCAATAAAATTAAATTATTTATTCCCCACATTTCCTTTTGATTGATTTTATCATTAACACCAACCAATGGCGGATCGATGATATTTAATAATCACATTGCAGATACTTTAACCTTCATAATCTTAACAATGGATCTTGTGAATAAAGCAATACCATTCCGTATTAAAATCATCTAAAAATATTTACGGTTGTAAATTCCAATTGAAAAGGTCACACAAACTGTATGCGATGGGAATGATTTGAGCTACGATAAAAATTTGTTTGTCTAGCGAAATTAAATCTGCATGTGAAATCTACAGCAAACTTCCGGATTTCTGTCTGGTCATTTGATTTTTTTTTATCAATGTCAGAAATATTTAAATGTGTTATAGTGATTACATCGAAAACAACAATAACGGTATATTTGTGTCTTGCTTCAGTGCAGATTCAATTTAAAGAGAAATCTATCTAAATCAGTTTATCTCATTCAATCAAGACATTCTCGCGTGTTTTCTATTCTTAAAAAAATAATATCATGAACAATAATAATGCACCGGTACTATATACTTTTCATTCCCTATCCTCGAAAATCTCTCGCTCATCTGGTCCTAATGCATTTCCTGCCTCATGCCGAGCACATTGAACAATTCAACAGGTGCACTTCCTTCCACGCCGCGACAAACAAAAATTCGTCTACCGACTGACTGTCTGAATCAATTGCTTCCCTACCGAAAAGGAACTTTCAAGATTTTTTTCACATCCTTACTTAAGTCTCATTCTGCCTCCCGGATCTCGTCAGATTTAAATGTGAACGTCCTGATTCGAAAGAGTCTTAAAGAATTTCCGGCAGTGGTAAGAATGAATCTATTTAAACTAAATTGATTATGGGATAGGTATCTATCTATCTATTTGTCGCCGGGCTTACCTTATAGTGAAAGAAGGCACAAGTTTTTGTAACTGTTCGAAAACTGAATGTATCGATACAGGTCTGAGGCGTAAACTGACATATCCTCGCAAACACAATTTTGTTACATAATGGAATCAAGCGATATTATTCTTATTCCGGACAAATTGGTGAAGCGACGAAACAAGAAAGAAAAGATGGATTTGCAAAGGATTTGTGCGGGAGGAAATCGTCTTTGAATGAAATCTTTTGGTGCATCCGGTCGGAAGAAAACACCTGTGTAGTGAGCTATTCAGTGAATTACTGTGCAGACATCGAAAAAAGTGCAAACAATTTCGATTGCTTTTGCATGATATTATTGTTCTGTTGTAATTGAATTTTCTCGGTCGTTAAATGGATCCACCGTGTAGCTAGGCCAGACACATTTCTTCTTGTATGGTGCTAAGGATTTGTCAAACAGGTCGTAACTAGTAGGAAATTTATGGCGGCCGGGTGAGGATTAGAAAAATGAGATCATAAGTGTGAAAGACTGTAATAAATTAGGAATGAGTAAAGAGTTGGGATCTTAATTCCGTATCAAGTTGAATCGCTTGAAACTGCTTTATTTAAGTACTTTTCGAAAGGGAACAAAGAAAATTGGTGGATAATACCGTATTCGTTTTACGATCAATAAAATTTTAGGTGAAATTATGGTAAGTTGAGCTGGATGATTTATTTCGGTGGGTGTGAATTGTATTTTTGAAATTTCCATTGAAGGCCGCTCCAAGTAATTTTCGAGCATTTAATATTTTCGACAGATTATGGTACAAGTGGTACTAAAGTATGTTTTATTGCTTTGGTTTCTAAAAGGTTTAAAAAAATGAATTGATAAAGTCTCACCTGCTTATTTCAAATTGTATTATGAGGGCAAAGTAAAAATATTATTATGTTTTAGTGATAAGCGTTCAATTTTTTTCTCTTCAACTAAATAAAGGTCTTACTTAATGGACGAAAAATTTAATCAGAATCGAAAAAAAATGATTTTGTGGCGAATCATTAATTTTTTGTAACCAAACCAGGGCAGGTTGAATAAGGACAACTCAGAAAACTGACACCAAATACCACCTTGCAATTCACACTCATTCATTCTTGCGTATCCATACCATATTAATAATATATTTCAAGAATTTAATCATTTTCAAATAATAAAACTCAAAACATTTTTTTAAATTGCCAATTTAAACACAAAAGAATGATCTCGGATTTCCGTCTATTGATACGAAGCGACAGTAAATCATGTTGTCCATTTGCGAAATCGCGTTCTTTCGCTGGTTTTCTGTTCATTCGTTTGCTCACTGGTTCGAATGATATGTGGGCATTTTGTGGTGAATGAAGCACTGAAGCTGGGTAGACATACAGACCGTGCAGCAGGTTTTTCATTTCAAAGAGAATACAAGCAAAGAATCGACGAATCTCTTATGCCAAGTGTAAATTGCCCAGACCGAAAGACTTTTTCCGCTGTCTCGAAACGAAGTTAAGTGCAAATTTAATATTTACGATCAATTTTGATGTCTACAGACTTGTAAAAGATGCGAAATGCAACAAGGAATAAGGATAGGATGGAGAAAGAGACGGAGCGGTATTCATGTAATGCTGGATGGATGCTGGTAGTGTTGTTGGATATATAATTCAATTTCGATTTGAATAAAACTTATTCTGCAATATTCAGTGACGACTAGTACATGAACCTGCAAAATCTCTAGAGTTAATGCTAGCCAACACTGATTCCATCGTCGTTCCAAGCACCATCACTACAACTCTGCCGCCCGACCCAACGACACATTCCTGCGGCCAGAACATATTCACCTGTTCGAAAGCCGTTCTTGATTCGTTTTTCATCGAGACAACAAACAAAAGCCCTCCGGTATCGGCGATTTGAATGAAGCGCACATTTCCAGTGAAATAAATGGATGCTAGCAATCGCGCAGTGCAATCATAATCAATTTAAACATATTCATAATAGCACTGGTTGTATTGTGGCGCGGCTAAAGGAGTGGGTGGCCGATCATGCTTTCTACTCCACATCGAATGCACAGACATTTGTTTGGTTTCGTCGATGAATATTATCGCAGGTGCTTGCCACAATGATTTGTAGTTTGATGTGTTTTGATGCTCGTGGACCGACCGCCATTGCCGCCAACATGCCGTTGGCATCATGAAATGGGAATTTGTCGGTTGGAATTTATGGGTAATCGAAGAAAATATTGGCTTGACTACAAGATCTTCTGGTTTATTTTTAGAATTTTTCCGTTAAAATAGATTTTGCTGGTATTTCCTCAGGAAAGTCTTAATGATAGAGAACAATATTCTGCCAAAATTTTTGGAATAAATAATTCAAAACAGTTATCTTCTGAAATATGAATCATTAAGTCTTCAGTTATGCGGGCTAATCGACAC
Organism: Nemotelus nigrinus; assembly: GCA_947369275.1. Taxonomy (NCBI): domain Eukaryota; kingdom Metazoa; phylum Arthropoda; class Insecta; order Diptera; family Stratiomyidae; genus Nemotelus; species Nemotelus nigrinus. Next base: position 29,321,968 of record OX376375.1, on the reverse strand, counting down.
CCTAGTTTTAAAAATGCCTTGAATGTTGTCTTCAAACCATTGCATATCCTTTCGAAAACGCTCTAGATGTCATGCTTCAGAGAGCATAAATTAAATTATACTGCCTCGAAATTAGCCACCATGTCGAGGACTCGTATAGTGTCACTGAAGTAAAAAGTCGTAGCATATGAAGCGTGTGCTATACACGAGCCAGTTGCGATCAGGCTGTAACTCGTCATGCGAGAAATTATGCCTACATTTCTAGAAATGTCCGATATGCACATGTTCAAGAAACATGGAAACATTCCAGCATACGCTGAAGTTGCAGAGGAATGAGAAAGTTGAAATAATTTCACAAAATTTCAGGCTCAAGCAAATTCATTTAATATTTATCGATATAGTGATCCTGGAAAATATTGTCTGGTTGACGCAAAAAAAAACTGTGAATCTGCCTAGAATCTGTTTTTGATGGTAGATCTATAAAATTTTATACTTTTACATCAAAAGTTTGGTTGAATGTATTCTCATAAATTTTTGATTGCATTCCCGACAGTAAGTTAATTTCGCAAAATCTCTCGGTAATGTAATTACACGCAAGTAAAGTAATTTTCAAAAATGAGAAAAAAATGAAATAAGTTTGCCAAGGTGTTGGTTGCACGAAAAAATACATGGTTCGTAAGAGTTTCGTTTTTAAAAATTTTCATCAATAACAGTGGTTATGCCACAGTTTTTTCTTAGCATTACATAATTTTTTCTAGTCTTTTGATTTTTCCCAAGGTACCATTGTTTTTTCCAGGCTCTCGAGATTTTTCTTTGACCCTCCTGAATTTTTCCTAGACTCCTTGAATTTTTTCAGACTAATGGAGCTTTGGCTAGAGTGTTTTGATTTTTTTAAGGTCTCATGATTTGTTCTGCGACTCCCAGATTTTTTTCTTGAGACCCCAGATTTATCTTAAGTTCCCAGGGTTTTAAGTAGACTCTCGAACAAATTTTCCTTAGCTCCAATGTTTTTTTCAAGATTCCCAGGAATTTTCCTAGTGTCTTTTAGTTTTTTTTTTGTTTCTATGATTTTTTTAAGAATCCCAGAAATTTTCCTAGTTGTTCTTAGCAACCATGATTTTTTTTAGACTTACGAGAGTCTTTCCCGATTCCCTTGATTTTTTCTTACCTCCGAAGATTTTTTCTTAGCTCTTAAGATTTTTTCCCAGGATTGTCTCCAGACTTATGCGAGTTTTTCTAAGATCTAAAATCTCATGATTTTTTCCTTTACTCCTGAGGTTTTTTCTAGATCTGAAATTTTTCCAATCACCGTTGATTTTAACCAGATTCTTAGGACTTTTTCTAAAGTCTTTTGATTTATAGTCCAATGATTTATTTTAGTTCCCATAGCTTTTTAAAAGACTCTCAGAATTTTTCCTTGACTTCTTGCTGATTTTTTTACTCAATTGCGTGATTTTTCGTTGACTCCCTATATCTTTTAGACCCCTTAAAAATGGCCACCCATTTTCATCAATAACAGTGGTCATGCCACACGAACTTTGTTGGGTGATCGTGTTTTGACTAATTACCCTCATTACGAAAACGCACTTCCTTTTTCTCAATCACTCTCTATTTTCTTGTGATGAGGTCAAGTTCATTTTCGGTATTTTAGCGATAAACGCATATGGTCGGCCGTAAAAAAGGAGTGCTATATATTTTTTTCGCTATTAATTTAAATTTTTTTTTGGTGTTAGGGGGATCGGTAGCTTAGCTCGCTAACGCGTCAGTCCGAAGCAGCGGCCTACTGCCTGCGGGTTTGAGTCCCGCCGTGCCCATGGCTGTATTTGTTCGTCTTGTGTTGTCTTAACAGTCGGCGACTGGGCAAAATACCAGCGCTCCATTAATTAAGTTCCGCATTAAAAAGCTTTAGTAGCGACTAGGCATAACACTAGCGATTTAGAAAATAAGAAAATAAAAGTAGCACTTAAAAAGCATAATGGAATAATGGATATAGGCTTCTCCCATATGTGTCTCCCTACCACCATCGCTAAGCATTCGCTTCAAAGGGCAATCCCCTGAGCTTTGACATTATCATAGAAAAAAAAAACGTATGTGCTTGCGCGAATATGTCGAGAAAGTTTATCAACGATCCTACCTCTTTTGTTATATTTGTGGTGCACTGACTTTCGAAAAACGAGGCAAAATTTTTCTGATCTAATTTCGAAATGTTACCGCGAGTATTTTAGTGTTGGAGTGGCTCATCAAAACAGATCTTGGGCCCCACATATTTGCTACATAACATGAATAAAAAATTTAACTGATTGGAAGAAAGATTACGCCTTATGCCGTTTGCTATTCTCATGATATGGACTGGGTTTAAAGACTCCAATAAAACTCCATAAGACTCCAATACAACTCAATAAGACTCCAATAAAAGGCATAAATCCAAAGAGAACACATACAGTTCAATACCCTAATATATATTCAGCAATAATACCTGTTCCTCATGATGACAATTTACCTATAAGGTTGACAATTTACAACCTTCTACTTCAAGCCAATTGAACAAGTTGTGCTAAAATCAAAGATGGCATTTTCGTAGGACCTCAAATCAAGGAATTCATAAAAGATCTGAAATTCGAAGAAAAATTGAACGTTTTAGAAAAATCAGCTTGGCATTGCTTTGAGAACGTGGCTGCCAATGGTTTTGGTAACCATAAGATTAAGTGCCACAAAGAATTGACTTTCGAGCTTCTACTGACATACGGTTGCGATATGTCGCTTAAAATTCAATTTCTAAAATCACATTCGGATTTTTCCCCTGAGAATTCGGTAACTGTAAGTGATGAGTGTGGACAAATTTTCCATCAGTGCATTTCAAAGATGGAGAAGTGTTATCAGGGTTTATAGAGTCCAATGATATTGGCTGCCTACTGCTGGACGATCAAAAGATACCAGCCGGAAGCCAAATATTCCAGAAAATCTACAAACCACATTATTCACATGTTTCTGGTAAACTATTTAATATTTTCTTAAAAATTAATTTTTTTTAACCAAATGAAATACATACGTGATAGAAAAAATAGTTGCGTATTTTTATTCACAACACCTAATACATAGAAAATAGTTAGTGTGGCACGACGAAGATTAAATTGTGTTGACCAGAGTAATTGCTCAAACTAGAGCCTACAAACCATTCCATAAGCATTCAAACTACTTTTACTGAGTTTGCGGATTTCTCCTTCATCTGTTAGGTAGATATTTTTTTTGGAATCACTCCTGGCAAAATTTGAAATTTTGGAAAAAAAATTAACTAATTGCTAATATATGTACGTGGAAGATTAAAACATATGAATAACATATGAAAATAAAGAAAGTGACGTTTCTTTTGGACTAGTAAGGGTACTTTTTTGACAATCAAAAGACTTAATGTTTTCTCTAATTTGAAGCATCTAAAGCAGAATGAAACAGTTGCTACGTCAACCAATTTGGCAAGTGTTACGCCTTTTCATAGAAAAATGGTAAACCATACACTATTGTCACAGATGAGATTTTGGTGAGTTTTTTCCGGGGCTCGATTGAAGTTTCATAGCTCGTTTTGCAGGTATCAAACCATGAATCATAACTTAGTCAAATGAAGTAAGAAGTCTGTGACTAAAATTCTCTAGTTTTAAACCTTTGCATTAAAAAGTTTTATCTAACTCAAAAACCAGTATCATTTCGGGAAGTTGAATTGACCCAGTTTCTTTTGTGCTGGTTATTGCTTCTTGCTCTCCCAGCTTTAAGCTTCTGTCTTAACTACTATAATGGTTCTTATTTTTGTTTTAAAGTCTACTATGTTCTTTGTTACCCGTCAAGTAACATCACGGTTAAGTAGATTTTCCATCTATTATAAGTTTGGCTCTTTTTTAGGTCATCAAATTCAATAGTGTAAGTGACGTCTACTAAAGTTTTTACATCCTCAATAACATATATACGAGTACACATTTTTAAGAAATAAGGAATAATTTATGCTCCAGTGATTGTTTCCCATGTTCCTAGGTTTTTTTTATAGTTTTTTGAATTTTTTCAAGCTTCCATAATTTAGCATCGATTACTTTTTCCTATTCTTTTATGATTTTTTTTTGACACTTTTAAGATTTTTCTAACAAGTTTTTTGATTTTTCCTATGCTCTCATGATTTTTTTTTCATAGTCCTTGAATTTTTCTAGGGCCTCCAAAATTTTTTAAGATTCCACGATTTTCGCTAGGGCACCCAGAATTTTTTCCAGTGACCCTTGATTTTTCTGAGCCCCCATGATTGTTTTTCAGACTCTTGAAATTTCTTTTAGGTTCAAAAATTTTTCTCTAGACCAAGTGAATTTTCCTCCAAGCTCCAGTAATTTTCCCCAAAATTCAAGGATTTGTTCTAGTCTTTTATTTTTTTAAGACTTCCAGAATTTTGTCTAGAGTTCCCTGATTTTTTCTCCTGTAACCTTTACTTAGGCTTTCGAGATTCTTTTGTTGATTCGTCAGGTTTTTTCTTAGTTCTTGTGATATTTTCCTAAATTCCAAGAATTTTTTCAAATATTCCCAGAATTTTTGGTAAGAATTTCCTAAATTTGCATAACTGCTTTGATTTTTTAGGTTCGCAAGATTTTTTTCTAGACTTTTTCAATTTTTCCTAAACGCCCATGATTTTTCCCAAGACTAATGGGCTTTTGCTAGAGTTTTTTCATTTTTTTAAGATCTCATGATTTTTTCTGTGACTCCCAGACTTTTTTCTTGAGACCCCAGATTTATCTTAGGTTCCCAGGATTTTTAAGTAGACTCTCGAAACATTTTTCTTTAGCTCCAATGATTTTTTCGAGACCCCTAGAATTTTTTTCAAGATTCCCATGAGCTTTCCTAATATCTTTTTGTTTTTTTTAAGTTTCTATGATTTTTTTAAGAATTCCAGAAAATTTGCTAATTTTTCTTAGCAGCCATGATATTTTTCTAGACCTACGAGCGTCTTGCGTCGATACTTCTGATTTTTTCTTATCTCCCAAGATTTTTTCTTAACTCCTAAGATTTTTTTCACGATTTTCTTCAGACATATGTGATTTTTTCTAAAATGTTTTAATAAGCTCCAATGCTGTTTTTAAGGCTCCCAGAATTTTTTCTAGCGTCTCTTGATTTTTTTAAGTATTTTGTCCTGCTGTTTTCGCAAGTTCTCGTGATTTTTTCCTTTACTCCTGAGGTTTTTTCTAGACCTCTTCAAATTTTTCCAATCACCGTTGATTTTTACCAGATTCTTGGAACTTTTTCTAAAGTCTTTTGATTTATAGTCCAATGATTTTTTTTTGAGTTACCATAATTTTTTTACAAGATTCAGGATTTTTCCTTGACCTTCTGCTGATTTTTTTTTACTAAATTGCGTGATTTTTCCTTGACTCCCTATATCTTCTAGACCCCTGTTATTTTTTCTAAGTCCCCGTTCTATTTTTCTCAGACTCTTATTGATTTTTTTCTAAATTCTTTAAATCTTTTCCTCTACCTCGTGAATTTTATTTACAATCCCCTTATTGTTTTTTTGTGATTATCAGACCGTTAGTTTCCGCGAGCCCAATTTTTGGGGTGCTAGAAAAACAAGTAATTTGACACAGCGCTACCCCGATTGTACGATTAAGAGTTTTGAAAGTTTCTATTCGACAAAATGAGTCAAACATAAAATCAAGAGGTAATCATTTCCAAACCATTAAGAAAACCAAACTATAACATAAAATTCACCTTTGGAAAGTTTATTCCAAGTACAGTTAGAAAATAGAAAGTATGAAAGTACAGTTAGAAAATGATCATGATTTTTGCGGTCAGTTTTCCATAAATGGCATTGCATCAAATTTGCATCCTCATTTTGCAGCTAGCTTTGCTCTTAACGATTTTTGTTTTTGCTCTCAAATTGGGGGAATAGAAAGGGAAATTTATTCGGTGCGCATATGAAGTTGAATAGCGTAGCACGTAAAACTATTTGAAAAAAAATGTTTCGAAAACCAAAAGCAATGTGGGTTTAGTCGCACAACATCTTATGGTTAATATTTTCAAAACTATTGATATTATCAAAATGTATTAAATTTAATAAAAAAAGTATCGAGCTATGCTCATTTTTTGAAAGTATTAGTATCATTTGCACACAGAGTAATATATTCAACTAGTAGCAGTATGAAAATAAAACCTACATGTACGCACATCACTCTATCATGTCAATTTTTTTAGTATATCCAAAAACCGAACCAATTTAACCTAAATTCTTCCAATTTTTTTTCGATTCTACATCATCTGTCTAATTTAGTAAGTTTTTCTTCGAATAAATGACCTATTCTAAATTAAATGAAGAAAAATATGAGCTCAAAATAATCACAGATGCCATAATAGCTAGCCATCTAGCCAACAGACCTTTTCACAGTCGACAGCACTTCACTCTCAACGAGAAACATAACCCACACTTTGCCTTAATCGATACTAAATCATTCGAAAATTGAAGCAATCATTTCCAACAGTCATCCTTCTCAATTTCTAAAAGCAGAGCGCGTGCTTTTCACCTGGTCATCATAATTCTCGAATTTCAAAAGGGGGGCCCCCACCGGCCCCGCACACTCATATCATCACCATCGGTTCACCCGTTCGCAGCCATATTTAGCCAGTCCGGGCCGTTATGACCCATTTGCCGTCATCTTTCTAATAGACCTCTAATACACCTAATTATCCATAGCAGACAAGGCACTGGCGCAGCAGATTTAATTACAGATTACCAACTAACCGAAAATCCGATTGTAATTGATGGTGTGCTATCGCGAACGGTAATCGTGTGAAGGTGTAAAAGATACGCTAGCGATAGGAATTTGTAGCGTGGCCCCGAAAAAGGAACCAATCATTTTTATTATTGATTAATCAGATGGCAGGTGTCGGTCGATTCGGTTGGCCTCTATTTCTGCTTAGTCAACACAAACGGTGTGACGGCCAGGTTCACTTTGTGGATATTTTGTTCTAAGCCTTGGTTTGTTAAAATTCGATACAGTCACCGTGAATGGACGCTAGGTAAACAGGATGATTGCTGGACTTTATGGATAAGGAAGGGTCTTTGAGCGGTTTTGAGAACGTTAAGAAAGGAATGTGGTGAACAGAAAGGTGCAAGCGCCTACTCGTAACTTAGATTTTTGAGCAGAAGAAACTTGATTGTAGCCGACCGGATTTTCTTTGGAGCGTTATTCATAGAAAGATACTCTTGAAAGAATTTCAAATTTAGCAGAGTCAGCAAAATACTAAGCTTTCCTACGATTTAATCGACCGTTATTCAGCGACTTCTCAAACTGATTCAAGTGAAAGTTATCGAAACGTAGGGTTAATCCTTACCTGAATTTTTTTTTTAAATCTTATCCTGAAAAAAGATGTTTCCAGGTAAACAAGCGTGTGTTTAACTCGTAGCTGTCCACGCCATCATCCTTTCATTTATTGATCGAATTTAACCGTGACCATACCAGTTGTCCGTTGCAACCCTTTGCATTAATTCTACGAGATTTATTGCAGCTAATAACCAAGCAATTGTATCTATTAAACAAAATTACTACCTCGACGGACAAATGACCTTCTAAAGACGCTTGTTAAGACGATAAAATATCCAAATTTTAAATAGATGCCTGTGCTTGATATACCGACGCATGAATTATCTTTTCTAGCAATTTGTATCCGGATTTGAATCTATTCTTTTATTATTATTATTTCGGGGCATTTGAAGTCAAACCATGAGCTGACAATAGCTTTTGTAGGTTTAGTGTTAGATAGCACGTTTCGGCATGGTGAAAAATTGTTTGGTGCGGTAAGTTCATATTTTGCGGATATTTGCGATTGGTAAAAGTTTTTAATGATGATTGAGATGTTGAGATGTAAGGGTGGGTCTTAGTTGGATGTAAAAAATTTAGCGAATTGATGATTTTTTTTTCGAAGTGATGCCTGAATTTGATTTTTAGGAAGTGACGTCGACAAAGTAAAGTAATTTCACGACAAGCCACGGACAGGTCTAGGGGTTGAAGCTGGTAGAAAGCTTCATTACATTTTTTTTCAATAAATGTGAATGTGACTGTAGACTAATTAGTTCCACGTCTCACTTTACCCCTGATTTAAATCACGTGCCTAATCAGAGCTAGGTGAACGAACTCAAAGCTTAGTGCGTCGACACTCGTCCAAATCTGGATTTGAAGAGACCACGTTGTCAGATCCTACACGCAAGAAACCAGTGCTCTACCCACTAGGCTACTCAAGCTTCGACATCCTCAAAGGTCGTGGCAAATAAGCGACACGAAAGCACTCCTGGCTGGCCACAATATAGACTAAAGATTTGGAGACAAATCTTTCATGGAGCAATCCATCACGTGTCCTTACAGAATCGTATCAGAGTCTCGCGATTTGGACGGCTATCATTCATGTTTTATTCATGTTAAGATAAGACAGATTATTTTAATTTTTTTGATAAAGTTGATTCATTGATTGAAAGCCTGAAGTGGGTCCAAAAGTTCCCAAGAACTGCGACCTCCTGGGTCTATAGTGCCTCCTCTTCAGTATGTCTTTTATTATGACCAGGCTTCTTATGAATCTGGATATGCTCTTTGACGAAAAATTTGCTATGTCCCTGGTGGAGGAAAAAACAGAGTCGAAGAGCTCTAACCTTCGTCTCGCTAGTGCTGGACAGTGCGTGAAATGTTCTACACACTCTGCCGTTTCTCCGCCGTAGCAGTCATGGCACTTCTTACCTATTTTGTGGACGTACTTTTTGCAAGGAAGGTGATCTATCAATGCTCCACATGAAGCTTCTATATCAATTTGCCAGAGAGCCACTGCTTCATCTGCTCTTTTGTTATTGAAGCCAAAATATTTTTTTTGAGTGTTTTAAACACTCCAGATTAAACCAGTAGCCTTTGATCTTTTCTTGCTCTATGTTCCAATTTCCTTACCCGTATCTGCCTTTGTAAAGCCTTAGTACGGAGAAATAAACCTCTTCCTCGTTTTTTTTTATGCCCCTCATGGCCAGGGATCCATATCAACTCGAAGCTATTATGTGCCCCTATTTCATTTAGGGCCTCTCTCGCCTATAATAATGTCGCTGACTATTACACTATTCATGTGATCGCGATTGATAGCCTTGAGGGCCGCTTGACTATCCGATGTGATTTTTATTCTGACCCTTTTAATGTTCCTTACCTTTATTACAGGTGAGACTCTAATTATGACAGGTAGTTTTGCTTAATAGATGGTGGTCTCCTTTGAGAGAGAGAAATGCACTTAGAACCTACGATATCTGCTCTTGCTCCACAATCCATCTATGAACCATCTTTTGTACGAGGGAGGTGGGCCATCCTCCCATTTGGTCCTTGATAGAATAGTAACCATGAACCTCTTCCGGAAGGGTGCTTTGGTCTTTATTTGTTATTTCACCATTTCCATTATGGACCTGATGTCCTCCAGGATTTTGATGTGGCCTCTAAGGTCTCCTGCTATGTTCCTGTGGAACTGTTGTAGGCTAATCGCCTATTTTGATGCTTCCTCTTGAATTTTGAGGTGTAGCAGTTCTAGGCTTAAAAGAGACTCAATTCCGGCAGGCCATCGTTTGAAGCTTGTTGCATTAACAGCAGTTTTTTGTGTGGTTTTCTTCCACCACATTGCAGCTCCATGGAATACTGGAGGTAATTAGTTTTTATATTGATTGAATAGTCTTTAGTCCTGTTAATGATGGAGTTAATAAGTCTTTATATAATGAGTGTTTGTTTTGTCAAAGAAAATTTTGAAATTAAACATTACTTGAAACTTGATAAAACAATTGTTTTATTTTCTATTTTTAAATAATATTTAATAAATTCTCAAGTCATACAAGCTACACAATGTTACCACCGAATCAAAGTGCTTGAAAAAAATCCTTTTTCATCCCCAGAAGGGAGCTAAAAAAGGTGCAGTTTCGGGTAGCTTCAATCAAGCGAGACGGGAGGGTTCGGGCGTCACTCGCTTCGTCCTGAAACTGCTCGCTATCGCGGCGGGAAGTGAGAAGTCACAACGGTTCGTTCAAATTACACGAAATAAAGATCTCAACTGCGCTTTTTTGATTGAACACTATATTATTCTCGCTCAAATTTTTACAAGTAGGCTGAGACGCTACCGCTCGTGGTAGTCTAGAGACCAACAACGGCTTTTTTCGCCCGAATTAAACTGATCAATTTAACCACTAAACACTAAGACACTACTTACATCTATCTAACGTGGTCGTTGGGGCCCTTTTCTTCGCTGTTATTTCGTACACGTCGATCGCTAACTCCCTTCGTTCACAAACTCCTCGGAAATCCTCAATCACCCAAGTACGTAGCACTATCCATCGTTGTTTGAAACTCCGCAATTCGTTAGCTGCGCGGAATTCCTTCACACCCAAGTACGACGCAATCAACGTACTCGCTCGAAACTCCTTACTTCGTAGAATTCCTTATCACCAGAGTTCCTTATTTTCGTGGTCCACGAAACTTCACCAGATCGCACTCACCCAGTCAGTGAATCGAAAAAGATAGATAAAGTTTCATCAGGGAAGATGTAATTGCTTTTTCCGCCTGATCACTTACCAGCTAGAGAACTCCCACTTACTGAGTCATCTCGTTCGAAGCCTCCTTGCCTATTGTCATCCAGCGGGATTTTTCAGGGTGCTCCGTTATGTCTGGGGGCTGAGTCACGTAGGTTGTGGGTCGTGATGTTTACCTCGATCACACTTGTCGTGGCTTGGCAGCGCACCACTGCATATTCGGCAGGATCATTGTCCCTACTTCCCTACCATATATATATTTAAAAAAAATAAGGAATAAAATAAAGTCTATCTTTGGAAAAATGAAAACCAGCTGCTATTTAATCAGGTCAGTGATAAACCACAGAAACCAGTTTCAGCCCTATTTTTTTTTACAGTAACGAGTAAGTATATTTTAGGCATTTTTTTGCCTCCATTTATTTTAAAAGTTTATTTTAAATTTTGAATTAGACATTTCTGAAGGTCAAAAGTAATATAATACCCCAACAACTCTTGCTGGGTCTAGTTATGAACCAAGTAGAGTAAGTAAACACTTTTTTACAATCAATTTGAATGCGAGTGTAGAGTGATTAGTTTCACGACTCATTTTACTTCTGATTAACTCAGTTACCTATTCAGAGCTAGGTGAACTCAAAGCCCGAACCTGGATTTGAACCACGAACCCCACATACAAGAAGTCAGTGCTCTACTACTTAACTACTCCAGCTTTTCTATCTATAAACTGAGTTTATTTCAAAATAACACTAAATACTTTGTTCTATTAATTTACTTAATTTGGGAGTCTAAAGGAGTTTATGCTTTGCAGCGTGATCGCTCTAAATAAAGTCTGTGAAGGTGAAGGTCAGCTTAAAAACGCACCAAACGTCAGTTGCATGCAATTCTCCTCTCCGTAAATTTCATGGTTTTCGTAGGCCCAGATTTTACCCTCGGGCGAAGGGAAATCACGACGGCCATTCGAGCGGCGTTATGTCATCAAATTTTGTGTAGGGCTTAGAAAATCGGCTTTCCAGACGTTGGCTCTAATTCGGCAAGTGTTTTGGGCTGTCAAAATTTGTGACTTTGAGGTAGCCAAAAGTGCTTCAAGACTATTGGGAGAGTGGGAAAGGTGAAAATGACACCAGACGCCCATCCACGAGCAGAAATAAACAAAATGTGAAGCGATTGCGTGATCTTTTGAACTCAAACCGGCGGCTAAGTATCCAAATATTCGAAGACAACATAGAAATCGTTAAAATGACTGCTCCTATTATCATTACCACCGATGTAAGGTGCCTATCGAGCGAGGCCTGGTGGGAAGCTGCATCATAACAATGCACCGAGCCACAGCTGCTTCGCCGTCAAGAACAACCTAAATCGGAACGGCATCGCAACCCTTCTCTGGTTGTGACTTGGCCTAGGCAGGCTTCTTCCTGTTCTCTAGACCCGTCGCGCTGGTTGAAAGACATTTTAGAAATTGCTTATGAGAACGGTATCCAAGCATGGAAAACCCTCTGGTCAAAGCGTATAACAACAAAGTCCAATTTTGAAAATTTGAGCAGTTTGCAGCGAAAACTTGAATAATATTTTTTCCCGAATTAGGTTAGGTTAGTGAAAAGGGCTGCCGGGAACGCGGCCAGCATTAGGCCACCAGTTTGGGCCCATTCGCCACCCTCATAAACAATCACACGCATTCACACTTACAGCCATGGCACTGGCGGGATTCGAACCCGCAGGCCCCGTAGCACGCCGCTTTTCGGCCTGACGCCTTAGCGAGCAGAGCTAGGGCCCCCTTTTTCCCGAATTAAGAATCAATACTTTTTTCCTGTACTGTCAGGTTTTACCAAATAAATTATATGCTAATGAAAATTGTTTTTAAAATTGAATTGCTGAAAATTGTTTATAATTGCATAAAAAATTCTTATAAATAATTCATAGGTAGAATCCGAAAAAGTAGCAAACATTTCAGTCTAGTCTTAGGTTAATTTTGTGACTCAAAAGAATTAATTATATTAATTTATTGGGTTCTATTTTGTTTTTATAATAATCTCTAATCTATTTTGTATATTTACCACGAATTTAGATGTGTCTTGTGTTGTTACATGATTTTCTTAAACTTGATAAATTTGATTGAGGGAGCCTTGCACCGTTTTTTGCCATGCAATGAATTCCACATTGTCTTCTGATAAATTCTAATTTATTCGGAAAAAAATAAAAGATTTTTTTGGAATATTATAATGTAAATCTTAACGGATTATAGTTATACATTTTGAAGAATTTCAAACTGATACAAAAAAGTCCCCAGAATTTCACTACCCCCTTAAAAATCAAACATTTGTTACTAAACTGAACATTTAATTTTTCTTCTATCTCCATCTTCAACTACTGTATTTCGAACTGACCGCATGCAAAAAAATAACTAAATTTCTGACACTTTCATAATACCAAGTGAATTGATTGATGTTTCTTTAAAGCAACGAGGAAATAAATGCTAGCCCGCGCTCACTGAAATGGGCGTACGTGGCAAGTGGAAGCCGAAACCGAACTACAGGTATCTGTTAATATTGTCAGCATAATCTAATTTGCACACTTCAATCGTAACCTATCTCACCGAATTTTCATGACTTTCATGACGGAAATTATAAAACGATTAACTCTGAGTTTTTTTTTTTTGCGTTTGGATATTTATTTTTGCTATCTCTCTGCGGATTGCTTAGTAATATCAGTTGTTTGTCTGAAGGATTTTTTTTCGTAGAGAAATAATTGTACGTTTTGGTTCGTGGGTTTGTTTGGATGGTATCAATCAGATGGGGTATTGTTATGTTGTATTGAACTGAATTTCATAATAGTACGTTTATGTTGCCTTGTTAACGATCATTGCATTTTGGAATGCAGTTGGGCCGAAAAGTATCAATTTGACTGGTTGACCGTACCTTTCGAATGGCTATGATCTAACATGGGTTCGACGTAAATTAGTGCTGTTGTTTCCTAGCTACTACCTTTCGCTTGAAACATGCAAAAAGTTGCATAGAAAGTTAGAAACGGTAATGATTTGAAGGAATTCTACTGAAATAAGTAAGCAAGTTCACGGATGGTGAACCTCAGGATATGATTTTAAATAATTTCGTCACAAGTTGAACAAGAAAAGCCTCCTGGTCATCAAATAGTTTATATGAATCGAATCATAAATATCAAGCCTTGCACTCTAAATTAACCCAATTACAATTACGACTGCACTTAAACAGTATGCACTCTCACTGCCATCGTGCATTAGAATACGCAGAAAAACTCATTTGAAGTAAAATACAAAGTGTGAGTCCATTGACAACGCCATGCACTTGAAGAGCTCTTGAACCATTTTACATAATCCATGAAATTAAGCTGTGCCATAAAGAAAATGTTGCTTTTATGCTGGGTTTTTGTGGTGACTACTTTTTAGGTCTTTTTAACGATCATTTTGCATTATGGTATACTGTGAACGAGACTGGACAAAACACGAATTGACAAACGAACCTCATCAGCAAACGAATGGAGACTATAATAAGACGCGACACAACTCCCTTTTGAATTGAATAAAGCAAAATAAACTGAACCTGATGTTTAGGGTCAATGCTATGTCTAGTTTCATTCTTATGTTAATACTGATGAATACAAGTTTGTTACTATTTGTTTGGAAGATATAACTGAAATAGTTTTTAAGCAGGCAGAGTATCTTAGAATTTTACTAGATACTAACTCAACTGCTTTGAATTATGTGAACTGAGTGAAGTAATGAAGATAAGAATTTAGCAGTTGCAGTTAAATTTTTTATTAATCTTTATGGATCATAATTGGCTATGTTCTTGTTGTTTTATATTTTTGCTTAACTATTTTCATTCCTTTTTTTCTACAATAAATTGATGACATATCAACTATTTTTTTTACAATTGTTTCTTAATGCAAAATAAGCTTTTAAAAGCTTTGAACTGAACAAAATAATATTAAGTGCTTACAATCATCGACTATGCTTTTAGCAGAACAGTCTAGTTTTCGAGATTTTCACGTGACTCGTTGCTGATATCAAAGCATTTGATCCTAACGCGGCAACAAAATTTTGACCAGTTTCATGAATTATCATAAGATTCAATCTTTTTGGTCTTGAATTTTTTTATGATAATGCCAAAGCTCGAAAGATTGTCCTTGTCGAGTAGAGTTCTCCAATTTTGGGCTAACTTGCATATGCGTGTGATGGCAATGAATATAGTGGTTTTTAAGATCAATTAGATGGGATTTTTTCCGTACTCCTACTATATTTTTCTAGAGTCTTTTCATTTCTTCTAAACTTTCACAATAATTTCTTTTTCTATGTGGATTCAAAATTAGGGATTCAAAAATTTTTCAGGGTTCTTTGAATTTTTCTAAGCTCCTATGACTGTTTTCTAGAATCTCAAGATTTTTCTTGATCCTCCTGTTTTTTTTAGTTGCTGTGATTTTTTCTTAGACTCCAAATAATTTGCTTACTCCTCCTAATGTTTTTCTAAGCTATCATGTTTTATGCACAGATTCCTAGGACTTTTTCTTGAGTCTTTGGATATTTCTAAGCTCTCATGTTTTTTTTTAGACTGCCAGAATTTTTACCAGGGTCTCCCGATTGTTTCTAAACTTCGATGATTTTTTCCAGGCTCTTAGAATTTCTTCAATTTTCTTTAATTCCTTGTTATGAGCACTCTCTTATGCTGTATTTGCAACTTTTTTATGCGATAGGTGGCGGTCATAGACCAAACTGGAGCACCGTAAATTAAGAATGGCATGAATATAGTTTTGTAAATAAGTAATTTGTTTTCGAGGCTAAGGAAAGATTTTCTATTAATCAATGAGCATAACATCTTGACAAGATTTTTGCATTTAAATATTTTATTTTGAATGTGGCTTTTATAACTTAAGGACTTGTCGAACTTCAAACCTAGATAATTTAAAACAGGGCACCATTGTATCTCTTGATTTTTAAGTCTAACGTTTCTCTGTGAGAGGTTTCTGGGAGATCTTTTTCTAGTAAAGAACATGCATTGTGGTTTCTCACCATTAACTCTGATTTTTCATTTTTTTGAAGTATAAGGACACTGCAAGCAGGTAGTTTTCAGTAGCAGACATCAGTTCACATGCGTGGGCTCCTGCAGAGTACAAGAGCGTATCGTCGGCAAAAAGACCTAAATTTATTTCGGGGCATTTGGGAATATCGCTAGTATAGATAAGGTACAACAGAGGGCCAAGTACAGATCCTTGGGGAACACCGGCCACAACATGTTAAGCGTCAGACTTTGTGCGACCAAGTCGAACATAAAAAGTCCTATCTAAAAGGAAAGAGCGAGTGGTTTTGATTATGTTATTTGGGAAATTTAATTTAATCATTTTATACATAAGTCGATCATGCCAAACACAATGAAAAGCTTTCTGAATGTCAAGAGAAATAGCTAAAGTAGACTTTTTAAGAACTAAGTTTTGCTGGACATAGTTAGCCAATCTTTTAAGTTGACGCATCGCAATATGTTTTCTACGGAATCCGAATTGTTCATTAGGTATGACTGTATGAGTTCCTAGCAAATTCTGAATTTTGGATTTTCTTAATTTTTCCAGTAGTTTGCTCATGGCGCTCAATAGACTAATAGGTCTATAGCTTTCAGGAGCACTATTGCCTTTGCCAGGTTTTAATATAGGTACATTTTTTGTTATTTTCCATTTCTTAAGAAGTGCGAGAAAACCAAGCACTTATTAAATATTATTAACAAGTAATTTACTGCTTTACTTGGTAAGTTTTTCAATTGAGAATCGATTATTTGATCAGCAACCGGCGATTTCTTATTTTGAAGTGAATGGATAAAATACACCAAGACTTTTCGTTTAAACGGTGGAGACGTGAAGCTGTTTTCGTTAGCCAGTTTCAATATGAACATGCCTTATGTTTAACGTAGATTCGTGAACTGCGGCCAAATGATGTGCAAGAATGTTGCTTTTTCAGATTCCGAAATAAATAGACGGTTCTCCCGCTTTAGAGGTGGAATTAATTGCTTATTATTTTTTAAAAGTTTCGTCAACTTCCAAAACGGCTTAGAGCCTTTGCCAAAAGTACTCAGCATACAGTTGAATTTAATATTTTTTAACCTAGAGAATTCGTCACATATCAATTTGCTGATATCACTGAACCTTGTTAGAAAGTAAGGGATTCATGTCCTCTGCCAGAGACGTCTGATATGTCGCCTTTCAGAAATTAAAAGTCAGAGTAACGGGGGAATGTCCCCGGAGCTTTTGATAATATTTAACCATTTAGTAGTAACGCGAATAAAATGCAGTCGATACTCGAAGCTGTATAAACGTTTTAAATATTCACCTCATTAATATTCTGAGCTACAATTTTTTTTGCAAAGAGTCCAATTAGTACTCCTCAGATCGTAAAGTTCAGTTTCATTAGAAACCGGTTTCCCAAAAACTTCAAAATGCACAGATAGGTGATCTGAGCTGAATTCATTCGAAACAATAGGAAGCGAGCAAAGGGACTGGACATTTGTAAGAACTAGATCAAGTGTAGAGTGCTTAACACGTCGTTGGAGCGAAATAAAAGTAGGTTCAGATGGGAAAAGAATGTTGAAATCGTTTACAAGCTGACTGTTGTATAGGATATCGTCAGGGGCGGATTTGCCACTAGGCCCGGTAGGCCCGGGCCTAGGGCGGCAAATTCTGGGGGCGGCAAATTTTCGATTTGTTTTGGGGCAGCCACTTTTCGATATTTTTTTTGGGGCGGCAGTTTTTTCGTATATGTACATATATCTGAGTTGAATGAGCCTAACACCTCAAGCCAACCGAATTCCGTAAAAAATCAATGCACGCAAAAATTCACCTCTGATGATTTTTTTCGGACATGAAAAAGTTTGACTTATAATAAATTTCGTAATGCGACCACGGTAAAGGACCAAAGAAACTCAACAATACCTAAAAAGTACCTAGAAAGTATCTGATAATACCTAAAAAGAGCCTAAAAAGACCTAAAAAGACCTAAAAAGAACCCAAATAATACCTCTTCAATTTAGGAAAAGCTTATCAGAGGTAAATATTTGCTTGCATTGATTTTTCAGCGTATTTTTTTATTATTATGGTACAATCTCTTAATTTTTGACATGTTTTTTTAAACTGTATTTCATTACTGAAATTAATTTCAATAAAAAAAAAATTTCTTTCAAATGAAATCTAGAACATCATAGGTCAAAATATTTCGGGTTCATCCTTAACTAATAACATATCTAACATTAATTTACAGTAGTCGAGTTCATAGTTGATCTCCAGTCAAGTGCGAAAGCAAACTTTGAACGGAATAGTAAACTTACTCATAAAAATATGAGCGAAGACGTTGAAATTATATGCGATGTAACGGTTTATACGGTTTTGGACTGTTAAAAATTGGTATTTTTGGATTCTTGGTTTTTAGGTAGTTTTAGGTTCTTAACCGTGTGTGTATTTTAATAATTATTTCTGTGGTAAGGGCGTAATAACAGGGAAATTTTACGAACGAACCGGTGCCGGTTTTGCTCTTTCCTATTTTGTGAGCTCGGGCGCAACGAAAAACAGCGAAGTATTCTAGGGAATCGAAAAAAATCGCGCATTATATATAATTCTCGAAAAGGGCGGCAAATATTTCTGAGGCCTAGGGCGGCGAAATGGTCAAATCCGCCCCTGGATATCGTCCCCTTTTGTTTCCCCCATGAAGAGTGCCTAGCGTTCAAATTACCACATATTAAGTGTTTATGGTTAATGTTAATTAGTTTACGAATATCGTTTTTATATTGAAGAGCTTTGTTTGAGTTGCAAATACCACCGCGAAAATATACAGAAATGAATTGGAAAATAACACCATCGAACATCATTTTGACACCAATTGTTTCTATGACATCAGTAGTAATATCAGGCGAAACAGTATGATCCAGACTATCTCTGATCAAAAAAACTATGAAGACGATAATTTCTATAAACTGTAAAATTTTTAATTTTGAAATTACTCGTAGGCTTCAACCGTGTTTCAGATAGTCAAATTATGTGTGATATTATTATTGTGTGTTATATTGGGCCCATCGTTCCAAAAATAGCATTATTGGCCAGGTGCAAAACGAACCACTATATGCAGATATTGTTATGAAAATGTTCGAACAGAATAACTCGATAGCCTATTGGCATTCTAGTCAGTGAGCTCGTAATAACCAGGCTTCCAGCGATTACAAAAACGAATTTTCTGAAGAGTATCCCACTTAAGATAGGAGCCAAACATAAAGATTCGAAATAAGATTCGAGTAATCAGCCCTGGTAAGCCTGATTCCCCAATTTTAAGTTTTAACAGTAACATGCTTTTTCAACTCTAAACTGAAATTCTTTCTGAATTTGAGCTTCAATGGCAAATAATTCAAGTTTTAAACGTTAAATTTTACTATGCAAAACTCGAATGTGTATCTGCTGATACAATAATAAAAAAAAACGTCAACCAACGCGTTAAACCTCCCACAGAATAAATTACGAAATACGAAAACTAAGTACAAACAAGTCAAATATGACATTCGACTGCAACCTGTTCACCTTCCAGGCTATCAGCTCTATCCCGCTTAGAGTCGGAGTCAGTCCGTACTAGAATTGAATACAAAAGGTGAACCTTTTGCACTTTTCGTCTTTTATGTTAACTCAAAAACAACCTGAATACCCGACTTTTTTTTCCACTATTGCAATAATAAGTCGCTTTGATCTGCTCAGAACAGCTCAGAAGCAATCGCCTGCTCACTCGTTCACTTATTCCTTCGAGAAACCAGATCAGAAAGAAAACGAAAACAATGGGCCAGTCAGTATAGAACACACCGAAGAACATAGAACGCATAAAAAATCAACGTATGAATGCAACACATATTGTTTGTCATACCGCAGATTGCAATCTCATTCAAGTGCATAGTGCAGTGCACAATGAGATTGCAGCAATAAGATTCACTCAGAACAATTTTGCCGAATTAGTTCTTCGGGCAAATGGTCGGTGATGTATTTTCAGGGAGTCGGGTTTTTTTTCCTTCAGGACTCATGCAACTTTCTCAATCAAATCTTCCATTTTCATCGTCTAGAAAATGATAATCCCGGCTTCAGGTCTGGTCTGCATTCAACTTAGTCGACAACTGCAGGTCCAGATTTTCTCGGAAGCTGATAGATTCTAAATGATGATCTTCTCAAAACGAAGACAAAATGGTCTTTGGAGGTCGCTTCGTTCATTCGCTTGCTTGCTTGCTTGGGCAATGAAGCGCAGAATAATGGAACTGACGCAGATTTCTACAAAATCTGCAAACAATAGAATGCGATCCGTCATGAAGTCTATAAGTTACGAACAATTTAGTTAGCGAGGAATGTGGCAGGTGATGGGATGCTTGTACAGGTAGACATGTGCAATGAAGTCTTTACCCTTATTATTGCCATTTCGACATGTGTGTGTTCTACTATTCATTCAATGAGACATACTCGGTATCTATCTGCTCGTTTATTTGTTTGTGGATTTTTTTTTTGCAATTGAGTCGAGTAATATCTACGTACGTACCATGAGTTCTGAGTTCTACTGGCTGCCTAGAACATTTTCAACAAGTACGGTGGAACCTGTTGAGTTGTTTTTTTGCGAAAAAAATTTTATGTACGCAGAAGCACCTGCGACATTGCAAATGTCTTTTGTTAGGATCTGGAAGGCGGCATTGTTTGTTCAAATTAGGCAGTTGAGAAACAAGAATGATTGCTTGAACTATTTAGAAGTTATTGTTGTGAAATAGTTCTTTATGATTTGTCTGAGAAAATAAGTAGATTGCCTCACTCAACCATTAAACTAATCATGAAATTCAGGAAATTGGTTATTTTACAGTTTTATGGCTGCATTTAACTGCAAGCCATAGCAGACTATAATATTACACTTGAGCTGCTGACACCAAATCAATCCCAATATCAACAGTCAATAAGCTAAAAATCTAACGGCAAACATCCCATATCGAAATGCAGTCTGGAAAACACTGATACGTGCCGTACCTATCTGCATTCGAAGACAGTCAGGTAGTAAACTAAACAGCGACTTATCGATCATGTGAAATTATTCTTAAACAAACAAACCACTTCGATCCCAGGTTGAATCCTCCAACAGATAGACAAAATGCACACTATTTTCTTATCAGCGACATTGGTTAGTTTTCGAAATCGCTTCTATCACACCTTATCACATCCACTCTATCATTTGTCTGCGCTGGATGTTGTCAATGCAAATACAATTTCCCAGGAAAAAGTCCTTCTGCAGTCGACAATGGTGTCTGAGCATGTTGTCCGAGCACCTTCGATCTGATATCGAACACAATCAACATGCGGTTGTGACGCGTTGTTCGTCTTCAAAACATAGTTTGGACAGTGGAGTAGGAAATATGCCTGGGACCCGAGGAGCTAATACAACGAATACTTATAGGTTTTTGTGTTATCAAAAACGGTTAGGCGCTATCTAGTCCCAACAAAGGACGCCACTGCAACGATCATCAATCCTTGATCGACGACAGTCTGTAGCGACGATAAGAGGTGCGACAATGACAGTTAGTAACCTGCACCCTACACCTTCGTTTTACAAATCGATTGTATGCTAATCGGATTAGAAGGTTGAGAATGTGTTGACATTTGATAAGGATTTGTTATTCGAGTACGCGATGACGATACGATGTCTATGCATAAATTCACATGGTTTGGAAGTGGGTCAATAAATTATATGTTCCTCTTTGGGACGAAATTTCGGTTAAACTTCAAATGTAATGCGCGATCAAATCAAAGTGTCTTGATATTGATTGAATACTTTCAGACAGGAATTTCAATTAGTTGGAAGAATATGGTGAATAAGATTATTTTGTGAGTTCACCAGCTCCTAAAATTTTTTTCTATAGTTCCTTGATTTTTTCTGTACTCCTATGATTTTTTAGATTCCCAGATTTTTTTCCAAGCTCCCATATTTTTTTTGCTAGACTCTCGCATTTTTGAAATTTAATTTTTCTTCTCCTGTTTTTTTTTCTATGCTCTCATGTGTTTTTCTTAAACTCCTAGAATTTTTGCAAGCACTCTTGATTTTTCCTATTATTTTTTTTCGTAAGCTCTGTAGACTTTTTCCACACCATCTGAATTTTTCTAAGCTCCGGATGATTTTTTCTTAGATTCCATGATTTTTTCTCAGACTTAGGACTCACCCAGAATAGCTGGCTCGAACAACAGGGGAGCCACTTAAAAAGGGGTTTAACACCTGTTTGAGGGCGTCATATGAGGAGGAATCGGATGTGGAATCCATCTATGCAGATGGGGCTAGCGTCGGGACTACCTGCGAGTTGGGTGGCTGCCTGGACCTCATGACTCTGGAAGAAGAGGAAGGGGCTGGGGCGATATCTATGTTCGAGGGGGAAAACCTCGATCTTACCCTTGTTGATGAAGGTATTGCGGATTAACCTTCACCATTCCAAAGCAAAATTAGCTCTCCTACTACTGCGACTGTCTAGGACAGAGGAGGAGCTCATGCAAATCCAACAACCATGGGTTGCCAACACCCGAGTTTTCGGGTTACGCACCAATGGATATAGACTGATGGTACTCGACGGCTTTCGTAAGGCACGTGTCTGTGTTCTTATCAAGAAAACCATAAACGTCCTTATACTACTCAATTTTAGTGACAAGGATAACATGCCTGTTGCAGTGGAATTTGATCAAAGATCCTGCTGGTTTGTTTCTTGATACATGGCACATTATCATGGCACCAGCCCTCTCTGCGACATCGTCAAGGGTGCTGTAGCTGAAGCCACGAAATTTGGTGTGCGTCTTATTCTGGAACTGACTCTAACACGCATAATGAAGTATGCGGTAGCTCCAATACAAATGGCCGAGGTGAGGAACTTTTTGATTTCATCCTTGCCCATGACCTTTTCATCGCCAATACTGGTAGCGAACCAATCTTCCTTACCTCAAATCGTATTGAGGTGCTTGACGTTACCTTGATTAGTGGGTGGCACTCGCATCTTCTCTGTGACTGGAGGGTTCTACAGGAAAGTTCATTCTCAGATCATAGGTACATATCGTACAACGTGGCTGGCTGCAGCTCTGCCGAGTAGATAGCTTTATTAACAGAAAGAGGAGGAACTGGAAGTTATTTAGATCTCTGGTTTAATTCTCACTGGAAACTGCTCCTAGGAGCATTGACTGCTACCAGGAACAGGATCAGGTAGTTGACACCCTTACTAGCTCTCTTAACTCTGCGTCTAGAGAAGTATGCAAGCCACCTACAGGCAGGGGGAATTCCAAGCCCCCCTGGTGGAATATGGAGATGTCGAGACATTCGGTTGTTCAATTGATTTGGGTACCTAGGCGTAGGGGTTTCCAAGCAACTGTGAGGCTGATGAGCTAGCAAGGTTTGGTACCTAGCTACCGGAGGTCTCTTGCTCCTTCTCAATAGGTATACCTATGACATCGGTCAAATTGGCCATCAGGAAAAAATATATTAAAGACGCTAGGAAGTCCTGGGGAGATGAATCATCCTTTGCGCTAATAAGGTAGTCCTGGGTATCCATGGACCCGCATCACACCAGACAGGTTTTAAACTTAACTCGAAGCGTTCTGCGTTGCACTGTGGCCGCTCTTACGGACCCCTGCCTCATAGCGCGGCATGCGCAATAATTGGCCTTAGAGTTTAACCATTTTTGTCGGAGTTGCGGCTTTGAGGACGAGGAGGAATCCGTCCTTCATCTCATGTGCCGTATAGTTGGGCGTTATTTAACGTAACACGTTACATAACATAGCTCTCCATCTGTAACACG
Source organism: Nemotelus nigrinus (assembly GCA_947369275.1). NCBI lineage: Eukaryota > Metazoa > Arthropoda > Insecta > Diptera > Stratiomyidae > Nemotelus > Nemotelus nigrinus. Next base: position 29,298,613 of record OX376375.1, on the reverse strand, counting down.
TTCCCAATCGAACATGGTACTGAAAACTACGTGTTATTTTTGGAACGACTTGCTCATATCAAAAACGAAACGCTTGAAAAATCATAAACGGCTTCACGGGCATGCTCAAAAAAAACATGACAATCGTTTTGGTAATTGGCCTCTCCGTTATTGTATTTGTTCGCCAGCTCACAACGGTGAAGGAAGAGAAAATTCTTATTTTCAGCTCTTGAGCTTTAAGCTTCACTGGCGATCATTTGATCAGGAACGCACAAATACTCGACGTTGAGTAAACTCGGTACACAGTTTGGAACGATCTATAACAGTGCTTTATATTGAAACGGGCAACGTGTATGATAACACACGTTGCGCATTCCAACATAACTCACGGGAAGAACATCGTTCCAAAAATAACATGTTACTGGAACATGTTATCATCGTCGCAAAATGTACCGCTTGAAAGTGTTACTTATGTTTATCGTTATATCCCATGATACAAGTTACATATATCCCATCTCTAGTGCCAGTGTTCGGTTTTGGCAAGGAGAAGGTTGACGGCACTTTATTGGCCCTTCTCTTTTTTTCAAAGCTATTTGATTATATTTTTTTCACAGGCTGCCAATATTTTTCCTGGAATCTCGAGAACTTCCATGTCTCATTATTTTTTTCTTAGCTCCAATGATGTGTTCCCAGACCCTTAGGATTTTTTTCTAGAGTCTTTTTACTTCTTCTATGCTCTCATGGTTTTTTCTTAAACTCCCAGAATTTTACCTAGGTTCCCTGATTTTTTATTAACTCCCATGATTTTACCCAGACTTTTTTATTTTTTTCACGAGTCCTTTGATTTTTAGTATGCTGCCATGATTTTTTCTTAGACTCTTAGAATGTGTTTTGGAGTCCCAGGATTTTTTTTAGCTTTAATAATTTTTTCCTAGTCATTCGAAATTCCTTTTCGCTTGAAAAATGACAGAAAAAGTAAAGGCATCGTTGATGAGTTCAATATATTATAAGACTATTATCTTTAGTCTCAGTTTCGGGTAAGATTGGGCGTTCGTAAGACCTTAAACATATCCGAAAAACGTTTCCTAACTTTTTAGTGTTAAACATTTTCAAACTCTTTGCTGAATGAGCTTCCTATCAAGAAGAAAATTTTACGAATTTTTTTTATTGGTCATTTCTTGGATTTTTTTTTACTGATAGTACATATGAAATTGAACCTTGGAACTGAGGAGTCACTTTTAATTGTTATTCGTCCATTGTAAATTTGAACTGAAATCCATTCTTTTGTTTTCCGATTTTCGGCAAATTTAAAACGTGAGGAAACATATCTTTGAATTGATGTTAATATTTTCGGGTCCGGAGATGTTTTTTACCAACTGATGTTTTATTTAAAAATGACGTTAGATATATATGTAACTACGAAATCTAGCTACGAAGATACATAACTACGAATAAGTAGATATTTTTAAAGTTATAATGGCTATTATTATCGACAATTGATGCTTTTTAGATTGTTTATCCCTTATTTAAAAAATGATAGCAACGAAAAATAAAAAATATGAATTTTACTCCTTCGAGAATGTGGCATTTTAGCTCAAATATTTCGCTAAATAGATTCACACATCATTTACATAGATCCACCATAAATCCACATATTATTTACTTCGATGCCATCTTAGTTTTCAAAAGAATTTAGCTCATTATTATTTAATTTACCATTTTGTAACAATTTTTAAAAACAAAAAAACATTAAAACCACACCAAACAGTGCAATTTCTGTTATAAAATTCAGCATCACGAGGCTCTTGCAGATGTATCTTTCCCTGAAAATTGCGATTTTCCACGTTTGCAATTCTATTGAGCCGAAGTGTACACTGCCACGACAACACAATATTCACGAATGGATCTTTTTCCATTTTTTTTTTCAATTTTTCTATTTTATTTATATTTATTATTAATATTTTAACAATACTGAATAGGAATAGAAAAAAAATCCTATCAAAAAAAAGGCACAGCTTCAAAAAAAAGTCCTCTTGAATAAATATTTTCATATACATAACTAATTTTTCCCTCTAAAAGTCATTTTTGTGTGAAAGATTTTGTACCGTTTCAATTTAGTTATAAGATTAAGCTCAATAAAATCATAAGATTATACAAAAACTACAAAAGATTTAAAAAACCAATGACTGTTAGTCACTGAACTGAATATTTTTTTTCCTCAAATATCATTGCAGCCAATTCAACTCATCCACGTTACGCACCAATCTTTTAAACACCTGATTGTAAGTATCATGGATAAATATGCTTATCAAATTATTCAGAAGGAAATCAATCTAGATAAAAAAAATCCTATAAAAACTAAAATTCGAATCAACACACAACCTAACAACTATTTTAAACACTTCAATTTCAATCTTTCACTAAATTTTAATGTCACATTTCGAACATTCCATAATTTCAAATTTTACATCCACTGCACTAGCCACTGTATACACTGCACCGTTTGAAAGGGTTTAATATTTTGCTAATTAGTCCCATAAACAACAACTAAATGGCTTCATGTAAAATGCATTGCGGTTGATGTCTTAGATATTATCGATTTTGACATCTCATGCATAATCGTCCCGCCAGAAAGTTTCATCGAGACAAGTGAATGGTAGCCTCAATAGTAATGATCCGCGAGAAAGTGATTTAGTGCAATAATTAAGTGATTTAGTGTGATAAATTTATGCATTTCCACTTGAGGAAGTCGTATGCCGGAAATGAAGTACGAAAATGAAGAGCAAGGTGAGTGAAATTATGAATTATCGCAAAAAGAAAATTCTTGTGGGATGAAAAAGATTGTTTGCTGTGTGTGGGGAAAGGTGCGGTCGGAAGATATTCGAGAAGTTTCTAGTAAATTTTCGATGGTGTAATTGTCGCGATATTAGCAACGGAGACGTTGTTTATGCGGTTGTGAAAAGGATTTCGAATTGAAGTAATTATCAATTGTAATTCAATTGTTAAGGGTTTTTTCGTATCGGGTGTTCGATTACTGCCAAAGTTAATTTTTCATCTGCAGGCCAGATTTCGTTAAGATCGTGCATCGATAGAAAATTCACAAGAGCGATTCGACTTTGCAGGTGCAGTTTGCTTGTAACCGGTCGATGTGTGAGTGTGCGTCCCGTGACCCACGATTTTGCATGAGTGGTGTCGCTAATACGTGCTTTAAAGATTTTCGTTCAGTGAATGCATAGATTTTTTTGCTCGAAAATGTACATGCATCGGAATACATGCATCAAAATCATTGCACGGAATCATGCAATTTCGGTGGTGGTTGATGTTTAAAGCTTTCTATAAGTCAATAGTAGTCTTTTAAAAATCGTGCTTCGAAAAATATTTGATATGTCCTTAAAAATTCGGGTGCATTTAATTTAGTTTAAAAAAAGCTCGGCTTGACTGAATAAATACATAAATGTAGCTATGTATCTATATTATCAGTTGCACAAAAAATCTTAACGCCGCAGCGTGTCTATCGTCTGATAATGAGACGTTACTTGACTTTAGTGTCGAAAAACGGAAAAGACAGCATTGAAATGGTGATTTTCAACTTATAGTGAATGTGGTTTTCTTCGTCACTCGAAAATAATCTTTTAAAATATTTTGTAGTTATAATAGGTTATTATTTGTTATATATCTATTGACATTAAATATTTACCTATTATAATATATTTCATTATTACATTATTTAACCATTAAAATTATATTTATGACAGCATTAGTATATTTTATGCAATATTTATGTGCATTAATCAGTGCAGAGGCATAAAAATATTATAATTATCTGTCCTAAAACTATTATTTGAATTAAGTTTTTGCATACTACACTGCGGTTTACAGAAGCCACTGCACATCATTGAGATTTTAGAATATATTGATGATATTTTCTGATGCTTTGTCACGTCCAAATTATGAAAAGTTGGAGACCTTGAATTGCAAAGTGTGACAATACCTGTAATATCTTCACCTTATTCTTTTAATTCGAATGAATGTCAGAAACATTTCTTTTGATATTATCTACTAATTTTATTTTTATGTCAGAGCAAGAAAATTGAAACAAATGTGTTTTGAATTACTTGCACGTAGATGGCAGAAATAATTAACCAGATCGTATTTGATGTGACGAATCTCTCAGTTGCCTGGAGAATTCAAAAATTATTTTTAGCGTTGGGCTGAATTTTGCTTAATATTTTGTCACTCCACCATTAATTTTAATTATATAAAATTCCCTTGAATTGGTAGTCATGCAAAATGTTTTATTACATAATTGAAAAATATTATCTAAAGATGCACCGACTGAAGTTTTAGGGTCTTCTTTGGAATTATGTTACTTGAGATCTATGTAGAAGATTCGAACTAAATAACCCTCATACACAAATGGATTTCTATTAGATAAGGATCTAGTGTATACGCTGGCCATGGCGGAAACTCAATATTTTCGGTGGAAAAGAACTCTTTCACTACTCTTGCAACATAAATTAGCGTATTTTTTGCTGAAAATTAAAATTTCTTTCTGTGGTTCCTCCACCAGGCTCAGAAATTAGCTCGTCAAGCAAAATATAAAATTTCATATTCAGAAGCAAGACCCAAAAATTGGGTCAACCGTTGTAATATGTCGGACTGAATACTGGCTACATACATGTTCCGAGATTATAATTCTGTTCTACCAGAAGTGAGCAGGTTTATTTCTTCCATCTATCTGCATGTAATAAAATACTCATTCTTTTCAAAGTTATTACTCTCTTATAAATCAAATGCAAGGCCGGATTTCACCTTCTTGTCGCCCCTGGGCAGTTGTGAAATTGGCACCCCTCCTCATATTCACCCGCCCGTCTGATTCCAGCTCGAAATTTATCGACTGACCCTGTTTAACAGTGTAAAGTTGTTTTGGGGTGGAGGCGGAGAAGTAGAGTGCAGGGAGTGGGGGTAAAAAAATTGATTTTTTTCTTCATTATTTTTCAAATTTAAAATTCAACTCCATCTCCCTGCTCCAGTTTTCAAACAATCAGCAGTAGATGTAGTGCGCGGAGATGATAAAATTACATCGAAAACGTAAAAAAATGTAATTGATAGTGACAATAATTTATTGGCAATCATAATAACAAATAAGGATAACAGTTCTTCACTGTAACTAGTTTGAAATAAAGCGATAAAAATTTAAAATTAATTTTTAAAGATGAAAAATTTACTTGGTATTCTCAAATAAGTGTAGTTTTATTACATTTTACGAAATGGTTGATGATGAAACAACATCAGCGAGCGGATACATGTCTACCATGACATTGGAAAACCTTCGATTACATTGTTATAGCCGAAATGGCGCTTAAATTAAAATACGGTTATGTAACCTGGCCAATGGGCTTTTTCACGAAAAAATCGGGATACGCCACTTCGCAAAGCCCTCCAAAACTTCTCGATGTTTTGAGTGTGGGCGCCAGTCACCGGATCGATAAAATTCATCGAGTAATACAGTGTCAGATGTCAATAGCCTGTCTGTTCCAGACAGTCATGCACACCAACAAGCTGAATATATGGCCGTGCCATCAACAATATTTTCTGCCAATAAAGTTTTCCAGTCTTGCGGGTCAAGAGGAACCACAAACGCTTCTCTTGTCTCACGGTAAATACCTCGAAAAACCGATTGGCCCGTTACAAGCCGACCGCGATAATTTTCACATCTGCCCAGCGTGCATTCATCGATCTCCAATATAGTCCCGGGACCGCGAATTTTGGTTTTCTTGATGCTGATCCAAAAACAGCATATTTCTCGACAAAAACTTAGCCAATCAATGACTGTTTGTCTCAAAAGCATCAATTCCTTCCAAACTTAAGTGGATACCTGAAAACCAAGTATCCGTCATTGCAGAAACTTTAAATGTGCACCTGATTTTTTGCCGCTTATGGTGTCCAACCTACTTATAAATCGTTCCAGGACATCTTAAAATCAAGGTGTCGTGATTTACACGGACATTATTTCCGCGCTTCTCTTAACACGCGAAAGCAAAGTGAAAAATCGAGAAACTCTCGACTCTCCGACTCCTGGAGAGAGGGTCAAGTGTTTGCGCACAGGGCGTGAAGAGGGTGGTCGGATAGCTTCATTCAGTTTGTTTAAAAGTGGAGAGAGGGGTCTCTGAAGTCGTATTTCATATTTTTCAAATATGGATTTTTATCCACCTGTCCGCCCCCACCTAAAATCACTTTTGTACTGTTAAGCAAAGTCAGCTTTACCAGCTTCACCCTTTTTCACCCCCGTCCGGCCGATGTTCCCACCATCTAGACATTTACCCAAACATTTTTTTAATAAATAAATACTTACACTTGTTAGATAAATACTCGCCTAACTTTTTTACTAGCAAATTGCGTGATTAGGTTTTCGAAGTCTAAAGAACGGAGTAACTCCGATTGAGCTGTTTAGCGATCTTCCGTCATCGTGAAGCGTAAATAGTTTTTTATTCTTTTCAAGAAACGCCTAGTTGATTCAGCTTTTGCTGATTTTCTAAGATTAGAATTATATTTTTGCAGCAAAACTTGAAAGTCTTAGATGATATGAAACTTTTTGAAAATTTGCCGCCTTTCCATTCCTCCCAAATATTTGCTACTCTGGGCAGTTGCCCATACTTAAATCCGGCCCTGATCAAATGTAGTGATTAAAGTCGGGATATTTTTGTTAAAATTAAAATTAAAATTAGATTAAGCTATAATTTTGCCGCGCACTGCATGCACTTGTTAGCTTTTAGTGAAGAGTGTTGTTAATTTTATTGAATTATAAACAAAAAAATGCTTCAATCATAATCGTCATGCATTTCAATTGCTATAAATCGGACTAAGAGATAATAAATTCAAGTCGAATGCACTTCAGGATAAAATTCCAAGCCTTAAGCAGACGAAATGATTAATTGAAAAAATCAGCTCAAACAACATTACTTCCAAAAAATGGCCCGGATTGTGAATTTATGCTGGTGTAGCTCTAAAAAGAAAACAAATAACGACAGAAGTGATAAAGGGACTCACGACAAAAAGTAGATCTCAAAGTTACACCCCCATCGTTGAACACCGAAAAAAAAATACTACCGAATTGACTGGCAGCTAAATTAAACTGAAGTCTTAGTCTTCTCCTTCACTGCAGACGTTTCAGAGGTTTCCATCTTTTTAACGAGGCAATTAAAAGCAATGAGAATGATGTCAGGTATTATTGATTTAATTTACTCAGTACGTAGAGAGTAGGTTGCTAAGGAAGTTTGATGCATGATGATGCAGTTGCCATGTGATTTAAATTAGGGCGCAATGGTATTTTCCCCTCGTTTTACTTTGTTCTATATTTTCTTCTAAGACACTGATCAGGTTTTGAATAGTTTTTTTTGTGTTTCTGAGGTTTTTTTTTTTATCAAAACAGTTAGTCATGCTTCTACCACAACCTAGAAAAATCGATCTTCAGTTTTCCCTTGCGAACCAATGCACTTTATGCAAAACTCCATTGCACCGTTCTGACCCCATTCAATTCGAAAAGGGATCACGTGAAAGGTCAGAACTGCAGCCAGAAAAACAGGAAATCCATTTTTCGAATTTCAAATAGAGAACACGCACAAACCGTAGGCAAATGACTGTGAGAACGATTCTTAAACGTAAAATCAATTATGCATTTGTTGGCGAAAAAAAACCCCGATGGTCTTAAGGACTGTGTTGAAAGGGAAATCGTAAGTACTACGATGATTCGAATTCGAAACGATTATCGAGTAGAGTGGACATGGAATTTGCATTTAAAATATCGAATAAATAGTGTCAAGGAAACACTAATGAGGTTCTTCGATTATGTTCAGCGATGAGTCTGGAAGTTGGCTCTCTATGCAACTGAGAAGGGGACAGTGTTGAATAGTGTTGATTGCGTTAACCTGAACATGCATTTCGGACACCTGAGTTTGCTGGGAATGTGTAACGTTTGCGGTAAATGAAGGTGAGATATCTAGTTTTAATGCAGTTTGACACCAAACATTAGCATGAATGGGTGCTAGGTACAATGTCGTGGCAGGATTAAAATCGTTATAAATTTGAATGTAAATACTCAGTGAATCCGATCGTAGTTTGTGGGATTTTGCCAATAGACATTACTTTAGATTTTTGTATGTTCATAGAATGTAAATAAAATGAATCAAAAATAATATCATCGGAGGTTGCAAAACGGTTCCATGCTAAATTTCAGCTAGTTTTCTAAACTTTTCTTTCATTTTCATCATCATCTTTAATTTTCGGAATCGTGAGGTCACCTAGTGATACGCACTTTGGGTTGCGAAAAATCACTTACATGCCCAATTGCTATTTAACTGTACCATCCCGCTCCGAAATTTGACAATGCGGAAGAAACAAAGTAGAAATTTTAATGTGCATAGCGCGGTTAAGTTCATGAGGTTCGAACCGATGAGTCCATGCTCTTGAGTTCCATTCGCAATCATCGCCGCCATTCATAATTCAATTTTAGAGAACCGAAAAATGTCTCGGTCCCAGGCCCTTGGGTTCTTGTCGATTGAAAATTCGCAATGGACATGGGCAAATATATACGTTGTCGGTCCGTAACGTATGATTAAATCCGACGAAGTTAAAAACTTGAGGTTAGGTGTAGGATGACCTTATTGTTAAACGACCGACTTTTTTCAGTTTTATGACATCGCAGCAATTGTATCCAGGAGAATGTCGGTCGCGATGTATGAAGTGCTGAACCATTGACGGGGGCAATGAAAAATACTGCATGGCATCGATTTTCAGGAGAATTCAACTGGAGAAAAAAGATGATATGTTGTCCTTTAGAAAACTAAAATATTTTATTGATCGATTAGTTTGTGTCTTTTTTTATGGTGCTTTCCAAAAATGTGACTTTAAAAATTACCACCCTTATTCTAATTTTCCAGCCCCACCACTGATCACATTTTTGAAGCCCTCCAACCTGCGCCATGCACCAAGCAAACATGACCATGTCCACCGTACATTCAATTTCAAAACGAACATGGACTCGACGTTGCGCTACTCATTCGCGAAAATGACTTTTCCTTGGAGAGAGTATCACCAAACAGTTACAGGTAATTTCGAAATGAGTTTGCGGTTGTTCCGGTTTACTTATTGAATACTTGACTCTTTGGCCACGCACCTAAGTACCTCCTTGACGATTGCGGTCTTGTCGTTTGTTGCCATGCACAATACCCCTGTATGCAGTAGACTCAGAGCTTTTTGTCGCTGACAAAGGAGTGCCTATATCATTTTCGTTGACCACACATTAAAATCAACGCAAAATCTTTCTTCGAAGATGTCATAAAATTATTTAATGGTCATGTTTCCTTTTCACAATTACCGAGTACGAACTCAAATCGAAAGCGAACAATTATTTTTTTCGGCGTACAGTTCATATTATGTATGTTGCCGACAGCAAATAATGTGAAGGTATAGTTTTAGTTGATGGAATTCTTCTTTATTGACGCGGTGATGAGTGGTGAAAAATTACAGTTTACTAGAATATATAAAATAAATGTGCTCAGTGAAATTGAAATTGCAATTGATTTTCGATCCCAACCAGCTATTTTCGGTACCTTGGAACTGTGGAAAAATATATTGCTTCTATTTTTGCTTCTCCCTTAATGAAAATAAATTTTGGATCCTAAATCGATAAAGTCTACGATACACAATCATCGAAATAAACGCTAGCCTACTGTTTAAACACAATTGAAAATTAAAAAACCAAAGCGCATCAGAAACGCTAGAAACACTAATGTTCGAAAAACAGTAGAGGATTTGTACAGATTTTGAGTGTGTATTCTACCACTACTTACTTTTCCTACTTAAAACTAAGTAATAATAGAATCTAAGCTTATATTAATTTCGGTGACTTCATCGAAACTTACAGCGATAGAAAAATGTTTGGGGTTGTCATCCGAAAAATATGCAGATCTTGGAAAATTTAAACATTCTTTACTTATTTTCATTGCAAATGTTTGCGATGAAAATACTTAATGTAAGCATTTCTTGGAACGAAAATAACAAAAAGGCCTAGTGCTGGCAGCCCTTTGCTAGCAACGTAGCAAAAAATATGTCGCATCTGCCTTACGTTGAAGTCAACCTGCTCTGCGAATTTCGTATTTACCCAATGACTGCATTGGAAGTTATAGGGATACAAAGAAATTTAGGGTTACCATTCGCAAAAGTTTTAACATTTTCTAGATCTTAATATTTGGTGTTTATTTTCACTATAAGATCACAACGATTTGAAAATTCTATGATAAAATCATTTACTGCTGCCAAAAAAAAAAATACAAAAACGACTAAAGCCTGCAACCCTATCATCGTTTTGAAATTAAATTTCTACTGAATATTGCCTATAGTAAGGTTAATTTGCCATTTGAATTTAATTATGATTCAATGACTGTACTCGAAGTTATAGGGCAAAGAGCTTTATTTTCCTCAGGAATTTTCTAAATTTAAGACACCAAAATTACCATAGCTGGCAGCTCCTACCGAATTTTTCAATCTAAGGTCCAGATATTGTGTGAATTTTGTCAAAATCGAATGACTGAATCAGAATTTATAGGGCCAAAAGCAGCTATTTTTTCTTAGTGATTTTACAAAATGACAGCACTGGCACAAAATTGCCTGGATTTCAAAATCACTTCTATCAGACCTGGTCCTACTTAAAAACAATACGTTCCGTGAATTCCAACTAATTCTGATTATCGGATCGTGAGTTTCCGTGAACAGAAGTTTTTGATGCTAAAAATATAGGCCAAATGGGGAAGGGGTTAATAGGCGTGCCCGTTGTAAAATTTCAAAGTTTTTTCTTTGGCTATGTAGACAAAGCATAAGATTTATATATGAGTGATTTTTTTCCAAGAAACGACGTTTTTTCCGGAGAGTCGACGATTTGAAAGTTTTGATTTCCAGCGCCTGCCGTAGCTATAGGGTTGCCAACATGCTCATTAAAAGCTACACAAATTTACAACTAAACAATACCAATATGTTCTAAAAGTTTTATAATGATTGAATAGCTCTGTCAAAAGTTATCGCAATTTGAAAATTTTTAAATTTTCCCGTTCTCTTTTTAGGCACCTAGCGCACTTATGGGGTTAAAAAATTCCAAAACATTATCCAATTCACATTTAAAACACGTTTGAAATTCATTCCGTTACCTTAATTTTTGCAAAAATTAGTTGTGGACGGAACAATAGGTATATTAAAAATATCACTAAAATGGCCGCCGGCGCCAAAGGGTTAAAGATAATTGACACTAATGTGCCCTGAAAGTTTCAGCTGAATCGGATGGCGCATTTCTGAAAAATAGTCACTGAATTTTTTTGATGATATATATATATATATATATATATATATATATATATATATATATATATATATATATATATATATATATATATATATACATATATGGAAATATGAATTTTTGGCCAAATCGATTTTAATACTAACATCGAACGTTAGTAAAAAAAAATTGTAGAATATTTCACGAAATCTTTTCAACGGTTCGATTTTCGAGCAGCTGTCTCATCAAATATTTGTACAGATTGAACTCACTTTGGAAAATCCCTTTCGACCCTCATCCATTTTACTTTTAATCTCCTAGAGCCATCAAACTCATCTTGCCATTCCATCGACACAAGTCCATATGCACCTCTTGCGCATGCACTAATTGTTCAACTCGACGAATCCAAGTCAGTAATTCTGTTCCGCACCCCATATACGGAAGAGGAAGAACTCGCGCCCTTTTCAGACAGGTTTATGATTTCTGGGACGTTCAATTTGAATAGACCCCAAGGGAAAAATTGCCGCACAATTCTCAGTTTCGTCGTCTTCATCTTGAGCTGGGATTTAGAGAAAATCTAGTAGCACATAAGATATGTGAAGAACATGCGCAAGTGAGGGAAAATGGTCATTGGCATTGAGAAAAAGTAACGGCAAGCTGCGGTCTCTATGAGCACAGTGTGCATCCTAGACACGAGCAACGAAAATCTATTTAAAGGAACCGAGATGTGATGATCCCTTCACGTTTGGCGTTATTTTCTGTCATCGTGCCGGTGATTCTGTGTCGCATCAGCACGAGGCAGATGCATACTTCAGCATAGATCAATTTGATGAATATGGGTGACAGATTTTCAGTTGATAAATAAACGAAATGTTAACCCATTTCGTCTGGGCGGTGAAAAATCCTCAGCTTGGGTTTCAAATTTTACTCCTCTTTTTCGTCCTACCAAAGTAACTTTAAAGTCATATTAAAGTAATTTGATGTCACCAACAAACAAGCCCGATAATTTTTAAATTGGCCAAATGAATCATCCAGGTGCATGAGGGTTAAAAGCAACAAAATAATCTGCCAGAATATGAATTTGATCCATATCATGATCAGCATTGACCGTACCCACCAGCAGCAGCGGCGCTTTTCCGCAAGGCTTCATGATTTAATGAAAACTCTTACCTACGTGTGGCAATGTGGCTCCTATGTGTATTAGACTCCTGGGGTGCATGGGTTGACGTGACATTCGAAGCAATTTTCAACCACCATGCCTAATACACGGGCATACATATATTTAGGAATCTCAACAACATTTCGACCCTTTCACTTTGCACACATTGCAATTGTTCCCGAATAGCAAACATTGGGCGAACAACAGCAGCACCCGGTCTATTTGTGGTGATTTTCCGTTTGTAACCAGGTGTATTTTTTTTATGAATATGTTGTGCAGTGATGCTTTATGGCACATGTCGATAGGTGTATGCTATTCGAAATCCATTTTGCGAATTTGTAGATAGAGGGGGAGAGGGGAAGCTATTGTATGCAGTGCTACAAAGGAAAGAAAGAAAAGTCCTGATTTCGGTCTTTAATGATGATTGCTCTTTTTGGTTTTATGTTTGATGCAATAGCAAACTGAGAAATATTTAAACTTTTATAAGTGGAACGAAAAAACACTACTACACTTTCTGTCCACATTTTCTTTCATTAGTTTTGATTTCGCTCATGTCCTTTAAAATCATTCGTTTGAATCATCTTTTGATTTTAGCAAACAGCCAAAAATCGGAAAGTGCTATGTCTGGAGAATCAGAAACTTGCAAAAGTGAGTCAATGCATTAATTCGCAAACAAAAATTGGTTTCGATGAAATGCATGAGCTGGTGCAATGTCATTGCGGATCTTTCAGCCACTGTCTCCTAGTAGTGGCAGTCTTTTGCGTGAACGGAATTTCTTAGTCTACGGAGAGGGCCATATTCGTTGCGAACAGCGAAAAACAGGAAAAAGCAGAAAACGATACTCGTTGCAAATAGCAGAAATCTTTCAGCATAACCTTCACATTGTTGCGTGTTTCTTTTGAATTCTTCAGCCGTGGAGATTGAGCTGTTTTCCATACTAAGTTTTTGCCTCAAGACCATACCCATGGACCCCAGACTCATCTCCAGGAACGATATATCTCATAAAATTAGAGTCATTAAGGATGTATTCCAACCTATTTCGGACAACTTTCAAGCAGTCTTGAGGGAGGAGTTCCCGAACAAATTTACACTGACATCAAGGCTTCTTTTGTTATCCGACTATCTGCCAGCAATAGTTGGCGTATGTTTTTCATTAACTTTGATTTTGATTGGTGCCATGCCTTCCAGATCGTTTTTTGTCCTTTACTTTTGAATTCGCGAGAAATCAAGTATATTTTTTTGATCTAAATTCAACATATTTTTCGAAAATTTCGATATCTAAACCAGTAAAAAAATTGCAGGAGCCTAACATTATATTAGACATATCTTTGTTTATTTATTTATTTATTTATTTATTAATCCCTTGCGCTACAGATATAATTCCAATTACAGCAACAAGAAAGCAAAAATAACAAAAAAAGAAATAAGAAAAAGGAAAAGAAATAACTAAAATAATTAAAAATTAGAAAACTAAAATTAGAAAACTAAAAACTAAAATTAGAAAACTAAAAACTAAAATTAGAAAACTAAAAACTAAAATTAGGACTAAGGTAAGTAGCAATTCAAGGTAACATTTTTAATACATGCTTGAATTGTAAAAAAGATTGGGGGAGAGGACCAAGCTTAAGCGCATTGTGCGTTCTGGGTAGGCGCAGCAAAGGCGAATGGAAGTAGACTTCCGTGCGTGCAAAAGGAACAGAGAAAACTTCAGAAGAACGACTTGGACGGCTAGATACACGTCTGGTTATCTGTGAACCGAGATCTGTCAAGAAAATGCCTTGGCAAAGTTAGAAGAGGAAACACTCATCGAGGAACAACCTCCGTGATTGCAACGAGGACATACGAAGGAGGGAAAGACGAGAGGAGTAGGGACAATAGGGGATATTAAATTTAAAAAGAAGTGAGCGAGTGAACCTGCGCTGAATAGATTCAATAGCATCAGATAAGTATTGAAAGCGCGGAGACCAGATTTGGCACGCATATTCTAGAATACTGCGTACTAAGGAGACATATAAATGAATACAGGAGGAAATATTGGTAAACATATAGGAAGAACGCAAAACAAATCCAGCAATCCTAGAGGCCCTGGACGTCATATTCATAACGTGAATATCAAATCTTAATTTCGAATCAAACACCACACCCAGGTCTCTAAAATGCTGGACAACTGACAGGGAAATACCAGACAAAGAATAAGAGAACACATGTGGAGTATTTTTATATGCGAAAGACATCTGGTGGCACTTCGAGATGTTCAGAGGCAAAAAGTTGTCTTGACACCAGAGATTAAGAGCAAACAAATCAGCTTGCAACTGGTGAAAATCGCCATCTTTGTGGAAACCTTTTTGGTGTTTTGGAAAGTCAGAGTTTAAAAATGTTTTGAAATTTTATTCACGGTATTTTGATCCCAAATAGGCCAAAATTGATTGACTTTGACTTCAATACATTTCAAATCAAAATAGAAAAAAAATATGAAAATAAATATTTGTTATTATTTTCTGTTCAAAAAAAAAATTGTAAATTATTCAATTTCATTTTCGAAAATAATGAAAAAAGATTCGAAGTGTTAAAAAAAACCAGGAAATTTTGTTCCTTTTTCTTAAAAATTTTTTATTTTTTCAAGTTTCATTGGATGGAAGGGAAAAAAATATTTGTAGATTTGCATGTGCTCCTACAAAATCTTTTTGTGGATATTTTCAATAAACCTAGATTTTTTAACAAAACATATCACTTAAATGATAAACTATTAGTGGATAATCGGTCAAAATTACCACCTGTAAAAATGTACAGAATTTTTGTTTAAAATGTTAGCTATGAAAATACTCCGAATCGTCAAATATTTTAGAGCATTCGCGTTTAACCATATTTACATATTGTATCTACGGCACTAAATACCCAGACACCAAGATTAGAAGTGGGCGCCAAGAAGTACGGCATGGATGGTGCGAAGCATGTCATTGATTCGAGTTCTTGCAAGGTATTCAAAGACGCACTTGACGCCAAGAAGAGGGAGCAGGGGAGAAAATGAGGCCCCTCCAAGGAAACCTGCAGCATTGCAAAGCAGCCGACGACCTTCTCACGCAGCTCGTCTGCGAAAAAAGTTTCAGAACGGCCTGATCAGTGAGTCTTATGCCGAATTTACACAAAGGCAAATGTGTGCGAGATGAGAATGTAAATGGTTACCTCGTCTATTCACCACTGTTTTTTTCACATGCCAAAACATGGAGGGAAGTAATTTTACAAGTCGCTGGACGAAACGTTCGGGGAGAGTGTAATTGCGCCTTTACAAGAAAAGGAACTCGCCTAGTTGGCGTTCGGACGCCACAGGGGATGCAGCGACCTGTGTTGCTGACGCTTTCAGCGCAAGTACTCCTGGTTGCGGCTGTGGTAAGAGTTACGTATAGGTGAAATACGGTGACATAACTTTCGTGAGCTGTTTCTTTTGGCCAAATGACTCAATGCATGAATTTAGAGATAAGCTCAGTTCACTGGAGAACTCTCTCCGTAACATCGATGGCCTTGTCATAGTCGGAGGCGACTTCAATGCTAAGGGTTTGGAGTGGGGTCTACCCCCTGAAAACACTCGATTGCGCCGTATAGTAGATATGGTGTCCAGGTTGAACCTGTTGGTGCTAAACACAAGCCTTACGCCAACATATCAAAGACATGGCGCTGGTGAATCCATTCCCGATAATACCATAGCACCGGAAGACCCTCGTGAGTGATTGGAGGGTGATGGAGGACTACACAGGTAGTGACCATGGCCACATCTTCTCCTACATTGCTGGGAGCGACACAGGAAAAACCATTCATTTTGGAGCACGTTTTGTTGGAATGCCGCTAGGTTAAACAGAAGTGAGATGATAATGTCGATAAACCTGAGCCTGGTGAAAGAAGCTCCACCCATTAGAGCCCCAGTGACTCGTGAAGCAGTTGAAGCTACTGTTTCTAGCAATTTGGTTTTGATTCGGGAAACATGTTATGCATCAATGCCCCGACGGCAACCCTTCCGTGGAAGAAGGCAGTCTTGCTGAATGAATTCCTTTTGCTTGCGTGCGCAGGGCACATTGGGCTAGAAATAGATTGCAGGCTGCCAAACAAAAAAAAGAGTTGGCTAAAGCTATTAAAAGGAGCAAGCGCTACAAAAAGCAGGCTCTTTGCGAGGAGGTCAATTTAGACCCGTGAGGTGAGGAGTAGAAATTGGTTACCCGCAGACTTGATTTCATGCGGTCTAGTGCTCCCAGAGATGTTGCAGCACTGGAACACATCGCCGGCTCACTGTTCCTGGCGAACCCCCTTTGGACGGATGGTAGCATCATCATTAACTGCAGGTACGTTCTTTTCTTTACGGAGGAGGAGCTGTTCGTGTCTGGGATGGAAAACAGAAAGGCTCCGGGCCTTAATGGAGCGCCAGTTGAAGCACTTAAAGTTGTATTAAAGAGTCAACCGCGGCTACTACTGAATTTATATAATTCATATTTAGTAATGGGAGTCTTCACATCGCGGTGGAAAGCTGCTCAATTGGTGCTAATCGATAAAAGAAAGGGAAATTCTGACAATCCTTCCGCGTACCGTCTGCTTTGCATGCTAGACATGACGGGGAAGGTCCTCGAGTGGTGAGTGAAGTAACGGCTGTCAGCAATCAGATCAGTCAGTGATCTGTCTAACAGACAGCTTGGATTTCGAAAAGGGCATTCACCAGTTGACGCTAGGTGAATCAGAAATAATCATGAAACAACAACAGCTTCATTATCATTTGGAAGAAGTTAGTAAAAATTACATTTAGGCATTATTTTTGTTCCGAAATAGTCAAGTAAACTTGTTATTTTGTCTATCTACTGCTAACTGAAACCCAACATTGAAAAAGCCAAATTTGGGGCAGGTGCCATTACCACATATTCTGTAGTTCTCTGTTTTGACAAGTAAATTATTTTACTCTCTATCAATTGAAATCTTGAATCAGGAAAAAAAGACTCATAAGCAGAGAATTGTAGTTACACAGGTCAGTTCAAACAAAAGTACATCGTAACCAAGACATAACCAAGCTTCTGCAAAAATCAATTTGGAACTTACGAAACAAAGCAATTTTAAATTTCAATAATTCAGGGAAAATCATACCCCCAGCCAATAATGCCGCCTATTCACTGTAGAAAATAGTCAAAGAGGAAAAAAAAACCTACTACCAGGGTTGAGAGCTAGCTGTCAATGGACACGGGATAGAAAACTTCCAAGTATTTTTTTTTCTTGCTTTCTTACAGTGTTCAGTTCCTCATCGGTTGGGACTTTCAGTTTAGCACTCCGTCCTCGTCAGCTGAGGCCTTCAGTACAGCACTCACCATGTCGGTAGGGCGTTTGGTTGCAGCTCACTCACCACTTCGGTAGAGCCTGCTGTTGCATCTCACTCACCACGTCGGTAGAGCCTTTAGTTGGGGGTCCAGGTTACAGTACAGGAGCTAGCCATCATTAACGTGGTGCTTAAACAGTTGCTGCTGATTGGGTAGCCATATCTTCTAAACATGCTCATTGAAGAATAGTCCCGAATAAAATAATTTAGACCTATTAGCCAGTTTTTGAGTTTCGCAAAAGTATTTGAAAAAGTTGTACTCAGAAAATTGCTTCCGCTTCTTGAGGCCTGGATTTCTAAGCAACAGTTTGGTTTTTGAAGACAATATAGTACTATATAACAGTTTCATTGAATTATGTTAGACATTAAAATAGCATTTGAAGATGAAAAATATTGCACAGCGGTCTTCCTAAAAGTAAATCAAGCTTTTGGCAAAGTCTACCACAATGAGTCGTTTAAGTTCAGACTTCAAAAAGGCTTCCAAGAATTCTCAACGAACCGATCAAACATTCAAGGTTGAATTCCAAAGTTTGGCAACTGCTAAACATCATGTGCATGGTAGAGTTCCACAAGAGTGTGTTTTGGGACCTGTGCTTTATGTCATATTTACATATGAGCTTATAGTAATTTGGCGAAATACAGCAGTGGTTGCAAACAACATAACCATTTTATGTGCCAACTTATTCCAGATATACCATACTGAATCCCGTACACCCATATTTTGCTTTTTTTCAAAATAGCTGCTGAAAGCAAAATATCTGAAAGTGCGCCTTGGCATAAACCTAACTTGAAAATGTCACACTGACGCAGTGCAGCTGTTGAACGACGAACTCATCAGATTCAGCTAGATGCTCAAAAGAAAGGCAGAATTTTTACTAGACTCCAATGTGCCTTTTTATAAATCTGTTCTGATTTGGATTGATGGTTTACAGCTTATATCCAAATTAGAAGGAGTCTTACGAATAAGCTCAGTCAGTTTTAGGCATTTCTCTCCTTGGAATTGCTTTTTGCGGGATGATTAAAATTGAAAAAAAAATTTTATTTACATTGGAAATTTCATTGATTTTTCCATCGGAGCTGGTACATTTGAATATCAGTTATAATAAACCTTTTTCTTTTTTCAGTATATATATTTAAAAAAATTTAAGAAACTACCGCCTTTGAGACACTTACTGTATTTGCTTGAAGAGTTTTTAGATGCTTCTTGCAGTCGAACCCATTAGACCAACAATTAATTTTTGTTTTGTTGAGATAATGAATCCTTAACAAATACTTGTGATTACACTTAACAATCTGCCAAAGAACAGTTCCGTAGATCAACATTTTGAGCCAATCTAACTCAATGCTATTAAATATTCTAGCAAACCTTAGATCTCTAGATCATCAAGCTATAATTTCGAAATCTTGAACTTTACGCAATCATCAATCTTTCGAGATCTTACAAAAAAAACATTGTACATTTCCTCGTATCTCTTCTGTTCCGTTCCGTTTTATATTATTTTTCTTCAAGCTAAGAATAAATTAAAAGTTTATAACCCTTGACGATAGAATGTCAGCAGCTCCTTTCGATTCGATGTTTTGATTGAGTTTGCAATTTATTCGGTACCTGCCTGGTTTTGCATCGACCGGGCTCTCGTACTTTTCAATTTTCGTTTTCAGTTTTCGGATCTTTAATCCGTATACTAATCGAATTCAATGTGCAACAACCCGCCAGCCGGGTAACGTATAGAACGCGCGGCGTTTCTTATCTCATCGACATTTGTAAGAACTCTGGCACTGGTGTAGAAAGAAGTAGACCACCCGCAACTTTCTGACATCTTTTCAGAGTTCTTGCTAAGTGCTTGCTTGCTGGTGCTGCTGTTGCTGCTAGTGGTTTGTTGGTTGAAGCCAAGCTGAAGTACTGTCAAAGAGTTGGAGTAAGATGTTTTATACACGTTAATTTAGAAAATTGTCATCTCATAGTGTGTTGGATCCGCTGCAATTTTAGAAAATGTCAGAAACTTGTCCATACAAGATGAATGTGTTCAAAAGATTCAAAAATTAAGTTCAGTTTCAATGCAGTAATTTCCATTGAAATCTTCTTATAGTCAGACAATAACCACTCAAAACAATCGCTCCATGTACGATCACCTTAGCTCCATCATCACTAACTCAGTAATTGCTCGTTCTTAAGAACACTGTTGGTGCTGCTGGGTAGTTCTCAAACGAGATATGGTAGAAGCGCGTGATTTAAGATTTCTCGTGTTAATTGAGATAAGGCTTCGGGGATTTTAAGCCACTAATGGCTAATGGTGACAACTTTATAACATTTTAAGTAGTATACCTCTTCAAGCTCGATCAATTACGTGAGTGAAGTTGTCTTGATTTGACGAGGTCCAAGTCTAAGTGCTCTGTCGTTAATAAATCAAAAACAATTTGATTTTGTCTACTAAATGAGCTTGATACTGAAACTCAATGAGATTCGAAGCTCTAGTTCAGTTGCTCATATTTTTCGGTCCATTGAATATTTCGCAATCTCTAGCTCTATTTGAAAGAACAATAGTCGTGGCTGATATGATCTCAAAAACGCAAACTAATTGAGTCATGATATAATTGGAAACGGTTGATTGAGTGTGCTGACAAACTTGTGTAAACAAATCAAAATTGCCTTCAAGAAAATTACTAGGAATCGATCAAACAAAATTTTTTTCGCTGATATTTACCGATGCATACAGCTTTCGCCTCAGCTACATATAAGTTTTCATTTTTATTCCGGCGTTCCTCATCCTAGTAAGAAACGCAGTTGAGAAAATTTTGATATTTTGAAATCAACGTCGACATAACTGTTATTTTCCAAATCATACACTTCAAATACCAGACACTGAACAAACATCCAAGATACATTGATCTTTACCGAATCGCATCAAAAATATTAAATTACATTGTGCTACACGCGCACATGTATGCTTACAAAACAGTTACCCCTCGAATCGAGACGGTTTCGAGACAAAGCCTAGACATTTTCGATTCCGTTACATTGACGAGTGGCACGGACCCTAAAGGTAATAATAAATGTTTTTCTTGTTCTTCTTCTTTTTTTTGTGGACTTGTCAGCTGTGCACGACCATCACCCCGTGTTAACTTTGGCGATGAATAGACGAAATCGAAAGATGTTATTTTATTCGTGCTACGACGAAACGGCTCTTGCCGAAAAGGATCTTGCCATATTGTTCATAAGGTGGAATAAGCGCACCTGGCAGTTTTTCTTTAAGACTTTAGCTTGGGTGATTGTGTTTTCTCCCCTAAGGCACGTTTTTCGAAAACAGGACTTTCAAGAGTTGTTCGACGTAGTTGAGGATAGTGGTTCCAAGCTGCGGAAAGTAGCCTGTGCTGGAGAATATTATTGTCCTTTTCAACTAAGTCAGCATGTTGGATTTGAAGCTGAAAAATATTTATAAGTATGGCGTTGTGCCTATTGAACGGACTTTTATTGTGTTATCCCAGAATTTTCACGAGCTATGTACATATGAAGAGAAAAGCAATTTTTTTCGCTGGACTGATGAGGTTGGTTGTTGGTCATTTGATCTGCCATATTTAGTTTAGAAAACATTGCTAGTAGGTCTAATTTATTACCTTAATTTTCTAATTTAAATGTAATTTTCGTTTTCTGAAAAATCAAAAGGTTTACCAAAAATCTTCTTAAGCGGGCATTCACCAAAAACTTTCAAAAATGTTCGAAACTGATCCTCACTTTTTGAACAATGCTAACATTTTGGATAATCTTGGCTTTTCGAGTACGAGCCCGAGTCAAAGGTGCAAAACCCTGTAAGATCAAAACCATCCTTAGTGTGTTTTTTGGCATAAGAAGGATCGTCCACCCTGAGTTTGAGGGTCCCGATGCAAGTTCTCAAGTTATTGAAAACAAATTTTACGTGGAAAGGTTCAGGAAAGAATTGTCCGGTGCAACAAGTCAGACACCAGCATTAATTGCACACCGCCTTCTTCGTCACTAGCTGCCTTGCCAGATCATATACATATGCTCACACCGCCCCAGCCAGCCTGTAGTCCTTAAGTGGCTCCTCATAGTTTTTGTGCTTCTCCACTTCCTGAAAGGATATCATTTTGGATAAATTGATGTAATCAAAGTAGCGCACGCAATGATTTTGAAAGAAACTTCAAAACAAGCTTTGATTTAAGAGAAGACCATTTTGGAAAATTTCCGACTGATCTGGTTGATAATTTTTCCCCCCGAGCTTTTTGACATTGCTTTCCAGATAGACCATTTCACCCAAATTACTGCCAAAATGCTAAAACAGGGCAAATTAAAAACAATCATTTAATAGAAGCGGGTAGAATCATTGGGTGGTGGGGAACGTTTTAACGATATGATAAAAAATTGGGTCCTCTCCTTCTCAGGTCATTAAACATAGCCTATGTTATTGATTTGTGATCACGGTTCCCTTCTTGTCTATAAATCAGCATAGACAGCGTATATCGTGTCTCTAAAGCTTATCAAAGCAGAGAATAATTGATACGGGAAACTCGATCGTTTTGCGGAATAAGCCTCCGAAAGCAGAATCAAATTGGAAATGTTTTTGCGGGATGATTAAAATTGAAAAATTTTTATTTTGTCTTGAAAATTTTATTTGACAAAGTTGTTTATGTATGGTCTATGTATTTAACTTCGCTCGAATCTAAAATCTGTGGTAAGTCAGTAATTGATGATCTGAACATGCGAACATGGTCAAAATCTATAATGTCTTGACATATGTCAGCAAGAAAGTCCAACGAGTGCGCGAAGTTGAGAGTGATCAGGATCAGCAAACCTGTAGATTGGTAGTATAGATTATATTATATTAGGTATACACTCTAAAAAGTGGGTCTATAATTAATACTTTGATAATATTAAATATATTCATTTTTTCGTTTAAAATAACGAATCACCATTTTTTTACACATTCGATGTGCATTTTTTGCTTTTACGTCATATCAGCTGAATAATACACAGCTTTTTGTAAATTGAAGCAAAAAGAGTGTAAATTTACTAGTTTGCTATTCACCTTTGCGCCAAAGCCATAAAATTGCATCATTTTTTAGGGTAAAATTACACGATTTGGTCGTACGTAAAATATTCTTTTTACACACTCTTGTAAATTTACATCTTTAATAGTAGGAAACCAGTTTCCTACTATTGTAAGGGTAAAATTCAACGAAAATTTTTTTGAGTGTAGATTATATTGATTTTGTGAGAGTTAAAACAAACTTCATTCAAAATAATTCATATTGAGCAGGCTAGGGCTCAATTTTTTATACCCTTCTTGAGATTCGTGTCAAGGCCAAATGCGGAAATGTCAAAATTTATCGAAAATCTCTCCAAAAGTCTCAAAACAGTGGTTCCAAGATTCTGTGAGAAACGTCATTTGATCTCCGGTGGAGCGGTCAGGGTGATTTCTTCAGCGACTTTGATTTGGTGATTTTTTTTTTGACAAACTTTGGACAGGGTTGAAGTATGTATGTGCAATTGGTGTATCTCTAGCTTCATTCATTCGATGGAGCAATCTGAACGAACATGAACAAAATTCCACGTGCATGGGTAAATCCCTATTGGAAAGGTCAGATGAAATATACCTATAGCGCAGAGACCTGACTTAGGAAGAGGTACAGTGTTTCAAAACAAGGTACAAAATTCCATCAGGCCTAGCAGATTTGAAAACGTCCAGATTAGGAAGTACATTGAATGCTTTTTTTGTTTGAAAATGCATTGAACGTTGACTGCTGTAGTATAGACAAGATGAAAAAAAGCCCGCAGAAAGATTGGAAAACAGGATTTTTCAGCAAAGATAGACAAGATAAAAGAGTATAGACATGATGAAAGAAAGCCCGCAGAAAGATTGGAAATCAGGATTTTTCAGCAAAGATTGCTGCCAAAAAGTTAGCCTTACCCAGTGGTTGATTGTAAATCTTATCATTATTATCTTAAGGAGGTACATAAAAAGCAGTGAAATCGTGCTAGACAAAGTTGGCTAAAGACGAAAAGCATCTCCTACTCTTCGTAATAATAATAATACTAGCTTTATTTGATAGATCAAGCGATTGAGAAATATTTTCAGTGTATTACAGCAAAATTACTAATAGTCATGAGTTATCTCAAATTAGGCAAAATTTGCTTAAAACCTACTGGAACACTTAAACTAACTTTGAATAGATTTTACAACTAAAGATTACAAACTACGTTAAAGAAATGTATAGGAGAATACGCTACCTTAGGCACGATTCAAGCATTGCGGTGTCATTAGCATACAAAGCAAAGTTACAACGCGGAGATTTTTCGAGGTCAGACATGAACATTATACAGCGTGGGGCTCAAGATTGAGCCTTGAGGAACTCCGTCAAGTAAATTACATTTTTTAAATAATCTAAGTTTTTTTTACATTAAAAGTGCGCTCGTATAAGAAGGAATGGACCACGTGAGGATTAAACAAGTTTTAAAACTAAGCCATCATGCCATACCGTGCCAAAAGCTTTTTCAATATCACGCGCTATGAGACCGTTTGAGTGTTTTGATATGAAATTATCATTGATGTGATGAATAACTCAGAGTAGTTTGAGTAGTTTACTTAAGGGAAGAAGTAAGTTGATAGGACGGTAGCTGCTGGAGAGCCTAGGACTTTTACCTGACTTTAAAATTGGGATGACGATTGCGTTTTTCCAAGCAGAAGAAAAGTAGCCCAGCTTTAAGCAGCCCAGCTTTAAGCAGCCATTAAAAACAAGTGTAACTAAAATTATTGCCTTCCTAGGAAGGTTTTCAAAAAGGACGTTCGGCAAGCCGTCATCACCAAGTGCGAATTTCAATTTCAAGCTCTTGAGATGGGATCTTGTTTCTGCAGGAGAGCAAAAATCACCAGGTTGGGAATGGGCTCTGGCTTCTAATAGTTTAGCAATTTCAAGGTCAACTTTGAGACTGGTGTTGGGGTCACTGCGAAGCTTGTGAGAGCTTTGAAAGGAATCACCAAGTGTATCAGCTTTTTCTCTTTCAGTATAAGTGACATCGCCATTAGGAAGGAGCATATGAGAAAGCCTACGTTTTTGTTCTTCAGTAGCTTGAACAATTTCCAGAAACAATTTGACCCTGGTACCTGTGCGCATGGTAAGTCATTCCACCCTTTATTACGCAGTTCAAGAAACTTTGTACGTATTTGGGTGTTCAGAGTGTTTAACCCTCCGAGAGCACAGGGGGTCAAATTGACCCCAGAGACCTTTTTGACTGATCTCACGCTTAGGCCTGCGGGAAAAGAGGAGTACTATAGGCTCCTAAATATATTTCTGTGTCTTGACTATAAGTTTACACCATTCGCTTCCAGTCCCACGTCGTCAGATGTCGTCGAGAAGCCTTTGAAGCAGATTAAGGGGCCAAATAGACCTTATATGTACTCGACGTCAATTTTGAGGTGAAAATTCATTTTTTTACTTAATAAATCGATAGATTAATTTAAAAAAGCAAAAAAAATAAGTTTGCCAGTGGTTTTATTTTTTGTTTTTAGTAATATGACGTATAATCTGCGTTCTAGTGGACGCAATCATTTGTTAGCTGAAGACAATGATAACAATTTTGGCGACAGTGATTCCTCCGAAGACCACCATGCCTCGGAGCAATCAGAATCTGATTATTCAGAAGATTACACCTGTTTTTGCAACCCTTTATATAGGGCCAATTTTTTTTATTATTTTACTATGTCTTGAGAGTATCCATATACATTTTTAGCTCAATATATCGAAAACTGACAAAGTTATGATTTTTATTTAAATGGGCAAATTTTAAAATCCTCACAATGGCCACGGTAAATAAGCAAAATTAATACTTTTTTTTCAAGGATCACTATAGAGCTAATTTTTTTTTGATTTTGTAATACCTTGAGTGTATCCCCCTAAATAATTAGCCAAAAATATTGAAAATTGAAAAAGTTACGATTTTTTTGTAAAAAAAGCTGTTTTTCGATAAAACTGTTTTTTCGCGAATTTTTTTAGGTATGTTTAGGACATTTAGGGCACTTCTTATGCAAAAGAACTACTAAACGAGGTCTCAATCTATACCTACAAATTTTTTCAAATGAAAATCCTCAGTGGCGGCGATTCTATAGACGTTCAAAAGGTGTTGGGGTCAATTTGACCCCAATTGTTCTCGATGATCGAAAAAATAGGTGTGTTCTCGGAGGGTTAAGTGGGCTTCTAACTGAGGACAACGAGTTCTTTGCTACTGCCTACGAGTATCATTGCGGTGTTTGATTAAAGTAGCAATGGCGTTGCCTATATGAAGTTTGGAAATAACTCTTTTAACTTTCGGGCTAGTGTGGCCTTGTTAGAGAAAGTAGAAATTATACTGTCAATTTGGAAGACGTACGTTAACAATGTTCGAGAATTCATAATCGTTATGGTTAATATCATCCTCTGAGATTCTACGATAATTATCTAAAGATGTATTATTGTAATTGAAATAGGAAAAAGTCGAAAGCTTTAAATGTTTGTAGATGCCAAATCCAACCGGCAGGTGACAGAGTTTGATCCCAGCTCGGAGCATTTGATATTGTGTAAACCACTTAAAATGAATTTGAGTGGTTTGTAGTCCGTACGAGCGTACGTATAAAATTGCACTTTGGTTTTGACCATTTGCTCTCGAATTTCGTTGAAGCACTCTAGCTATGATCGACTGACGGTCGAGGTTGGGAGAAATCAGGGGAGGAAATTCAACCTTCCTGGCAGGCTAAGGATTATTGTCATTACGAGCGACTTCACTGTCATTGTCATCAATGTTCGAAAGCAAATGAAATGGGTAAGGATTTTCCATGGCAGCAATGAGTGAGTCGGTAAGGGCCTTAGGAAGCCTTAGGTGGTCTCCTAACAGAAGGTCAGTGGGAGACTCCTCTCGTTTGTGTTTCGAGCCACTAGTGCTGGAACTTATTTTTGCTGCACTTTAGCTATACAAATAAAATCACAACGAAAAATTGGATCCGAATTAAAAGGAGTCGAATTTGACCACGAGGTCAGAAACAGGTTATGGAAAGATTTGATGCACGGTTGTAAAGAACGACACGTCTACTCCAAACTCTCACACGAAACTGCTCCTACTCTTTAGATTGTCCATCAAATATTTTGATCAAGCTGGAAACAAGGTCGTCGGCTGAACCCAAGGCTTTGTGATTTTCGCCATAAATATTCATTGGTTCGCAATGACTGCAAAGGTTGGATTCGAAAGTTCGTTACTTGAGAAGAAAAAATGGAACTTTACTAGTAATGTTTCAAAGTAAAAACTAAATTTATCAAAATTAAACGCAAGATTGCTGGTGCTGGAAACATGAATTCACAAAGTCTCATAGCGAATAACATTAAAAACCCAATCTCCCTTTTTCAACTATGCTCTTTTGTTGCAAATATCAGGAATCTAGTCGCTGTTCAAATCGCAACAATCAGCTTAAGCCACTACATTTAGTAACATAAATACTATCACTGAAAAAGACAGTCCCTGTGACATCTCCTTATTGCAAAGTTATTCGACTTCCTTTTTTCATTATAACAAAACTATTGACTACTTTGCAGTTGCTTACTTCACAATTTAAGCTAATGCATTGAAGCAAATTTCTATTATTTTTTTTTAAAAACTTTGAAAGCCATTTGACTCATAAAAATATATTTGGTCCAACAAAAGCAATTAGATGCTACATTGTTTACCCATCCCAGCAAGTGTTTCATATATCATTCCTCAAGCAGCACACCATCTTCTCCTTAATTGTCTGCTTATTCTCGCTAAAACTGAATTTTCGTTTTCAGTACCCACCAATTTATTTCAATTCTTCCCAAAATTCCTACGAAAAACAAACATATCTTCTTTGTGCATGCACAAATCTTCTCACCTTACAGGTGACACAATCAGCCAGTCGTCATCAACCTTCACATTCAATTCACCTAATCCGATCAATCAGCCCACCGTTGCCCGTTGCGTCTTTGTATGCATATTTCTGATTCTGATTTAATTAGGCACCATTGTTTATTCTTACGATTCACGTACAATTGGAAATTTTATATTGTCGATTGTCGTTGGCTCTGCATTTATTTTTTGGAAGTGCTACACTTGATATTTCTTAATTTGGCTATACAGGAAATTTTACAAATAAAACGAAAATTTCCGTGCTTTAGATGATTGAAGTTGTGTGTTAAATTTGAAGTTTATTGTCATAGTACAAATTGGACTAGATTTGCGAACCTTGACCCAGTACCGCCAAAATCAATCGAAAATTTCGGAATGCAGTTGAAAGAGAGTCTGAAAGCTGTGTTTATTAGAATGTATTGTGGGCAAGTAAATATGAAAACGAAAATGGCTAATGAGAATTTGTTGTGCATATGTGCAATTATCTTAGGTGAGACAGGGCAAAGCATGAATACAAGATACAAGAAACCATCCTTAAAAAAATCGAAAGAAGTGTCAAAAAATTGATCCATCAATCTGATGATAGAAAATTATTTTTTTTAAAAGAGTATTGAAGTAAACTATTTTTGGAACATTCTTCTCAGTATTTATATTCACAAGCGTTGTTAAAAAAATTATTAAAATGTCTTTCAATAAACAGGCCCCAGTTTTTACTGCCAATTTATTCAAAACCTGCATTCCGCCTGACTCCCAACGAGTCCTTTTCATGCAATTTTTTTCACCATCCCATTCAAAAATCATATTGCACAACAAGTATCAACAGCTGATGCGAAAAATTTCCGTTGTCGAAAAAGCGACACCCTGCAAAAATACTGCACAAAACCGAACAGCTGAACAACCACTACCATCCCGAAACGGACGCCTTGTTAAACGAACTATTGCGTAAAAAAAATCTTTCGATCCATTGAAAGTGGGCAACGACAATCTAGCAGGTATGCACCAGTGCAAGAAGCAGTATTAATTTTGAAAAGCGCATACAGAGAGTACCTTATGCGTCCTCGATTAAAATCCTTAACCGTTGCTTCGCCACCAGGCATCAGTTCTGCTGCGGGACAAAAGGTCACGGGGCAGATGTTCTCCCGAGCGGGAATCGTAGTCATCACCCCGCTTCAAAAGCATGCACAATTCAAGGGATATTTACATTCGATCCGTTGTATACACCGGTATAGATACGAAAATACCGTAACTAGTAGCACGCGCTGCCAGGACACAATGCAATCCGGAAAAATGCTGTGATTTAGTTTTCGTGATTATATTCAAAAATAGTTGCACCGGTTGGTTTCGAGACAGAATTGGGATATGGTTGGGATGATTGAGGGGCGAAACAGTGAATGCTGATAATGTTTTTACTACGTCATGGTAGAATATTTTTTCGAATCGACCTTACCATTGCTTCCTTCTAAGCATCATGCATGCGAAACCATATTTTTCCCAGAATTTGCTTTTTCAATAAATAATTTTATTCCAGTCGCAGAGATATACCAATAATTCTAAAGTGTACAACTTCACAAACGTGTCAATTATTTCTTGCCTTCACTGTACTATCATTTATCATTGAAATCATTTTTATTTGCATTGTATCCTGGAAATCAAAACGTCACAAAGCAGCCTGGTCTCTATGATATCAATGTTCAAAATATTTCTTCGATCATCGCCTTTGGTCCTTTTCAAATCTAGGTAGTTTCAATAGTTCGAACACCTAGAAAAAATCATCCTCTCAACAATAGTGGAAAAAAAAAATTCGATTACTTGACAGGTTTTCCATACAGACCGGGTGTACAGGTACGGTAACTTACCGCTTTTCGTTATTGTCCTGGCTATTGTGTCTCGAACGAATGGGCATTTGTTCGTCTCCGGCTCTTTTGTCTGGCACGATTCAAATCGAGAATTTTATCCAGGCTGCCAGGCACAAGGAGCAGGACAATAACGTTCAGGATTTAAAAAAAAAAACACCGGGCACTAGAGATTCGAAGCCAAGACACCACTTGGTCATAAGTGCTGAAATGGTTTGGTGGTTTAGTATAGCTGCTGCAAGGTTTATAGGGCAGACCTTATGTTTGGAATGTTCCACCAAGGAGCAGTATATAGAAAGCATAAATTTAGTTTAAACTAAGTGATGAGTTTTAATTTAAGTTCCAAACGAAAAAATATCAGCTTTTTGCGAAGGTTTTCCGATACCAACGTTTTTGAAAAGAAATAAAGAAAACGCTGTTATTTGATGTCCGAAAGACTTGGGCAAGTAACTTTCTGCGCTGGTTTGTTCGGTGGCTTATTCCCATCAAACTTTAAAGATTTTGTCTAGGCGATTTTTTTTTCGAAAGTATCTTTGCTGTAGCTGAATGCATTGAGTATGTGTCATTAGCAAAAGTTATTTGGCCTAGCAACACTTCTATCCTTTACCTAAAGTTTTGAAATATTAGTTTTCTCTCTCCTAGCCTCATATAGATTAATACTTATCTTACCCAACAATGCCCATCTACTGCACTAGTGTACACTTCATTTATATAAAAAATAAATTTAATAAAACCCTAAAATTAATTTCAATAATATCATACAACAGAATAGTAGCATCTATTGAACATTTCATCAAACCATCTCAATTGAAAAAACAACACAAAACACCCAACAAAAGTCCACTAAAAACCCCCATACACCGCATTAAATCAAATGCTTGCCAGTGTACTAATATTCCATATTGCATCGAAATCCACTCATAATAGTTTCATTCAACACAATTCCACTCCAAACCTATGTACATGTCTTATATTCGACTCAAGTCTCAAGTCATAAGATTACCAGCAGCTACCATCTACCATGTACACCATCGTCCAATCCGTCTTTGTTTACGTTCTTCTGCAACCATTGGAACTTAGTTCGTTTATACATCTCATCGTCAACGGCCGAACCATTCGCTCTTCAACCGAATCTTAACCGATACATAATCTCACACTCACAGACCCCTCGTTGTCTTCATGGTCTACGGCACTGCGCTGCACATCACAACACAGCCGCAAACCGTGAAAGGTGCGTTTCGGATAAGGCACAACGTGCAGTGCACAGTGCAGTAGAGCACAAAAATAGTATTGGACTCATAACGGACCCTTGTGGTACTCGGCCAGAAATCATAAAGAGCCTTACAAGAGGTTTAACTCTGCACAGAGAGGTGCACACCTGTCTCTCCCTCTATAGTGCGCCTGCTGCCTGTATGGTACCGCCTATAGGTTTATAGTAGTACGAGTGCCGGTTGGCTGGAGAAGGGGACAGTGGGAAAACGATTATCATTGGACAAACGGCACGTGCTGCTCTACAAGTGCTGCTGGAGGGGAAGGCTATATAAGTGAGCCTACCTCACTGTGGGGTACCAGTTCTTGTGCTGTAGTCTTTTCGTGCGTTGCAACATTTTCGAAGAGCCAACGAGAATTTTTGTATCGTGCAGTTCCAATTTGAATCAAGACGAGTGAGGAGGTATCGATTCTCATTTGAAAATTAGTGAAAGACATTTGTTTGTTGATACAGTTTATAATTTAGTCGGACTATCAGTAATAGTGAATATAAATAACAATGCCGTCGTCATTAGGTGTGATTAAGAATTATAGCAAATGTCCATTGAAAAAACGGCCTGTGCATTTTACATTCGAAGAAAGTGCTATTAAAGACGAACCTGAAAATTTAAGTTTGAAAAAAGATGTGAAAATTGAAAGTGACGATGAAGAAATTGAAGTAGCTAGATCTCCTAGCCCAGTTAGTGAAGTTAAATCTCCCGTGATCGTACCAACCCCGACATACCCCAAACTGAACCTGCAGCCTTGGAGCTTCCACATTCCATACACCACGGATTTTTACCGAAATATCCATCAGCACCATGCTACACCACTTCATCACCAAGTGTCACCTTTGCGGGGTGATCTCCATTCACCAAACACTCCATCGTCCGAAGGATCACTTTCGCCACCACCACAGTACCTAAATGGGCGATCAAGTTCAATTTCGCCTCCGATTCGGCCTGACATCTATCATCCAATTGGAATTAAGAGCAGCAGCAGCAAACCGCATCATGTTTTCAAGCCAGAAGCACTTAGCCAGAGTCACCAGCATCCTTATCGTTACATGCCCTACACAATTCCTGCTGCTTACCAGCCCTACCCAATAGGTATTATCAACCATCAACATCCTACTCAGCAGCCTCCAGTCTCGCCAGCCTACAGTGATGCTTCTTCATATTATTCGCACCGATCCATTACTCCGGAGGCACCTGTGAGTCTTGCACCTGAGGACTTGTCGCTCAAGCAGCAATCGAAGCTATCTGCGCCAAGTAGCCACCACCAAGATAATCAGGATCTCAAGCCGACTTCAATCGAACCAAGAGAAAAAAGCTCATCGACCAGCCCACCTCGCTATCAGTGCCCAGATTGCCAAAAATCCTATTCAACATTTTCGGGATTAACCAAACACCAGCAGTTCCACTGTCCAGCTGCTGAAGGAAACCAAGCCAAGAAATCCTTCAGCTGCAAGGATTGCGACAAAACCTACGTTTCACTCGGTGCCTTGAAAATGCATATTCGCACCCACACGCTACCCTGCAAGTGTACAATTTGCGGAAAAGCATTTTCCCGGCCATGGTTACTCCAAGGACATATCAGGACGCATACAGGCGAAAAGCCTTTCAGCTGTCAACATTGCCATCGAGCATTTGCCGATCGATCTAATCTTCGTGCACATCTGCAGACACATTCCGACATTAAAAAGTATTCGTGTCCGAGCTGCAGTAAGACTTTCTCCCGGATGTCCTTGCTGACAAAACATTCGGAAGGAGGCTGTCCAGGAACACAGATAGGTACTAGTGGTAGCTACATGACTCCATATCCTGAGATGCCTGAATATTGAACGTGCTGATTTCGATGAGTTTGTGAATATTGCGGTGACATTGGTGGTTCAAGTGGTAGATCCTTGCAACAGAAAACAAATCATTTTGTGGTAACCTAATGAACCATCAACTCCAGTGCGTAGATTTCTGTATAGTTTTTTTTTTTGTAATTTTGAAAAACCAAAAAATCAGTTCCTAGAACCATTATCGAAATTCGATTTAACTTTCCGCATCAAATTAGGCAGTTTCCTTCATATCATTACTTTTGTCAATAAAAAGATAATTTCCACTCAATTCGAATTCATTTGAAAGGTTTCAATCTAGTCATGAAAACGTACTTTTAAATGTTAATCTTTTGTAAGAAATTTAATTTGATTTTTCAATAATGTCGAGATAAGTGCCTAAATCTGAATCAAAACAAAAAAAGATTGAAAGCAAAGCAGCTAAATGATGAAAATGTACAAAGACTATCAAATGTAAATAAATAGATAGATACTTGTATTCAAAGATGAAATTTTTAGATATAAGTCAAAAGTACTTAATATATGTCGAAAAACATGAAAAATGTTTATTTATAGTTTAGCTTGATAAGGAACTATTTAAATTTGAAAAAGATGAATAAAATCAATGATAATTAATATGAAACATAGTTTTTTAATATTCAATATTATGGAAGATTGCTGACGATACTAAGGGGTGAGCTGTGGATCTTAAGAAAAATTTGAAGCTTCCAACGATGGAAGGTTCTGTTTATATCTCTTATCACGTCTTTTTTTTAAGGTCAGTCGATTCGGTGCCTTACTCTAGTCATCATTTCCGCCCACAGTGGACTTTATGCTCCGTTTTTTTTTCACTTTGTGCTCTTGACGCTGTTTGATTTCCTGACTCGACTCAAGTGAGGCTGTTTTTCGACCTTCTTTCAATCCAGGCTGAACAATTCGCTTTAGATACGCTTTTCTTCTACGCTGCGTCATCACTGCCTGATAGCTGCAATTACGTGCGCTGAACTACGCTACGACATCGTAGTCATCGTGGCGCGGCACAATCTTCGCGCCGTGCAAAAGACGAAAGTGATGAATGAAAACTCCGAATGATGACTACTAATTTTCTAGTTAAGTAGCCTCTGGGCTCCTCGGAGCAATTAATTAAAAGCCTTCTTGACTTATGCGGGCTTTTTGCATTGTTGCTCTCACCAATGTGGAGTTGGTGTTTTTTTTTTTGCGTCGTCTTCAGATCGGACCAGAGCATGAACGCACGTACGTGTTTGAGCCCTGTTACGCTATATTATCGGAAGAACGCTTACGCTGCTGGTGCATGGCCGATATTTTGATGGAGGCTGAGACAGCCAGTCGAACTATCGAATATTATTTTAATACGTTTTGTGTGGGAACTGTGTGAAAACGTGACGTGATTTATTGATGATACCTGGCTCACCGGTGGGTTCAGGTTGATGGCCTTTAATTGATTTAATAAGATTTAGGTTTGCGGTTCTATCATCGTGCCATCAGCTTTTTGGTGGAGTAGCTGGCTTTTTTTCCATCGTCATCGCTGGTATTTATTTCAGCTTTTAGCTACGATTATTCTGCTTTTGGATACATACACATTTATTTCGGTAGTAGACTGTCTGATCTTTGGAATTCTTTCTTTTAATAGTCTTGACGAGGAAATTAACAAGTATAGGTCGAAGATGACCTATTGTTCATACGAAAAGAAAGTAGTTTTTGAGGATTTTCGCTTGTTTCGGTGGTTTCGGGCCACGTTTTTTATTTCGCCCGTCGTCTTGTCGTTGTGTTAATTTCCTTCGCATGGCAACGATGATGCTGTCGCTGCTGGATATGAATGGGTAATTGGGTAATTTGAAAAGGTGTACTTACTTAAATTTGCTTGTAGACAGGTATGTATTGATTGAATGCCGGTGGCGGCTGTCGTTTGTCTTGCTTGGGCCGAGAAATCGTAAAAGGAAAATTAGAAAAATAAAAACAGTAATTGCTTTAGCACTACTGAAAATGATTCGAAATCGTGGTATACGGACATTGATGATTTTGGGAGAAATTGCGTTAACAGGTTGATTGTGATGTTCTCAATTTGGTCTTTAATTAAACGGTGTTAAATATTTTGATATTATACTTTGTGATATTTCGACAAGTTTTGAATTTTGTTCTGAAGTATGTTTTGATTGGTTTGTTTTAAGGAAAAAATGGTCAGATGGGATGGGAAAAATGCTTTATTGAAAAAATTTGTTTCTTAAAATATATTTTCAAAAGCTGGGAGTCTTTTTTTGATGAATATCCAGAGACAGAAAGAATAATCTTTGGAAATACCTTCTGCTTCCAAAAAATAATTACTTAATTATGTATTCAAAATAAAACGAACTTTGTGTTGCTTGTAAAATCATATATTGAACTCTGACATAAGAAAAAATAGAATATTATTTATTTCTTTAAACAGTGTACATACTACTTCTTTTACAGTGTACATACTAAGGATGAATTATTTTATCAATGCATTTTAATACTCGGATAGACCAAATGACTTTCTAACAGAGAAAAAAATGTCAACATATTTCACGATCTTAATCGCATTATCTAGCTTAAAAAAATGCAATTTATTACCATATTTAACTAATTGTTATTTCAATTCAATATATTTTTCGAAGCACATTTTTGAAGGATAAAAGTTTCACACATGTGCCCGAAAAAATCGTTTACGTACTTTTCAAATATTCCTGGCATTATATTTTGACCTGGATGACAATGATTATGCGTCAATTGTTTTGAATACAAAAGCCAAAATCAAGGAATACGTTTTTATCACCAAAAAAATAAATAACTGTGAGTAAGACTTTTCTGCGCCCAGCGTGGGAAAATTTTAGTCGTCGAATTTGTTCTCATTGCTTGCTGGCTTAAATTGTAGAATAGCTAAAAATATTGTGATATGATTTGGATTGATGTTCAATCATCCGCATTTATTGGCCTTGAAGTTTAATTGTGTCATTTGAGGGAACGAAGACCGAATTGGAGGACACGCTCAGTAAGATCTCTAAAATAATCATCGAATCCTACCCTGGCAACTGTTCTGAAAAACCAGGACTCCGAAAACGAGGTCACTATAATAAAACAGAGTTTTAAAAAAAGTCAAAAGAGATTTGAGCTCACAAACTAAATTCAGCAGGCCAAAATACATCAAAAAGAATACGAAGAAATGAAAGCACAACAATGTGACCAAAAAATCCGGAAGAGAAGTTTGAAATTTTTTTTACGAGAGCGCACAAAAACATGCTAGAGGCTTTCAGGGTAGAATAACAGGTGTGCAATGTTTTCCTAGAGCATAAATTTCAAACTCCAGGTGATGAAATAACAGCGCCTATGGGAATCTACTGAAAGTGTTGCTCTGAATACATGTTCGGATGAGCTAAACTTGTCATCATGTTGAGGACGAGGAGTGGGATGAAAGTTACCTCACTCACCACTGTTTAAAGAAACCAGCATATATACAAATGTTAATTGAAAAACAAACTCCCTCAAACCCTATAATTCACCTGAATCCTCCGAGGTCATCTATAAAGAGGCACATGAAAATCCTTTTTGTTTATCGCTAAGGGTGGCAGCAAACTGGACCAATTAGCCTTTTATTCTTCACATTGAAGACCATAGAGAAGCAGATCAGCCTATACATAAGGAGTGATGTGTCTCGTAAAGTTGCCACTATGTGAGTTTCGATTCGCTTTCCAGAAGAGCACAACAATTAGAACAATTAATCAAAAAAATTCTGTGATGATAAGAAAATAATGGACATAAAGAGGGCCTATGATTATAAGATATATGATTCGCTGTACCATGTATTGAAGTAAAGAAAAGCAATATGAATGCATGATAAAACTATGGTTGCACACTTGGAAAGCATGTCCACAAATATGTGTATCATCTCCTTACTTCAGTCTTTCTCTATCTCTATCAGGCAACTCTCAATAGAAAGGATCTAATCATTGTCGACCATGCAGATGGTATTACGATAGCAATGAAGGAGTCTCACTCGGGATACCTTAAAATCTAGAAAGCTAGCAGACATATATTAAACAACACAGTGGTACGACGAAAGGGGTTTTGATCCT
The DNA here is from genome assembly GCA_947369275.1 of Nemotelus nigrinus. Lineage (NCBI taxonomy): Eukaryota > Metazoa > Arthropoda > Insecta > Diptera > Stratiomyidae > Nemotelus > Nemotelus nigrinus. The sequence continues at coordinate 29,261,869 of OX376375.1, read as the reverse complement.
TAATGCTCCGAGAATCAAAATACTGACATTTGCCAGGAAAAGAAAAATCTAAATAGGTGTCCTAAATATTAAAGTTACGTAAGTGAATCTGCAGGAATAGGTAAAATATCTAAAAACCCAGCTTGGTAGGAAACTCATCTCAGACAATCATCCAAACAAAACGACAATGGAGCATACTACGGCAATCCGGGAGACACAGCAAATGGTTATTTATTTATTTATTTATTCACAGGAGCGATCCCAATTATAAAAGCAGAATGAGAAAAACAAGAGATCATCCATTAAATTACTCATAAAATTACATTAAGATAGTTCAAAATAAAAAAAAAGGTTAATTCCGATACCATATGATACAAAACAAAGTCTAATATAATTGAGATAACAAAAAATTAAACAGTGACTGAAAAAGTAGCGAAAGATAATAATACAAAGAAGCTGAATACAAAATTATTAAAAAAAAAATCAAAAATTATAAGAAGTTTCAAGAATTAAGGCTTTGATATGACGTCTAAAACTAGAGAAGGTTTGTGGAAAGGGATCAAGCTGTAGTTCATAGTGTACCCTGAGGATACACAATAATGGCGAATGAAAAAGAACGTCGGTTCCCGCAAACTGGATTAAGAGCACTGAAGAAGATCTATCTGAGCGATTAGCCACGCGAAACAAAAGCTTCAAGCCAAGGTTAGATAGCATAAAACATTGGAGGAGCCTGAAAAGCAATCACTCATCAAGAAACACGTAGCAAGACTTTAAAGAAGGAATTTGGTATAAGGACAAACGATCACCATACCCACAATAAGGTATGTCAAACTTAAATAATAATGAGTCTATAAATCTACATTGCACGTGCTCTACGGCATCATTTAAATAGACAAGATGGGAAGACCAGACTTGACAACAGTATTCGAGAATGCTACGCATAAGTGACAAGAACAGATGGATGGAACTAGAGGAAGACCTGAGAACGAAGCCGCTCACCTGCGAGGCCTTGGCAGTTATATACGCGATGTGTTTATCAAATTCAAGCTTTAAGTCGAAGAGCACACCAAGGTTCTTAAAATTGTCGACAGCCGCAAGTGACGATCCAGATAAGGAATAGGAAAACATTAGACGATACATTTTACAAGCATAAGATATCAGGTGACATTTAAATATGTTCAGATTAAGAAAGTTTCTGGAGTACCACTCACTCAAAGCACAAAGACCATGCTGCAACTGGTAGCAATCATCAAGCGTATCAATCACTCTGAACATCTTAAGGTCATCAGCAAAAAGAAGACAGGGAGAACGGATAACGGAATGGAGATGTTTGATAAATACCAGGAATAACAGAGGACCCAGTATTGAGCCTTGAGGAACCCTAGAAAGAGGGCAGTATGGAGAAGAAGAACGTGAATTTACAGATACAACACAGCTACGACCGGAAACTTAGGATGAGAATCAGGACAAGAGAAGATCAGATACCTCATAACCCTGGAATTTTAAAAGAAGGAGCTTATGATAAAGAGAGTCGAAACGTTAGCAGAATCAGTGTATATCACAGCCACTTGCTTATGCTGATCTAAGGCGGAAATGACCGAGTTAGTGAAGTTTAAGAGATTAGAGGTTATCTACCTTTTGCAACCCATGCTTTTCAGGAGTTTGGAAAGGATGAAATATAGAAAGTAGTATATAGTAAACATTTTCGAGTACTTTACTAAAACGAAAAAGGAGTGAAATAGGATGATGTTTCGATATACAACTTGGGTCCCCGATTTTATGTATCAGGAAATTATGAGCAAAATAAGATTGTAGATAATAGACAAAGGAACAGATAGGGACTACAAAAGAGATTTGGCAAACAGGTTCAGAGTGCCGTCAGGACCAGAACTGACATTAGCATCAAAACATTGACGTAAAGACTCAATTTCAAGAGGGTTGGTTTGGATACAGGAGATGGGAGGAGTTCATAAGACGTGATCGAATTATTTTGGGAAAACAAAGAAGAAAAGGGATCACAAATCTCCTGAGGATTAGCAGCAATGACACTGTTAAGGACCATAGAATCAGGGAAACGATGAGAATTTTCCATCGAGTGGATATAAGACCAAAAGCGATTGTGTTGGTTAGAACGAATAGACGATTCGATTTTGTTGAAATAATCACGTATAGCCTGTTTGATGGCAGTTTTGGTGGCTGATCGAAGCTTTGAAAATTCGAAGTAGTCAATCTGAAGACCTGAAGCACTTAACTTAGGACACCTTGGTTGGACACTGTCGGGAACTATCATCGTATAAGCCTTAAGCAATCAAATGAGGACAAACAATTTTCGGAAAAATGTTATGTATATATGAAATGCACTTTTTCCTTCCAAAGTAGGCAGCTATTAACCAAACATAATGTCATATATGTCATACTGAAGGCCATAGATATGATAATGATAATTAACTCGAAAAGAGCTAAAATTCAGATTCTATCAGATAGCCGAGGAGTTCGCAAGGCTACGAATTGCGATCACATAAATGCAGCTATGTTGTTAAAGACAGGAAAGGAGAAGAATAGCCTCAAGGGTCCCCAGCGAACAGGATTCCAAGCTGACTTTGAAAACGAAGAAAGGTCTAAATGCTCTTTATTCGCACCACTTCGTATCGGGACATTGCAAAGGCGAGCACGGACAAGAAAACCAAAACATACCCTAAAACAAGATTAAAAGCTACTAAGTTAAACTGCAGGTTTTGAAACACTCAACACAGAACCAAATCTTTTTTCAAAAAAAAAAGCAGGGGCTCTAAGGAAAACGTGTCAAAAAATACATCGAAAAGATAGGTAATGAGTGAGAAGTTTGCTGCACATACTATGGAAAAACGACAGAGAATTTAGAAAACTTCATACACTACCCAACTTAAGCGAGCCCAAGATGTAAGCCCTTAGCTTCTGCCCTTTCCTTTACTTGCGACATGAACCAAAGCACCGAGCACGGGCGTAGCCAGGCTCTTAAAAAACATGAATAAAATTTTCACAGAGAAGGCACAATAGACCCAAAAAGTTACAATCCTAGGGACTATCTGGAGCTAGTGTATGGATACGCATTGAAATAATTCTTCGAAATGCTCGAGACAGAGTCATAATGATGTAAAAATAAAGAAGCTACAGAAGCCACAATAAAAAGTATTTGAACCTTAGTTTACTTTTGGAAAACAAAAACCTTAGGAACCACTGCAATTTTGGGACTTACCTTACCTGCACTAGAAGGCAGTTTTCATTGAGGAATTTATGGACTCTTCATACTTTTCACAAGATGTGATAAAAAAGATCCTCGCAACTTAAGATCAGTATTAGGGGTACCTTAAATATTTAAGATAAATTACTTTACTAAATCTAAAACTGATTAGGTCATTAAGTTAAAAATTTGCATGAATATGGCGGGAATACGTTTGGTCCCTGCAAATGAAACTTCACATCGAATAAAAAATATTTAATGTGGGCCCATCATTTTTTTCTTCTTAAAAATCAGCCATCAACGGAAACACATTCTTAAAGAAAAACTTCCATATCCCGGAAGAAATTTCAAGATGTACCAAAATTTATGTGTTTGTATAGTGAAAAAAAGCATCCGGCTCCACATAATTATCTCTATGCGCATATGTGTATCTGAATCACCCAAAAGAAAACTTACTCACGACCTAATAAAAAACCGACAACGTATTCAAATATCAAACGAATTATTACCTGACATCTCCCGAATTTCACGGATGAACCTTATAGGTCGTAGCCCTATACCTCCTCATACAATCGCTAAGTGTATACATTCCGGATATATGCTGTGGGAGGCTTTGTTCGATGCGAATAAAAGAAAGGAAACAGAGTCGACGCAACGTAAAGATGCTTCGCTATTCAAATCGATCTTCATGCTCGACCCGGTAAGGTGATTCGACTGCTTCTTCACAAAGAACTGGAAGAAGAAATGAATGTACACGACGACCTAAACTAAAACTCTCATCCAGTCCAACTGAGTACGATCGCGATAGATGCTTATATCAGAAAGCGAACGAAATCCCCAAATTATATTCCATCGCCAACAACCTGTAGATTCAATTTGAATCAAATCGGTCCGGCGATATCTGAGATCTCAGATCTGGGAGGCAACAAAAAGCCAGACAATATATGCACCTGCACGATCGCACCGGATGATGATCAAGAACGGGCCGGAAAAAACGAAGAACGCGAGCAAGGATAATAAAAAGATTATTAGGATGCTGATATGTTTCGTCGCGTACAATCTTGCAACACAGATCAGATCGAGGATGCGCGGAAAATGCTGTCGCGACGGCAGCAGAAAAAAAACGAAACGATCGCTAAGAATGTAACGAAGTGACGAAAACAGGATTGGGATCTTCTTGTTCGTTTATTTGTGCAATACGACGAAAGTGACTCGATGGCTACTTGCCTGATCGAATGAAGAGATAATGTAGTTATTGAAAATTATCGAAATACAGTATTTTGAAACTGAATTAATGAACGCTCAATTTAGCGTTTACGGTACTGAAAATTATATCATTAAGTCATTTTGTTGCTGATTGTATCTTTCTTTAGGAAATTACAAACAAAAGCGATGTCGTGAAAATGTCATGCGCCAAGCAATTATCTTATGAACATAAAACTTACCCACTATGCTATACTGAGTTTATTAAATAATTCAATTTTCATTTGTTGCCATTACGCAACTTGACTTCTGAGTTCCGTATCCAGTGGGAGTAGAGATAAAGGTCTAGCGGTAACTAGCTGCCTATCAATCATTCATACTGAAACTTGTTTGTATTCTGACTTTACTCGATTTACCTAAAACAATGGCTGGCGCAAAGATCATTCCATATTCAATGAAAGATTGAATTAGTTTCAGGGGTTGACAGATTTTGATGTATTGCATTAAAAGTGTTGGATTTTAGTTCAGATTTTCGATACCAAAAAAAATTGTAATGTTACTGGTGCGTTCAGATGCGTTCAATCCTTTTCTGTACATTATAACGATCCAGCTACGATGCAAAAAATATCTTGAAATTCTGAATTAGATTTAGATACGATTTGAGCATGATTTTTCGAATCAAAGTCTGAGATGATGAGAAATCATAATTCATCAACCAATACCTTTGTAACATCTACACAACCCTTTACGATGAAAACCTGAAAGAAATTCAGCTTCCATCAATGGTCACATTTCATATTCAGCAGATCAAGTGCAATCGATGGAATTGCCTTCTATGCCAGCGGGCTCAATGACATTTATGGATCATAACAATATTACGTAGAAAGACTATGACGCTATACTCTAGGGTCTCAATTTATCGTTTCAGTTTCGGTGCAATTACTTAATAATTTCTCGACTAAATGGAAATTTATTCGTTTCAAACAATAACTAAATGCCCTTTTTGATTCGTTCGGTACGGAATCGCTTTGAATGTTTATCGGGTGCACGATGAATGAGCGCTACTGTGATTGATGCGTGATGATGATAAAGACAGCAATCAGAGAATGCTACGAAGACTAAGTGGTTTTTTCGAATTGGTCTGAGTGTGTAGTTGGGTGGATCTGAAGAAGGGCTCAGTTCCACTCAAATCATATACTTTTCAATAAGGCAGATTTACCTTAACAAGCATAACTTGACTTTTTGATTTAATATAGTTCTTGCAAAGTAATCACTAGGTCCTAGGAAGGGACAAGTTTGTGAATTCTAATTATAATATTTTGAGATGTCATCAGAAGGTGGCACTAGAGGGTGGTATTGCAATCTTTATCAAAAAAGGCATTAAGTTCGTGAGACTTAGTAATCTTCGTACTAAGATTATCGAATCATTCGCAGGTCTAATTGATGAATCAAATTCTACAATGATTGCTGTTTACTTCAGGTTGACAAAGCTTAAAGCTAGCAAGCTTAAATTATTTGAAGACGACTTACAATTGCTCTTTAGTCTGAATAGTAACTGGATTGTCTGCGGTGATCTAAATGCGCGATAAAAACGACTGAAACTGCCTCAAAGCCAACAAAGCTGGGAAAATTCTCTTTGATTTATTCCGGAAAATAAATGTTTTTGCTCACTCGTCAGGTAGTCCAAATTGCTTCCCTCCCAAAGGCAACTCATCAACGCTAGATATTATAATCACCAACGGTCAGCTCCCTTTATCCTCCCCCTTCGATATTAACGATCTGTCATCCATTCACCTGCCTGTTTGATTCGAAATAAACAGTCATATATCTCTGACCAAACACACTTTCTTTAGATATGGAGCAACGTCCTGGGATAAATACCGTGACCATCTAAATGCAGCGCTTTGCCTTCAAAACTTAAACTTTCGGTGCTTTGTCGACGCGAATTAAATTGACACTCTCCTCTCCAATCTATTTAGAGACATCTGAGCAGCCCGTGAGATTGTTACTCCTAGCACTTACACCAGACCCTGTTCACCTTCTCTTGATGCTGCTACTACTGCACTTATTAAGCGCCGTAACAACATCCGCTGGAAATGGCAAAGATTGCGAGATCCAACTTTGAAGTCTCACTTAAATGTCTCACACAAATGCGCATAGTTTTCTTCGGAATTCGCAATGCTCGCTGGAGCAAAATTCTTTCCGAACAAATGAAAGGCTCCCGAAAGCTCTGGAACATACATAAGCACCTCAAAAACAGATCGCGCGCGATCCCTTCTTTAAAAATCAGTGATAATATGTTTACGTTTTCTGAAAAAGACAAAGCCAATCTTCTTGCTTCCCAATTTTTCAAATCGCACACACTAACTCTGCATATCAATGATCTTGTAACTAGAAAAATAGTTGCCGATGCAATTCCTAAGCTTGCCTTATGCCCATCTGACTTTCAACGTCTGTGCTTTTGCTCCCCTGCTGAGCTGCGTTCTCTTCTCAAAGGCTTAAAAGTAAAATCATGTGATGAATTTGATGGATTACCTATTATCCTTTTTAAAAACCTGTCAAAAAAAGCAATTGTCTTACTTTCTTTCGCTTTTAACTGTTGTTTGAAGCTAGGATATTACCCCAATATGTGGAAACATGCTAGTATTATTCCTATTTTGAAATCGGGTAAAAAGTCTCAGTTACCTAGCAGCTACAGACCAATTAGTTTGTTACCAACATTGAGTAAACTTTTCGAAAGAGGGGCCAGCAGCATCTTCAAAATTTCGCAGCTATCCCAGACTTTCAGTTTGCGCTCAGGCCTGGCATTTCGACATATCATCAGTTGTTCAGAGTCGTTAAGCACATTTAAGGTAACTTTTCCATGAAAAAATCCACTGGACTAATTGCTTTGGACATAGAAAAAGCTTTTGACACTGGTACGATGGTCTTATTTACAAGCTAATCAAGTACTCATTCCCCGTCTATCTTTGCAAGATTATAAGCTCGTTCTTATCGTCCAGATCTTACTCTGTTAAGTTACAGTCTTTCTCAAACAAGTACGAAATTCGTGCTGGAGTCCCTCAGGGATCAGTTTTAAGTCCTACCCTCTTCAATTTATTCATGTCCGATCTGACCAAATTTTCCCACTGCAATATTGCTATGTACGCTGATGACACTGCCATATTTTCTAGCGGCAGCAATCCAGATTCCATAGTGAACAACCTGCAGCTTCAGCTTCAACATATAAGGAACTTCTGCAACAATTGGAAAACTCAAATCAATTCTGAAAAAACGCAGTCTATCTTTTTTTTCTAATAAAACGTCCGGCAAAGAATCTTCCAACCCACAGCTTAATATCTTAGGGTCCAATATGTCGTGGGCGAAAGACATAAAATACCTCGGTTTGCAGTTTGCAATTAACATTCAATAAAAACACGGAAATGATTAAATCTAAAATATCGATGAGCATTTTTTTCAAACTACCCACTGATAAACCGAAAATCGAAACTTTCAACTGCCAATAAACTACTTATTTACAAGCAAGTTTTCCTACCAATAATTCTTTACGGCTGCCCAACCTGGTATAAATGTGCTTACACTCACAAGCTTAAACTTCAAATCATCCAAAATAAGTGTCTTAAAATAATCCTCAACAAACTTTTTTACTATGCCACATATATGCTCCACAAAATAGCTAAACTTAGAGCAATTCGTCTAATGATTCAGACTTGTGCCTCTAAATTTTTAATAAGGTGTAACACTTCTTTTAACCTCCTGGTGTCCTCCTTAAGCTCCAATCATTTGATCAGTTAATCTTAAGGCTAGTTTTAAGCAGTAATCTGAAGTTTATTTAGGTTAGCCTAAGCACATCATTAGGCTTTAAGCAAATTTTTCCTATAACCCCCTAACACACTACTGTAAATTTGCATTCTTCATTTTTGTATAATCCATAACTTAGCTGTAAAGACTCTGTCTAAACACTAGAATAGATTTAGTTTTGGGGTGTCACAAACTTAGCTCGCTAACGCGTCAGTCCGAAGCAGCGATCTACTGCCCGTGGGCTCGAATCCCGCCATGCCCATGGCTGTATTTGTTCGTCTTGTGTTGTCTTAACAGTCAGCGACTGGGCATAATACCAGCGCTGTGCCACATTAAAGCTTTAGTAGCGACTAGGCATAGCACTAGCGCTTTAGAAAAACAAGAAATAAATATGGCACTTAAAAGAATAATGGAATAATTGATATCGGCTTCTCCCATATGTGTCTCCCTACCGCCATCGCTAAGCATTCGCTTCAAAGGGCGATCCCCTGAGCTTTGGCATTATCATAGCAAAAAAAAATATTGTAACCCCTATGAAACGCAAACACTTTAATAAAGCTTGCATTATTATTATTATTATTAAATTTCAAATCTATTATTACATTTGCGTCATCTACTCCAACTACCGATATCTATTGCATTTATATCCTATGTCTTGCAATCATTTATAGATCAGCAATCAACAAAATCTACACTTGCCATCAGAAGCTAGAACCCATCGAACCCAATACGGCAAAGACCTGATTTCTTAAACTGATTTATTCATATAGCTCATCACGAGCGCTGTGTTTCAGCCAAAAACCAGACATCCTTGAACCGTACAAGTTAGTTTTAAATTCATTAGAGCTGAAATGTCATCGAAACGAGAATCATTTGAAGGAAAAAGATCATCGAGATTTTAATTCAACCCAAGGATCTTAAACGGCCTGGAACCCAAACTTTGATTAATGCGACGCAAATATTAAATGAATAAATTTTTAACCCTTTGTGGGCATTACAATGCGTGAAGTTGTGGTGGCAGCAAATGTAATTTCTTCATGAAAACTGATAATTGCTTGATGGCTAACTCGTATATAATTAAGAGCTAACCGAAGGCTTAATTTTCTGTAACTAAATACTCCGAATTTAAAGAAAAAATGTGCTTCCTAATATAATTCGCTCAGTTTTCTGGTGTTAAACACAACATTGTCTAGTTTATTCGTCAAAGATTCGCACCCCAGGAGCAGTCAAAGTGCAACATAGTACTTTATTGCATTTTGAAAATCCATAAATTTTCAATACAATCTCGATTCGATCGCTTCAACTCGAATCATAATTTCAATTGGAAAAATCTAGTGCGCACTTAGCTCTATTGTCGTTCAATTATTCATTCATTCTCCGTACACTAATAGATCAACGCTGACTGAAGGTAGGAAACCTGCGGTGTAATGCTAATGTTCGCTGCGAAGGTGATTTCAACGCGACGATAAGCAAATTTCGGTGGGAGGCCGAAATCAACTCACCTGTTCCGTAAGTATCTTTTGATCGATCGGATATTGTACATATAAACCGCAGGCGAAGCAGGTACGAATCTTATGTTTACCAACAGAACCGAATCATGTGGGCTGCGTAGCAATTGAGCCAGGGTAGATTACGCGTGACCTGAACTTAATCAACAATTCAATAGTGAACCGTTTGGCGCCACATAAGCTATTAGGATTTTGAAGCTAATCCCGGTGAGATAGTGCGTAGAGGCTAGTATGATTGCGAGGAGTATGAGAAGCGGAAATGTTTTAATTGATACATGGCAAGATAGATCGGGGAGAAAGATAAAGTAAATGATTTGAATTGATTTGAATAATTTTATTTATACGGGGTTTGCTATAAGGGGATGATGTAACCATTCAAGTAAGTTAGAGTATGAGAACGTATAACCGGAATAATAGCAATGAAGTGCTTTCAGATGTTTTCTAAGATTTATGGAGAAAACTGTATGTCTCACCTCAATAGCACGGAAATGATTAGATGACGTGTGGGAGTGGAAAACGAGGGACGATTGGGGAGTTTCCATTGAGCAACTTCGCAGCAAATAGAGCTTTGGAATTTTGACGTCTAGTTTCAACAGTGTCCATGGTCAATAATTGCAAGCGGCTTTCTTAAGGAGGTAAACAATAAGGATCCGACCAGCGGAAAGAACTAAATAAAAAGATTAAGAATCTTGTTTGAACAGATTCAGATCGATCAATATGCTCCTTATAATATGGAGACCACATCAAGCACCCATATTCAAGGATCGGGCGAACCAGAGAGCAGAAAAGGATTTTTTTCATCCGAATGTCATTGAATTCTTTAGACCGCCTTTTTAAGAAGCCAAGTGCACAGTTAGCTTTTATTATTATAGAGTCAATGTGGTCATCAAAAGTAGAAGCAGAGTTTAATAGAAAACTTAAATCACGAACTTTATTGGAACGGGTTAATAAAATATCATTAAAAAAGTAATTGAAATTAATGGGACATGATATGTGGGAGAAAGAAATAAGTGAGCATTTGTCAGCATCTAGGGAAAGACGGTTTAGAGCGCACCAATTAGAAAAATTTGTCAACTTGCGTTGCAGGATTGTACAGTCGTCAAGTGATGATATTATATTGAAAATCTTGGCGTCATCAGCGTAGAGTAGAATGGAGGATCCAGGAGCGAAGGTGATAAGATCGTTAGCATAAATAGTGAAAAGAACCGGACCGAGGTGGCTGCCTTGTGGCACACGCGAAGTGGAGATTATGTCAGTAGATAGAGTGCCACGAAATCGAACGTTCCTTTTGCGATGTTTTCGCACAGCCAGGTTTCAGTTAAACCAATTATGTCAAAATTGAATACTGATGAAGTGATGTACAAATTATTGATTTTGGAGCGCATAACCCCTACGTTGGCATAGTATGCCGAGACTTCCGTTGTCCGTTTTTTGAATAATGACCAGACGTTTTCATGTCTCGATGTTGATGCTTAGGGACAAACTCCTTGATGATGCAAGAAGGCCAGTAGCTGCTACATGCGATAGTGTCGAAGCACCACTCAGGCATAGGCATGATGACTTTGAATGAAGACACACGCTGATATTTTTTATTATATATATATATATATATATATATATATATATATATATATATATATATATATATATATATATATATATATATATACATTGTATATTATATTTTTTATTATATTAATATCTTTAAATATTAAATATTTGTTCTTGTCTATCAATATCTTTTTGTATTCAAATATATTGGACACCGTGTATATTGAAACCGTTTTTTATAACGGTACATTCTTAGCCTTACTTAATAATAAAGTGTGGAAACTACTAGTTGCTCCAAAGTATGCCTTTTTTTACAAAGGTTTTCAGTTCTTTTCATAAAAGTTTTTTCCTGTAATAATATATTTTTATGAATTTCGCATGCTTTGTTTTGATTCAAATCTATTTTACAAATGGAAGATGCTACGTAAATGAAACACATTATCCACAATACATGATCTTACTTCGTCTTAAAACTAGCTCAGTCTACCAAACTAGCTTTTATTTAGCTTAAAATATTTTAGTTTAACCTAGATCTTACTTAATCCCCTCCGGTTTTTTGGGAAGTCAAGACAATCAAACAGAAAATGCATAAGCTACTGTTATTTCAATACTTTCGGCAGCCTTATAAATATACCCTTCGAATCACCTCAGTGCCGAATGCTCGAAATCAGTTCATTTTCTGTGTATCTGTCTGTGCGTAAGATATTGACGTTAATTTGTTAATTTTTGAAACCCGTGATGAGTTTAACTCCCTTATTTTGATACAGGAGAAAATATTCGTCTTTAATCTATGAGATTGTAAGGCCTGTTAGCGCAGAAGCATGAGATTTTTTTCCTAGTGTCTCCGCTGAAGCAGGTAATCAGGTAAAATACCCATATTTTTGGTGAATAGGTACCCAATGAGTTGGAATGTAGTTTCGGCTGTTCTATGTCAAACATATAACTTAAATTTCAGTAACTAGTTGATACTGACTCCAAAAGATTACTATATACACCTAGGAATAATGTTTTAACCAGGAGAAAGACTAGGAAATTGAAGAGAATGTTACCTGTTGATTGTAATTTTGCGAACACTCAGAACTAAACTTAAAGCAAACACATTCGTTTTCTATTCGTTTCTATTTGTAGCATTGTCTGCATATTTGAAAGCCTTATTTTAGAACTGACCCAGTAGAATAGAGAGGTCAGCAATAAACATAGTGTACAAAGTAGGATCAGTGACAGAACCTTGTGGCACTCCGGATGACTAAGGTCTTTAAAGTGCATATTTTTTCAATGACGCTAACAAACTTGCTTAAAGCTGTATTGCTTCATTACGGAACCTAAGATTTCAAAGAAAACCTTTTTGGCATATCATTTCTACGACTTTTGAGATATCCAGGGCACATACCACCGTTAAAGTGACAGACACATCACAGATGCATAACAATTTGATATATCCTTGCGACTAAAGCCGAATCGGCAATTGGCTGCAACGTTAGCGATATCTTATAGCAGGTGGGAATAATTCTCAACCAAATCGTTCTTTAAAACTTCCACAAGCTATAGAGCAAAAGGATTGAATGACAATTTGGTAGCTAGCACCTCTTTTATAAATGAGATCTATCTCAGTAGCTTTTCGTGGGTAAAAGGAAAAACTAGTCCAGAGTATTAGAAATTAAAGGCATTTAGTGACGAAGGCAGATATTCCATCATACTCAGGCGACTTTGCCACGCAGCACGTAGACCAAAAAACTAATAGAATGCAACCACTGGTGGATTGCGAATCATCTAATAGAGTTTCTAATGAAAATATGACCAGAGATGTTTGATTGCGTACAGTTTGGTGGTTAGGAAAAGAAAGGCCATGCGAACGAACATTTCATTGATTGCTACAAACGATTTGATTTTACGCTTTGGACTACACGCGAAGAAATTGGGCATAATTTTGGTCGATTATGGTACTGAAAATATGTTTGATATATACTGTAACGGTTTGAAGGATTTTTTGTTTCTAATTCAACTGAAAACTACGAGAGTGGCCAAGAAGTTCACAAAATAGGGGGTTAAAAACTGTAAAAAAAAAAAAATTCTTTCTTATTATATTCACCTGCCACTCTAATAAATTTTGCCGATGTTTCAATTAGTTTATGTATATCGTCTAAAAAACGTTTCGCCGTTGTTGCTTTCACTTCTTCATTGTTTGAAAACTTGTTTCCACGAAATTCCGTTTTCAATTTTAGGAAAATATAATAGTCGCTCGGAACCAAGTCAAGGCTGTAGTGTGAGTGATCTAAAATATCGAAGCTCACCCTTTATAAGGTAGCCAATGCAAAACGGCTCTTGTGAACAGGCACGCGGTCGTTCAGAAGGAGCTCACCTGTGGCTAATCTTCCTCTTTTTTTGATGAATTCTTTAAACTGCTCTAGAATTAAAACGTAGTATTCTTTAGTTATAGAGGCTCCTTTGTTTTTAAAATCAATCAACAGCATCCCGGTTGTGCATCATGGTTGTGCACCTATCTTGCGCTACTGCATAGAATAATTGGATTTCTAATGATGAATCCAAGTCTCGTCTTCAGTAACGATTTAATTCAATGCTCCATCCTCATCTTCACTCCAGAGGCCAAAACACGCGCGGCAGCACGCTACGCACTGTTGTTTTTTAGGTGGCGTGGGCATTCTCTTGCACTGACCTTAGTTATTCCAAGACAATCGTGAAGAATATCACTTTTTCGATGTTTTTAACAACTTCCGTAGTGGTCACATCGATTGGCCGTCCTGGTCGTGCATCGTGTTCAAGTGAGTCCCTTCCTTGTTTGAAAAGACTCTGATCACTTATAAATCAAAGGTTTACCTGGACAAGAGTCCCCATAAAAGGATGCTATCTCTTCGATTATGATTCGAGTCGATTTTCCTTGTTTGGTGAGGAACTTTATAACAGCGCAGTACCCGATTTTCTCCATGTGTTACACTACCTGGCAGATTGAGTTGCTTGGTCGACAGTAGTTAAAAAATTAATGGCTTAACTGAAATAAAACTTGTTATTTATGCTTATAATGAGTCTTTAAAATCATTACTTTTCATAAAACTACTCTCTTTAATGGTCTACCCATTATTCATTCCGCGAACTTTATGATCCACCCTCGTATCTTACTTGATTTGTTGAAGCGTACTCAAAGGTCTGTCCTTGATAATTTCGCATGACGTTGAAAAGGGGTGGGGGCGGAAGCAAATTTTCAGCCTCACTTTACGTGGTAAAACGTTCCACCTTAAATTCAACAGTGTTGTAAATCATTACTACTGAGCAGTTCGACTGACAGGAGAAAAAAACCTGAGGTATGAACTTCTACTTGATATAGTTGGTGTGTTTGGCGCAAATACTTCCACTCGAATAGAAGCAAATCAATCAAAACTCTTTATTGCTCATTTGTAACGAAATTCTCTGGGTTTTTTTCGACCAAAATGAGTGAGAATTAAAATTGAGAAGTAATCAAGAAGATTTTTTCGAAATAATGTCAAGGACTTAATTTTACCGAGTAACTTCGAACATACCGCGAGGCAACTAAAATACGTCTTCAGTCTGTAGTTTTGATATCAGCTAACAGTCTCGTGTCCAATCTCATTTTCGCAAAATAAATATTCATCTCACACCAGCCTGTAAATCACATGATATCAGCAAAACAATGGTATCACTTTATTTTCGTTTCTTTACCGTTGCTCTTATGATATTACTATAGATGCTGCAATCCAATCTACAAGTACCTTTGCGAATTACGTATATTAAAACAAAATCACCATTGGTCATCTGCGACGCCACACCGATTTTCTCATGAAACATGACAAATCGGAAGTCACGTTTTTCTTGCTATCAACTTCGAATTATTAAAAACGCAAAACCTTAGCATTTTGGGCACCAACTTAACCAGCCCGAAAGAAATGACAAACCTTTTGTTGGCAGGTCGACTCGCTTTATTTTTATTTTTCGAATTCAACTTCGCTATACGAAACAGTATAACAGTGAATTTCTCATTTTGTTTCGGTTATTTCAGATCAAACCTAAAAACTCACAAGATACTATGCTATTGCGAATCGTGTCTACAGAAAAAAATCGCAGACTATATCCCTTTTATATTATTTCATGCTCACTTCGAATTCAATTGCATGTTGGATTAAAGAGATTACGCGTGCTTACGATAAGTTTACCCATATTGGGCTTGAACTGTCTCGAGAAAAAAAAGATAACATCAATCGCGCCTACAATAAATTCTTAACAGCAGGAAATAAGAAATTTTTTTAGGGGGTCTGATATGAATGGAGCTTGTAGATAGGAGAAAGCGGGGATGAATGCGAGAATATATCGTTTGAGTTTGTTTTGGGTAGAGTAAGTATACTGGAAATAAACTGAAAAGAAATATTCTCGACTTAATCCCCGCTTTCTCCTATCTACATTAGCTCTAACTCCATATTCAAAACAGACATCCTGGGAAAAATTAAATCCCCTTGTAATTTTAGATTTCTGCTTTATACTTGGAGGATTTTTATAAACCACAGCCTACTTACTAGTTGGGAAGAATGTCCTAGTTCTCTTGTGATTTTTGAGAATTTCCAAAGATTTTCTCAAAAAATAGCGGAAGCCTATAGAACCCTTCACCATGCTACCCAAAAAAAAAATCCCTCGACCATACTATATCCGTACTTCTCAAATTGTCAAAGCAACATGCAGTTAAAAATGGTCTCGGAACAATTGCTATAATAAATAAGGGAAAACAGAAAAATTGCAATGCTACGGTTTCAGCCACATACGTACGAATGTTGTACTAAACTTTTGCATTGAACGTGCAACAAGTGCCCTTTGAAACGTGATGCGAATCACAATGACAACGAAATTCACCAAAACAAAACTACTTACGAACGAGAGATGCGTTGCGAATCTTCGCGCCAAGCGCAAGAACGAAACGAATCCGATAAAGTGAACATTTATGCGTCCATTGTGCGTTCCACATAGTCACATGGTTCAGTTTTGCGGGGATTTATTGGACTCGCGGGAATATAAAAATGTCTTTATTTTTCGAAGATTTGGATGAAAATTTCTCTGGCTCGACTGGCGACAGCGGCGGTGGATTATTTGGGTTATTCGAAAATTCAATGATCGAGGGTCCGTTATGTGCGGTGCAGTGTACAAGTGATTTTTATCAGTGGATTTCTTTATGATAGCTCAGGCGGAGACATCATGCTGGGGAGAACATTTTCAAGGAAACAAGACTTTCATCTGTCTCGATTTCTCTCCGATTTGAAATTTTCCACGGACCTTTCGTCGCAAAACACTGCAAACTCCCGAAAATTTCAGACACATGACCTACCATATATTTGAACCAATCGAAAATCAAGTGATTTTTTGCATTGTCGCCGCCATTGTCGAAGACAAAAAATTTCACTCCGAATTAGTGACCTTGCAAAATTTCCAACGACAAATCGGTGAAATTCTATCACTTTCATCTTCGCCGCTCCATTCCAGGCGAAATCAGCAGCAAACCACAAACTAAACTTGTCTTTTCGAAAATCCCCCTGTGCGACCACAAATCGCCAAATAGAGCTCAAGACAAGTACTTTCTTCGTAACGACATGCTATTATTGTCCACGACTCCGTCTAAGATGAAGCTTATGCGGGATTTACAGATAATTAACATCCACATTCACTCGAGCTTCTGAATCGAACAATCTGCGCTACCGGTGCTACTATTAACAGCATTGTGTCGTGCAAACTGTACAAAATTCAAACTATCGATTTAATCCCTTGTCGACAAATTCGACTATCCGAAAAATGAGTTGGCATATTCACACTGACCCATTTCGTAGTTTCAAGTGAAACTAAGCAGATCAGTTCGCTTGGCATAGAAAAAAAACACGAATTTTCTACGGAATACTGTCAACGAATCTAGCTGCTTGGGTTGCGGGCGAATCAGATGCGGATTATTGCCGCGAAAGGTGCCTGGCTGCTGCCCTGTGAACTGGAGCAAATCAGATCATATTTCCCTAGTTGCGTGCAAGTCAGGCGAACTGAAGTTGGCCCCTTTACTGGCGACAAGTTTTCTATTCGACGCACGACAAAGCAAGTCATCTTGTGGTTTTCATCGGCAATTTTCTCTCCGGTGAATGAATCGTGAAAATTTGTTGACGGACGCCATGCAAAACGTGAGGATAATCTCGACCTAAGTTTGGTATTTAAATAGTTGTCAACGTCATTTAATCTTGCGGAGAAAGTAACCATTGAGCGAAATATGAAATCGGCTTGGTACGCAATGAATTGAGACAAATTTGCATAGAATGGTGGTACTTAACAGCTTTTTTCGCAACATTTCGCCCACTGAGTTGAACGAATACGACGCCGACATCCCTAAACACATCATCATTCGCTCCGAAGATTTCAAGCCGACATTCGCTTCCATCGCGGATAATCTCTATGATTAGTTCTCGATGCACGGCTGCATCTAAATCTGCCTGGTAAATGTCGAACTGCACGCACATCCAATTGCACTTGGTTGAACCGGTGGTGCGTCAGTCGTGCCGCGAACGCAGGAAAAGCTCCGGTGTCGTGACGGAGCCTTGTGGAAAGCCACCTTATGCTACTACCCGATTTGCATTTCTAACGTTTCGACAGCAGCCGTCTCACACACACAGTACATATAACAAGAGCAAACGGGACTATCATCATCTGGTTGGCTGATGGGCTGGATAAATAGCAATAATAACAATAACGCTAAAGGAAAATTGCAGTGCGGAGCGACCTGAGTGCAGCAATCAGATTTCAATGTCGCCTGTTTGTGGTTTAATGGTGCGCGGTGCACTGTTGCAGATCTTTTCTAGTGCTTCGTGGCGGTGGCGTTGGCGATGGTATGGCTGGAGAAACGACGATGAGAAAGAAAGGTGGATGAAATGGTATCGGATGCGTATGGATTGCAAGTGGTTTCAGTGGCTTTCGTTCGTGCAAGGTAATGAATAGAAAATTGGGTTATTAACAGTAATAGTTAGAATTTGATATGAACTAGATGAGAAGCCATGGAATCGATCAATGCTTCGATTGCAAATAATGTGTGATTTGCAATTTGAGTGCATTGCTTCAAAGAACTCTTATATGGCTCTACGGGTTTGGCATTCCAGACAAAATAAAATGATGGCGAATCAAAAAATATCAAATCTATATTAAAATCTCAAAGCATAAAAAACAAAATCATCAATTAAAATTGAGATATAGACTCTGAAAAGATATTAAAACGTTTTCCATTATTTTTCATTACTGCTTCTTTTTAAATAGTTATTTTTTGCAAATTAGAAATAGCTCTAGCTCAGTTAAAAAAACTGCACATTTTTCGGAAAAATTCTTATTGATAATCGACCGGTTTTGAAGTGCCTTTTCGACGTTTTTGCCTGCAGAAATAATTCCCATATCGTATGTATTACGTTGACAAATTAAATAAAAGCAGATTTCAGTACACAGTGAAACTTAGAACTCAACCTAGCATGGGGCAGAGATGCTGCACAGCACAGGGGTAGAGAGATATGACTTATGACAATCTACATGCAAATCAACATCCATTCCTGATTTTTAATTGATGAATCACTATTTATTTTGTAAAATAAGTACCAAAAATAAAATGTTTAACAACTTTTAAATACTTAAACAAATTTTCTGAAACATAACTGGCAGTTCTTTCATGATTTCTCAATGAAATTGCTTCGGAAATTAGCTTACAATAAGGTTCATTGAGTACATGAATTTCGTTTTGATTTCATAGCTTTATCGGAAGTTACAATGAAAAAAATTTCATTTTGCCGAGCGAATTAGCAAGATTCAGGAGTCGAAAATTGGCATAACTGGCAGTTATATCGAGATTTTTCAACCAAATTTGGCTTAATTTTAGGTCCACCTGCTGTGTGGATTTCGTCAAAATATAATGCCTGAATCGGAAGCTATGACCTAAAAAAAACAGTTTTTTTCCCAGTGATTTTTCAAGATGGCACCACTGCCACAGGGTTACCCGCATTTCAAAATTACTTCTCTCAGACCTAGTCCTAGTTAATACCAACATGCTCTGTAAATTGCATATTGATCTAATCATTCGGTTGTCAGTTTTCGTGAACAGAAGTTTCGCGTTCTAATTTGGTGATGGGTTGCCGTTCGTGTGTAACGCGGAATTTTGAAAATTTCAATTTGAAATTTTAGACAAAGGTTAAAATTTATCAATAATTTGTATTTTTTTTTCAAAAAGGAAACAAATTTCAAGGGGGTCGTTGATTTGAAGGAATTTTTTCACGTGCCTACCGTAGCTACAGGGTTGCCCGCACAGTCTTAAAATATGTATATAGTCTTAGTGAACAGCAATACGTTCGGCAAATTTCTTGATGATCGAATGTTTCCGTGAAAAGTTATGGCAAGTCGAAATTTGAAAAATAAAGTCTTTGCTTAGTCCTCATATATGTAGGTTGGACATGGGTGACGCAGCGCTGCGCTGCCCAATTTCGTTGATAGCGATTGTCGGTATCTGTAGCGCAGTAACGGACTCCAGTATCAATGGCGTTGGCACTGCCACTTTGCAATGCCAACACCATTTGGCTTGGTGCTATGTCAAAGTGTAGAGAAAGATAAGTGGGTAAACTCCTTCTATTTTGGAAAATCTACTTTGACCTTAAAATTGCGCCTCCATTTACGCAATGCATTATCTGTCAAAGCAGCTTAAGAGTGCATTGGTATTTTTGTGAGTAGTGAGCCGTATGTGAGCAACGAAAAATCTAGCCGGAGTATTTAGTTGTCGAATCTTATCTTGCATTTCTTTCTATTCCATGCGATTTCGTCCAACTTTCCAGGCCTATAATCAACTGTTCAACAATACGTTCTCGGGTCATATTACTGGATTTTCGGTCCGTATACATTTACGGAGTTTACATGCTGGTTGAAAACTAACTTCTTACGCTGTGGCTTTGTAACGGCCCGACGCAAAGATATTAGTGTACTTACCTCAAGTTTGTTTGGTGCAAAGCAATACAAAATTTTCAAAAAGGTTGTGTATCACGGAAAGATTACACGAAAAAAGCCAAAGCTTTTACCGGTCAAGCGATGAAAGCGCATTACCTTTGCAAATGCAGTACATTAAAATCCCAATAATTAATTATTTTCTTACGGAAGCAAATTGAGTATTTTTTCCACAAAAGGACGCAAACTAGTATGAAGATAGTTTGCAACAGTTCGTCAAAAAAAACCTCTTAGGTTAGGTTAGGTTAGTGAAGAGGGCTGCCGGGAACGCGGCCAACATAAGGCCTCCAGTTTGGGCCCATTTGCCACCCTCATAGACAATCACACGCATTCACACTTACAGCCATGGCACTGGCGGGACTCGAACCCGCAGGCCCCGTAGCACGCCGCTTTTCGGCCTGACGCTTTAGCGAGCAGAGCTACCGGGCCCCCTTTTTTAATTCCCTTAAAAATTACTTAAAACCCATCGAACAATTTCGAGGTTCTCTAGGCAAAAAAAAAATCAAGAGAGGATTCAGTAACAAATAAAGAAAGTTTGAAAACTGGTTTGACGGCTGAATGGGAGCAAACAGTCCCTGAAGTAAGGTTGGATCTGTCCTCAAGGGACAGCTAAGTTTGTCCGATGCCGAAAGAGTTCCGATAGGTAACTAATTGATTTTAACATTTTTTCCTGTCTTTTATTGATTTCATTTCAAATGAACGCAAACTTGTGCTGATTTATTTTTATGTGTTGGGTTTTTTTTTGGTGAAAAGTACCATTTTCTTAAAAACTGTATATGGAAAATTTATTAACTTAAATGTGTTGCATACTTTAGGCCCAACATAATCCGGAAACATTTGTTTTGTTTTTGATTCTTTAAAGCTATAAACCAATTAACAGCAGATGATCATAGAACTATCTAGCATGTGTAAGTGTATGAGTGGAGTGAAAAATTAAAAAAACTAGAAAGTTAAAAATTAGAAAAAAGAAACAAAAAATATTTATATTCAAAATTGGCTCAATCTATGATTTTTTTCTCCTGAGTCACTCAAATATGACCTAAGATTTATATACAATAGATTTAAGGGTTTGAGGTCGACAAGCTCTAAATCGTCAGACCACAGTTTGAAGTTTTGGCATATTTGGCCTAGTTTGACCCCAAATTTTGCCAAAATGACAGCGTTTTAATTAATTTGAACGTGTAATTGGCAGATTACGCTTTGAAAAATGACCTACTAAGAAACTGGAAGTATTGGGATCTATGATTTGGTAGGCTCAGTAGAACTACATTATTCTTCTGCATCTGCACAAGCTACGACTGTTATTTTTTTGCTCTTTACGTTACTAGCTTTTGCCAGCTATAGCCTTTCTAGATTCATTGGTTAGTTGAGGGCATACTCCACTATGTTGTAGACACTACCGGGCTCAAATGTAAGTCTAATTACATTCTTTTTTACTCATATTTTCTTCTGGAGTGTCTAAAATCTGTTGGCGTTCGGACCTGACGAAGAGAGATGATTAAGCTAATCTAAGCCTAGGATTATTTTCTTGCTGAAGGAGTGCCTTATTCCCATAACATCGACCAGAAGTGCCTGTTTAAACTTGCTAATTTTTTTGGAACTGACTACGGTGTAATCATTGCTGTGCTCAACAGCTTCAATTAGTTCGCTGTTTTTCGTAATCTCTTCCCTTCCAGATAAACTAACTGAAACAATTTCATGGTTGCTGCTTAGTACACCTCTGCGCATAAAAAAAAGGCACACAGAAATGAGAACATCGGTTTGATGAGATACATCGGTCTTATAATAGGCTATGCTGTCCGATAAAAAAAATGAAGTCTTAATGGCTTAACATAGCTTTTTACTAAAATAAAGCCATCTTTCTTCTCATATTTTCCTTAGCATTTCTGCCCATACATTCGCTCCTTTAAATAAGCAAACCATATCTGGACTCTGATACATTCAATAGAAATGCATTTTTCAGCCCCCAAGAAATGCTTACAATGTTTATTAGCTGCTTTTCTTCCTAAATTGTAGCTTCATTAAGTTCCACCAATTAACTTAACTAAAGTGCAACTTCTTCTGTTAACCTTCTGTCAGTGAGTAGTCTTGAAGTGGAAACTAAAATAATCCTCCGGAACTTATGTGGCACCCAGTAGTTCTGATAGCATACCTAACTTCAGTGTCAAATCTCTTCCAGTCTCGTTATGAATCCTTTTGCTATTACTGTTTAGCCTCAGCTTTTTCTCAGTGTTTTCATTCCAATTGGTCATTGCTTTATTGATAATAAAACCGAATACCACTACCTAATAGTTTGACATCCAGCAATTATCTCATTTCCTCCTCTTTTGATCGTTAAAATTGTAAGAGAGAAATATTGCGTCTACCGTACTGTTTACAAACAAATGTAAAACAACAAGGTGACATCAAAGGTCGCTCCAAATTGACTAATTCAGTCTTCTTTGTTAATTTGGTGGGTTATTTTCTTTACGATGGGCACTAAAACGATGCAACTATATACGGACTTCTTGGATGTTTTCGGTAAGCTCACCCGTTACATACTGCTTGACAAGCTTATTTGTTCCAGTGAACCCGATCATCTCCTTTCTTGATTTTCACCCCACATCCTGGGTTGTGCTTTTTCTAAGGCGTCAAATGGGCGCTTTTTGTTCATCTTTCGTCCGGTGTTCGGCAAGGCTCTTGTATTGGTCCTCTAGTCTTCATTCGGTACACCTAAGACCTTCCTACTGTTTTTCATCAAAGTTCCTACAATATGCAGAAGATCTTGAGTTATTGTGTGAATCAATCAGATGTGGCTACTTTAGACACACTGTACGTCAGGAACTACCTTCCTGCAAATGTATCCAAATGTCTAGCTTTGTTCTTTTATGTCAAACTCAATTTATTGTTATTTAGTAGTCACCGTAAAATAGTATTTGGGTACATTTAGTAAGGATTAAAATCTCGGTGCTGAAAAATTTGTCTGTATAGTGATTAGTTCGATGACTCACTTTACCCCTGATATAACTCAGATACCTAAATTAAGGTCCGCAGTTAGGTGAACTCAAAGATCGGTGCGCGGTTACTCGTCCGAACCTGGATTTGAACCAGGGACCCAACACACTAGAAGCCAGTGCTCTACCTACCAGATTACATGAACTTTAGTATTTTTTTAAAATTCATATATTATTTAATAATTTAATTCTAAATCCAAAACCAAACACAACATATTCTTGTGACTTTCGTAAGCTGGGCTTACAAACAAACATCAATCTTAAAATCAACCTTAGTTCCTTTAAAGTCTAACTACAACCATATAACAAAAATTTCCGCGCAACAATGATTTAACATCCATTCGAGAGTTTTGCAAGATTTGACCATGTCTCTCTTGTTCAAGCCCATACTTACATCCATGCAATCGACTAATTATTGTCTTGATGCATTTATCTCCGTAAAGAGCCCAAACAAGATACACACGTTCAATACTTGATCGATCATTTAAATCTTTTATTAGGCCACTAATTCTACGCCTGGACCTATTTTAGTGCCAACAACATCAATACTTCATTATTGTTCTGCTCTGTGCAGAGTTTGGCCCCGGTTCGATCAGTTTCCGATCTCGTCGTCGTCGACGCGACGTCCAGTGCGGTCAAATCATTTGTACTGGCCGCGTGTCATGTGCACCGGGTATCACTCATGAATAAATTAATAAGACCACACAATGTTAAACATGGTTTATTAATTCAATTTAGATAAATTAACTCTCGGACCAGATAGTTGCGTGTTCATGTGCAAGAGCCTAATAAGAGCCGATCCGTGCTCGATCACGTCCCGGCCGAACAGGCAGGCATCAGGCACACACATTCGGCAAAGCAACGACGCGGCATGTGCCTTGAGATTCCTGCTGCAAAAAATAAAACTACTGCTAGCTTGCTTATATGTAAGTATCTTGCTTGCAATATATCCAGACCACTGGACCTGATTCGAATGCGTCCCGAGAAGATAACACACAGTTGTACACTTCACATTATTCGGAACTCTCCTATATCAAAATCACCGGATTCGAATGAGACGTGGTCCACACTAGTCGACGCGACGTATGCAGACGCAATGTTGGAGGGACCCGATTCCGTGGCTTGGCTTATGAATGTGATTCATAGATTGAAAATTATGTTGTGACATTCTTCTCGCATGTTTAAATTTTATTAGTCATCTACGCAAATTAACATCAAGTGCTTTTATGTTCCGACTGTTCGATTGCACGCTAGCCGCTGCACAGGTTTTAATTGTAGGAGAAAAAATGAGGCACCTAGCAAACTAGGTTTCGAGTAGAGTTGCCAGACTTAACAGCTATGCTTTTTCATATATCCATTTTCAATTTGTATAAAGTTAGGGCCCGGAAGCTGTGCCAAATTCTAAAAGTGTCTGACGCTATCAATAGTCAAAATTGAAAACCAAGCTGATAATAAAATTTGCTAGGCCTTATTCCAGTGATAAAACCTGCTTCTGCTTGTCGAAAGCTATCCATAAGTATAATTAACGTAAATCTTAATTATTGGCGAGTCTAAACATATTTAGAGTCTCTATGTTCACTAAGAGTCTCTAGGTCCATTACTTTAAAAAAATTTAAAAAGTTTTATTATGGCTCCCTACACTGCAACCCTGATCACTCCATTTGCAAATAAATACCCAACAAATAATAATTTTACTACCCGACATGAAACAAAACCGAGACCTGCCGCTCCACTCCAGTTTAGTTTCAGTCGATCACAAATTGACTCTTGACTATCATACGATAACTGCATACAATAGAAGATCTGTCGATCTGGAAAGTCATTTCGCCAAGTGCATGGAAATAGTTTGAGGCATTCTGAGGTAAATTTATAGGGTACTTATGGAGAACGCATCAACTGCAATCGCCGACGCGCCTCGCTGCTCTTATTGACTGTTTAGCGACCATTTAGCACAGGACCGATTTCGTAGTGTGGTCATAGTCCAAGAGTCAATAGATCAGCTCCTAAACATGAAACGTATTACGAATCGTTGCGTTTACGATCGCCGGACCATTGGTTCGATTCTTCTTGCTCTTACTGCCGGTGTATGATGATGGTTCATTGCACCGCCGGGCACTTAACTTAAGTCCAGGCCACGGTCCGACAATATGTCAGTCTGTTCGATCCGCGAAGCTTAGCTTAGTGCGGTTCAGTTCACCTGATGCAGGTGTATCATGCAAACGAATTCCAGAAAATCTCTCTACATCTTCCATTAATCAGAATGAGATACGAATGGAAGTCACGACATTTTCGAAACATTCTTACGAAAAATCCCATCCATAAATGGGTGTTCACGCTCTCTTTCTTCGATTCCGTTCGAATTGTTCATTTCGATGGCACGAAAATTATCTCAAGCGGACGATTGCAAGTAGATTGGAATCGGATTACGAGTTTCAATCGAAGTTCATAATAAAGCACCGAATTTGATCGACTTTGATTTCTTTATTTTTTACGCGGGAGGATTTCTTTGTTCCGATTGTTTTGTTTCGAGAAAAATATTGGTACATGAAATTGAAGTGTTTTTATTTTGTGGATTTAGGGTGTTGATCAAAGTTTTTGAGATCAGTTCGGATGAAGTCATGATTGGAGAGTTTTGAATGTCAGTGCTGATCGGTGTGAATAAATAGAGTCATGACTGCGCATCTAATTTGATGATTTTGATGCATTTACAGTTAGTAGAGCTCCCAGCATTGAAATTCGAATGATACAGGCGAAATTCTGGGTGTATTGACCTGCTGTAATGCCTATTAATTGCAGTAAAAAGTAAAAAAGTAACCCCATGACAACCCTCGGGGTTGAAGCTGGTAGAGAGGTTCATCACAATTTTACAATTAATGTGAACACGAACGTAGAGTGATTAATTCCACGACTCACTTTACCCCTGATTAACTAAGGTACCTATTCAGAGCTAGGTGAACTCAAAACCTGGCATGCGGACCCTCGCCCGAGCCTGGATTCGAACCAGGGACCCCACACACAATAAGTCAGTACTCTACCCACTAGGCTACTGAAACTTTTTAATTGCAAATATTAAATCTCCATCCATCTTGACGAAAAAAATATGAATCTCCACCTATCTTGACCATATTGTAAGTTTCTAATTTGAAAATAAAATAATTTCTTCTTAAAAATTTGTCTTATTCAGCTATCATCGAAATATTTCACATATGTTTGTAACATCATTCAACTTTCTGCTAGAAAATCGGCCGCTCTAGTAAAATATTATTTAACTTTAATGTTACATTCGCCCGTACCGACACCTATTTCTTTTCACCCCTTTTGCGTTTGCCTCGTCAGCACAATAGCCTCAACCTTGGTCCTCTGCCTCGAACGTTATCACTGTTGAAAAATACTTGAAAAAATAACGTTTTTCATATACTCGGAATATGATCTAATTTATTCAATTTGTTTGTTTCTTTTTCGGTCGATTAGCTTTTTCCATTCCATTCTGAATTTATTAATTTTCTTAGTTTTTATGTTATTTTTTTTCTTTTTTTTTATATATTTATATATGTATTTTTTATTTTTTCTTCTTGTCTAATCTATAATTGGATTTGTTCTATGGATTTGGACAACAAATAAATAAATAAACAGTAAAATATATATGAATTCGAACAATTAAACAAAATACAGGAAAAACCATTGCATCACAGTCCCAAAATTGCATTTCAATTGAAGTCAATGATTCATCATTGCCACTGCGATAGGAATGAATAAACAAACGGTCAAAATGACGCAAAGGACATATCACATCCCAAAAGTATTTCAAAGCTTTATTATTTTTTATCAATCTGCTGAAAAATGAGATGTAAAAACGAAAATGTGCAATTTAAGGAGCATTTAAACATAAGAAGAACAGTTTGAGCCCGTGCCGAAATATTTATGTACTGAGTTCAAAGAAGTATCAGTAAAATATGTTGTGCAACAGCTTATTGAACCGCAATCTCTAACCGACACAAGATCGATCTACAAAAAAAAATTAATCTGATTTTTTGAAAAAATGCGCTAATTGTGATGGTAAACAACAAGCTAACTGATGGTAGTGCATCAAAATAAATGGAGTGAAAATCAATTCTTTCTTGGAGTCTTTACGTTATTATAAGCAGCACTGCCTCAAGTGGAAAAAAAATATCCGAATGGATTAATGTTAACGGTAATTATTTAGATTTTACATTCCCATATAACTTTTTAAATGGAAGAGTAAATATATATAAATATCTTCCTTCAGTAAAATATCCGCTCAAATTTAGCAAGAAACACGAATATATTCCATGCAAACAACACAAATTATGGGCGAAATTCACTTTTAGAAAATTTTTATAAAGTGGATGATATTATGTGGGATCACGTTGACATATTCAGCATAAAATAAATTCAATTATAATCGCTGTTTGTGACAATTTCATCATATGTGGATGAAGTATTTTGTTTTTGTTTCCGAAACTTTGCATACTTAATATATAATAAGCAAAAATTTTCTTTAAACAAATATTCGCTGGTTTTAAATTAGTTTCTTGATTTTGAATATTTTACAATATATTCTATTATTGCGCTTCAAACGATGATCTTTCAGCACATTCAATGCAATCAGTTACAATGATGCAACACAACTTTGTTGCGCAGCAGAGTTTGCTCATACCTCAAACTTGGCCTGGCAACAACATTTTTTGAAAATATCCAATTCCACTTGTTCCTATGAGAGTCCGGGAAATGGGAAATGTCATATGCAAATGACATTCAAAATTTGTTTTTCTTTTGCTTATTTTTGCTCTGCAATATACGCTGCAGCTTTTAAAGGATCAAATACTCCCTGATATCACTTTCCAAGACTGTAAAGGATCCATATTATCAAACAACAATTTCGTTAATATAGCCAGTGACAGATGACGGTAAATGTTGTGTTGCATTGATTGTATCTCGTTCCACCAACAAAACTTGGCAGCGAATGTTGGTTGCATTGATTGTAACTCAAGCATAATAACGGGCAAAGTAAATTTTTTAAGTGCTCCAGCTCTTTTACACTCATTTTTTTAGCTGTGTCGCTCATTCAGAGTCATGCAAAAGTGATATTTGTAACTAACACTGCTTCATTTAAGTATGGTGCATGTGTGTCACTGCTCAACTTCTTTCGATTGAATACAGAGCTGAACAGCAAAAAATATTTTGTGCATCATCTATTAATGAATGATCTTCCAGAACCATTTGACCTCAAGCCCATTAAACTTTCCACTGTACTCTGTACTTAAAACTAGTAAAAAAGGATCACCGTACGAATATATAGTCAGCTCATCGTAGAAGAACGTCTGTGTGATGGCGATCTCGTAATAAACCACCACAGAGCATACCCAAACTGTGTCATCAATCGCCGCACACATTTATCAGCTCATCGCTCATAGCTCTGTGCGATGAGCTGCTTTCAATGCAAATTCAGTGCAACTTTGGCGACATAAGATACTGAATACATCAGTTTTTCGATGGCACAAGGGATAGTTTGAATTAACAATTTAAGGTGGCCATGGAATCACAGCACCAATTCGCCACCTATATGATGTATGATTATAGCTAGGTACTGAGTGCTTTCGATTGAAAGAAATGTGCTAGCTCTCACGGCTCAGTTGACTCAATGGCTCTTTTTGATTGACTCACTCGTGAGCTACCCATCACTATATGTGATTCATCCATCACCCATCCATCAGACCCATCACTATATGTGATATATGAATTCGCATGAAGTATAAGTACCACTTAACTTTTTTTTTAACACAAAGCCTTTGCTTTGAAAGGTTATCAAAAGTATAACAAGATTTTCTTTAGGGTAAGGGTGTGTTAACGATCCTACGAGCATCGCTGGAAGCACCGGTTAAATTTAAAAATTTTAATAATTTGAAATGATAATTTAAAATTTTCTTCACGTGCTAAAAATTTTGAGCATGTTCACTGCATTTTCGTTATGTCACCCCATAGATGGCCTTTTTCATGGAATATTAGTACTGAATGTATACAATATTATAAGACTAATAGACCGCTTATTGGAAGAGCAAAACGGCTAATTTAGAGCGTTGTGCAGTTTTATTCGGTAAAGCTAGTAAAAAGACCTGTAAAATGTTGAGTAGTTTTTCGTAAATGTAAATAAAAAACGTGTAAATAAAAATATACAGATGATTAATTTGATAGAATGCCACGAAGAAGATACGAATGAATTTGAACCGTCAGTCAGTCAGCGGCGATGAAAAGGTAAAATCTCACAAGAAGACAAAGCTTGAGACATTTTTATTAGAATGATAGCATTTTCAAATTCTTCTTCAGCTTGTCCCTCGTCAGCCTCTCCTTCCTCAACCTCTCCTTCCTCAGATTCTCCTTCTTCAACCTCTCTTTCTTCAGCCCCTCCCCCCTTCTTGAGCCCCTCTTTCTTTAGCTTCTACTTCTTCATCCTCTGTTTGTTCAGTTCTTCTTCTTCAGCCCCTCCTTCTTCAGCCTCTCCTTCTTCAGCCTCTCCTTCTTCTACGTCTCCTTCTATAGCCTCTCCACCCTCAGCTTCTCGTTCTTCAACCTCTTCTTCCTCAGCTTTTGCCTCTTCAATCTCTCCTCCTTCAGCCCCTCCTTCTTTAGCTTCTACTTCTTCAGCCTCTCTTTCTTCAGCTTCTTCTTCTTCAGCCTCTCCTTCTTCAGCACCTCTTTCTTCAGCTTTTCCTTCTTGAGCCCCTGCTTCTTCAGCAAAATTTTCTTCAGCCCTTCCTTCCTCAGCTTCTCCTTCTTCAGCCTCTCGTCCTTCACCCTACTACTGTAGATTGGTCAAATGTCCAGTGCATTTCATGTGTAAAATCGCCACACTTCCTATTTTGGGTTTATACTCAAGTATATTTCATAAACTCGTAACTTACGAATCATCGTGGACTTGGAATAATTGCTCTGCGAATATTTATAGAGTAAATGAAAGTAAATGGAAACATAAAATAAATTGAATGAATTAGAAACAGACGTATGAGCTGTCACTATCAAAGTCAGCATTACCCGTATGGATTGAATTATATTTGGCAAGGCATACAAGGGACAGTTTAGCTCAACATGATTGATAGGGAATTCTTGTAATATACAAAACACAAGAGCTAAAATTTATTGCTTCCGGTGTATTTGATCTATATTTCTTCTAATGAATGTGCGGAGTTTTTCTATATGTTTTATGACTGACTTTATTTTTTTACTTAGCA
The DNA here is from genome assembly GCA_947369275.1 of Nemotelus nigrinus. Lineage (NCBI taxonomy): Eukaryota > Metazoa > Arthropoda > Insecta > Diptera > Stratiomyidae > Nemotelus > Nemotelus nigrinus. Next base: position 29,231,358 of record OX376375.1, on the reverse strand, counting down.
TAAGGATCATTTTGCATGTTTATCAAACTTCCTATTCGCATAATTCTTAATTTATCGAAGTAACAAACAAACACTACGCATCTTTCTTCTCAAAAACAAGCCATTAAGCTTTGCGAATCTTAAATTCATTTTTCCTACAAATTACATATAAAGTTGTTACCACAGAGTCATTACAGCCTCGAGCTCTTCTAATCCGACTATAATCTCATCAACAAAGTAACAAGTCCTGTACTCTGCCGTGCCATACCCGTAAAACCCCCCCGTTCGAACCGACAACGAAATTACATTCGCTGGTCTATCGCAGATCTCCTCCAGCACTAGCTAGTACCACTACTAGCTTTATTCGGTTTTTCATATCTTAATTACGACCGTAGGTGGTTGAACATTACCACCACTGTATATTGCATCTGATATTTATGCCCCGAACCCATAAAATCTGGAAGCATTCGTCGCAAACAAACCATCACGGTCATAGGCCGATCGGACAGATCTGTCGCTCTGTTCAGTTCAAGTTTAGTTCTACAGTTCAGCGAACAGGTTTAAGGCCGTGTGAAAGCCACACACATCGATCGCATCACGCTGACATTTCTATAAAAATAAATATGGTGTTGGTCGGTCGCACTTACCGCGTACAGTATCGTATCGGATGCTGTGGACAAAATCGTATAAAATCGATTAACAAGACCATCAGAGTGTCGATTTCAGTTTTGGAAGGAATGCTCATTGTTCGTTGGCTATTGTGGAGGAATCGAATCTGAGAACGGACGAGATGAGACAAAAGGGGAAGAAAATAGCTCCATCAATGGTATAGGGATTGTCTTGGTCGTCTTGGACCACTTGATGCGCTCTTAATATGCTCCGATATGGCTTTTTAGCGTGCCCATAATTTGAGTGATTTAAATTTCAGGTGATTTCAAGGAATTCTACTGATGGAGCTAGAACTTGCCCATATGTATATACTTTATAAGAGTTGCCATGAATGGAAATATTGTGGTTCGTTGTAAACAATAGTCGTAGCGCTTCTTCGAACACACGGAGTTGTTTTGTTAATTTACCAGTAGGTAAATGGTTAATAGCTAGAATGGTCATCAAGAGGTGCGTTGAAAGTGCTGGTCAGCTAAGTATCGCTTTAGCTTCGGTTACCTTTAGACTCCACAGGCTATGAAATCTGCACACTGAATGTGCTTTTTTGCCTCTTTGGTTCACCTAAAGAACTAATTTTCTCCGAAAAAATCACCGAATGACAACACCAACTATCCACCACAGACCAAACACGATCTTCATTTGTTCACAAGCTGATAACGATCAAGCGATAATCGCTCCCCCACAATGCCAGCACCAGTATTCACCCAAAATTTATACGATTTTTTTTCCAAACGTTTGTGTAAATTTCAATTTTAGTATCCATTAAATTTTAATTGATCTGATCACATCATTTCCAGTCACAGTGATCGCACCTCTAGGAAGTCCAGCCATCTAAATCGGCAATTAAACATGTTATCGTTATTGCCGCTATGTCACTTTGGTCGATGGGTAGTCCCGCTCAGGTCCGGTAATAGAAAAAAGATTGTCATGAAAAAATCTGTATACAATAGTAGAAATCGTTAAAAAAAAGCTCTCGACGTCAAGCTCGATCGCATCAAATTAGGAGAAACATGTCGTTTTACGATGATGTTGATGTTGCTGATGGGCAACGTTTAATTGGTGAACGTGCCGGGTAATCTGATCCGACAGATAGTCCGAGAATGGGTTCGTTTCGAACGGATGATGGGGGATGGAAGGCAACAGTCGGCGGATACGAGCTGAAGCTTATGGTGACGATGATGGTGTAGATGATTCAATGATATCAATTCATTTTGGCGTAATGATGATCGAAACTTGCTCGGACTGTGGTGAACGAATCTTGTCAAGTGCATTATACAAGTGTCAAGGAAGTTGGTTGAGAATTACGTAATGAGTTATTTTTTTCAAGGTCGCATTCATGACACCTGTTGCAATTACGTGTTGTCAGCTGTCTCGGCTTCAAGCTGTATTTTCTGATGGTCCATTTGAGTAGTAAGTGTATTTCTGGTAGATAACCAGTATGGATTTGAAAAAAAAGAGTTAATACCTTTTCTTTAGTAATGCCGAATTAGAACAATGTTCAGCCAAATGAGTCCGAAACCTGCAATATACAGCTCCACTGCCAATTCAAGCTATCAAAGACATACTTCAAAAACCGATTTCATGGTGACGATCCAACAAAAACACTAGCTTCAATCAAAATTCAGCTCGTCCCGCCTTCATGATTAATTTTGATAGGCATATCTACATCGAATCTAATGCCATATTAAACAATAGATTGATTACATTCCCAACCGAAACACATTCCGAAGGTCGGTTCCTCACCTTTGACCATGTGAATCACTTCATCAAGAACCGAATCACGACGGCTGCTGCTCGCCCATCCAACCAACAGGTTGACTGGACATCAAAAATTTTTGTACAGCACCGGTCGTAGTTAAGAGCCTTGCGGTATGAAATCATGACACGTCATCGATAAATTTCTTCGCCGGTATCTCGTCGAATTGATCCCACTGTCCGATCGCGACCTGAAGGTGTGTATTTCGGAGCGTTTGTATTTTTTTCCTGTTCTCCCGAATCATAACGTACTATGCCCAGCCGAACTTACATACCTATTCATTACAATTCAATGATGTTCTTGCTGTTGTGGTTCTGTTGGATTGATGATTGTGTTGTTCTTGTTGCTTTCGCGCGCCATGTGTATTTCGAGCCTGCAACGATTCCGATCATAGTGATTTTACACTTGTTGTTTGGCATTCTTGAGAATGAAGTGTCTGCTCGGAGCAGTCATGCCGAGCCGTGGCGGCGGGCATATATGAATTTCAAGTGGAAGGTGGTCGGGAAAAAAGCGTGAAGACGATGAAGGTGAAGAGTTCATTCCTAACAACCTGTGTGTATGCGCTGCCGTGCTATTATTCAGGCATTTGAAATTCAAAAAATTTACACAGTCCTGATTATCGCGCGGTCTTTTCGATTTGATGTGAGAATATCATTTTCAGATCGGATTGTATACATGGAATGATTTTCGGAATTGTTTCATGAAGGTGAAGTTTTTATGCTTTACATTTTGCATACGTCAAATAATCGTGTGAATCAGCATTTCGTGATGAATTTCATGCTCTATAAAAAAAAAGAATATTTCATTGGTTTTATATGACCTCTAGAAATTAGCCCTATTTGATGAGTCCGCATTTTCCCATCCTCGATGAATTGCGAAAATGTTGCAGCCATTTCAGCTCCAGAAACTTTAGCTACCTTCACCTATCCACCAGTATTTCTAAGTGTATGCCCCACACTTATCGTCGCATAAAAAAGCCACATGATCATCATGATCAGATGCAATCATTTTTTGCCCTTTTATGTGAGAGAACCGTGAATAATTTTCGTTTGATATATCAAACACAAATCCCTGGTCTCGGTGCGTCCGCCAAGTTGCACCAGTGACAATAGTGATGCGATACGTCTCCCACGATAAATCGCCGCGGGCTAATGAATGAAGACACCATTGAAGCACCTGCACTGTGAGTGCCAGGAAGTTGACGAGGCCTTCGCTTCGAAGTTGTGCATCCTAATCACGGTTTAACCCTCGAGTTGAAACTTTCATGGAAAAATTTCTTCAGCGGACGATTCCCATTCCGCTGATCATTGAAAAGTTTCTTAAAGGACGAGAACTTTTCACAGGAAGTATTCATTAGATCTTTTAGTTGACTGTTCATCGCTAGACTGATTTTTCACGAAACTGGAATGGACCTGCTTCTGCAACATTTTCAGCTGACTTGTAAAAAAGTGGCAAAATCACTAGAAGCAGTGATTACACAATCACTCCAAAATAAACAATTTATTTCTACTTCAAACCTCCCTCAGCAGGGTTAATATCCTTACATTTTCCCACCGTCACGATGATATCATACACCGACTAACATAAAGTACCCACTTGTTACCTATGCCTATGCACTCCTTTCTTTGCCTGATTATCTCGCACTATGCTGCACTGCACTGCGTTGTGTTGCGCTACCCTGTAAATGGTAAATATTGTAAACAAGCAGCACAGCAGGTGCACACATTTCTCGAGTTCCCATGGAATCCTCGGCATCGTACTGTGTACGAGTCGAGATAATTCAATGCAAATGCAAAAAACGAATTGGATCTTTTTAAGGAAAGTATAAATTGTGGCTGCATACATATTTTTTTGCGAAATTTCCTTTCCTTTTGAAATCAGGTGAATGCAACGTATGATGATGTCCTTGGCTTGAATCAGTAGGTAGAGGAGAAAATTGTTTCATTTGTTTAGTTAGTTAGTTCTTGGAAATGAGCATAAATAGATTACATACAGGATTGTGTTGGTGGTATTTTATTTTTAGATTGTTAAGGGTGGGAAGAAAATGAAATGATGGTGAATTTCGGTGGTGGTAACCGTGAGAATCTTTTATGGAGATAATTTTTTATGGCAAACTTAATATGTAGCAAAGTAGAGTACAGGAAAAAAACAAGTGCTACTGGCAAATCGATTTTTAGTTCAGTGAACAAAAAAGTACTAAATCCCGTTATTGACAATTGTTGTGAGGCAAAAATGAGTGGTATAGACAATGCCCAACAATTTTGGCAATGAAATAAGATACGGTGCCATCTCATAATTGACTAGATAGACTAACTAGCGCTCAAGATTGCCTTTTTTTGTTCAGAATTTAGTTCGATTTTAAGAATCTTGTAGGCCAATTTTTCCTGAATTCACATATTCGATGTCATCTTCCGAAAAATATTTTTATAAAAAGTTAGAGTTTAATAAAGTTTAATTTTATACTTAAATTACAAAATTCAATGCAACGATTAAATTAAATTAAAATAATATATTTAATTTATGGTTTTTGAAAAATGATAGACAGATTATAGAATATTACGTTTGTTCAGATCACCACGGAGAAAGCTATTTTTTGATTCGAAATCGGATATGCAGCAGTGTTTGACTTAGCTTTATTAGATAAATTATAATAAACGTAGGAAATGTGACGAGGGGTATTTTCTGTGGAGCAAAATAAAACTTCAAGAAAGCTACTTTCTTCAGATTTTAGAGATTCATTGAAACAACAACAACAACAACAAAAACATTTAGAAAAACCAGAGCACCCGAGACCATAATTTATATATTTCTGGCGCTATATACAGGGTGGGCCAATTACAAGTTTCTTTTTAAAAATGCAATAAAATGAACAAAATTTAATTTTTTCCATGTATTATGTGTTTATTAGTAAGAGTAAACATTCTCATTAATGATGGAACACAATTTCGTTCAAGTGGCTGCATCGGCTGGCTTAGCAGTAGCGCGTTTCGTCACTCCAATTTTCCAAGACCTTGTTGATGGTTTCGGGCTGTAGGTCACGGTTTGCTTGGATGATATTGGTCTTAAGTGCTTGAATTGTTTCTGGATTGTTGGCATAACATCGGTCCTTCACGGTTGTCCACAAAAAAAAAGTCCAAAGGGGTCAAATCGCAGCTCCGAGGCGGCCTATTGACATCGCCAAGACGGCTGATAACACGATTTGGGAATTTGGTGCGTAAAAGATCGATTGTGGCATGGGCTGTGTGGCATAGCGCACCATCCGCACATGAACCAGAGGTCGTCCAAATCCATGTCTTCAATTTCAGTAAAAAAAAGTCGAATAACATGGCTCCGTATCGTTGACCGAAACGTTGTTCCTAGCCTCATTTTCGAAGAAAAATGGTCCAATTATGCAACCACTCCACAATCCGCTATAAGTTGTCACTCTCTGTGGATGCATTGGTTTCTCGACAATAACGTGCGAGTTTTCTGAGCCCCAGATGCGGCAATTTACATTGGTTACGTAGCCGCCGAGATGGAAATGCGCCTCGTCAGAAAAGATGATTTTTCGCCCGAAATCGTTGGCCAATTCAAGCTGCTCTAAGGCCTGAATTGCGAAGCGATAACGAAGTGGATGATCGTGCACCTTTAATTGCTAAGTCAATTGGACCTTGTGAGCGAATAATCCGAAACCTTTGTGCAGAATTCTCCTCAGGCTAGTCTGTGAAATGTTGAGCTGTTGAGAACGACGGTGAGTTGATGTTCGTGGAGTGAGTCTCACACTCTTGGCTACAGCAACCACATTCTCGTCTGTGCGCACCGTACGACGACGGAGACCGTGAGTGCGCAGTGGGTGCTTCAATTCGGCCTAAACTAATTTTCAAAAAACGCACTGTTTTGGGCTACACAGCACTCACTTTGGAAATAAGTTTTCAATATTCAAGCGCAAAAAATACTGACTTTCTGTCAAAATTTCGAGCGGGAAACAGCTTTCCGTGTCAAAATAACCTATCATTTAAAAAGAAACCAGTAGATGACCCACCATGTACATAGCTGATTTCTATATTGTGATAAAAAAAAATAGCACCTGACACCATAAAGCGAGGCAGAAAGTTCATAGAAGAGAGTGCTATATACTTTAGGTCCGAACGTCATGTGCTATGGCCTTGATAAAAAGCAAAGTAAAAGGGAAATTATCCCCGATTTAAACAATTTTGGTATTTTGACCATTGTAATTTTTTTTGAATCTTCATTGAAATTTTATTTGTTAGTTATTTTTAAATCCTGTGTCGAACCTGTGACCCTATTCTATAAAAGCCAACGCTCTATCTCCTAGGCTACGCAAGCTTATTAGAAAACCATTTTTATTTAGCGTACATACTTTAACGATATGCGCCGAGATAATGTTCATTGTAGATGGGGCTATGTTACTTGGGAGCTGAGACTATACAAACTAGACTATGAACCCGCGCATTATGAACTTTTTTTAGCACTATGAGCCTTTAAAACTTGTGCGACTATAAATGCTGCCACTATGTTACAAAAGAATGCGCTATGTTGCAGGAGCGTGTGCTATGTAGATTGTGATATTACGTCCCAAGGAGCTATATTTTATAGCTGATTGTCCTATAGACGTAGCGTATGCGACTATAAGTGTTACGCTATGTTACATAAGATTACGCACATTGTGAATTTTTTTTTGAGTGAAGCGCGATTGTCGTATATATGCCACTAAAGCTCAGCTTCATGATCCTTTATTTTTTTTATCTCTCCTTCTATTAACGAAAAAATAAAATTGGAAAAAAAGTAATATGAGAAACTGTTTCATTCAAACAGAATTAAACTGTCAATATTGAGCTTTTTGAAGGAAAGGAGCTATGAAAAGCTCATTTGTTTAATTTTGGAATTGCTTTTTCCCAAGCATTTCAACAGTAACAATATTTGGAACAAAAGAATAAATTCCGTCAAATTTTGACAAATTCTTGACAGAATTTCCGAAAACATATATCCAGCGTCCAAAAGAGAAACTGATATTCTAATAAAAATAATTGATTTAATTCTAATACACTTCGCGCAGTATTTATAAAGGCACTATCGTTTTCTTCATTTCTATGGAAAAAAACTAAGTATGCAATGTTATGAACATCACATCTTACTGCGTTGCAGCGGGCTTTAACTATCTGACATAAACACGTGTTTATTACCTTTTAAACACGTAATTACCTTTGTCAGAACTTTTATTTAATGTGATATAAATGTAAACGCACGTCAATAAATATTTGTTTTTATTCAATTGATTTGTGTTTAGGTGATCAAAAAAACAATAACACGTGAGTATTTGTTTTCTAAATGCATGATACAAATATATTATTCATTGACATATTTTAGAATGTCGCTTGGAAAATCATTAGGCGTCGAAGAAAAGGCTAAAGCTAAAGCTAAAGCTTATCACGACCAAGGCATATCTAATCGTGGACTTTCTAAACATTTAAAAAGATCTAGCTGCGTAATCGATAATTTCATAAAAATGAGGAAAGATTACGGTAAAACCAAACGACCAGGAAGGCCATCTAAGGTATCTAAAAAAGACAAAAGAGAGATCGGAAGGATTACCATCGAAGAAAATCTTAGTGCGAACGAAATTAGAGGAGAAATGAACTTCAAAGTAGATGTAAGTAGAATCGAACAAATAATGAAATGGGATTTGGACCTCATAAAAAAATGTGGGAAACCTCCGCTTCCGAAAAGACATAAATTAGCTAGATTGTAATTTGCCAAAAAAAATACTGGTCTTGGAATGAAGAATGGAACAATGTAGTATTTATTGGCGAAAAAAAGTTAAATTTAGATGGCCAAGACGGCTCATATACATACATCTTGGCGGGATAAAGGTTCTGCGAGAGAAAAGCGTCAGCGTTGAAATTTCGGCGGAGGATCACTCATAATTTTGGCAGTGATATCATATGGAGGTACCATACCTATTTGATTCATTTAAAAAAATGAGTTCAAAATTCTATATTATTTTATTAGATGAGGTGCTTATTGACCCCGGAAAGAAGATTGCTGACACAGAGTTCATTTTCAGCTAAATAATACGGCGATCCATCGCTCGAGAAAAACTAAAGACTTTCTTAGGTCCCGTGGCATCCCGATTGTTGACTGGCCTGCACTTAGTCCAGATCTTAATCCAATCGAGAACCTGTGATCTATCTTATCAGCTAAAGTTTTTTACCATCGGCGCCAATACGCAAGCGTAAAGGAGCCAAGGTATTCAATCAACAAGAAGTAGAAGAACATTGATCTTGCAACCATCTGTACCGTAATAAATTCAACGCCAACGCGTTCAAAAGAGGTTATAAAACAATAACGGCGGTCATACTTCTTACTAAGCTCACGCAATAAATAGTCACTACAAAAAAATATATAAAAGCATTAAGTGCCTTTATAATTATTTCGTTCTGACTTTCAGTTTTTATTGTTAAAAAATTTAAAAGAAGAGTTTTTGTTTTTTTTAATAAACTGTTATTGAAAGCACAATTACATGAAGCAATAAAATGTTGATTAAAAATTAAAAATGACTCCAAATATATTATTTTCTACTAAAAGCTTTCGTGCCTTTATAAATATTTCGCGGTGTATTTGTGTACAAAACTTTACGGTCATTTGGTTCTTCGGGGGAAGTACGTGTTTTTGATTGCAGTCCGAAGTATATACCAGCTCATCGAGGTAAAGTAAATCCTCAGCGGGGTGGAGCTTATGAAGAAGTATGAGTGCCATATCAAAAAATTGTCTGGGTAAGAAATGGGTGATCCTCAGATCTGATCGCACTCCTGTGACAACACTGCAGTTAGCCCCAAAGACTTTTGAGACAGGTGTCCTGTCTCTTAAGTCCCTGGAGTTGACTGAAGTGTTGTAGATCTACTGACTACTGGCGTAGTGGAAGTAGTCTGGTTTGGTCTTTCTGTGCAACCTCACCCAAGCATGTAGGCATTTCTTCTCGAAGACTAAACAACTATAGGAATTATAGGTCTGACTGACCAAGCTTGAGCCGGTTTGAGTAAAAGAATTTACGAGGGAGCATATATAAGTCTCGCGCTTTGCCAACTTTGTTGTTGATATTTTTGCTGGAGTTCCAATACTTGTCCTGGTATACCTCCAATTATCTAACACAGGTCTTGTTTGGTATTTGGCAAGAATTGATAGTCTTTTCCGTTTGTTTTCTTGTCAATGAGTTGATAGTCTTTCCCGTTTCTTTTCCGGCGTGTATATATTGACTAAAATGCTGACCGAAAAGAGATCAGTCCGCACTTTCTTGCCAATCAAACTATTTTTTTTTTGAATATGTTTTCAAGATGAATGTTTTTTGAGTTTTTAAAATGGCCGTTTTCAAACATTTTGAAGTATAAATAGGTGCTTAGCGCGTTGCCCGATAGAATATATACTGTATAATATACTGTACATGCTGTCTGGTCGATGCATCCGGCAGGGGTTTCAGCACAATATTAGAGATTCCATTGATTTTTGATTGCCGGGGTTTTTAAGGGCATGAAAGAGTGTGACGAAGTAATTATTGAGCTTCTCAAAGAGACTGTTTACTGACCGCTTGACTGAATTAATAGAAATGTCTATCCGCTGGATAAATTATCTTCTAAAAAGTTCCCTATTACGGCTGACTTTGGCTTGTTTATTTATTTATTTAGTAACATATATATTCAACAGATAAAAATCCAACTACTGAATATTAGAAAGAAAGTAATAAATAACAAAATCAAGGTTAATATAAAGAAAAAAATAATAAGAAACAAAATCAAGCTAAAATAAAGTACAAATTAAAAAAAAAGAGGAAAAAAACTACAAGTTGCTAGTATTCAAAATATGGTTTTTGAAAAAAAAATCTTTGAAAGCTTGTAATGTCGGCAGTAGAGGATCAAACTGTAGGTCAATGTGTTGTCGCAGTAAATTGTAAGTAAAACCGCAAAAATCTTTTGACTTAGCAGCAACTATTGCGCAAAAAAAAAACGCTAGTCACGCGCAGGCATTTCGTAGTCGGATTTTTGTCAAATTGAGGGTAAGAAGAAGTTTTTAATGGCTTTTATGTTTTGGTGTTATCGTTTTTGTCTTTAAAATAATTTGTATTTAGTTTTAGCATTTTTTCCATCCATAAAAGCCTTGAAACTTGCCATTGTTGAGGAAAATTTTTCGTTAGGAAATCTGAGGTATTCCAAATTATGTTGCCATAATTTTTTCATTGAATACCTGTGATGGAGAAAGAAAGCTTGCGTGACCGTTTTTTAACGCCATTTAGCTTGTTTTGAAATCTAACTTTTCATTAAATGTGGACAATTTTTTTTTGTTCCCACCGGATACTGTTAAGACGAAAGGATGAATAGGACCAGTGTTTGGCACAAACATTATTTCGATAGAGACTAGACTAAAAAATAATATCGCAACGCTTTTTCATGTTCCCAAGAGTTCTCCGAACCGAGGAAAAATATTGAAACGAGCATTTATTTAATGCATTTATCTCGCAAACTCAATCTAGCTTCGTATTTTCTTTTAGATTGCCGTTTCCACTTTCAATTCAAGTTGAGCCTTCAAATGTCTCGTAATGAAAAATTCAAAAATTTTCGCCTCAAATAAAGCTTAAGAATTTTCAAAATTTACCATAAAAAACCATAAAAGATAGATGTGCCACCAAATTGTTTTCAAAAATCAATCACTTTATTGTCTTTAGAAACCAAATAAGTAGATTCAAAATCATCCCAGCTTTCAACTAACTAACCGTTTAAACTCACAATCAAGACAGAAAAACAACAAAACTTAAATGTAGTCGAAAAACTAATATTTCGTCAAGTCAATGCCATCGCACATGTTCCATAATTACAGCACGTGACATAAAATCAGCAAACTACCGGATCCGGAAGCACAAGTACCATTCTTCAGCACAAGCCTATATAAATCTTTTCTTTACCAAATCACTAAAATCCACTGCACCAGAACTGAATCATTCGGTCGAATCGCCAGGACAATGGCTAATCTTTCATAAATGGCACGCGACAAAACCGAATGAAAACAAGCTTGATAAATCGTACACTCAACACCCTCGCTATCGCAAAGTTTCAGCCACCGATGCAATAATAAAACACCCTGCACCGAATATTCACTTTATTTGAGGACCATTAATTCAAATTGCATATGTTTCTGTTTGCATCCGCATCGTGTCAAAGCCATCTCACCGCTAAGTGGCTCCGAACGAATTATTGCTGTTATGCTTGAAGCAAAGCAGGAGGGTGCATTTTGCTTCCCACCAGCTCAAGGGATGATGCTGTATGCGATAGATGACAGTACGATTTTTTCGAGATGACAGACAAGTTGTAGCTTTCTCACGCATCCGTACAGGGCCGTGGGCAACAATATCGCGTTTCAAGTTTCATTAATCAAAGATCCGCGAGAGATGTGTCAGTTCTACGAAAGCATCAGAGAATTAAGTTGGTTGTACCCTTGGGTGTTATTGTCGCTTCAAATGCATGTTGAGATCATTGTAGCTTGGGATGGAAAGCATACGGTTTATGATGGGTGTGGAAATAAGTATTCCCGTGAAATTTGATGAAATTACAAATAGAAATGGAATATTTATTGTGTTCGTGATGATGATTTAAGGGCATCATGTTCATAATTAATTTGAGAATGAATTGAGGCAGTTGAAAAAATGAAAGTGAAGTCGAAGTCCAGAGGGACTCGATGGACGTAGATACATGGTGGATTTTTTTAAAAAAAAGGATATGGTGGAATATGCTTTTCCTTTTAAATTGATCCCTTGAGATCTTGATTCAAGCCAATTCCACATGTTTTCCCGCAATTTACATATGAAAACCGATGACTACTTGGATTCGTTGCATCACTCGATCGTTTGTAATCCAAATTGAGACAAGCATCCCAACACGTTTCAGCTAAAGTACACCGTTCACAAGTCTACTAAATTCTAAATCTTTACGACCGAATGATCAGCATAAGCTGCTTTTGTCCGGATCGTAAGACAATCACATGAGTGTGGGTGCGATTACATTGTACGTTCGGGCATCTTAAATCTACTTGTGAAAGATATCCGAAGTCGCATGGTTTGCTCCCATCAACGCAGCACCTCGCCAGAGAAGTCAGTATTGATTCGCACCGCGTCATAAACTTCAGCCGGGCACAATGAATGAAGTGGCGCCAGCTGAGCCAATGTGCAATTTCCAGTTTCGAAAAGTGCGGGTGTTATTCATTTTGTTGCACTCAACATGTTGAAATTTATACCGGGCCTGGATTGTTAGTTAGCTCACTTTTGATCTGCTGCAAATAAACGCAATACGTACACGAAACATACGAGCCCGATGCAATCCCCATGGAAAACATACTGGTCTTATAAGCGCCTTTATGCTGCCCGAAAATTGACTTGATATGTGTATACAATTGCAACGTTTTGGGGAGGAAAATGCAGGCACCCGAACATAATCATTCACACTTTGCACGCGAATAATGATGCCGAAAGTAATCGCACAGGACTGATATCTCTAGAGATCAAAACTAATATTTATAATCGTTGTCAGTTGGATGGAGGCCTCCTTCAATCGGTATTATGTTCGCCGTAATTTTGCATCGGGGCAAATCAGTTAAAAGAGCCCCGCCGGCTATGATTAATTTTATCGGCACAATTTTATGATTTATTAGCAATCCGGTCCAGTATGTTTTTGATATGACTTGATATCGCAGAAAATCGGGTGGCTAGCAAAAAGTGTTCTGTGATGGAAATTGAATGCCAACATTTTGAGGCTGCCACAAAATTTCATAAGCTGATAAATTTGTTTTTACAAAACATCTGTCTATTTTGGTTTCAAAAAAAAATACATCTATTTGACATTTTTGTAAAAATCTCTTTTAATCAGCCACCCTGTTCATCCAACCCAACATTGACTTGAAATCGTAACACACAACTTATCTTTATCATTAAATTTTAAGTATAATCGATTGCCAACTGTTTTTCCAAAGGCGATGATTTAAGGTCCAAGGAAAAGTCAATTGAAGTAAAGTTTGGATAGCTGTCTGCATGACATCTACTAGAAGTCCACCCGCAAGCACTTACTCGTATTACAGCAAGTCAAGTGTGTTTGTTTTGTGTTTGGTTTTGGTTTCAATGCAAAATTTAATAGTTGTCTGTCTTTGAATTTTCAAAAGGTTATACAAAATGAAAATATTGATGAAATATGAGTTGTAGTGATCATATTTATATTACTGATCATTATTTTTGTTGCTATTATTATAAAAACTTGAAAACTTCCTTAGGATCGTGAAAGTTTTCTGTGATAATTTCAGTAATTGTTCATTAGCTTGCAGATTACAAAAAAATCAGAAGCAAAGCATCATCTAAGCAGATATGTCGCAATCCGAATATTTTTGAAAGGCAGGAGAGTAGTAAATCCTTCGATCGAGTGAAGCATTTGGATTTTTTTTTTAAATCCTCAGCTAAACTATGATTTTTTGAAACTCCATCATCATCATCATCATCGTGGCACAGCAGCCCGAGTTCGCCTAGATGGTTGTCCTCCAATTACCTTGGTCACGTGACCACTTCCTCCAGTCTTGGAAACCCAGGTGTTGCTCGGCGTCCGCATATACTGAGCTCTCCTAACGAGCTCTCGGTCTTCCTTGTAGTTTCGCTCCGTCGACTCGTCTTTCGTTCATAACTCATTTCAGTATACGATCGTTCTCCATGCGTTGTATATGCCCTGCCCATTGAAGACGTTGTAGTTTGACGATTTTGAAGACTTCTAGTTCATCCTACAGTTCGTACAACTCATTGTTGTACCGGATGCGCCATCCATCTCGGTCACGAACAGTCGCGAAAATCCACCATAGAATCAATCATTCAATCATATTTTCGGAGGCTAGGGTCAGGGTCTATGTTTCACAACCAAAGCACAACGCGGAGCTTAGTCATTGCGAAGCAAGATTCGGGACTCCCACTACGGGGCCCTGAACCCGCTTTGGGTGTGCCGGCCGCATCTGCACGTGCCATTCTTCGAAAGTGGGTAGATGATGCTCACAAAGATAAATGGACGACTGCTGGTGAGGCCAGGTACACGAAGGTCTTCCTTTCAGAACCCAACCATGTGACTGCAGGATTCTTGCTCAATAAGAGCAGGAAAGTTTGCAGGGCCATGATAGGCATTCTGACTGGACACAACTGCCTAGGAGGACATATGTTCCGAATAAGTGTTGTACAGGATGACCTCTGTTCATCCTGCCTAGAAGAGGCTGAATCTGCGGAACATTTGCTCTGTGAATGCCCAGCGTTTGCGCGTCTCAGATATCAATGCTTTGGCTGGGATGTTGCACGCATGCAGAGGATAGCCTCTTTTCCCCTATCAGTGATCCTAGACTTTATCAAGAAGTCTGGGAAACTATGGTAGGCAGGGGGAAATGAGTACAATGGGTCTTTTGTCCTGAGTGCTTACAGGTGCCAGTGCGCCTCTCCCCCAACCCACACACACACACAGTCTTTTTGTGCACATATTTCGATTTCATAATAGGGAGGACCGAAAGTAACGTCTTATTTGCTAGTTGTATCCGTCGCTTGATTTCGTCAGTTTTGTTGGAACGAGGTTGTTCACTAATTTGATGGTAAGATTCCCTACGCTGATGGTCAAGTGTGCTGGCGTCTTTGTCCTAGATTGCATCATAACTTTCGTTTTGTTCGTAGTGCAACTTCCTTTGTGGCGGTGTCAAGTTTAAGCAGAAGTTCTTTCTGCATTGATCAGCCTCCAATTGTTTTGCAATACCATCCTGATGGCAAAAGTTCACGTGTAGGTCACAGTACTCATCCAAATTGTGAATCGTGTCATTGATTGAAGCGCCATTTGGTACACAAGTTCAGAATATGGATAGCCGTACACCTTGGAACTAGGTAGATATGTAAAATTAAGTGCGAGATCATCAATGCTAATTTCTCCGGATTTTGTATTCACTTTAAGATTATTGATCATTTCCAGTGTCTGATCGTTGCTGAGAGTATCGTTTTGCTCAATGGCTTGCTTCTAAACTACGATTTCCTGCAGCTCTTTAACAAATTCCGATCAAATTGGATCGATTTTGGTGAGGTTTTCTTGCGAAAGGACACCGTCGTACGAACAAGTCTCTGGAACTCAGTTTCTAGCAATTTCGAGCAGAAATCGGTTCGTTCGGATTCTTCGAACATAAGGCTTGACGCCATTAGATTATCGGATGTTTTAAAAGTCTGGATTCGATTGGATTACGAAAGGCCTTTGTTGTGACAGAGCAGTTGTACGTCCGCGTACGCTGCCAATTGTGCCGACTTAAAGAGTAGCGTGCCGCTGATGCTCAGACTCATAGACCGAATAGCGAGCTCAAGTACCAGGTTGAAGAGCGTCGCCGCTATTCCATCGCCCTGCTTAAGTCAACAAGAGTTTCGAAAGGATCTGTCAATTTGTTCTGGAGCCGGACCTGCGAGACGGAGCTGGTCATCATCACCTTTATGATTCTGAATAATTTGGCCGGTATAACAAATTGCATGATGCTATATAGTGCACCTCGATTGATGCTGTCATATGCTTGCTTAAAGTCGACAAAGTTTTGGTATAAGTCGACGTTGTATTCCCAGCACTTTTACAAAATTAACTTGACCGTGAATAAAATCAACTGAAACTGGTCGATTGTGGAGCGACCAGATCTGAAACCGTCTGATACTCACCAATGATTTCATAAACGAACGATTTAACTCGATTCTCCACATTTGTTGCCAGAATTTTGTAGGCCGTACAGACTAAGGAGTTGAATCTGTAATTCTTACACCGCAGTTTACCTCCCTTTTTATGTATGGGACAGATGATGCTTCTGCGCCAATCGTCTGGGATACTTCAATCTCCCATATTTGCAGCAGTAGTTGATGTAGTGCACTTAATAAAACCTTCACCAGACTTCAGCAACTCAGCTGTTATCTCGTCAGCACCTGGCGCTTTATTCTTTTTCAGTGATCGCAAACGAGATGAACTTCTTCTACTGTCGGAGGGTTGTGTGGGTGGGGTTTGATCAACGGTATCATCATGTAGCTCAGCTTCTACTGTCAGGATGTTTGATGGTCGATTCAGAAGCTTTTCGAACAAGGACTCCCATCGTTTCATAATACCTTCGGCGTCGCTGATAATACTTCTATCTTTGTCCTTACAAAGACTAGTCCTGGATTGGTAGCCGTTTTTGATAGTATTTACTAGTCTGTACGTTTGTCTGCAGCTCTTACTAAGTAGGATTATATTAATATTCAGCAACTGCTCGTCAAAGTATTTCCGTTCCTTATGCCTAATTATTCTATTGAATATTTGCCGTAGCTCGTCATATTTTTCCAGTTTGGCTCTGGTTGCACGTTGAATCCATTGTCAGTAGGCCCTCATTTTTTGCATCAAGTGAGTTTCTGCATTCTTCGTCAAACCATATCTTTTCGCGCTTGTCGAGCTTTGTATCTCACAACGTTTTCTGCAGCATCCTTGATTGTATTTTTAAGTTTTCCCCAGAACCCGTGGACACCTGCGTTGCTGGTGAGATCATTTGTGAGATCCTTTCCTCAAGCGGGATCGTATATGCCTGCGCCATATCCTTGCTAAGCAGATTCTCAACCACGAAGATTTGCGGTGGTGAGGGGGTAGTGGGGGGGGGGGGGGGGGGGTGCTGAATCTTGATTGGTGCACTGAGGAAATTTCGCACCGGTAAACTGTTTTCACCAGGTGATAATCGGAGCTACAGTTAGCTCCGCAGTACGACCGAACATCCATTACACTTGACGCCCATCTCTTGCTGATAAGGACGTGGTCGATTTGGTTGACGATATGTACTTCTGGAGATTTCCAAGTCTGCCTATGAATGCGACGGTGTGGAAAGCAAGTTGAGCTTACAACAATGTTCCTGCTGCAGGCGAAGTCGATTAGACATTGGCGGTTATTGTTGAAAGTTGAAGGTAAAAAAACTGAAACTTCCAAATCAAAAGATTGAAGTACCCTCGTTTTAGCAGAGTATTTGATTGCATATTGACGTGGTGGTAGTTTTTAGAACGGATACCGTCAAAGATGGTAAACATTTTCAAAATTAAAATCATTAAATTTCTCTTGTACCGATTCAATAATGAAAGTTCCCAGAATCAAAATGTACTTTCTCTTACAAATCACACAAGAAAACTTCAGTGATGATGATTTTCTCTTCACTTTTTCTCTATTTCATGAAGAATCAATGAATAACACATCATCGATTTCTTCGTAACTCTCCAGAAGTTTCAAATGAATTAATTCTCATATCAACAACCTTCTTATCATCTCGTCACAATACCTCGTGTAATTTCGAGAAATCTCCATCGACTATAGCCGCCACCAATAATTGCCGTGAGAATATGTAAATAACCTTATTCTCGTTTCGATGAATTTCGAATCCCACAGGCTCAAAATCACGATTATCAGCCAATTCTATTCGAAATATTAACCGGGTTAGCTCGTCTCCGCCTTCTTGTGGAACCTCTGAACAAAATAAACACCAACTTCCCAATAATAATTGATCATTTCCTCTAATTTCGATTCTATATCAGGTGTTAGCAGCCATCACAGCTAATTTCATCGACATCACATCTCCTGGGCAATCATTTCCATTTCTCTGCAACGAATATGGAAAATTTGCTGCCTCATCAGCATTGCCCATAATGAGTATGTAGATCATGCCGAAGCAGCGGTATCTGTTCAACAACAAACACACCGCACCTAACCTAGGCTAGGCCGGACTGGGCTGACTTGTGGTCTCGCTTTGTATCGACTAGGCTGTTAGTTTAGCCGAAACCCATAATTTAGATATTCCCAGTGACGTGAATTGCAGCATCGCTAAAATAAATCACACATTTACGGGCATAATGAGCGGACGCAATCATTCGAATGGTGGTCATTGTTTTCAAGATCGACGACGAACAGGTGAAATTTTCAAAATTAACCCAAGGAAGAAGTGAAGGTCGGTTGTGACTTGATGAACTTGTAATTTATTCATTTCAAACAAATTTATCTTGTTTCATTAATTTTCGTTCAAAATCTGATTCAGTTTCAGACATAAAGGTACTATGAGGAAGAGCATTGATATATTTTTCAATAGCAATATATTCGAATTATAGTACTCTAAGCCACCTTTGGGTTAATCACAACCAAATCAACTGCAACGGATTATCATTACGATTCCATATTGAGACAATCAACATCGCTAACGGTCCAAATACTGCATGCACTCACATATGAAAATTTATTGGTTACAAATCGTTCGGTAACCACTCATTAGACTTCATATGGAAACGCATCTCAGATCGATTCTTTGAGGTTTTCCCATTTGAAAGTTTTTACATTCGGTTTAGGATGCGAGAAAATCATTAAAATCATAGGCCATAGTGAGTATGAGTACATATCAATGATTAGCTAGCTAGCTTCCTTTGCAATTGCCTCGAAGCAATGAGAAAAGTGATGTTTCTACGAATGGAAATTTTAATGATTAAGTTTCCGGCTAAATTGAGTGCTCACATAAACAGTTTACTACTATGTAGGTGAACAGGTAGATATCTAAAATTGTAATTCAAAAGGGCTTAAGGGAAAATTACTGGTGCGGTTATGGTTTGTGGTTTTTCGAATTGACTGGGTCGAGTATTTGGGACCATTGTGAATGTTTTGATGTTGGAAAGATGAAAAAGTGATCCAATTGATTTTGATTTACATAATATCTAAGAGAGAGTCATGAAACTATTGTTTTCACTTCGAGATAATCTAGCTTTTGTTGGACTCTTTTAAAAAGATTGAGTCTTCTGACTTTCACACTATTTCTTATCTTGATTTTCAGTAAATCACTGCCTTCTCTCAATTTTCTCTCCGGTAGAGAATAATAGTATTTTTTGCGTAAGAATAATGGTCGAAGCTTGCTAGTTTTAAGAATAGGAAGACATTGATATATTTTGAAAATAAGATAATATTACCTAAATCATACATATTGCATTCTATAACGTATGTAAAATACCAATAAATTAAAAACGGTATCTCTAATCAGAACCGTTATACATTTTTGTGCGAATCATTTTACAAGTATATCTTCGAGCAAATATTTTCCTTCGTGTCTTCTCATAGTGCTGAGGATAAAATCATATTTTGGGTGATATTAATGTTTCAATTATTTCTTATAAAACTGGTGTTTGAATGATGCCAGTTAACCTATTTGGGGTGTGCTCAATGTGCATACTATAGCTGCTCCAAAAGCATAGCATCACTTTAACAAGTGTAAGAATTTGCAGTAGCAGGGCGCAGTAGCTAAGAGTATTGGACAACCAAATGATGTTTTATAGATCGGCTTTTACACGGCACAACTCAACATCTAATTTTTGTGAGTACTCTTTTAAAGTTAACCTAATCATTATCGTGGATTGACTCAAAACTTACTTTGCACTTTGGAAATTGTATGAAATTTCTTAGTTTTCAACATAAAGCAACACAAACGAGTAAAGTTTTGATAAGTTAGTCAAAAAAATTTACATAATCATGTCTTTTTACGCCATATCTGCAAAAATTGGGATGAACGAAAGAAAAATGTTGAAATTTTGATGGTATACGAATCAATGTATACGTTATCTTGCGCCACACATCTAACTTTAGAAAATTAAAGATGAGTTGCACTGTGTAAAAGCTTACTTAAAACTTGAGTTGAGTTGAAGTGTTTTAAAGCGTGTATAGTTTATGATATCATCAGTGGAGAGAACTATTTTCAAATTTATTGATCATCTCTGCCACCAAAGCGAAAAAAACTGCTTTTCACTTCCACTTCTAATCAAAAATGACGTTTAAACATTATGTCAGCACAACCATTTTACATTAGCTGCTTTTTTGTTTTACTCCAGACTGCGAGCAACGAATAGCTGCTATTCTGGAATCTTGGACAGCCCGACTGTAAAAAAGCAAGCATCAGAAAGCAGCTATATCGTGAAATTGGACAGCCAGAGCTGTAAATAAGCAGCTTTAGCTGCTATAGCAAGAATATTGAACACACTCTTAAGTCTCCCGATTTCAATCTTTTAAGTACTTTTCAACCAATGACGCAAATAATCTTTTCTCTAATAGCATTCTCCTTTCCATTTTTACATTAGACTTATTTTGTAGAATTGTGTTTGACGTGTGCGTCAAAGAGTGTGAACCTATAACAAAAAAGAAAAATACCTCTGAACCTAAACTTTACAAGACTATTCGACGTCTTAGAATCTATAGAAAAAATGAATTAAAAAAATGAAAAATGAATTAAAAATTAAGTCGGCGTTAGCCACCGGATTAAAGAAGAATACGATATAATTGGTAAGAATATAAGCCACGACTCCAACATTTTGTTTCGATTTTGTTGATATGAAGTGGAAAGCAACCACTTGACTCACACTTGTACATTCAATAAAAATTCTATGTTATCTGCTTCTCCTTAGAATATCTGCAACTTTTTTGCCATTGTTTACGAGAGTTTATCCCAGTTAGCATTCTAACATTCTGTCGATTTTCAGGTGCGACTAAAACCATTTTTGCTGAGGATATAGCCAGAGATATTATAAAATTACTGCCATCATGGATCTTAATAGTAACAAAGTCCCTGGACCTGCCCTTCTTCCTTCAACTTTTCTGATTAAAAGTGTAGAGTAACTATCTCAACTTTTCATATTATCATTAATAATTCACTTTTCTCTGGATTATGTTCATCGTGTTAAAAATCTTCTTTTGCCACGCCAATTTTTTAATGTGGCATACAGGTATCGCCTTTCTATCCGTGATTCCCAAAGTACCCGAAAAAATCATTTGCTGCAAACTTTCTCCTCTGGTCGATGCTCGACTTCTACCACCACTAATCTTATGGTGCTTGTTTCTGATGTTTTGCGCAAAATGGAGAAAGATGATCAAATTGACGCAATCTATACCGAGCTTGGCAAAGCCGTTGATCGAGTTCATCAAAGCATTTTGATACCCAAGTTGCAGCAACTTGAAATTGCGGGATATAAATTAATGTAGATTAGCTCTTATCTTCATGATTGCTTATAATATGTGGAATTGCAAGGTTATATTTCTAAAAACAAGTCCGTGCTTACTTAGTGTACCTCCAGGAAGTCATCTTGATCCTTTTCTTTGAAATATTTTTAGATTAGATAAAACCATCCCGGAGGTCTTAACCTGACCTCCTTTTAGATTGAGAACTATGCTCTAAAGCGAAAGAAGCTGTCACACAGTCAATGTGCACTTACATTGCAGGCATTGAAGCATCAATCAGAACCAACCAGCCGAAATCCCTTTGGTCATTCATCCGTTCCTTGAAAAACTCTCCTAGTATCCCTAATGGTATGCATTTGGATGATACAGATGCTTACACTCCACATGAAGTGTGTGAAGATTTTTTTTCTTACTCTACATCTTCTCCTGAATTCCATTCGTTTCGTACAAACCCTTTAGAAATTGATGAACGATATCCAGAATTGATGAACGATATCCATGCCAATACCGGTAGTGGTTCCGACGGTATTCCTAATATCCTGGCTAAATCTCTTTCTGTGCGTCCCTTTTTCTATGGTGTTTAATATAAGTATATCTTCTGGCTCTTTCCTTTCTCTTTGGAAAATTGCATGGTTTTTCAAAGGTAAATCCACTCTTACTAATCTTCTATCTTTCACAATGGTCGCATCTGCTTTTGATCATCAAAACCAGGTCGACGGACTATGTACTGACTTCTCCAAAAAAGCTAGGGAACGATAGCATAGCTGGTCCTCTTCTTTCCTGGTTTAATTCTTACATCTTTGGTCGTGCCTGTATTGTAACTTTTAATCGCTGCTCTTCAATTCCTTTCCATCCTGTATCCGCTTTTTCAGAAAGGTCTATTCTCGGTCGTCTTCTTTTTCTTTTATTCATGAAAGATCTCCCCGCTTTTAATCCAAACTTCTTGTCTTCTATATGCCGACGATTTTAAGATGTTTCGAGAGATCGAGTCACAAGATGATTTTACGCTTTTACAAGACTATCTTAATAGCTTACAGGCTTGGTGCGCTGCCATTGCACTGACTTTCACCAGCGCGAAATATTAAAAAATGTCTTTTGCTTGTAAAATTTCACCTTTGATGTTCTCCCAGTTATTCTATTTCTGGCTCCCGTCTTAATGTTGTTGATCATTTTAGAGATCCAGATGTAATATTTGATTCAAAGCTTAACTTTGATTAGCATATTTCGTACACCACTGCCAGATTCTCTAAATTATGAGATTTTATTATTAGATCCGCCAAAGCCTTTGTTAATATTTTCCACCTGTGTACACCTTTTTCTCTCCTTTGCGCGTAGTGTCCTTGAATATTGTTGTCAAGTTTGGTGTCCTCATTATGTATACTTAAATACTACGTTGAAGTCTGTTCAGCGCAGATTTACTCGTACTTTATTCTTTCAATTTCACCTTCCCTACCGTCCTTACAGTGACCGCCTTTATGTTTATTTTCTATATTCAGTGATTGGATTTCTATCTGTTCAGTATGTTAATAATAAATAAATAAATAATGTTGTTTGCCTGCTTCGATTTGATGTATGAAAATTTTGTATAGATTTTAATGTTAAGTAAATTTGATGGTAACATAAATTAACGTAAAATCAATCTTTAACAAGATACATATTCAAGAAAACTGATTTTCGTGACCTTAGATCTTGAATAACTTTTGTTGTTCTCACTAGTTTGTAAAGGACTTTCCTCATTATGTTTACCATCTTACAATAACATAATTTTGTCGAAAAACCTCCATTTGGATTTATTTGGTAGTTTGGCCATTTTCTCTTCTTGTTTTCCTGGCCTATCAATACACACCACAACCACAAAGTAGCCATTGGACAAAAATACCTCGAAGACGCAAAAAAGCTCTGGGCTGACAAATCATTCGGTGTCATTGGAAGACAGTCCTTGGCTTCCATGGATGCACGCCGCACCAGGTTGCTATTAAGTTTAATCTGTGTTGTTCTTCGCTTTATAAAGGCTGCCTCATAAGTCAAAACACACAGCGAATGGGCGTATGGTTCGATGACTTCTGTCAGAGCTATGGCTCAGAAGATGCAGAGGCTCTCGCCAAGAAGATAATGGACTTTCTCGGGGTACCGCTTCTCTCAGGTGTGACAGATCTATCTTTTATGGAATTAAGGGATATTGTGCAGTTTATAAAAGGAACCAAATGGTTGTCAGAGTACAGTGGCTAAGGAAGTGTCTACCCGGATATCACAACATGTCTCTAATGTCCCTATGTTTGGTTTTTAGCAATAATCTCCGATCAACAGCCATTTTACCTTACTTTAATATATCTCAACTGGACAAAAGACGCTGATTTGCTGGTTTCACAAAAAAAAATCCAATGAAAACAAAAACAGATCCAAAAAACCCTTTCGCTTAGTGGAAGCAAGGTGTTACAGTGTAGATATCTTTCATACAAGCAAAAAGTTACACAAATCTCCAGTGGTGGTTAAAAAATAAATACACCCCTGCATTTCCCGGAAAACAGCTGTTCCTTACAGCTTTCAACTATTGCAATGATAACAATAATAACGCTTCTAACAAACGTTCACATCCTTTCCTTTGGTATAAGTTCCCACACTCTTCTAATTGTGGCCCACAGTTCGGCTTTATTTCGTAGTTTATGTTGATAAACATTATTTTTTATGTGTTTCCATGAATTCTCAACAAGATTGAGGTTTGGGGACTGTGCTGGCCAATCAACAAGTTAAATTTATTTCGCTGTATCCTATCTTTTACTTATCCTGTTGGCATATCCATTGGGGCGGATATTCTCTTCTGAAAAAGGTAACATGATTGTCTCCAGGATTTCAAAGTACCTCTCTTGGGTCATAATATCCTCGGTCAAATGTATTGGGCCTACGCCGTGCGCCATGAAAATGAGGCCCATATCATAATGCTTCCTCCTTTATGTTTAACGGACTTTTTGGTGAATTGCGAATTAAAGTCTTTGTTGGGAGGACGCATCACATTCTCCTTTCCGTGTGATCTAAAGATATTAAATTTACATTCGTTTCTCCATAGGATATTACGCCACTTTTCCTTCCAATCTTCTCCGATCCGGTATAAATGAGTCTTTGCAAAATCTAGTCAGCTCCGTATATTTCTTTTACCGATCAGAGGTACTTTTCTAGGTAATCGGGTAGGAAGATCAGCCTCTACTATTTTTCGACCAATTGTTCATGCGCTAGCATCAGTATTCGTTACCCACAAAATCATAGAAGAAGACGAAAATGGATTTTTTTACAAGTTCGTACGATTTTCCGATCCAATGCTGGGTTCGTTTTCCGTGATCGCTCTCGATTTTCTGAATTATCTTTTTTAGAGCGTTCTGCACCATTCCCAAGGAGCAGTGAGCAACTTGCGCTATCTGATGGCGAAAGTAATCGTCATCCCTAGGTCGTTGAATCTCAATCCACTTTTGTGGAGAACAGTGCTTATTTCGCCCAATGTTTGAGCTATAATGTGATTGAAGAGTTTGGAAATTTTTCGCCAATTTGAAGAATTTGTATTTGACTTACGTCAAGAAACAAGTTTGACCGAAAATTTTATTTATTATTATATCCAACGCGAAGTTAACCCTTTAAGATACAGACTCAAGCTGATTTGTGTAAAAATACCTTCGGATTTCGTTCCTTGCTTCGAGAACTTTTTCCTCACTTTGACGCATCATTCCTGTATGTGACACTACTTGCAAAGTATTGAAAGTTGTCAAAAACAGATGTTTGCCGGATAACGCAGGGGTGTGTTCATTTTTTGCTACAATACTATATTCTAATGTCCTAGTCATTCAATTTCCAAAAAACTGTCAGCGTAACCTTTTAGAACTCTTTCTTTAACTCGTACATGAGATCAGGTGAACACTTGTTCTAGACATGCCCATTTGTTAAAGCTCTGACATTGGATGAATAAAATACATGAAAATGTAACACTTTCCGAATACCCGCTGAACAGATACATTTCATCTCTGGTCAACATTCCTGTAATCCATCCATTTCTATCCAAGTGTCATTCGCATCACATTGCCCGAAGTCCAATGAAAGACCATTCAAGAAATTGAACAAAACTAACAGAATCCGATTCAGATCACATGATTTATTATAAAAAAGATCAAATAAATAAATAATAGCTGCAAGCTAAAGTCAGATACTAACAATACAAGAATATGGAACACATCACAATGACAATGCAAACGACTCAAATCGCCGGATCATTTTCAAACGCTAATAATGGAATCGATCCGTAATAAAAACCGGCCAGCTACGTGGGAGGAACGATACATTAGAATATCAGATGAATGATCGCGGACATGTCGAATCTGAAAAGCATGCAAAGAATACCATTGATCTATCATTTCGATTCTGTTGGATTTTGTTCGAAAATGTCCAGGCTTTTATCCACGACCAGACCGAGAAACCGAAAGTACTACGACCTAAAAGTCTCCATTGTGATTTGTCCAAGTACACCGGATGAATAAGACGTCGATCGGTCGTTCAGTTGAAGTTGAGAGAAAAAGGTATTGTCTAGACCCCCGGTCCATACGTGTTAATTGTCGGCCACAAAGGCGCAGCCGTTTTCCCGTTCTTACCGGCGAAGAACTTGCACGCTCAGAACGTTGAACCGAACGGGTTCTATGATTTCGAATCGGATTTCAATGCTAAGACGGATATTGGCACGGCTGGCGAGCTTGCGATGATGCGCAAACGTGACGCGATCACCAGGCCGACACGCAGCTTTTAAATTAACCGACAAACCAAGGCCAGTGTGGGTGCAGGTGATTCTTTATCGAGGTCGAACATCTTTTAGTGTTCAACAGGTGAAATGGTGGCAGCAGTGGCCTGGTGGTGGTACTGACGATGATGCTCATGAAGATGGAAGTGATGATGAGCAATAAGCTGAGACCAACTGTTTCGGTGATGGATTATTTGAATGGTTTTCTACAGGCAGAAGTTGGATGTGCCACGTATTATTTTCTTGGTCAAAATTACGGAAGAAATTATCGCTTGTAATTTTTAATATGCTTAAGTTGACATTCTATATCTTAAACGCCTATTTTTCTGAGGTCTAAATTATCTCGCAAGTATTCACGTGACATTCTGGTGTTCTGATGAACGACTTAAAAATATTTTCGGGAAAATCATGACCAAAAAGATTTTCAAGTTCAAAAACTCAAGAGTGTTTTTTTTCCACACCAAATTTTCGATGTTCTGTTTCTGGTACTGAAATATTTGCGAAAAACCAAACTGTAGCTTGAACTAGTTCCACATCTTCAAATTTTACCCACTATTTCCGTTAACCTTGAACACAATCCACATACATAATTTACATAATGTAGCATACGAGAGAAAAGAAACGATGATTCAAAACTATGCTAAAATTAATATTTTGAATCATCAACCACATTGCAAAATTATCATATCATACTTGATTGAAATAATTAACAATGAAAAATTCAAATTCAAATCTGGCGCCACAGATTATCCCTGAAGGGACCTGTGTCCGCCCGTGGGTGGCTGTATAACTGGTTTGTGTTGCGAACAAAAGACACTCGAATACGAAATGAGAATGAGATGGTTAAGAAGAAAAACAACATCAACGTCTTAGCTAAGTTGCGTTTAACATTATTGCTGGCAATTTGTTTGATGGCTATTCGATTAGACAGTGTGTAATCAAATATGTTGATAAATTGCCTGAGAGTCGTTTTTGCCGGGAGGTGGTTTAGATAAATATTTTGATGTGCTGTGGACTATTTGAAGTGGTTTGTCAACTCATGAAACACAAATAAATTTGAAGTTGGTTGCAATGTGCGATGAGGATCATGTGATGAACGAAAAGAATCATTCAATTTTTAATAATGCATCAAAATCATTTTCTAAGTCTACGCCCCAACGAGGAGCAATGCAAATTATCTTTGAAAACTCTTATGGCGAGTAAAATTAAGGAGGGTTGCTAGGTTGGGGTATTTTCCCCCAAAGTGGGGTATTTTTTTACTTTTGGAGGGGGAATGGGGTTATACAGATTAAGCCACACGAAGGATATTGGGGGTTTTTCAAATCAATCACTATGTATACTTTTTACAATTGAAAAAAATTATATTTCATTGAATTGTTTGTATATTTATTGCCGTGAAACATTTTTGATGAAATCTCACTAACATTGTCATATCCGTGATATAATCGATACTACCATATAATTTATCAAGTAATGTGAATGAACGATTTTCCTTTACCGTATTTTCAAAGAAAGGTTCGTTCTATGGGTTTTCCATCGCAGCGGATACATTTGACGTAAACATAACACAGTGCAGCGCGAACTTTAACGCAGCCACGGACTTGACATTTCCGATCACTGAAGTTTGAAGTTCTCTTTAAATATTAATTGATCTTCTTAAAGATTGAGGCAAAGTGCTAAAAAATACTAAGGGCTGCTGAATCGGATCTATTTTTATTCAGTTAGTTCTTGCTTTGTCAATTGCAAGTATATTTGCCGATTTTGCTCTGATATCCTTCGTTATCAAGCCTACACTTTTTATGGCACTTGGCCATTTCAGTTGTTTATTGATGATCCTGTATATTAATTTTCCTTGCTCAAATTTTATTTTTTGGTGAATATATAATAAGCCTAATTCCCAGCACACAGTCGAAATTGGGCTCAGATTTGGTATTCCGAGCATCGTTTTCATTTGTTTTGATTTTCTAATTAATCTTCCAATTAAGTCAATAGGCGCGTATTTTGCTCCTCTATCCAGCAGAGAACAAAAGAGACGCATTGGAAACAACAGCACTCCTGTACCAGTGAATTCACTAGTACAGAAATTCTATTCCTCATATGTAGTTCACGTGCTGAACTATAGAATGTGCTGATAGAAAAAAGAAAAGCTCATGAGAAGTTGTCTTTTTTGCTGTGAGCTGGCTTTGGGTTTTTCAAGGTTATGTTAAATGTTTTGGAAGTTAAGAAATTAGGAAAAGCAAACAAAATGTGTAGAAAGTTAAAAGAGGTAATTTTCTGTTAGTTTTGTTTTCTATTTTATACTTGTTATTTTCTCCCTTTATTGTGCCACCACAACGAATACAGCAACCTATATCAATCTTAGCGAATGCACTGCTATTTTGTGCTAGATCGTTGTTTTTGCGGCATAGTTCTCTTCTGTTCTGTATCGGAACAAAAAAACGCACCTTATATTGTACTAAGCTCTTTGGTTCCATAAAACTGATCCGTAGGATATATTCGATAAAGGAATAGCAATAAAAATGTTAAGTTTTATACTCGATTCTAGAAATTGATATCTTCTCAAGATTCCTATCAAAGGCGTTACCTTATATCTGACGTTGTTGATTTGGTCCAACCATGGCATTTTTTCATCTTAGGCTTCACAAAGCGAAGACCACTGCCAATTATTAGTGGGGAAAAGGTCAATATTCTAATCGAGATCAGGGACCTCCTGAAGCCTCTAGATGAGGCATCCAACTTGCTCTCCAAAGAATAGGATGCCACTCTCAGTAACGTTATCCCTATTGTGTGCGGAATCAAAACAGTGAGAATAGCGTGCCACTTATGATTTTAAGGTGGCCCACGGATCCCGGGATTTTTGGCAGGCAGGCTTGTGCATCTACCGACAAGACGTGAGACTTCACCAAGCTCCACTTCTCGCCTCTCGCATGTTACCGCATGAAGTGTTGCCTACCTGTAAAACAACACCGGATCTCGTGGACCATCCTGTTTAATATATAACACCCACTAAATAATTCATCTAAATTTTCAGGTGATCAAGGCCTACCTGCCAACAGAGCCCTTGTCATTCAACGTCAAGCAGCAACTTATAGCGGAAGTCAACTCAAAATTTTCTGAAATCAAATTACTTCGCCCATATGTAGCAGCAACTTTTCTGGACCCTCGCTATAAAAAGTTAGTCTTTGAGGATCCAAGCGCTGCTTCTTCCATAATTAGCTACCATGGTGAATATTTCGCCGTTCGATTTGTAGTCTTCGTAGTTGGAAATAATTTGCAAGGGACTTCTCCTTCAAGGTGTTGCCACATGTACACGTCCGTCTTATCCAGTAGTCCGGTTGAAGGCGGACAAGGTGGACAAGACGGACAGGTGCATTTGGGGCGCATTATGGCAAAGCTACTTCTCTCCTATCAGGCCCGGCGCTTCTGATCAAGATGGGCGTGTCCAGTGTTAAGACATTGATACACAATTGTAATTTTTCGTTGGTTTTCAGGTAGCCGTATACCGGAAATGATGCTTGAATCCAGACATGCTGTGGACTTGGACTTTGCGCCTAACGATGATGGTGAAGATTACTCTTCAGGGATCTAGTCCGCAGTAGACACCATACCATCGCAGCTAAAGGTATACCTCAGCAGCGCCGTTGTGGACAGGCGCACAAACCCAGATCCTATAGAGGTGTTTGACTCTATGAGAATTGGATATGAACACCTCTACGAATTAGCCATGCTCTGTTTGCCCCTAATGGCCACTTCAACTGCTGCCAAGCGACTCTTCTCCCACGCAGATAGTGTGAAATGCACGAAGAGGAGTAGATTATCGCCTAAAAACCTGAACATGCTGGTCTTTCTGCGTTCTGTTAGCCACGAAGATTGGTTTGAGTCTTGAGATAAATTTGTATTGTGTCGGGTTCTATAATCAAATTTTCACATGCTATAATGTATTTATCGTGAATAGCGTTATTTTGAGTTCAGTTTGCATTGAATTTTTTCGAAGAGACTGATTTTGGATTAGTCTAAGTTATTTATATTTTATTGAGTGTTTTCTTGCTCTTAGTTTACAATTTTGTATGATCTCATTCTACTCATTATTTATTTCTGAATTTTATATTGTTTTCCAATTTTATCAGTTTTGCAGAAATTCTATTTAATTGTTTTGCATTTGCATTTGTTCATAAAAATAAATGCTTTTTAAAATTCTTGAATTTTGATCGACCTCGCTTTTCATTTAAACGATCAAAACTCATTGGCAATCTGATTATACGAGCATAATGGTTTTGAAAATGTTCCAGTATTTTTTTCGCAAAAAATGGCGTTTAACCGGTTAAAATCTTCCACCTCAGGGCTTTCATCAAGCCTATAAGAAACTGTAGTATTTTTGCTTGAATAACTTTTCCAAATACTTTACAAATAGCACTTGTCACTGCTACCAGACGATCATTTGAAGGATCTGCTGGCACACTTCATTTGTAGATATTTTTTTTGCTTATTTGCTATTTTTAATTTTTTAGTATATTCATTTTTTATTTATTATTTTGATTTTAATTTGCTGTCCAATTTCATCTGAAATTTTGAAAAAAATTGCATGTGAAATTTTGAAAAAAATTTTATGTGAAATTTTATGTGAAAATTTCATGTGAAATCGAAGCCAATATTATACTTAACAGAGAACTTGAGGGATTTTCCATGCATTACAGTAGATTTTGGGGGATATATGCAGACGTTACCTGGCAACGCTGAAAGTAACTGAATTAGTCAGCTTGTGTAGAAAGAAAAATTTCAAAATAAGGAAACAAATAGAAATGGATGTTATAAAATTTCCTTTGGCCGATTTTCTATGCTTCGTAAATCAGCATGGAATATGCAAATAAAATAGTACAGCACACCTGTTCAGTAATTTGTGGAAAGTAAATATACAACGAAATACCTGAAAATCATGCAAAGCTATCTTACAAACGAATTATGAATGCCTTGCATGCCCACTCATGTCGCAAAAACTGCTGCAGTGTTTGCCAGCAAGTGCATAAGCTTGATTCTCTCCATAACTAATGCTAGCCAACAAAATAGGCTCCAAATCGAAACTTGCATTACTACCGTAACTACACTGTCAAGTCCATAAATTACATTTGAATTTCATGACTCATGCGACAGGCTATCCCATTGGGATCACCCTTGGTCGCGTGTCTGAAAATTGACTGGCCTGCCTGCAACTAATAGGCAGCAATAACTGAAAGTAAATATTGGATTGCACACTACCGTCGCCACACCGCCGTTGCATTTACTCCGTCACATTTGCATTAATTGACATAGTTCAGTGTGCAAGTAATTAAAATAACAAAAAGCGGAATATGCTGGAAAATAGTTTCGGGAACTAATCAATTAGCGACAAAGTTGCAGAATTAATTTATAGGGAAAAGAGTGAACAGGTTTTCATATGGTGAACAGCTTCAGCCGTATTTCTTTCAAAATGTCTCATGGAAATTTCTTTTAGACGCTGATGTTTGAGACCCTTAACAACCCACTCTATGTCTGCATGAAATCACTCAATAAGTGTTCAAGAATTCGCAATTTGAAATTGATATTCGATCTCTTGACTTATGTGGACTTTCTCTATCGCATCACGAACGTCTTCTAGTTTAGTGACCAGTGGCTCTAACTATCAAAACATGCTCCTCACCACTTGAAAGCATATTATTATTCATCAAATTCGAGACATCAAAGCATCCCCTGGCCACTGAAAAACACTTATCGTCTATTATCACCAAGACTCAGCCTCCAGGCTCGCACCGGAATAGAGAATGTCGCAACCTGATCCATACGTGGGTCACGAAAGAACATTCTTCTGGCTTCTCCATCATTTGCCTCGCATTGAGACTCCAGTTTCAACTTGGCTGAATGGACCCAAACTTTCGATAATACTTCTGCCAGCCAGCCAGGCATTACCGCGGCCAAAATAGCGAACAACAAACGAATCAAAATACTCGCGCTGCCAATTGAATTGAACTTGGCCTCTCTTGCGGCAGCAGATTCTAATCAAGAATCACGAATGTTTGTTTGATGTGTGGTTGGTTGTTATTTTTTTGTAGGTATTTTGCAGCTCTTCGATTCGAACATTGTGTGTACATGTATAGCGTGGCTGCTGGCCGCGTGTTCTGGATCGGATCGAACGTCGCGGTAACAAGTAGTTAAGCGAGGTTGGGACAAAGTGCAAGAATGGCTAAGTTTGAATGGACCGCAAAGTAAAAGAAACCCAACCGCAGAGCGAAAAAAAAAATGCTGAAAAGTTCACCACCAAAAGGAAACATCATGCAACCAGGCAAAGAGTCAGGAGTCGAAGAAATAGGGCAAGAATATACGAAGCTGGTGAAACCTTGGGTTGAGTTGAGGTGAGGCTAGCTACGAGACATTCCAACGAATATATCACCGACGCAAGTGTTCCTTCAATCTCGACCATTAAGTGACATGCACAGCAGCCTAACGGATTCGATTCGGGTTTTGCGAATTTCGTAAGATCTTTTCTTGGTGATACGATAACTGATTTCAGTTAAATTGGACGAGGTCTAAACATGCAGAGCAATAAATAATTGATTTTTGAATTTTCATATTGTAAGTGCTAATTGAGAACTGTATGTTTTTGTATTACTCTAACTGTATATATGTATTAAGTAAACTGCTCTATGATTAAAAACCCTTGGAACTGGAAAACTTTGTGAAATTTTAAAGGGTTTGCAACAAACTGAAAAACCCTTTAGCAAAATCCACAAAAAAATCTCCATTAATCACGATGCAGTCGAACCATTGTAAGCATTTCAATATACATTTCGTCAACTAGCTGATTCTTACGCATAATGCGATTACAATGGCAGGAAAGGTGGCATCCGAAACCATTAGTTTCTGAGCCGAAGAAGACAAGATGTGCAAAAGATTAATGATTTGGTCATGGTTTTTTGGTCATGAAGTCAAACATTGAGAATCAGAGCTCCACCTTTGCTTCATTATTGTGGCACTTTTATCCACAGGAGTACTCTGCCTTTTACAAGCAATCCCTAAAGTATAGTAGAGCTAAGTGATCCATTTCCACCAGGGTCACTAGTGGCTGTTGGCTGCAGACTTGTGAACGCTCGCTCCTGTTCAAACTTAACCGGTAGTAGCTCCTTCCTACAACTAGCACCATTTTTAATTATTCATGGTTGTTCCAAATTTGGTGCAGAGTATTCATGGGAGCGGCAACATCGCCACTTTTGGAATAACCTGCACAGCCCATAGTTTTGAAAACTAATCAAGAAACTGACGCGGGTGAAACCTCAAAATAATGTAATCTGACGGCAGCAAAGATCGCACATACGTTTGTAGATTACATAAATACTCAACTTCAGCAGACATTTTCGTAGTTAGAATGATTTATAATCTGCACAGGAATCTGGATTTTTTAAAGTACAGAAGATATAAAAAAAGAAAACTATTCTGGCAGCCTACAAAAGAATTATGGTAGCGTAGAAAATTCAGTGTCGTCTGGAAAATATCGTGGGAATCTAGAAAACAACCTTAGAGGTCTACAAGAAAAAATCCTGTAAGCCTGGCAAAATCTGTGGGGACTGAAAAAAATCGAGGAAATCGAAAAAGTAACCCTCGAGTCTAGAAGGGGAGTCTAGAAGGGGAGTCTAGAATAAATGGTGGAAATGTAGAAAGCAATCCTGGAGATCAATAAAAAAAATAAAAAAAGCCCAGAAAAATCAGGAGACGCTAAAACAAATTGTAGAAATCTAAAAAAACAATTCTGGGGGTGTATAGAAAAATTATGGACGCCTAAAAAATTGGGGGAGTCCAGAATAAATCGTAAAAATCTAGAAAACAATCCTGAATGTCGGAAAAGTTATAAAGGAAGTCTAGAAAAATCATGGGCATCTAGAAAATATCGTGAAAATCTAGGAAACAATCATTAGGAACTGCAAAAAAATATGGTAGTCTAAAAACATCAGGTTAGTCTAAAATCAAACGTGAAAATCAACAAAAAATATTTGGAAGTCTGCAGAAAAGCTATAAAAAAATTCAACTTCAGATCCCTGGCATCTCTAGGACTTCCAAACAACGAAAATAAAATGCGTGCTGGTAATTCTTAGTCAATTCCAACACACTGCAGTCATTTGCGCTCTTTCAATTTCACATTCCAAACTTCAATTACTCTTGGTGATACAATTGCTATCCAATCCACTTGTAACTTGTGTTTCCAAAAAGTTCCCCATCTTTATCACCTACTTCTACACTTTAGAATGTTCTGATCGCATACCGCAATCGCATCTTCCAGTTCTTTTTATTACTTCCATTAAGATGGAGACTATTAAAGACTCAAATCATCCTCTAGCTCTGGCTCGGATGGATTTTTATCTACATTTTGAAAAATGGCAAACAAATCTTTGAGCACTCTGTTGTCTATTAGAAAATATTTTTTCTTCAATTTAGAAAGAAATCCTTCATATCCTATATCGAAAGAAAGGGATGCATCATCTACCAAAAAAAATTTCATATTTCTCTAAAATTCGTGAGGGATATCTCCATGACACTATAACTAATAATTACGCCCATTCGATCGTAAAGGAAAAACATGACTTTCTAGTAGGTTACTGTACATCGAAAAATCAGGCGTGTTTCTCAAATTTTGTTGCCAAAGCGCCAGAAAATCAATGTGATCGTGATACGATTGTACCTGAACTCTCGAAAGCGCTAGATAAGTTTATGTTGACTACAGCCTACTTCTTTGCAAACTAAAGTTTCTTGGCTTTGTATCGGTCATCATATGGCTGGAATCCTAAATGTTGGATCGTTCTTGCTACGTCCGCTACACGGAGAGAAATTTCGGCAGTGATTTTTACTAGAGTGGATAATATAATTTACTATTCCGAAAATTCCATATGAAAATATGAATGTTATTACAAATTTGATGAAATTTTACTATTTTCCTGCAAATAATAGTCAATTCCATTACATACTACAACTCGCTCATATTCATTGCGCTGTAGTAAAGACATTCCTATATATACATAATTCACAACAAAGTAGTAAAATGTGTAGTGCAATTGATTACAAAGGTAATGGGGTAAAAAATTACTACTATGGCAATAAAATTAATTGCAAATCTTGTATAATTTCATTACACTTTTCTCCCCGTGTAGTAATCCTGTTTATCAGCTCTCTGCAAGCCCGAAACTGGTGCTCCACAAGGCTCTATGCTAGGTCCTTTGCTCTTCCAGCTCTGCGTCAATAATCTACCTAATTTCCTTCCATTATAATGTCTTTTCTTTGCTGACAATCTTAGACTATTGATCAAAAACAGATCTCTCAAAGTATAGCACCCTGCTTCAATTAAATTTTTCTGTTCTTGTTCTTGTGAAAAAAAAACATTCGATACTATTTTCCCACAATACTAATTTCAACTTTTATTTTAATTTTAACTATTTTTGGCTATTTTTTGGGTACGAATCAAATTTCATCTTCTAGTTGTAAGAGTACTTCAATAAACCATTTCATTTCATTTTATCTAGAGGGAAAAACCCTTTACATATAATGAACTTGCATAGCCCATTGTACCTAAAGGGAAAAAATAGAGCCTAAAATTAAAATGTATTTTGAAAATTTTTCTTCTCTGAAAACTGCTTTCTATAGAAGTATATAGATTAGCTAAAAAACTTCCAACAGCTTCCAATATCCATAATAATTTTACAACAATATTTTTTTGTGTTTTTACATACTTTTTCCGGCTTTTCTAGAAATCCTACATCAAACTTGCTTTCAAAACAAATACTCAGCCGATGTAAAAAAAAGCCCCAAAAAAATCAAATGTTTGAAGTAATTATTGAGAGTATTTAAAACACCATTTGACACCTATAAAATTTCTTCTAAAAATTGTGTTAAAAACTCCACATCAACACTTAAACTCTCTGAAACATAAAACTGTTCCCTCCATACCTGAAACCTAAATACCACTCGAAAACCATTCATAATTCGAAAACATTCAGCACTTGTTCAATTCAATTGAACTAACCTGTACGAAAAAAACGATAAATTTCCTACAAAGACAGATTTATTTACTAATTTGTCGCATAAATCAAAACCAACAACCGTTAGTCACTTCCATGAAATTTAATTTTCAATTTTCTCACCATTGTCGAAAGCATTCGAACCTGTTAGTTGTCTACTAAGTGGCTGCGATTCTGTGATTCCGATGAATCCCAAGTATATACCGAACTTAGATAATAGTCAGTTCTCAAGTAAAAGGGCTCAAGTATCTGTATCTTTATGTCCCTATCCAAACGATGAACAATAGCTTCGAGATGATTATTTTTCGAATAAGTTTTTCAATATGAGTGGAGCATGTGAAAATATTTAGTATTCATATGTTATTATTTCGATAGGAGTATCTGAATGGTACAGTCTTCTAAATAGTAAAAGATATTCCATTGCTACTTTGAAAAACACTTGCTCAATCACCAGTTTGTAGGAAGCCCTACTTATGTGAAATGAATAAGCATTGATCTTTCTTTCATAAACAATTCGCATGATAATCTAGAACATCCGAAAATACTATCGGTACCAAACTAGCAGATACTTCTCACAGTAGCTATCAAAATCTCTCTAATTGGCTTGATAATGCACTCGAGGGCGATGACATTGCGATCTCATCAGCTCACCATACTTCGATTCAGCAGAACATACGGGTCAAGTGGCACAAGTTCTAGGTAAAGTATCCGTTTCGTTCCCAAGTCTTTCTGTCCTCGAGGTGCGCATATTCGAAGAACGTGGTGAACCAGTAAATTGAAAATATTTATAACTTCGCCACGACCGAACAGAAGCCACAAAGCACG
Source organism: Nemotelus nigrinus (assembly GCA_947369275.1). Taxonomy (NCBI): domain Eukaryota; kingdom Metazoa; phylum Arthropoda; class Insecta; order Diptera; family Stratiomyidae; genus Nemotelus; species Nemotelus nigrinus. Next base: position 29,194,287 of record OX376375.1, on the reverse strand, counting down.
ACAATATTTCATAAATATATATATTTCATATGGCCCACGGGCATTTCTCGATGATCATCCTCCTCCTGTCCTCGAGGGCACACTATCTCTACCCCGAGCTACGAGAATTGATCGAGCTCGAGCAGAGTGGCAGAAGAGTGTTGTCTTTAATGCTCATTGCTTCAGTGGGTTCTTGGCGACTAGTTAAAATTATCTGATATCTGTTATATGGTCATTTAGTGGCATTCATGGTCAACGGTATGGAGATACGTGAAGTTTGCCGCACTGGCACTGGCACTAGCCAGCCAGCCAATTCGTGAATATGAGATAAGTGATGGTGCGCATCAGAGCTGTACCTTGTTGCTATTCTGCGATTGGGCTGCCAGTTGGAGTTTTAAAAGCAAGCTGAAGAGCTCTGAATTGTTTAGCCATAAAAAAAATATTATTTACGTGCCCCTCATTCGTCACGAATATTTAAGTTGTTTCTTCACCTGCAACAAAACGCTACTTTTTATTCACTACGTTTGATACTATGGAAAACTTTTCGCATCTCTACTGAATTTCCGCTAATCCGAAAACACTCCAAATCGCAATATCTTCACGAGTTAAACAGTTTCGAATGTGCGATCTCATGACAATGCCACGACAATGGACTCCCGCAAACGACTTAACGAAGATTATTTTTTATTTTTTTGTGCACAAATCGCACTTTGTAAGCCACGACTTACGCATTAGATGATCGCAATAATGCGCGACCGGGATCAAGGAAGTATAACAACATGGCAAAACAGTAGTTCGACATGTGTGCCGTCGTCGTTTATTGCCATAATTTGCTCCTACTCTCATACGTTAAATATGAGGACAATTTGTGAAAGATTCTTTTGTTGTGATAAGTGGCCACCATCATTTTACTGGTAGTCAATGTTGTACGTATCTGAGTTAAAATTTTCAATACAGAAGAGTTCTAGTATATAACAGGTCAGAACTGATGTTTTAAAGACTAGAAGTCGAGATGTTAGGAAAAGATGGAATAACATATGTGTTTTTTTAGTAGAAAATGGAATTTTTTGTTTGAAAAAAATTTGAGATATTAAAAAAAAATAGTTGAAATTATTTCGAGCTTGCGTTTGTATCAAAACCATAAGAACACGAACAAAATACTTTGAAAACATCTCAATCACAGTATCATGTTTAAGTTTTCATCAAAGCTTATAATCCGTCAAATACTTGTAGTATGAGAAAGGTATTGAATTGAAAATATTTTTATTTAAAATTAATCGTACATTATTAGCCTAACTTAAAGTTTAATTGAAGTTTAACAAAGAAACTTAAAATCTAGCGGCTATACTATTTTAACCTGCTGGCTCTGATTGGTTTTACGATAGTGGTATTACCCAGCCTGTGATTACCCTGGTAATGATTTTCTTAAAAACTACCTTTCATTAAAAGTACGATCTAACTTATACCTAATTATAACTCACTTAGCCTAATTAGACCTAAATCTTAACCTAGGTCTTAAATCTTACCCCTTCTGTTCGTCGGGTGGCCTATGTAGTTGAAAAGTGCATCCGTGAGCAGCCGCTGCACTGCTATTTTCGCGGGGCGCACAAATGGCTCATTAGAACCACCTGTACGCCCTATTGACCGAATCAGTCCATTCTCATGTCCGTCTGTTTGTCTGCATAGTCAAGTCGTTAGTTCCACAACTTGGTCCCTAAGTGGCTTCAATCCCGACTCCTGATACAGGAGAAGGTTCTTCGGCCACTTTTTAGTTACCGGGTTGTAGAATTAGACAGTGCAGAAGCGGAGAATTCTTCTTTCGAAAATCTCTGTTTTGGCCATGACAGTCTTTGAGCAGGTAATCCAGGATGGGGATACATAAGTCAGGATGGGTCGAATGAGAGTCTGATAGCAAATGAATTTAGCTTTAGTTGTCATGCCCATCTTTTAATGAGAATGGTATTGGAAGCGGAATCACCACACTTGACAAGCATATTCGAGGATACAATAAACTAACTTTATGAAAATATGAACACTTGCACGAGTATCAACGAACTCAAAAGCAGAACGAAAGATTAATCCAGAGACTTGATGCTTTAGCGGTGAATTCTCCAACATGAAGAATCAATTATAATTTAGGATCAAAAAGCGCACCCAATTCCCTGAATTGATTAACGGACGACAGATAGTTGTTGAAAAATGAACTAGAGAATGAAACAGGAGTAGATTTGAGCGAAAAGGCTATTTCTTTGCATTCGCTGAAATTCAAGGACAAGAAATTGTGGTTACACCAACTAAGAAGAGCGCACAGATCATTTTGAAGAGGATTACAGTCGTTTGTCGTTCTGATGACTTGGAACAGGTTTAAATCGTCAGCATACAGTAAACAACGGGAAATGGTAACGAAAAGGAGGTCATTGATTAAAATCAAGCAGAGTAAAGGACCAAGGATAGACCTTTGTGGAACAGCAGAAGAAAAAAGAAAGGGAGAAGAGAAAATGTTGCAAATAGTAACTTTCCGCATACGATTACTGAGGTGGGACGAAAACCGAGAAAGGAGTGACCTGAAACAATGAAACTCTCTGGCATCATCCAGAAACAATCTGTGATTGAAAGCGTCAAAGGTTTTTGAAAAATCTGTATACACTTTAATAGTTATCGTTTCTGATGCTTGTAGTTTGGATTTAATAATAAAAATAAAAATCCGTAGTTTCTCCTACTACAAAATTGTTTATTTGCGTAGATACGTATTTCGGGAGCTATTTACTCCCTTCTTCAGTACTTTAGCTACTAAATCATTTGCAAGGTCACATGGGCTTAAATACAAAATCGGTACAAAGATACAGGTAAAAATTATAAAAGTTACATTAAAAGTGGGAAGATACGTAACTCTGGTAAAAGTAATTAGAGAAATATTAAAAGTAGTTAGTGTAACACGCCCATTAAAAAGTAATTAGTGTAAAATGCTCGTTAAGAAGTAATTAGTGTGACACGCGGTTTGTCCATCTTTTGGCGAGCAGTTTTATTAATTTGGATGAACAATTTCCTTCGTCTGTGTTGCAATCACAGAAATGCAATCATTAAGCAAAACAATATCGGAACTTCATACACAACAAGCAAAACGAAACCTAGAAGCATACAGCACACATCTAAAGATGGCCAAAGACGCGACATCAATAGGAGCACCGCTAGAGGAAATGCTGGTGAAGATACATAGAGCATTTGAATGTGAAGTAGCCAAGAAACGGAAAGCGCATAAAAGGAAATGGGCTCAATTGACACATAAGAGCATGAATAAGGAGAATCCCTTGGCCATACTACCGAATTACGTGGTGAACAAATCATCGGTTGAATTTACCCCAAAAGAATTGACAGTTTTAAACAATGGCCTTGGGTATGCATTATCACCTACACCATCATCAGAAGAAATCGTCGTCAATATTGAAGCGGGGATAAAGAGGCTTAGCAACGAGGAAAAAGAAGAAATCCGAAGTGGGCTATCAAAAATTATTCGCAAGACAGACGCAAGAAAACCAACAGTCGATCGGAAAATTACAACAATAGCCCGCCAACTAAGAGATAGGCCCGTTTATTACCTCAAAGCGGACAAAGGTAACAATGTAGTTATAATGGACAAAACCGACTACGACAACGCAGTGGCTACAAAACTTAATAATGGTAACTTCTTTGAATTGCGCAAGGACCCACTACCGGATTCCATAAAACGGGTGGATCGAGCCCTAAAAGAAGCCAGTACCATCTTCAAGGAAGTCACAAAACTAAGAATGCCGAACCCATCGCTACCAAGGATTAGATGTCAGCCGAAAATACATAAGGAGGGGAATGAAATGAGAGAGATAATCGCTGATTCCAATTCCCCAACATATAACATCGCGAAATGGTTAATTCAAGAATTTCCGGCCCTTGGAGACACATACGGAAAACACGCGGTTAGGAACACGAGCGAACTTATCAACAAGTTACAGAACGGCGGAAACATCACCGACAACGAGGTACTTATATCCTTCGACGTTAAGGCGTTATTCCCCAACACACCTGTCAAACAAGCCATTTACCAACTAGAAGTTTGGCTCAACAAATTTGAAAACATGCCAGAATGGAGGAAGAAGGTGAGAGCCTATATAAAACTATCGTCACTTTGTATGAGCGAAGGCTACTTTACGTCCCGCGGAAAATTTTACAAAACGACAGCAGGAGTTTCGATGGGCAACCCAATGTCACCACTGGTAACCGAAATGCTCATGGCCTACATTGAAACAATCATTGAGGAAAAAGGAGTAATGCCGAGAGTATGGCTAAGGTATGTCGACGATGTCTTCGCCATAGTTCAAAAGGATAAGGCCGAGAATATCCTGAAAGAGATTAACAACATTCACCCGAACATCCAATTTACAATGGAAATGGAAAAAGAGCACTCACTACCATTCTTAGATCTGCGGATAATAAACAACAGCGGGAAGCTCGAATATGAAGTATACCGAAAACCAACTGCGACTCAGAGGACGATAGTTCAAACCTCATCACATACCACAACACAAAAAATGGCGGCATATAACTCAATGGTACATCGGCTGTTCACATACCCCTTAACAAAAGCAGGTTTTCAAAAAGAAAGGGCATACATCCTCGATACAGCAACAAAGAATGGGTACTGCATCGAAGCAATTAAAAAACTAATGAGGAAGAAAGAAGACCAAATATGGAAAAACCAGCATACAACATTATTCGAACAAGCCAACGCCAGAGAAGAAACAAAATGGATTAGTATACCGATGTCCAGTAATTTCTACAAAATCAAATCATTTATCGAAAAGTTCAACATCAAAATTGTCGGATCCAGTAGAGACGCTACGCTGAAAAGACGATTAGGAAGCGAGAAGGACCCACTAACGGACGGGGAAAAAAGCGGTATATATCAAATAAGCTGCGGTGATTGCGATAAATATTACATTGGCCAGACGAAACGGCTCATCACGACGAGGTTCCAAGAGCACATAAAGGAAGTAGCAAGCGGGGCAAAACGAGGAATTAATTCGGTTCGATCAGCGGTGGCAATGCATATTATCGAAGAAGGACATTCTGTGACGAAAGAAAACCTGGAATTGTTGCGACACGTAAACAAACCCTATACTTTGGACGCCTGGGAGAGTTTAGAAATATTGCGGAAGGACGCGGAAAAGTTGATGAACACAGACGAAGGAAATTGTTCATCCAAATTAATAAAACTGCTCGCCAAAAGATGGACAAACCGCGTGTCACACTAATTACTTCTTAACGAGCATTTTACACTAATTACTTTTTAATGGGCGTGTTACACTAACTACTTTTAATATTTCTCTAATTACTTTTACCAGAGTTACGTATCTTCCCACTTTTAATGTAACTTTTATAATTTTTACCTGTATCTTTGTACCGATTTTGTATTTAAGCCCATGTGACCTTGCAAATGATTTAGTAGCTAAAGTACTGAAGAAGGGAGTAAATAGCTCCCGAAATACGTATCTACGCAAATAAACAATTTTGTAGTAGGAGAAACTACGGATTTTTATTTTTATTACTGTATACACTTCTTTTACTTGTTCTTGAGGATCTAAAGCGTCAGCGAGCTCTGCTGGAGGAGAGAATGAAGTTAGTCAAAGGAGACTGATGCCTCACAGATGCATGCTGTTCTGGAGAGAGGATAGGATGAATCATGGAATGCATTCTGGAGAAGACAGTTTTTCAAGGGAGATGGGAAATAGGACGATAATTGGAACTGAAGGGAACATCATCAACTTTGAAAACATGTTACTCCTCTGGTTTTTTCTGCCTCTCGCAGAAAATATTCTTGGCTCTCTGATAAGTAGGCATCAGTCAAAGTTTACACGATTAATTAATAATTAACACTATTATTAACTTATTTTCACCTTTAAGTCAACTCGCTTTTAGACATTTTTCATATTATCTCAGGTAGCGTTGCGATGTCTTATTTATATATTTTTTTTTATTCATTCTACTCGATGACGCTAGCACGAGGTTTAATAAATAAACATTTTCTCAATCATTTATCAGTAATTTGTATGAACTCACAATTGCGTCTTTACGTTGCATTGATTCTCGTACGCTCAATTCCACAGAAACGCCATCTTTCGGAGAAAAACACATGTAGCGTTGTAATTCTCCAGAATACAACCTCCTTCTGCCTGTGACCATCCGAGAATGCCTTTGAAAATGAATAAATATTAGAAGCTTTCCGGGCAGAAGGGTAAACGCCGTATGATAAGCTCAAACTAAAGAAGATAGAGAGAAGACGCACAATGAAAAAGACAGGGAAGATAATCAGAGGGATGTATGAGTGGGAGGCGAACTATTAGAGGGAAAAGAAAATAAGTATACGAAAACTTCACATACAGCCCGCGAAGCTGTGGTGCCGTTACAAACTGCGGAATGGAAGCGTTTTGCTTCAGAGAACTAATGTATGACCACAAAGGTTCAGTCTCAGAAAAAAAAATAACTCCAAAGTAGCAAAGTCAGTCGTGCAAAGCTTGCTTCATTATAAAAACAAAGGGTCCTAAATTCGGCAACACCAGACAGAGAATTCGATCTTCGAAACCTTTCCAAAGCAACATTTTTCAATTGGATTGTCAGGACTTGCAGGGTGAAACATGGAGGGTCTGTAGATGAACGAAGATGAAAGGTGGGGAGATAACATTAAGGTCATCAAGGTAGAAATAACATTTGGAAAGCGCATAATCAATATTTAGCCCACGGGAGAACGAAAACCATTAATTTTTTTCAAACTCAGATGACATTACTGTTATTAGCAGAGATTCCTTTCTTCGTATGTCAGCGGGACATAAAAAGAAAGAGCAGGGTGATGAGAGTCTGCTGAAACTTAGTAATCAAAGACGGTGGATACAAGTATATCAGGAGAGGGGGATAAAGTCTAGAATTCAACCGTTCAAGGTACGAAAAGGAATTGAGTAAAAAGAAGGACAAAAGTACAATGAAAAGCTTAAAAAAGGCTGTAAGATCTGATGTAATTTGAAATTGGATCCCAGCTAACACCCCAAATTTTTAGTAGATAAAAAGGACGAAAAAAAATATGAACGTAAGAAGATACGAGTAGCTCAACAGATTTTCATAAACGGCACAAGAACTGCTACAATTAACTTCTGCAGAGAGGACTATTAGGTGAAGGTAGTGAGGAAAATAAATACGACCCATCACACATTCAATAAGAGAGGCTGGATGAAAATCATGACATGACAATCCATATAATTCTGCCATGCGATATGCCAAAAATAGAACAATCACGATCTATAAAAAATACATAATCTATAGGAAGATCATCACTAGGTGCGTTTTTTTTTTGCTCCGGTACTAAATAGAATAGACCGATGCCGCAAAAAAAACGATCCAGAACAGAACAGCTGATGCATTCGCTATTCAGAACAGAACAGCTGGTGCATTTGCTAAGGTTGCTATATTCGCTGCAGTTGCGCGTAAAGCAGTTGAAAATAAAGGGGGAAATTACGAGTATAAACTAGTCTTACTACTTAAATATAAAAGGAACAAACAGAAAATTACCTGTTCCAACTTTTTCCGGTTATGAGGGCTTTTTCTAATTTCTTAAATACCAAAACATTCAAAGCCACCTATTGTCACCTAAATACCTAACCACCTCACGGCAAAAACGATGAGCTACCAGCATACTCTATGTGTGAGCCCATGAACTACCTATGCAGAACAGAATTCTGTCCCATTGAATTCACTGGAACAGGAGTTGTTGTTGTTTCTTGTTTTTCTGCTCAGTTCTGGAAAGAGGAGCGAAAAACTCGCCTACCGTCTGTCAATATCGACTGAAAGTAAAAGTTTCGGGAGGCAGATAATGTCATCTAGGGCAAACGAAGCGATAAAAGATATAGATTGGAGCTTCAAACTCAAGCCACTTATGTTTCGGTATTATGATGAAATTTTACAATTTTTAGAATTCAGGTTTGAACAGCTGCTCTCCTTCTTCGGAGAAAAATCAGACGAGGTCTTCTCGTGAATTGTTTTAGTATATAGTACCTGCAGGCCAAAAACTAGCGCTCAGTAATTTCTTTGCTATCAGCAGTAGTAGTAAATCTGAAGGAGATAATCATTCTTCCAGCTTCAAACTGAAAACTAAAAAAATATTCCTTTGAAAATTTTATAAATATTTCTACATCATTGTAAATATTTAAAAAACAATACAAATGCTATGTTTTTACTTTTAGGAGAATTCGAAAAGGTATGTCATTGTAATCATCATCGAAATCGTCTTCACTATGAAATTTTTTTCTTCTTTGGGTGAGTCAAAAAGAAAATAATTTTTAAATAAATTACATATTTGAATGAAAAAGCCAAATGTTTTGCAACCATAAACTAAATGTGAAAACAAACATCAACATCACTTTTTACCACGTGTGTATTACTTTGAAGATAATATAAATTGCTATTGAATCAAATTATGGTGAAACAAATAACTCAAAATGAAACTGGAAAAACGTTCAGTTATAGGAAAACTTTTTTCAGATGTATCTAAAATACTATACAATTTTTTGGCTGCAGCTATAATATTTATATATTTTAAATTTGAATTTGTTTTTTTAATATCTTTTTAAGAGTATAATTTTTTGCATTCCATATACATACATAAAAACGCAAGTCTATTCAAAATGTTATTTATGTTGATATTTTTTTATGTGAATCGCAATCAGTTAATTGTTGAATGCATAAAAGAGGTGATCAGCGGCATTCAATTAATTATAGGATTACAAGCTTGCAGCTGCCAATTAATCATATCAAATCTGGTGATAAAATTTTCAACATTTATTTGAAGATGGTAATTAGAGTTTTTTTCCCAATAACATTTTTGAACCATTAAAGTATCTGAAAATGTTTCTGTAGGATGACTGAAATCCCTTATTGATCCACTCCACAATAATTGTTAGAAATGGCTCAAATGTCTAACGCAACTCTTCCATTGAGTCATCTATTAAAAATTACTTCGAAATGCCTAGGACTCAATATGCTCAAATTATTTCTAATAGAAATTACATATTTGCCGAAAAATCAAATTACGCAGCGCTTAACATCAAATTGACTTTAATTGCAGAGAATTTAATTGAAATTGGTATTTTCTTTTCTCCGACGAACTCATACTAGGAACTGATTACTACTTAATAAGCAGTACAATATCAATTTCGGACTTAACCTTAGATCTACGAGTCAATTGGAATGTTATTTCATAAATTTTTTTTTCAGTAAATCATACATCATAGACACATGCTGGTCTGACCTATTTTGTAATCGATCTTCCGGGTGCTTTTGGTACTTGAAAGAAAATCACTTTTCCTAAGGTCAATGTTTTCGGCTAAGGTTTCAATAATATGCTACCTACTGTGGCGGCAGACATTGAGATCTTTTTTTTTGCCTCGCTTTCGGAATAGTACAATTTGATAATTAAAACGATAATACATATTCGTGTGGATATATGTATTTTACAGTTCCAATATAATGTATCGAATGTTTTGGAAATCTGGTGTGTTTGAATTTGTAGCGTAATTTTGAAAAATTCGAAAAAGTCAATATAACGTTAGATGTGTAAGGCATACGTAGGATTATTGAAATGCATAGGATGCTCAGTAGTCCGGGGAAATTTAACATGGTGCTTCAGAAAAATTAGGGGAAAGCTGAATTTTGGTGTGAACCTTGGTACTAGCGTGTTGCACAAAAATTGTCAAAAGTACCCATCGATCCGAGTGTTGCGTTACTTTTTATACGGGGTCAAAGGTTTCCAAAAGTGACCTGTCCTAAATATCTCAGTAACGGTCACGTCTTCAGAAAAACAATATATGACAAATTTGTAGCTTGAAAAATTTCCAACAAAAAGGTTGTGCAACTTTTTCTTATAACCATAACCGTTTTTGAGATAAATTGATCTAAACATTTGCTACTAACAGCATCCTCTTTCTCAAGGGCATATAGATATTATTCGATTTTCATTACGTCTTGGAATGTTTGTGAGTTTGTTTTTCTATGTTTAAGAAGCGCATCAAAAAACATGTTAACAAACTTATCTACCATACTCCAGGGTAGGTGGAAAAGTGTGCTCCGAAAAGTTACCACCACCCCCCGCTCCCCTTTGCCATAAAATGGTATCCCTGAGCTTCATTCTCAAATCTCCAGGAATGAGATCGTCGCCTACTCATTTTCCACTCATAATCAAGATAAGATCACTTTTTATCCTGTTAATATCTTATTCTTGACATCGCAGGATCAGCCCTACACCCACACCCTACCCACCCCCGCAAACGAACCACCCCGAAATAACCAGTTTTTTAGTTTTTTTTTCCATACCGTCTTATCCCATGAACGATCAGGCCAAGGTCACGTAATTTCAGGTGCGAATTGGTTTCGCGATGTGCTATGTCCATTTGGCGCTATGCAGTCATCACAAGATTGGTAAGAAAACTGATTATTCGGGGATAGTCTGCAGCGGGTTGAGCTCCTATAATGTCAAGAATGAGCGTCTACAGAATTATACCATGATATTATCTTGCTTTTTCATATTCCTAGGGCCATGATATGTTACAAAACCTATTTTCACCTGTAATGTTGTTGCTTTGTTCTGCTCCTTCGTGGCATATCCCATACATGATGCAGCAATACAGTTTATTTCCGAGAAGAGAGTAGCGAGCATATGTCCCTACAAGTTTTATGGCAAAGGGGAGCGGGGGGTGGTGGTAACTTTTCGGAGCACACTTTTCCGCCTTCCCTGGAGTCTGGTAGATAAGTTTGTTTACATGTGTTTTTTTATGCGCCTCTTAAACATAGAAAAACAAACTCACAAACATTCCAAGACGTAATCAAAATCGAATAATATCTATATGCCGTTGAGAAAGAGGATACTGTTAGCAGCAAATGTTTAGATCAATATGTCTCGAAAACGGTTATGATTACAAGAAAAAGCTCCAGATCTTTTTTGTTGGAAATTTTTCAAGCTACAAATTTGTCATATGTTGTTTTTCTAAAGACGTGACCGTTACTGAGATATTTAGGAAAGGTCACTTTTGGTGACCTTTGACTCCGTATAAAAAATAACGCAGCACTCGGATCGATGGGGACTTTTGACATTTTGTTCAATACGCCAGTACTAAGGTTCACACCAAAATTCAGCTTTCCCTAGTTTTTCCGAAGTTTCACCTTTCTTTATGTCGGATTTTACTGGGTTAAAAGGCAAATCGAATTTGGATCGATATATGTATGTTCATGGTCATACGAGAAATTATGTTATAAAATTATGTTATTTTTTTCATAGCCCGACGCGTTTGTGCGATTATGTTTCAATTTCATTCAAAAAACCTTTCAAGTAAAATCAAATTATTTTCGAAGCTGAAACACTTCAGTTTGAAAAAAATTTTAAACAATAAAATATGAATTTAGGTATAAGAGCACTAAACAATTTTTTTTCTGATGAAGTTCTCACGTAGATATCAGGTGAAAATTCGCAGAAATTTCACAAACCATACATACTTCCTGCCCATAAAAATTAGTCCCGTTCTCAATCAAAACTTCACCAAGAAAACTGTTTCACGATCATAAAACAACATCACGTAAGTTATTATTTTCGCTCGTAAATCCCAACAAACACACAAATCCTTACCCAGTAAATGCCGCACCCCAAAAAAAAAAAACTTTCGGCGATTTTCATTCGGTTGACCCAATTTCTCCATACCAACAATAATTCATCAAAGAGACCTTTTATTGGCAGCCGAGAAAAAACTCCACCGTCATTAAAACTCGTCGTAAAACCTTCAATAATTTCCACGTACGCTGCCTAAATGGCACAACAAAAAGATCAGTCCACGTGAATGATAGCCATATAATATTTGCCCAGCAATAATTAATGCCTTTTACACACTCGACACATTCGACACTGTTCGTATACACGGACGCCCGAGCCCCATTGGGACGCCAATATCGGAACGTCGGGATATTTTTGCAGTCTGTCTCAAAAGCATCAACTTAATGTCCGAGACAAATCAATTTCATGTCACGGATAACATAGCAGATCGCTCGAAAGTTTTTTTTTTTTGTTCAATTGCGACTGCGACTGCAACGGAGTCTGCAAACTGTCGACTTCATTCATCCATTGTGATCATGATCATTGCCATCATTGCGATCGATGTCGGATCGTTGCGGCTGACATGATGATCATGAAGTGTCTGTGTCCAATAGCCATCATGTTACCCGTCCACACCAACACTCACCACCATCAACCTCATGCATCATATCATGATACTATATTCGATGGTTGCATCGGTCTTTGATGCTAGCAAATGAACAGGGAACGCAAATACAGTATTGTTAATATGATCAATAATTGCTTTCAGCGAACAGTATTTTATTGTTGAGCTTTATTGATCATGAATGGACTGTTTGAGTTAATGTTTGGAACAATAAAATTTAGAGGAAAAGCGTTTTGATGGCGTTCCACGGTAATTATCGTGAGAAATTCGAATGAAAAGATATTTGTTTAGTGATGAGTTTTGTGCTGAGTTGATCGACAGGAAATTTCACCGTCGCACTGAGCCTTGAAAATTTTCTTAGCAAAGAAATGAAATACTTCTTAAAAGAGCAAATCTGTGTATGTTGTCCTTTGTGTGAGAGTTTGTCGCACTTGATACTCACAGTTAAACTCGCTTATGGTACATATCTAAAAATTCTGCTTCACATTTTAGTACAAGGACGTGCCATTTCAGTGCAAGGACTTCAAGTCTTTCACATTCAACAATAAGTAATGACACTTCAAGCTCTTGAACGAAAAATCAAACCACATATCCATCCAGATTGAATTTCATCGCCATTACCCAATACAGAATTATCAGCCTTACCAAATCTAGTTCGAATAACGGTATTTCACTTTACGCCCGATAAAGTTCAAAACTTTTCATCCCTCCATATCTGCACTTGCATATCGAATTCATTACACTTGGCTCCATACGTTACGCATACGTTACACTCCGCTGCCGGTACGTCGATATCGCAAGCATCCCAGAATGCCCGTATCTTTTGTTAAATTATGCGACACTGTGCATTGACATGCCGCCATAAAGCCTACCCACCTCCGTCCTTTCAGGCGCAATCTCGCCAAGAAGAAAAAGAACGCTCCACGGCCACTGCTTGCAATCAAAAAGAGTAAGGCACCACCGATTGGATCGGACCTGTGTACGACTCGTATAGACCTTAGATGCGAACGATCTGAAGAATGTTCTGCTTCAGTTTCATTTTCACGGTCATGACTCTTCAGCTGCTCAGCTGACTATTTGTTTGCCAATGGAGCGTCCGCCTGGCTTGGCCCCAACTGCCGGTGCGGTCAGCAAGGAGTCAAGTGAAGCTGAGGTGGCTAGTTGGTGTGTGCGCGCGCGATAATGCGCAATTTATTACCAACGGCACAAATTCAATTACATTGGAATGTAGCGGCACAGATTATAGGATATCGCGTTACTGAGACGACAAAAGGAGTAGGTGATAAATAAGATGCACGGTAATAAAGTGAGCAAAGACCAGGCTACAGTAGATGCCCTGGTCTTACTCGAGCGGTGCAAGGGTGCAGGTGAAGTCTTAGTGACTTGAATACTTGTCGTTTGAACTGACTGTTTGTCTGCAAGTCATCCATTCTCGAGTACATTCTATTGTCCCTTGACTAGCACTTTAAGATACACTTCATCCGGGCCGAGTGTTAGATATAATTAAAATTCTTCGAGGCTAGCAAGTGCGTTACGCACAACATCGACACTGGCGCAAGCCATGTAGTTTGACGCGTCCACTGAAACTACATGAACGCTTGCCTTTAAATAGAAAAAGGAATTCCCGTACTACACGCAGTTTCCTTCTTGGGCGACCACTGAACATACAAATTCACTCACTGATGAATGTTGTTTGCGCGATACTATGAAGCGCGTACGATTGGTCGCTTGCAAATAACAACGAAATTTTATTTGTCTGATACAGCTAAGGTTAATGGAAGCTAGGTGAAGCATCTTGAACTGTTATGGATCAGGGAAGAATACTAGCAACTACAGATTTTGTTCAAAGTAGATGCGAAGAGAGGTACCCAAGTCTGAGAAATTTTAAACTAAGGACGTAACCCAAATTTTCTCCAGAGTACTTTGATGAAGTTTTGACTTCCTATGAAATTTTCATTACATCGGATTGTTGGAATACAACAACTCACTACGCAAAATAAATACGATGTAGATGATTCAAAAGATAGTTTGAATGGTAAATTCAAATTTCTCTTGACATAACCTGAATCAATTTTTTAACACTGATTTTTTCAAAACAAAAAGACCATCTTTGAGAAAATAATTGAAATAAAACCAGTATTAATTCAAAACTTTGTAGTGAACGCAACTAAACCAAAGCAAACAAGAAGTATGTATAGCGTTATCATGCTCCATTTTTATGTTCGCACTTGAAAGGGTCCAAATATCGTACCCCGCGGCTGCAAAGATGGTTGAAAATCGAATAAGTGCAGCTAGCGTTCTAAAGTGTATGACTTGTCCGAACGGGGTTTTAATCGTGCGTCTTTGGGCAAGCAGTATAAGGCAATTCTCTTGCTTCTTTAGCTGCAACTTTTTCTGCGACAACACGCCAGACTAAGAGGAGTACAGATGCCAGAACCTAGCCCATTCAACGGTGTTTGAAGAAGGCAAACGCATCTTACCCTCCCACGACGTTAAAACCTCTGCTCTCTGGGAAACAAGGCTTGCACTGCCAAAAATATAGAGCACGATTGGACCAATACTTTGTTCTCCGACGAATCAACTTTTTGGGCGTCGGTTTGGCTAAAGCGAGCTTGGTTCACCCAAACTACAAATATTATCCAGCGCACTGTTAAACATCCAGTTAAAGTAAATCTTTCGGGATACTGCTCCAAGCGCGATTTTGTATGTTTGGATTTTTTTCATTTAAACGCCGAAAATATGGTCCAGATATACACGCGAAGACTCATTTAATTGGTAAAGAAATTATTGAGATTAAGATGATAATGATAAAAAAAACCACCGAGGTCGACTCTGCAAGTCCTGGGAAAAAGAATTTGTAGTCACGAAAATGGACTGGTCTTGGTAATCTCGAGATGCCTATCACTTCAAAATATATAGGGAATTATGAAAACCTATCAAATGGCTGGTAGAAAGTATGCCAAGAAGATGCTAGGCTACACTTGACAACATTGAAGATTACTATATGCACACGTAACAGGGTTTAACCAATAGTTCTCAATTTTTTGTTCACTTTTTTGACATTAAAAAAGTATGAAGCGGCAAAATATGATTTTTCCCGCGCGGAAATATCCCAAAAAATGGCTCTACTAGAATTCCCTTTTTGGTTAGAACAGGCTGAACTTCAGAAAAATATTTTGAAAATGTACATAGCCAACCCACCACAGGTCCCAAATGTGACATATTTCATGGCTTTTGTTCCACAATTTTTTCACAATAGAGGTTTTGACTAAAATTGTTGGTAGTATTCTCCTTTTTTATTCCTCAGGACTTAGTAAGATATTTCTCCTTGTAATCCGTATTTTTTCGGACTTATGACATATTTTCGTGTACACTAGACAACTAGCGAAACGTCAACTGCATCGAAACTCATTTAAGCGAACCCGGTACCGCTTTTAAAATAATTGAAAACCATAACAGCTGGTACACATCAAAAATATTCAGCATATAAAAGAAGAAGAATGAAATAAAGGGCGCAATCGAGAACTCTTAACTGCTGAGATTCAAATAAAAAAGGAAGGTTTATTTTGTGTCCTGTTTACAGAAAACCTAGTTTCATTTCTCTCTACGTGAGCGGCTTCTTTTATTGAAAATACATCTTGCTGGATTCTAGGTATACATTTGTTGGTAACAGCGGCTCAGATCCATTGAGAGCAGGTATCACAATAATCTGACGAAAATAAACCCGTAAGGATGGAAATTATGCATTCTCAATATTTCGCATAATTTGACGCAAAAAAGGGACGTACAATAGAAAGTAGGTGGTGGACTTTTTGAAGCGATCAAACTCAGGAACAAAAACTTGAGCAACACAGTTTCAAACCTAACCTCAAAAACTTAAACTTGGAACAAAATCTTCATGAGCAACATGGTTTTATTAGAGGCCGCACCAGAGCGACTAATCTTATGGGGTTATCAAAGTTTACCACCTCAGCCTTCGATTCCTAACTTAGAGTTTGCAACTCTGTGAGCTATAAGCCGTCATCTCAAAAAAAAAAAAAAACTTGAAGATGCGGCATATATGGTCCCCTCATCTTCTGGATTTCCTCTCACTTCCATAGCCGTACGTGTAGAGTCACTTTTCCCCATACATAAATTCAACACATATCTATACAATTTTCTAACTCAGTCATAAAATTTTGTTTTTCAAAGTCAAATTTATCGATTTTCGATACAAATTCACGAATTCAATCCACTCGTTCGGGTCAAATTTAAAGTTTTTACGCGTCGAATTCCTCCATTTCTTACAAGAGTTCATTCATATCCGAAACCAGTACGCTGTTATTCAAGGCAATACAAAATCTTGCCAGATAAGATTCATAAGCTTTTGAACTGAATTTTTACTTAAATAGTGTCCAAAATTGATGAGCTGCCATTAGAAGTCAATGAATTTGACTTGGAAAAATTATGAATTTGACTTATAAAAATTAGGGATTTGTGTCGAAAATTTACGATTTTGACTTGGAAAAGCTATTAAATTGCATGAAAAATTATTGGACTAAGTTTGAAAATAGTTTATTCTCGATCCTTTATTCTACACACAAAAGAGAGAAAAATTACTTCACCATTACTGACATAACCAAAATCAGGACTTTTATCAACGAGGCAAAATATAAAGAAAAAACTGAAGATCAATTCGAAACAAGTGCAGAGAATCAACGTTATTAGAATAACTTTGCTTGACAAGTTTCGCGATTCTTCTGACTTCAGGCCTTAACCTCCAAAGTTCGATTAGGTTAACGCTTAAGGCGTGAAGTTGGAGTCAAGTGAGGAAAAGTTTCAGAAAAAAATGTTTTACATTTCGCTAGAGTTGCTGGCATATAACCTTTATAAGAGAGAAAATCAATCCTTATCATTCAGTAGGGAAGTGATCCGTGACAAATCGGCTTTGAGCAAATTAAAACGGGCATTGAAACGAGCTCGATTTGTCGCTTTTGGGCCTATTTTTCGAAAAACATTTTGTTTCGAATAGAAACCTATATATAATATGAAATATTATGACCTCTCACCAACCCACTGCTCTTCACACATGACTTATTCACCAAGCTCCATCGAACCTTTCACCTTAACATAAACCGTACCTTCAAGCACACTCAAAATCATGACTCGACTTGCTTTACCAACTTAGCCTCAAAGATTCGAGCGCAGACTCCTCAGGCAGATCTTGTCATGATGTATCCATTGATCAAAAAAAACTAAATTGATATTGAGTAAAAATGATTTGTAGGTGGTCTGCACCAATCTAATCCGTTCGAACTCATTGCAGCAATCTATACCGTTGTAGCAAGCATTCTCGATGTCTTAGGAACGTTATAATTAGCCATGATTAAGTCTCAGGTAATATTCTTCAATTAAGCTCGGATAGGTCTTGCGACAGGTTTCCAAGCCGGTAACAACGTTGCAGATTGCTTTGCAAATTTCCATGCAAATTTTTGGGGCCGATTGTGTCATCAAAAAGTCGCGATTGTTCGAACTATGATCGATTGTGCAGGTGGTTATTGCATTGTTCGAATGTCGTGATATGCATTATTGCCTGTTGTCGTTGCGAGCTGGAGCGAAGGTTGCGAGAGGACGACGCCGTTTCGATTCAGCATGAAGTTTCGCGGATAATTGGTATTCTTGCGAACGCAACGTGCAAGGCAGACATGCTGACAGGAAATCGTTGCTAATGTTGTGATAGATTGGACTCGTTTCTCACCTTCTTCGAAACATCTGATCCGTCCAAATGTCTTCGGTTCACCATTCAATATGAATGAAATCGGCTGCTTCGATCATCCACCATACTGCTCCACGGTCTCCCCTTGGTCACCAGGAACGTTATCAGTACGTGGGCGCAGAAACGCTTAGAAACGTGAACGACACCACAACCAGCCGAACAACGCTCATTCATTAGATACCTCGATAATGATATGTGTATTAACGTGAAAATCTTTAGCGTAATGATACCAAATTAAGCATTTCCTTAGACATGAAGCCCGGCGAGCGAGTGCTTTCAATGTCGATGTCGAAACAACGACAGCGCTGGTGGATTATGGCAAAGTGCATTCATAATAGCGAACAGAGCAGGCGGTGCAGTATTGTATTTCCATTATAACCTGCAAAGAGAAAATAGTGCAATGCAATGTGCAATGCACTTAACTGTGCCGCCACGGTGCGATACAGGCGCATCTAAGCAAATTCAAAGTGTTTTTGACCTTAATCCGGGGCTCGTTGGAGCGCAAGGCGAAATTCGTGACAATTGATTTGTATCTCGTATAGCCCCAAACTCGTATTTCTGTTCTGTCGTAACCGACACTGAACCACCAATCGAGCCTCGCTGCAGCGGTGAAATCGCTCGAATATGCAAAATCATTTCGCTTGAATTATAATAATTAAAAAAAACAAGCCGTATTTTTGTGCTAATCGCGAGGAGAAATTAAAATGTTTAATGGGCCACTGGTAGAGTTTGAGCAACTCTAGGGTATGTTACGGTTGCGGTCTGTACCTACTAATTTCTAGAGGTTCGATCAAATTCAAAAAAAGGTTCGCTGAATTTCGTTATGGTGTCGATACATTTGGTGATTGGGAAATTTTAAAGATCCCTTCGATGGTTGTTAAAATCGATTTTTTATTTCGTTAGGATCTACATAATTCAGGCTCCACAAATTACTCATTTTTTAATAAGATTTGCATATTTTGATTGGTATTTTCAAAGCTCACAGATAAAACTGTGTATAGCCCTCCATATCGAGAATGACCGTGTCAACGACAACCTTACACGGCCAAGATCATCACAATGGCGATTGCATGGATGATAGGCTCCTTAACAAGACGTCGATTTAGTTCACGAGCAGCCCATAGATTAGCTGTTTTGCATAAAATGTGTAAATGGTACAGATGCAAGGCATCGCTTTTATCACCATGTTTGAAGATGACTGCAGTTTTGTGATATGGTTGTTCAGCGAACGAAATAAGATGCGCCACCTTTAGGCCAACGATAAAAGATAGAAGCAACTGAAATACTATAGCTCACGACACGACTTATTCTGTAAATGTTTGGATTATTTGTCGATACAGGAGCCTCAAGGTGCGAGTCGTATGTAACTTCTGTGCAAGTGAGATGTCATATGTGAACGAGAAAATTTATTTTAGTTCCTGAGGCATCTTGAGATTATCAGGTACAGATTTTAATTTTGAAGTTTCAATTGGTATGCAATCGAAGATATTTTTTGATAAAAAATTGACTTGAAATGAGATTTTCGTTATTGTGTATATTTATTAGTAACAATATACATAACACATTGCATGAAGTATGCTGATATATTTATGGTGTTAGTACAATGAATAACCTAAGTTAGATTCTTCGGAAGTTGAATCAAGACTTTTTCAAAAATTCAGAAAATGTTCAACTTTTTTGTTGCAATTTTTTCAATTCTGATACTAAAATACTTCTTTTTATGTAAGGTTTTCAAGATCTTTTTAAAGTTAATTTATTTCACCAGAATTCCGAACCAAAACGGTTCTTTTACTACATTTGAAGCCTATGCTCAAAGAAAATTTTGAACAGATGAAGATAATAGAAACAACGATTAAAGGATGTAAAAACAATTTTGATTGTGCAAAATATAAAAGCTATAAAAACGTATTTTCGCAAATTATTTACGTTTAGAAATAAAATTGTTTACACTTTCTCTAAAATACAACTCACGGAAAACAGAACCAACCACTAGTGATTTCAACATAATCTGGACAGCGATGTCTGGTAGAGATCTTACAACGATAACACTTTAGTCAAAGTTCTTCCAACAAATTTATAGTTTGCTTAATACTGCTTCATTTCGACGATGAACTACTAAAGAGGTTGATGGACGATTTATTTTGCTAGCAGTATTACATAAATTGCTAAGGACTTGATCAAAAGTGGACGCGTCTATAACGCTTGCCTCTTAAATTGAGAGTCCAAATAAATAGCGCGCTAACACAAAGCTTTACCTTAGCATGAACTTATTTGAAAATATGTCCTGCGAAAATTTCGTACGAATCTTGAAAAACTTATCACAACTCGATACTAAAAACAAATATATTCGTTTACTTATAAGCGCTTTATCCCGTGACTTTATCCCAAAATGTTAAAAATATATATTTGAAAAATTCTGAAAATATCCTTGAAAAATCTACAGCTAATATGCAGCAATAGCCTCCGAAAATTGCATAATCAAAATCAAAAAACCCCAGCGTATCAGAACCTCTAGAAACATCGTATCAGAACCTCTAAAGTTCGAAGAACAGTAGAGGATTTGTGCAGATTTTGAGTGTGTATTCTACCACTAGCTATTTAAGTTCTTATGGTGAGGGTTTCAGCGTAAAAAAACACTTTTTTTCAGAAATATGGATAGAGCAAATTTACTAAAACCTATTGCATATTATTAATTATCATATCAATAATATTGTGTGATTTATGTGAAAATATCGACAAACAAACCGGTGACAAAGGTTTTTCAAGAAAGTCTTTGGAAAAAGAACATTACAATTTAGTCAACCACATATCGCTTCGATTCACGTCCAAAAATAATCGGTTAACATGCGGCCATAGCGCTCAGAATGTACGGTGATGGCTCGTCATTGGTTGTTGTCAAAAAACGACGGCCGAATCACGTCACCAGATCTAAATGGACACCACACAGTGACTTTTACCGGGTTTAATGGCCTCTCTGCGATTACTTGTGGATTTTCTGAGCCCATTATTCTACAGTTCTGCTTATTAACGTAACCAAAAATCGAGAAATGGGCCTCATCCCTACAGACATTTTTTTTTTCGAAAAATCATTTTTTTTTTTTCGAATATAATTTTTTAACGCGTTGTTCGACTGTTAAACAATCCATATGCTTTGGAAATCGATGACAAACCCTTAACTAAATAAATGAACGCATGGATGACGTGTATCTTTGAAAGATGTCAGGGTTTTACTTTTTCAAGCACGAAATGGATAGCCCTATATTAGCGAAAGTTCACGAAAAGAAAGTCCACATATCTGTGTTGGAGCTTGGTGATGAACTACCCGACGGAACACTCCACGCAGATACATTTTCTGATGTGTAGTGTTTGACTCGTTTCTGGTGCGTACACAAAGTGTCGGCCAGGGGTAAGTATTGTTTGCATCATTTGATTGCCTCGTTTTGAGTGTTTTTTTCAGGTGCTACTCACCTCTTCAATGCATGAAAAAATGTCTCAGCCTCAAGGAGCAACACTTGATCACAACAAGTGAAGAAGCACTTGTCAGGCAACTCACTCAGAATAAAGTGCGTCGACACCATCTGGGTGAGAGTGATTGACTCATTTTGATTGCTTCAGTCACGTGCTACCCATCTTTATTTGTAAGCTCAATAGTTTCTGCAACAGTTCAAGAAGCAGTCTGAATTTTCAACATTTCGAGCCAAAAATAGCGTCTGTCCATTCAATCGTTGAAAATACAGCCTTTCAAAGTTTCAATTTTTTTCTTCAAATTTTCCAATTTGGCATTCTTTTCAAAGAATTTAGCCATGTAGGCCTACTTTTTTAAAAAGAAATTCAACTCAATTCCAAGAAGACTCAACGATGATCGCCATTCTACCTCGCCCAGTGTGAAAATTACAATTTTTTTCGAGCATCATTGATCCACTTTTGTGATGTGGCATCCTAAAAATATTAAATCAGAAGCTTGAATAAGACGTGCACAGGATATTGAAATATACGGGGCAAACACCCAAGCTCTGAATACATTTTTCTTGACTTTTAGTTAATAACTGTGGAGGCACAGCAAATGTGTAGTACAACAATGATCACGCAATAGAAGGGGCGATTGCACCCCTATGCCCCCGCTCATGGCCGCTACTGAATAAGAAGTTTTTATCTAATTTTGGCAGGTAAATATTCTAAAAAATTACTACTATGCAAAAAATGGTACAAAATGAAATATAAACTTCAATGAAGTTCTGCTTGCTTTGATGTTCCTAGCCAAGCGGAATCTTCAGATCCAGCAGCGTCTTCTGCGGCTAGATTGTCTATGTCACTGGGAACTGCTGTCAACAAAATAGCAAGTAGCGCCACCTTCGGACAAGTC
This sequence comes from Nemotelus nigrinus, assembly GCA_947369275.1. Classification (NCBI taxonomy): domain Eukaryota; kingdom Metazoa; phylum Arthropoda; class Insecta; order Diptera; family Stratiomyidae; genus Nemotelus; species Nemotelus nigrinus. The sequence continues at coordinate 29,171,912 of OX376375.1, read as the reverse complement.
TTCTTCAGAAGAGTGAAATTCGCCTATGTGTTGGTCGGACACACTATTATACAATACTATAATAATGGAAAAAATGCATTGTGTGGACTGGTTAAGAATCGTACCTTGATTCCGCCATATTGTTCGTTGATTTGCGGCCGGTCTACTATTTTGTTTTAAGTGATGACAGCAAATTTATAGCAGTTGGTATTGCTTAAAAATCTATTGATGCATGAATGAGCTCGCTCTTTTGAAGACATGCATAAATTACACTAGATCCTGTCAACTCAAAGCAGCTGTCAAGGCCTCCAAATACTTGAAAATTTTGGAAAGAATTACTAGATATTCAGAAATTTTGTGGTCAGTTTCTGACTAACTTCATTTACATTTTCCATTCAAATGGATTTCGTTCAGTTTGTCCTTGACGCGTCAAAATACCACCTACTGCACAGCAAACTGAATTCCTGATAACGCAAGAATTTCAAGACTCTCAGAAAGTGACCCAGAAACGTTTCGATCACCACATAGCCTCACAACCCGCATCCGCTTGCGCAATGTTTGCTTAAGCGAAAAATCCAAACACCCATATGCGTTCTATTATGACCATAACGAATCAGGAAAAAACGATTGCTTCCAATAAAAGCGTATATTATATCATTGAACTCTTACCATTAGTAGCGCTAGGCTATTTAGTAACCTGTTACAATTCTTGACTTTGAAGGCAACCTACACGGCTGCCGATCGTCGTAGGATGCTGGCTGGGCATCAAACTATTTGCTACATTACTAGCAATGAAGTACCAAAGACGTTCATGAAAAATATTCGACGAAAAAAAATTGGAGAGAAACAGCAACTGCAACAAAATAGAAAACAATAATAAAATCAAAAAATCAAAAGCAACAATTTCAAATAGTGTGCGAGCGATGGCCGAACGCTCCACCGCGAATCGAACGCACCTGAATGATGTGGTGCTGTGTGTACGTACACAATTAATAAATCATACATCACGATTCACCGCGTGGAGCAGTTCGTAAAAGTTCCATTCAGCCAATAATAATAATAATAGCACTTTGAAATACTTGCGGCCAGATTAATGATATCTGGTCAAGAAATTTTCAAGATATTTGTTGGCTCTGATCGGCGATGTAATGTAGTTGGTCGGCAACAGTTTGAAAAACAGCGTGTGTAACGGACGTGTGTACAGGTGCATGAGAAACAGTTGATCTGAGCGATTTCTTGAAGTATCTTCGGGTGGTGTTATCGGCCGTCCAGCTATTATCAAAATATATTCTAATCTTAGATTGACACTCTGATACATGATTATATAATATATGTAATAAAATAAAATACATTCAAGTTTTTTGGATGTACAAGCACTTTCGCCTAGTACTGTTCGCAAGCTCATCTCGTTCCAACAATATTTCGAGGTGAAGTTTATCGTTATGATTACCACCGCATCAGTAATTCTATTCCATCAAATTATAAATGCTCCATTAACAACTCGGGGGCTATGGCTGACCATTCGATCAATGCGATGATTTTTTCAAAGTAGATTGGCTGACGCTAGAAATGTTGCAGTGCAGTGCCATTTTTTCATCGAGTCGCTCGCTCAGGCCAGACCATGTGTGTTATTTTTCGATTGATTGAGCTCCATTAAGAAGGCATCTCTTCTTTCGATTGTTGTAATAAATCCCGTCTGTTGGTACAAGGTTCGCGCACAAGGTGGAACGGATGGACAGTAGATTTGTATAGGAAAAACTATTTACACCTAGACTGGTTGTTTGGATGTTATTCGGAAATCAGATACATATGTACATATGTATGTTGCCAGTCGATACCGATCGCAAAACAAAAAACAAAACAACAAAATAGGTCTTGTGCGTTTTGCGCTACACTTTCACTACATCGGCTACTGGCTCTGGCATATTTGAGATATTTGCCACTTGACATTGGATGCGCATGTTGGAATGAGGTGTATGCCTTCACCTATCAATCATGTTTTGGGCGGTTAATTTATAAATGAACACATGTTTCCGAAAACAGAACTGATACGTTTGTGGAGTTTTTGGCGGAGCTGTGGCTCCAGTAGCCTTAGTAGTGTCGATAACTATTTTATTTAAAAAAAAACAACCATTTGATTCCAACGTTGTACGTTTGGGCCTGATTACCAGCATGTTGATGTTGGAATGTTTCCCAGCAATCGAAACTGTTAAATTTTAATTGATGTAATAAAAAAAATGGACAAAGGTTATATAATATGGAAGCTTATTAGTTGGTGTTCAAGTAAGTAGTCATAACATTACTAGCTGTTATGATATTTCAACTTGATATTTTCTAATTGTTTTCGGAAATAATACTGATGGACAGAAATAGTTTTAATGTTCGCAAGATAATAGCAACTACTTTTTGAGGGTCTGATGAATTTCCGATTAATTTTGCGGAGGAGATATTGATGGTCGAGTGCTAGTTTCGTCCAAGGAGATTAGGAAACTTGATGTTATTACATAAAAATTCAAGGAGGTCTCAACGAATCCAACAACTAATCACAATACTTATTAAATTATTATTCTGGAACCAACTAAGAAATTTTTTTTTGTCCAATGAAGGCTATAACCAGTATTACCAGCCTTCAAAAGCTGCTTCGTTGTTTGACTACTTGAATCCTTTTTGCGGGGATCCACTGAAAAATTGAAACTACCGAAAACATATGCCTCTTTATGTTACTAGTTAAAGAGTTTGACAGAATGAGTTGTAGCATCAAGTTTTATTCAGACCAGTAGGAACTGAAAAATCGAGTGTATACCGAATACCGATATATGTCCAGAATTTACGAATTCTGTTTTTGTGACGGATTTTCCGGGCATAGCAAAATAATTTTTTTTGTTTTTCCAGCTGATGCATACAATACTTTGTTTGAATAATATCTCCGATGCTTACTTCTATAAAATCCCGTGCACTGACACAGACTCTTTCGCTCAAAAGTTTTAACGGAATTTCATCTCGACTTCCAGGATTTATTCTCAAGCTTCTACGAATTTTCGCTCCAATCCTTTGATTTTTTAAAGACTCCAGGATTTTTTCTGGAGCTACTATTTGTATTCTCAGGCTTCTATGAATTTTTCCTACGATCCTGTGATTTTTTTTACAGCTTCCATGGTTTTTCCTAGAGCGTCCTGATTTTTTTCAATCTTTGAAGAATTTTTTCTTCGATCTGATTTTTTTCATGCTCACGAATTTTTCTTACGATCCTGTAACTTTGCAAAGACTTCCAAGATTTTTTCTAGATTACTCTGATTTTTCTGAAGCTCCTTTGATTTTTTCCTTACGATTCGGTGACTTTTTTAAGACTTCCAGGATTTTTTATAGACCAACACTGTTTTTTCTCAAGCTCCTATGATTTTTTTCTGCTATCCCGTAATTTTTTAGACACTTGCAGGATTTTGCTAGAACACCCTCATTTTTCAGAGACTCTCAGTTTTTATTCGAGGCCGTTCAAATTTTTGTCAGACTCTTATGTATTTTTCTAATTTTTAACTTTGATTTTTTTAATTCTGGTTTTTTAAAGACTTGCAGGATTTTTTCTACACTGCTCTGATTTTTTTCAACCTTCTATGATTTTTTGTTTGCGACCTCGTGTTTTTTTCGAAACTTTAAGGATTTTTTCTAGAGCGCCCAGGCTATTCTCAAGCTCTTCTGTATTTTTTTTTCATCCCGTATCCTTTTGATGCTCTGCCGAGGACCATTTCTATGTGTTGGCTAAAAGATAGCAAGGAGTTCAAAATTAACCCTAGGCATTTGAACTTTTAAACGGTTTCAGATTTTTAGCAAACCTGGTCCTTGTGGAAGATGGTTGTCGCGGGCGCTCAAAAACATTGAACTCTCTTTTTCTTGAGTTAAATTTTGTACTACATTTGGCGCCATACCAGCAGAGAGCGTCGCTGGAACTTTATTGCTGCCATCCTTGATTGTGACCATCACACGACGCCAGGAAGTAGTCGAAGTAGAAATTTACCTTAAATTAATGAGGGCTATTTATATCCCTTATGAATTTATTATTAATATCAAAACTATATATATTGGAAAGAATGGGACCCAGGATGGAACCCTGAGGGACACCAGAGTCAAGTGAAAAGAGCCTGGAATTTTCCTCATTATACGTTACAAAAGCCTACCTGTTATGGAGAAAGCCGGATATTAATTTGATAAAATGCCTGGATATAGGTCAAGAGTAATAAGTTTGTCGATCACGCCGTTGATCTAAAATGAATCGAAAGCTTTTTCCACATCGATTAAACAGGCCTTGATAAATTTGCCTTCAGTCTGGGATCTTCATGTATCGGTCGTGAAGGCATGTCAGATGCTATTTGTCTTACATGGTGCCATGATCTTCAGGAACGATGTTCTTCTCAACAGCTATTTCTACTATAGTAGATTACTCTTTCCAGTACTTTCTTTACAATATTGAAGAGAAGAGAGGTGAGACTCGTGTTGACAATATTGGTATTTGCAGGCAATTTGTAAGTAGAAAGAATTTTGGTGTGTTTCCAAATATCAGGAAAGTAATCAATATGCAGGCAGCTGTTAAAGAAAATGGTTAGCAATACAAAGAAGAAGAAAGGCAGATTCTTTAACAAATAGTTTGATACATTGTCTTCAATCACTGATTTGGTCGGTTTAAGATCCAGCTCCAGTAATTGTAGGTCCACCATAAAACGTCAATACCACAAACGGTGACATTTGATGCAGAAAATTCAGTCACTCTGAACAAACTGGGACACTCCACATTTCACTTGACTTGCAAAGTCGGGATCTTCACTAGGTTTTTTACTTGCGAACAATTTAAAGACGTGGTCTGCAGCTGCAGGTGTAGTAGCACTATCGTCAAGGAATGACCTACCATCAACTGTGAAGATTGGAAAATGGTCTCTAATCCTGACGATCCTCTTGATTTTTGGTTAAATATCTATACCCGACTCAATATTCCAGAGTCCTTGATCAAATCTTGTTTTTTGAGATGGGCCCTAGTTTTAACCAGAATGAGAAACCTAGTAGCCTCGAAGATGGATTCCACGCGGCGATACTCAAAATTAAACACGTTTAGCTTTCGATGATAGATACTTGTAAGGTGTTTCTCTAAGGACCTACGTCTTGCATATAAGACTAGAATTGCATCCGGGAAGTTTTGGAGGACAAAGTTTCTGACTGCTCGAAGGAAAACGTTGTCGTCAAGACAAGAGCGTGGAGTATCACTGATGGCCTGTTTAATTTCAGAAACAGGAAGATTTTTACCTCGTAAACTGGTTGCCTCAATTTGTCGAGGGATTATTTATAGGACCTGACTGAATGTAAAGTACGCTTTTTGCTTGGTTGTTTGTATTGATAGCTCCAGTTCCTTTGGGCTGTTACAATTGCCACTTTGGTCTATATATAAATGCAACAATATTTTTCTCTGGCACAAAATGGATAGAAATCGGACCGCACATTTGTGGTAATTTTTTTAAATCATATATTATCAATGTAATTAAGAATGGCTAATTATTTAAGGTACGCTTTTTCATATAATATTTCCCTACTTTCATTATTATACTAGGGTTTCGCTTGATGAGTGTGTGTGAGCCATAATTACATAGCAGGGACATAAATACTGTTACACGGGTTTATTTTTTTCAAATTAAAAGCATTGGCTTGAGATTTCTTCTCGATATTTTTATTGATTATTAGTACATGTGTATAGAATAGAAAAAAATTAATGCCATTCGAAATGGCCACGCTTCGCCTTCACACCGGTTTTAAGTCTCTTTGCCCAATCGCCTATCGTACCACGCAGCTCATTTAGAGGAAAATTGTTCACAGCATCGGCCAAGGCAGACATGAGGGATTCAATGGTGTTGTATCTTCTATAGCAGACCATGTCCTACAATACAACCTATAACTTGTAATGCAGCCGGCCCAACTCGGGAATGCCAGAGGGCCAACCATCTGGTCGTTCTGGTCTTGTAAACCGGCTCTGAATCTTCCTGAAACACTCAATGCTTATTTTAAAACATAGTTTGGCTAAAAGGCTCCATAATATGGTTCAAAACCGTCTGCTGATACACTTTTGCGGAGTGTTTCACGCCTTTTTCGCAAAAAACAGCTGAGTGGTGCCATCATAGACTAAACTTAACGAAACCATTGCTGACGCTGGGTGATAGCCTCTCTCAACCCGCAGAATGACTGGCGACGCTTCCGATGACGACCGAGCGTACATCCCATCATTCTGCCGATTGAATTTCTTCTGCACGGTGAAGATTTTCCCGTCCGTAAAAATAATTTTTTGTAGCCCCCATCTGGGTACTCCACCAACAGCCGCTTGCATTTTTCCACTCTATTTTCCTTCAGAGCAGCGGTGAGCAGTTGACCAGTACGGCGTTTCTAGGCCCCCATATCCAAGCCTTATGTGATGATAGGGCTCATGAATTTCGCATTACATCCATATATTGCTCCATAATTTGCTGTTTTTGGAGTGCATTTCTTAGGATCTGACCCTACATGTCTTTGATAATCTTTAGTGTGCGCAAATTGCGCGAGTGGCCATATCGCTGACGGTCTTCCATGTCGCCAGTATTCTCGAACAATTTAACACATTGATACACAAATCTTCAGCTGATTCCGAGTGGCTGCAGCAACCGGAAGATGTCTCCTTTTTCAATTTTGCACTTATGAAGCAAAATTACAGCGATGCGATTTTTTCTGTCTGTCCACTGCATGGCAATGCGTTGACTGAGACTGCTATTTTTTTTGTAAACAACATAGAGACCATTCGTCAAAACCACCATGCGTTCAATACTCACGGCGCAGTAGATGCGTTCAATGGTGTGACAATATTTATGTCCATACTAAGTTTATTGTACTCGTTTTTGTTCTCCATAATTCATCACATCTTGCAAAATTTTAAATTAAAAGAAGAAGAAGATTTTACACAAGGCTCTGATTACTGCATGATTTACATACATAATTACTTACCTTGCACAGTTAGATAGAATTGAATATTTTATTAATTTATGTTGGTTCGCAAAATGAAATTAGTGACCAATTCTATTGAAAAAATTTAAATAGTAAATTTTTATAACAGAGCTGGTCAATCATTACATTTTAACGTAAAATGAAACGTTGAACTGCTACGTTCTTTACAGTTTTTTTTTTTAATTTTCGTTTGTACTTTAATATAATATTTTTTAAACAGTACAAAATGGACAGAGGCAATATAAATTAACCCGTTCTATTGTCCCCGAAGATAGCAAAAATGGGTGATAGTTTTGCATTAAAGTATGCTATAAATTTTTTGAAACGAAAAATTGTTGTAAATATTTTTTAAAACAGTCGAGCTTAATAGCCTAGTTTTGAATGAATATGAAAATAGTCGCTGATTTTACTGATTCGTATCTGATTTACAAGATCATTGAATTAGAGCCAACATTGTCTCGGCTGCAAATAAAATACCAAAATGTTCACAGCAGAATAGAACAAACGATGTAAACATATTGTCTGCTTATTTTTATTTTAACCTTTTATTTCCTATATTTTTCCCATGTTTGTTAACCATGACATTAAACTTATACTACTGTTATTTACTCTAAAATCCAACCTTCTTTTGATAGAACGTTTTATTTCTACACGAAAAACGTATATCAGGTGCTGCTTACAAAGAACAATCAGTTCCATTCATCTAACCCCCAAAAAACTAATTCCACCATTTACATAAAAACAATTCACGTTCATTTAAATCGACATCTTGATTCAAATAGCAGGTCATCGCATTATGCACTCCTGCATGTAAGATGGTACTTTCTTTCATTCATTTCTAATCTTATTGTTGCGCACTGAAAACCTCAACAATACTTTTCACATTCACAAAACCAAAATCGAGATTGTCTAGCCGCAAACTCCAAGTTGACTATAACACTAATTCAAAACTAATTCTCCTATTCAAATCGGTTTTTGCTTTATCACGAGTCGAACCAACGGTGGCGGCATATTTAAGCGAAATAAAAAAACATATCGATGACCGTAAAAAAAACACAGACACAAAAAACTAAAGAAGGAGGACAAAATGAGAGAAAATGCCAACCGATTATCAATTGCATTTAAATTAAAATCGAAAGATGAAGATTTTTATTGCTTATCACTTTTTAATCTCCGATGAATCTCACCGTAGGTTACCTGCGATGAAAGGTAATTACCTGACAAAGTGCCCCGTCGCACGTTTCTTCTTCATAATTTGCACGATTGGAAAGACGAAGAATGCTTATAAAACTGTGACGCCACTTGCGGAAGATTGCGTTTCTAGCCTGAGTTCCGGAAGACTCATTGGGGATGGTTGTTGTACTGGCTAGATCGATGCACGATTTTCGATCAGAGTGCTCGGCTCCCCGGTGCCCAGTGTAATCAATTCGTACGAAATGGACCATAGATCCGAATCGTATTTTGACAAATTTATTAGTGATTAGTAGTTTGCATAGGCTACCTTTTGTGGGTTGAGAAGGTTGCACTGCACAATCGCAGGGTTCGATTTTGTCTGGACTAGGTGGCGCCTGATAGTTACGATCGAGAAGATCTTTTTGTGAATTAGTATAACAAATTTTCGCTAAATGCAAATGAGAACGTATAAATCGATAATTTACGATTGGTTTTTGTTTGAAGATAGATTTGCGATAGTTTTGCATCTGAAGAAATCTGCGATAGGTATCTATCTATCTATCTTTTATAACAAAGAAAGTTCATGTGGGAAACTTCTATTTATTTTAAGTTGGCTCGCGCTCAAAACATGGGGATATTATGGGCGAATTGAGGACAGATATGTTTTGGGTGATTTGTTGTTTTAGGACTTGAAAAGGGATTTGCTGTATTTTCTTGCATTAATGGCTTATGAATATTTATACTCAGTACTAGGGCTCATTTTATTATTTGATGCAAATATAAGATTATTTGAATATTAATGAAACTTTCTAATGGCTCAAAAACCTTTTATTGAAACAAAGAACGATTCCACGACACACAATCGCTTGGATAATAATAACATAGAACTGAACATATAGCACTATTAACGATACTAATTCGAAATAGTTATTCTTGCAGAAAGGTGTGTTCGAGGCATATATCACATTCGCACGAAAAATTTGCTTAGATTTCTCCCTAATCGAGTACAATGTTAAATTGTTTCCCACAAGATGCTACAAATTCACTATTTCGCAAATTGAAATTCACGACCACCGGGACCATATTTCATACGCTCAACTCACATTATTCGTCTGATGCCAGCTAGCTCGCATATGCCTTAAAATTAGAACAGTAACAAATGACCCATTGCCGGAAGTGATAATAAATTCATACTTTACGTAGCAATTTTGCCGAGGTGTCTTCGTAATGACACCTCCAAATGGTTCTGCCTTTGATACTCGAATCACGAATTATTCACGCGGCCATTAGTCGAGTCGCCGTGAAACAAACTGTAAATAGACGGCTAAATGGTGATGCGGTGGCGGCTAAGTAGCGTCATTGTAAGTGTTTCTCGGTTACTTGAAGCGATTGAAGTTTTTACCGTTTTCGCTGTTTTAGACGCTGCGGCAGAGCTGTTATTTCGGCGCGCTAAAACTATTAATAGAGAAAACAAATCATAACCGCACCAGCAAGTGTGAATTTCTTTTGTGCACGGTGGTGTGATGGTGAGAAGAAAGGGACTAAACATGTCGGATAGGAGAATAGGCATGAGCTTCAGCCTGAGAATGGTTTTATTCTATGGGCTACGTTTTTCATGCGATCGCAACGTAATAGCCAAAGCACGATAGTTTTTTGTCTATGCAGGATCGGAGGCTGACAAGACTTATTTTGAAAGGGCTAGTTGTTACTGCAAGTTAGCACTGTCATTTGAAGTGTCTGATAAATAGGTTTGTGTGAAGTCACAAATCAGGGCTTGGTTAGTTTTGAAGCAAAAGGGTACAGACTATAAACATGTTTCAACAAGCAATGTTTAAATTTTCTAAGGTCTGGACATTTTTCGGATGGCAACCCCAATGATCGATGAAGTCATCGAAATTAAAATAAGCTTATTATTACTTAAGGTGTATTAGTCTTAAGTAGGAAAAGTAGCTAGTGGTAGAATAAACACTCAAAATCTGCACAAATCCTCTACTGTTCTTTGAACATTAGTGTTTTTAGCGGTTCTGATGCGCTAGGGGGCTGATTTTACTAACGATCTTCGTTTCCGTTTTAGCTCATCCTGTGTTTTGTACGATGATGATCTTAAAATTTTCAGAGTGATTGAATCCACTAGTGACTGTTCCATATTGCAGAGCGATTTGGATGCTTTGGTTACCTGGTGCGCAGTGAATTCGCTCACTTTGAATGTGGTGAAGTGTCATCAAATGTCTTTCACCCACAAAACAATAATGTGCTATTTGCAAGGACCTTGGAGCGATTTTTGATTCCAAGTTGAAGCTCGACTTGATATTTTGCATATCATCGCCAAAGCTTCTCGTTTTTTCGGCTTCATCATCAGATCCTTTAAACGTTTTGCTAATCTTTCCACTTCTCTATATCTTCTTTTTCCTTCGTCCGTAGTATTCTTGAATACTGCTGCCAAATTTGGTGTCTACATTACAGATACTTGATCGATGTGGTTGAATCTACGCAACGTCGATATACCCGTTCGTTGTTCTATAAGTACTCCGTATTGTAGTCACAGTATCCGTCTCTCCTTCCTTCAAATTCCTTCTCTTGAGTCACGTAGAGTGTTTAAACTTTCTAAACTTTCAAACGGCTCTATGTTGGCTGACCCCAGAAGTCACCTTTCTGTTAGAGAATCGGGTCGTCCTAATAGAACATTATTCAACTTTAATATTACATCTGCCCGTACCGACACCTATTTCTTTTCTCCCCTTTCGCGTTTGTCTCGTCAGCACAATAGCTTTAACCTTGGTCTCGAATGTTATCTGTGTTTAAAAATACTTTAAAAAATAACGTTCTGTGATATACTCGAAATATGTCTTAAGTTACTCAATTGTTTGTTTCTTTTTTCGTTCGATTTAGCTTTTGATTCCTTTTTGTATTACTTTTCCATTCTGAATTTATTGATTTTTTTTAATTTTCATGCTAGAGTGTTCTCTCGACTAACCTATAATTGGATTTGTTCTGTGGATTTGGACAATAAATAAATAAATAAGTGTGATGCGTATTCACTATTTTCCAATAAACTCGCAAATGGGCACATTAAATTCCAAGATCCACCACCACCTCACAATTCACCAAGTCCAAATTGATTTCCGATCGCACCTTACATTCATTGTCGTAACAATTCATCATGATACCTCACAATAGAATGCCATTATTTTATCAACAGCACCATCGTTTGCTAATGCAGAGACGATTTCCTAGAACTTTTGTCTCTGCAATATCTCTTCGACTGCTGGTTGCTCTGGCTGATGGTGGCTGTGGTGGTGGCACTGGTGCTTCTATTGCTGTGACAAAATAGACGAAAAACAACACGAAAACCGCAAATTAAACAAAACCGTTCGTGGTGACTTGGTGGTGGCGGTTCGATTCGGTCTAAAATGAATAGGCACAGATATATGGCTTTGGTCATAGGTTAACTAGTTGCTGGTGCAATATATCACGCCGATATTGATTCAGTGCAATGAATGCATCGAGTGCAAACGTGGTCGATTCCACGCTCCATCGAATCATCCAACTATAGGTACGCAGCGATGTATGCACTTAATGCATCGATGGAGATCGGTGCACGTTGTCGTCTTTATGGGTTTTGATAGCATTGGGAGCGGTGGTGTTTGGGCAACACGTGGACAGCATTGGGAGCTTGAATGAATTCGGTGAATTATTTTTTTGGCCGAAGATTTGCCGCTGATTCGGAAGAAGTCAAAGCTCATCGAATGTTATAGTCCAGAATCAAACCTGTCGGTAACTCAGTTTAAAACTCTATAGAGAATAGATGTAACTTTGCGTGTTCCTGATTGGAAAATAAAACAAAAAATTTGCATTTGGTTTCAGCCTAACTAAAGCTGGTGATAATGCTTCAATGCTAGCCATGATTTCTTTGGGATTCTCAATCAACCTGGTGAGTTCAATAATATTTTCTTAAATTCCTACAAATTTTCTTCTGCTGCTCGGTCCCAAGATCCCTGCAATGTTTCACCGATCACATTGACCTGACATGAAAACCGTTTCTCAAATGCACAGAAAAATTCAATTCCGATAAAAAAACGTGCCGAAGGCATATCACAGATAAGACTTGGCAAGCAGGAACGATATGTATGTACAGAAGCCGAGAAGGAAGCTGAAAGCTAAATTGTAGCATACACGATTTTCGCCCATATCATTTGCCTGCCAAGCGGATCCTCCCAAATCGAAGTGCTTTCGGGCCAAATAGGGAGCGGCTGTTTGATTGTCTCGGGCTAAAGAGCCCCCATCGGATCTGCGGAGCAGTGCCGTGCTGATCTGTGCTGCTAAGTAACGAGAAAGACGTTCTAATTAGCATTTTATGTTGAACAAGTTTTTACTAATCCTTTTTGGTGCAGCGCGATTCGAACGAACATGGTCGGCTTTCTGTTTACAGCTCACTATGGCAGCCAGTACATTGGCTGCCACGCGGGCAACGAGAGGAGCGTAATCACCTGTGAAAGTACAACTAGGAACGTTCATTGTGTTGATAGGGCGCGAAACTGTTGATATGTCGTGGGCTAGGCTGCCATCGAGTGATAAATGCTCGGGAAAGGTTCCGAAAGAAAGTCATGCATTATCATAGGAGATAAAAGCGTTTTGTTCGAAAGCACGAATTCGGTATGTAAATATCCATCGGGCACTGATGTGTGGGAGTTTCAGTGCCCCGATGTTTTGACTCTCCGCCGTTACACAGAGGTGCTACTTTCAGACCATATTTCTACATTTTGAAGCCATTAACATGGCTACATACGTGCTGTCTATATATTCTCATGTCAATGGCGTTCATCCACGACGGCAACGATGAGTCCACCATTCATTCCACTACTCTTAGCACGCAGTCATGTCTCAGTTCCATCTATAATTCCAACTAATTGACGTTTCGCAAAGAATTTATAGGAAATCCCGTCGTCCAGAACAGCTCGCTTTCTGATGGCTCAGGATGTACTTGTACGGCACAGCATCGAATTTTACGGGCTACTGTCCACTCGACTCAAGAGCCGCGTGTATTGAGACGTTGACTATGACGATGTCACATTTTAGGGTCAATGTATGACTCGTCGCTGAGCGGCGCTGAAAGAGTGACACTTGACGCTTACAGGTGCCATAAATTAAAGCGAGATCTATTCGAATTGGAGAGGTGCTAACGAGACTAGCTTGTTTACGTCTTTTATCGAAGATAGGAACTTATGCGACGCGATGAACGGTAACGAAGCAAAACAAATTTTATGCAAAAATTGTATTGAACGGTGATGTTGTAGTTTAATGGTGGTGGAGAGTAAGTGTCGAGTGAAAGAAGTAGAAGATTGTTTGAAAATGCTGTTAGGGAAGTATTATATATTTTCCAGTTCTAGTCAATAGTTATTCGAATTCAGCGGCAGTGACAAAAATGTGGTTCTTTCAGGTGTGCTTCAATTTTATGATATTATGAATGAATTCTTCCACATGTTCTCAACGTTTGCTACAAATTATAGAATTTCTTATAATAATAATAATAATAGTTTTATTGCCAAATTCAAAATAGATCACAGATTAATTACAAGGCGAAAAAAGAACAGTTGCCTTCCTATAATGAGCATAGCTCGTGCTATAGAAAGAGTGCCTTTTACCAATTATACTAGTTACTATACTAGTGCTATTGTACTGATACCGTCATTAGCTATTTCAGTTGCTTCGTTCCAATTGTTGCCCCAAAAAAGGGCAACCGTATCATCAGCGAATGCATAAAGAGAACAATTTGGTATTTTTAATTCCAATAAATCGTTGATGTATAGCAAAAATAGAATTGGACCCAAGACTGTTCCTTGTGAGATCCCAATACTTAAACTAATGGAGCTAATATGGTCATCTATGCGTACTGACTGGGTTCTACCATGCAAGTAGCTTCTGAAAAGGTTCAGCGCTATTCCTCTTATTCCCATCCTCTCCATTTTTACTAATAGTAAATGATGATCTACCGTGTCGAAAGCCTTTTGAAAATCAAGAAATATTACTAAACATCTCACCCTTTTATCCAGCTTTGAAACTAATGTGTGGGTCACCGTGTAGATTGCATCTTCTATCGAACGTGATTCTCTAAAGCCATATTGGGCATCTTCCAAATGCCTTGCAAGTCTAATTTTTAATGCTTTTTCGAATACTTTTGAAAGGCATGACAATAGAGATTTAGGCCGGTAATTGTTTAGACTTGAGCTCTCACCCCCTTTATGGATAAGCACTATTAAAGCATGTTTTAGTTGAGATGGGAATTGGCCCTGGCTAAAACAAAGATTTATAATGTGCGTCAACGGCTTAGATGTTGATGCAGAATTTTCCCGTAGATGTTTTGATTTTATACCGTCAATACCAGGAGCAGTGTTTGGTTTACAGTGGAGAATAAACCGATTTATCTCCTCTTCAGAAACTGGATATAAGAATAAAATGATTTGAGCTGTAGGCAGCAAAGGCTGATAAGCAGCTGAAGGAATAAGGGATGTTATTTTATACTCAACTGTTGAAATTTATAAATACCGAAAATCGCTCCAAGGTCCTTGTAAATAGCAACATCATTGTTTTGTGGGTGAAAGACATTTGATGACACTTCACCACATTCAAAGTCAGCGAATTCACTGCGCACCAGGTAACCAAAGCATCCAAATCGCTCTGCAATATGGAACAGTCACTAGTGGATTCAATCACTCTAAAAATTTTAAGATCATCATCGTACAAAAGACAGGATGAGCTAAAACGGAAACGAAGATCCGCCTAGCGCATCAAAACCGCTAGAAACACTAATGTTCAAACAATAGTAGAGGATTTGTGCAGATTTTGAGTGTGTATTCTACCACTAGCTACTTTTCCTACTTAAGACTAATACACCTTAAGTAATAATAAGCTTATTTCAATTTCGATGACTTCATCGATCATTGGAGCTGCCATCCGAAAAATGTCCAGACCTTAGAGAATTTAAACATTGTTTACTTATTTTTATTGCAAATGTTCGCAATGTGAATACTTAATGCAAGCATTTATTAGTACGAAAATAACAAAAATGCCTCGTGCTCGCAGTCCTTTGCTAGCAGTGAAGCCAAAAATATGTCACATCTGCCTCACGTTGATGTCAACCTGCTCTGCGAATTTCGTATTAATCCAATCACTGCATTGGAGGTTATGGGGATACAAAGAAATTTAGGATTTCCATTCGCGTAAGTTTTCAAATTTTTTAGATTTTAATATTTGGTGTTTATTTTCACTACAAGATCACTACGATTTGAAAATTCTATAATACACTCGCTTGCTAAAGATATGCAAAAAAAAATACAAAAACAACCATAGCCGTCAACACTATCATTGCTATTCCAACAATGTTTCTACTGAATATTGTCCACAATAAGTTTAATTTGCCATTTGAATTTACCATAGCTGGCAGCTCCAACCAAATTTTTCGACCAAATTTCTACCAAACGTGGCTTGGAGTAAGGTTCAGTTACTGCGTGAATTTCGTCAAAACCGAAGGAGTCAATCAGAATTGATAAGGCTAAAATCAGTTATTTTTCTTGGTAATTTTTCAAGACGGCACCACTGGGACAAAATTGCTTCTATCAGACTTGGTCCCACTTAAGACCAATACATTCTGCAAATTTCAACTGTATCTGATTATCGGGTTGAGGGTTCCCGTGAACAGAAATTTTTGATCCTGAGTAAATTGGAGAAGGGCTACCGTTCTTATCCGTTGTAAAATTTCAAATATTTTACTTTGGCTATGTAGACAACGCATACAATTTATATATGAGTTGCTCTTTTTCCCAAAAAAAACGACAATTTTTCAGGAGAGTCGATAATTTGAAGGTTTTCACTTTCAGCGCCTGCCCTAGCTACAGGGTTGCCAAAACGCTCATTCAAAGTGTTTAACAATGCGTCCTGAAAGCTTCATAATGATTGAATAGCTCTTTCAAAAGTTATCGCAATTTGAAATTTTTCAAATTTTCCCGCTCTCTTCTTAGGCAGAGATCAACGTGTTGGTGTGCAAAATGGGACACGGAAAATCATTGAGTGACGAAGAAAAAACTATCATCTCGGTTTTAAAGGGAGAAAACTTAAATAACAGTGAAATTGCCAGGCGAATTAACAGAAGTAATAAAGTAGTGAGAAACTTTTTAAAGGACAAGGATAATTATGGTAAAAATTATGTGAGAAGCGTTAGTAAAGTGACAATAGACCAAGAACGGTGAATAATTTTGAGGGCAGCATCTAATTCGAAGGACTCTGGGAGCAAAATCCCTGCAAAAGTTGGAGTTACTGCAAGTGTTTTACCGATTCGTCGAATTGTTAAAGGATCTCCGAATATGAGACGCAGGAAACTGAAGCGCAAATCGGTGCTACAGGAGCGTCATAGTGTAGCGCGCCTGGCATTCGCAAAGAAGCATATGACTTGTACCAGAAAATGGTAAAAAGTCATATTTAGCGACGAAAAAAGTTTAATTTAGACGGACCCGATGGCTTTTCATATTATTTTCACGATTAACGGTAGGAAGAATTGGTATTGTCTCGACGTAACGCAGCGGTTGGATCAGTCATGGTGTGGGGAGGAATTTCCTTCAATGGGGGTCGTCGATTTGGTTGTTTTGTCCGGTCGTCAGAATGCTGCAAATTACCTAGAATTAATGAAGAACGAAGCAATAAAGTGTCGCGAGGTTTCGGAAATCCAGGATGTCATTCTTCAGCAGGATAATGCCCCAATTCACACCGCGCGTATAGTGAAAAGTTGGTTCAAGTCGGTAAATTTAAACGTTTTAGACTGGCTTGCGATGTCACCCGACTTGAATATTATTGAAACGTATGGGGATACTTAAGTCGAAAAGTTTACGAAGGCGGAAAACAATTTGACCACCGGGAAGAACTAATAGCCGCCATACAAGAGGAGTGGAAAAAAATTCCAATAAAGTACCTGCGAACTCCATACAAAGGTTTAAAAATATAAATTTGAAGTAATAAAAGCGAAAGGGGGACACATCCTGTATTAAGAGAAGCAAATTTTGTTTTTATTTTATTCTTTTCGGCTGTTTTTGCCACCTGGGCTATTCTATTGACGCGCTGAAAAATGCGTTTTTTTCGTTACTCATTTTTTATTGCCACAATTTTCGAAAATTAAATTCCAATACCAGGTAGCCAATACCATTACGGTCTACAATGTGTTCACGATTTTTATGCCAATTTTCTCGGAAAAACAATGGAAGAGTTATTACGGATTTTCCAAGTGGGCTATTCAAGTGATCAGGAGTGTGTATATATGAAAATATGAATTTTTGGCCAAATCGATTTTAATACTAAAGTTCTTCGAACATTAGTAAAAAGAACTTGAATCGGGTGACTGAGAGCGCCACACGGTGGTCGTTCCTGAAACGTTTTAATCAAGATGGTATATATAAACAGTGCAACAAACCACTTAGTTAAAATTTGATTTAATTTAAAAAAAAAAAAACTCACAAATACAGTAAAATTGCGTCATTGTACTTTTTTTAATAGGTGCCAGAGCCAGTTTTATATAACTTTTCCTCTGAAGACTGAGATTAGCTCCAAACAATCTTCTATTATTTTGTATAGAATTTTTAGAGGTAATCAGTGATGTATGGCAGTATTGTCAACTCCTATTATCTTGTTGCTCACAGATATTATCATCTTTTCAAAATCTATTTTTGACAGATTTCATCAAGAAACGTCCCATTCCTATTATATTGTGCTAGAATTTTTTTTTCAGAAAAAAAGCCATAAAATCAAACCATTGAGAAGACATTACCAGAAATCGAATCGGGCGATTTTTTTTACTAAAAACGATTTTATCTATGAATAAACTGTTTTGAATATTTTACGCTCAATTTACTTAACTGGTGTTGCTGTATAACTGAAAATTAATATTACGAATTAAAACACGATGCCACAACGCAGTATCTGTAAATGGTGAATCTAAACTGACCTATCCACTAATTCATCTCCTCCAAAAGCAACTAGAATATTTTCACAAAAATTGTATTCACAAAATTTCAGATAAAAATTCAGCCCCGGTCACGACAGCTTTATGTTTGTCAATGAGGAAGAAAAACCACAAAAGCTTCAAATATCTCAGTAAGGACATGTGTAAATCTAAAACTACTATATCCTCGCAAGCGACAAATCGGTCAAATACTATGAACCCGGCCGTAGGATTTTCGAATTTATGTGACTCATATATAAAATTCACTTCTAGTTTCTACATACTTGTCCATAGCCTGAAATCCTAAAATTTCACCTTCAATGAAAAACATTTAACTAGCAATTTATGTCGAAGGTGCTTGATTACTCTGTCAATTTTAGAATAATCAAAAAATTAAATTTCTTTGACCCCAAAAAACACACCTATTCAAACGGGTACAGTACCAAAAAAAAAATTGGCACTGCCTTCTCTGTTGTATGGTAAAATCCGCAAGCTACGTCAAGTTTCATTCTGAGATTAGCATTCAATCGACTTAGACCAATTAACCTGCTTCGCCAGCGACAAGTCTTTTTTGCTACATTCAGATTCTCACATCTCACAATGAAATCATAGACGAATGAACCCTAAATTTCCCTAGCGCTATATAACCATTGTCCAGAGAGCATCGTGCACAATAATGCCAATCGCTTTCCTTTCATATTAAGCAGCAGTTAACAGCTTTATTAATCACACAGTCTTTGTGTTCTCTTAAAAACACATTAGGTACAATGCGGCACAAACAATCATCATCAGCGAATCGGACAATGAAAATGCGATTCGAGACCGCAATCGTAGAACAACAATAGAAATCCAATATAATCTTCCATTTGCACGAAATTGTTTTCTTGGCAAAAGCTCGAAAATTTCACCCAAGCAACGGTCCACCTCCTCCTCCATCACCCACACGTCGTTATGCACATCCGCCCGTCTACAGTACACAAACCCCCTGCTTCGCAGCCTGACACCTTTCGATCGAACGCTTAATAAACCTAAAGAATTTTAACAGGTAATTCACGAGTGGCTATTAGGCACCATATTGTGTTACTTTACTAATCTGATTGAATGCCTCGATACGTGATAGATATAATCACCTTAAAACACACCTCGCGCGCGCACGTTCGATTTTCGATTTCTGGTGCGTTGTGTTGTCGTGCGATCACGACGGATTGTCGGTCGGTTGACTGAATGGCTGGTTGTTTACGCGAGCATCTTCAGGTGAGTCCAACAAGACGAATGACATGGGCTTGATAGTCTGGATGACGGACTGCTGTGAATTTTTAATCGGAGCCTGAAAATCACATTCACCAAGTATGCGTGGGAGATGTAAATGCACCGATAAATAATCAAAACAATGTCAGTCAGAAAATTTCAGCTACTGTTGCTCTAAATCAATCTGGTGAATTTAGATTAGACAGATTTCGTCCGAATAATTTAACGACGAGTGAACTATGGAGCAAGCCACATCTGAGACCTTGAATCATGAATTCATTTGCCAAGCCTTCAATCAGACTATAGCCATCCGAAATGGCTCAGGTCTTTTGATCAATTTTGTCCACATTACAATCTGACGCTGACATTCTCACCTGAACATCAATTCGGCGCATCAATCATTCGACTTTTTGACATTAAGTACTGCAAATGGTTTAATCGGACTGCTTGCTCTCCCCAGAGAGTTGCCATTTCGACTTAATCGAAATTTACGTTTTTTTTTGTCTCACCAGCTTGTTATGTTTTACGTTATTTTCCCTGTACTCCTTTGTTGCCGTTGTTGTTGTTTTTTTTCGATTTCGATCAGGTGGTATAGCAGCAATGGTACCGGATACAGATCATTGATGTTGTACCTATAAATACATACATCATGGTCTTTTCAAATTATTCACTCGTGGAAGAGAGTCCGCGACGTAAAAGACATTAAGCGAAAGCGTGCCAAATGTCATACGGCATGAACGGAAGAGCTATAATCTTCATTAATTTTTCATTGTTGAAGATGATGTTGGATTCATTTTATTCCGTAATCAGTGAATTCTTTTTCTCATCGCGACGGGGTTTAAATCGTTTATAAATTTTCAGCACTTAAATCCGATTTAGCATGTGCCGAATAACTGAATGGTTACTTGGTGTGGATTATTTGATGTAAGTTGATATTTTTGTTGTTTATTTCCGTTGTGCAGATGGTCCCAAAAAAAAACGCTTTCTATGATATTTTTCGAGCCCATTGAAATTTGTTAATTTTCCATCGAAGTGTTTCTTATTTTATTTCTATGCATTTGATTAGACTTTGATCCTTTAAGTCTTTTGGAATTTACCTAGATTCTGAATTCATATTACCTCAGCCCATAGAGTCCAACATATTGCTATAGATTTAAAAAAGTCCACTAAAAGTATATATCTGACTACTAACATCTTAAATAGCGAGCTAAATTACTAAAATTCTAGTTCTGTTTAAGTGTGTAAACCCTAAAAAATCGCGGAAATTCAATTACCATTGACAAAACTTATTAACTCACTACAAGCACAGCTTACAAATTTTCCAATACCATACTCATCCATCACAGAACATCGAATATCCATCAGCACTAATTGATTTCAAGAAGCTCAACTGTTACCTAAGATTCGGAATGCACACCGACCGACAGCCCGACCTACATTACTCAATCAATTTAATTCCCTGAACATTACAACATCGCAAAGGGTCTGCAATGTACGAATAATTGAGCTAGTTACTTATTTCTCTGCCGTTCGAAAGGATAAAAAGCACTAGACTATTTCGTATTTACATAGCATCTGCATATAGATCATAAGCTTGTGCCAGGTAAGATCAGACCAAGCCAATTACCAAGTGCAGTTTGTGATTGTGTCGAACGATGTAATCGTTGCACAAGTGTTGAAAACAATAGCAAATATTATTAAACAATAGATTTATAACGAAAAATCTCGACAATCTATGAAATATCAAGCGACTAGAATATGGAATTTCAAATCTGGCGGATGTTAATCTATTTATGATTCATGATTGGATCTTTAAAGGAGAATGGTGTGAATGGATAGAATATTAACCATGGTAAGGTTCGAGATATAATTTTGAGGTTGGAATAAGTAATTTCACAACAAATCAGGGTTTTTAACGGTAAAATATACTTATTTTTATCATTATAGATACAAAGTACGAAAATGAAAATTATTTATGGAAAACAATGTCCCTCAATTACGCCCTTCTGGTTCTTTGGTATAAAGCCATTATTTTGATCGAAATCCATTCTGGAATTTTGATATAGTTGCCCTTCCTCACCAATATGAATTACTACTGTGTATGTACACCTAGCAAATAGAATAAAAAGGTTCAAAGATATCTAATCGCAAGGTTTTAAAATGGCCGATTGAAGCCGCAATTTTAAAAGGTGACTCTAGTGGTAAACTTCATCTTCAATAGACCCATAGTTAAGACACTTGAACCATGATTAAGGTAGAGGTGTGTTACTTGGAGCAAGATCCTACTAGAAACACTAATCGTGCAATTTGAAAATTTTCCATTCATTTAATAACTGTATTGTGTATGATTTTCGAAACGCTGATTATGAGACCAATATTATTCATCTGATAAATATTGCCAGAACTAGAACTCTACCAACGTTACAATTGGACGATGCAGTGGCGTTGTTTTATCAGTTAATTTTTCAAGCCGTTAATAAGTAGGTTCCAAAACTAAAGAAAAAAAAGACAAGCTCTCAGGGACACCCTGAGGTACTTAGCCCTAGAATGGTACCGATGAGTAAATTTTACTCACATAGGGTATATATTTCGTCGCACACCAGCCAGTTGGCCACTCCGACTGCCATGAGGCTAGAAGCTATATAATCTTTTTAATGATAAAATAAAAGCTATATAAGAAGCTATATAATCTTTTTAATGATAAAATAAAATATGTACATAAAACTATTGTTGTCTTCTTTTTAGTAAAAACATGTACCTAAAATCATCCAAAAATTTACCGTACCTTTCCAGGGTTAATAAATTGTATAAATAAGCAATAAAATTGTTCACTAAATCCTCAAAACTTCTGAGAAATACGTAAATATAATTGACAAAAATAGAATTAAGGACCCGAAAAAAAGCGTCAATTTTGTTAACACCAAAAGAAATGCGTCCAGCTATCGTATGTCAAAGTATAAGAAAAATCTTGTTATGTCTAATACTCAAGAAATCGATGACCTTTTTGCCGACCATTTCTAAAAAGATTTTTGTCTATCCAATAGCTCATCTAATACAACAACATTCCAAATCGGTCAACTTTTTACTGTTAACGATGTTGAATTAACAAACAATGACATAACCAAAGTCATACGGGAATTGAACGTAAACAAGGACCTGGAACATACTTCTACCAAGCTTCCTCATTACATGCGCAGCATCAATTATTTCAACTCTTCATCTTATTTTCAACAACTCACTGTTATTCGGTGTATTCCCTCTTTGCTGGAGTGAAGAGCTTGCCATTTAGCATCGATTCTCAAAAGTGGTGACAAACGCTCGTTTGAAAATTACAAGGAAAAATAGTCTACGACAAACTCACAACACTAATAGAACCTCTTCACCTAAACGAACAACACCATAGTTTCTGAAAAGGCAGCTACTACCAGTCTCATGATCATTACCTCAGATATTCTCTACAATATGGAAAAAAAAACACCAAACTGTTACCATTTATACTGACTAACCATGTCGATCCTGATGATTTAAAATTCAAATTACAGAAGTTCGGCATCTTGAGAGACCTGTTAAGCTGGTTTGGATCCCTATCTGCCAAATTGAAATCAGTACGTAAAATTTGAAGGCTTACTATCAAAAATTATTACTGTTTCGTCGAAAGTACCGTAAAGCAGCCACCTAGGACCACTTTTGTTCAATCTGTTCATTTCTGATCTATCAAAGGTTTTATTTAGGAGTTAGTAACTCGTCTATGCAGACTATCTGAGTTCGTCTGGTAGTTCTCCCAATCAAAGCTGTTATCCCTTGAAAAATGGTGTGAACAAAACAAACGTAAACCAATGCTCTGCTGAAAGTTTTTGACTCAAAACCACCTAATTTAAATTTTAGCTACCACCTCAATAATAAGAACCTGAGCAATGTTGAAAGTGTTACAGATCTCAACGTCAGTATGATCAAATCTAAAGTAAAACTAAAGCAACTGAGAATCATAACGAGGCTTGCGAAGTAGCTCTCTATGGTTCTCTATGGGTATCAAATCCTCTGTACATTCCTTTAGTTCACTGTCTGTCTGGAAGCCTGTTTTTCTTATTCATAGCGATTGAGTTGTATCTTTCCACAAGCAATTTTTGCTTTTTATGCTAAGAGATGCAATCTTTGTCTTCTAAATTTCACGACACTATCTTCAAGAAAGGCGGCATTGTGACCACGAATCGTTTTGACGTTTTTATGCAGAAAAAAATTCAGTAAGATGGACTAGTCATAAACGTCTTCTAAATGGCTATCAACATCATACTGAGTATAGATACAAAAAGCTAATAAATAGATGCTGCAAAATATTTAATAGTTTTTTCAACCATTATTCCCCCGTCTATTCTCAAGTTCAAATTGTAGATTGACCACTTAGAAGCACTGATATCGTAAACTAACACCTATCGAATCATATCCTCAAAAAATTTGAAGTATCCTTCCTCAATTCACAAACTTAAAACAGTCTTCTGACAGTGTCGTGCTCATGTGTTCGCAGAGGGAAATAATCGCCCCCTTATGGTATGGTCACTCTTGAAAATTTGTTGCTGGACCCTACCCCGTGCTACACTTTTGCTGTGCTTTCACAGTAATTCACTGAAAATCAAGAAAAATATGTGTCGAGTGTGAGTGTCCGTCCCTTCTATTTCAAAGTCATGTGTACGCTTCTGTTTTGTTAAATGTATAATTTACTTTACGTTATGCTTGAAATAAAAATCTATAGCATTCAATTTTCGCTACGAAAGTCTATAAACTTCTCTCGGCCACAAACATCGTTCATGCGTTGAAGGTCGTATATTAAAAAGAAGTGTGGCCAAAAGACTCCGCACAAAATGACAATTTTTTTCGATGAATCGTTTGAGCAATTAACTTGAATTTAGGTAATGGAAAAATGTATGCAACCAAATTCACAAAATTAGGGAGCTACTAAACTTTTTTTTATTTAAGCTCTCTGCAAATCTGGGTATTCAATCTATTCTTATAGTATGTAAACTGTTGCCTCAATTGGTGTCCTAGAAAACCTTCAAGAAAAAGATACTGTGCAATGTTTCAATTACCAACGTATTTGATACGTTAATTTCAACTGCGCCAAAAATGCGTAAAATGTGAGGGAAGACATCTATCAAAAAAAATGTATCATGATGGACACTTTGTTTCCAAAACAAATTATTCATTGCACGAATGGTGATAAAAAAGGGCACTACTTGCTATAACAAGAAAAACAAGCACCTCCAGGACGAAAGAAAATCGCAAAAAGGCGGTTGTTAATATATTCACGGAAGATATCTTCTTCGTTTCCGTACTCTGGAGAAACGCATCTTAATATTTGGTCCCCACAAAAAGCAATATCAATCATCAGGTTCTTCCAGAGCAAATTTTTTTTTTTTGAGTTCTTCTAATTACCAAACATTTTATGGTTGTAATATATTCTCCATCATCAAAACTTCTTTCGGAATTCAAGATACTTAATTTTTTGCACGAAGGGAGAATGGCATATTATGATTTTTTATAAGAATAATTAATATGAATCCTATTATGTTCAACTTCAATACATGCACGTTTGCCCCTCTTCAAACATGAATTTTCGTTCTGGGTTATCTAAATCACACATTCTTGGACATTGTCGTCATTTCGGAGACACATCTTCGGGCAAAATACTGAGTCAGATTTGAAAGCCACCAAATCAAAAAAGATAACGGACTCATTGATGAAATGGTAAAAACTTGATTTCGTTGCCTCGTAAAAAGAAATGAAACTCACATTTTCCCTAACTGAAATTCATTCCAGCGATGGGCATTTGCATCAAAAATCATATCCTTAGATTTTTTCAAGGTCCTTGCAATCTTTTTAATGGTTTACCATTCTTTTCGAATTTCAAATCCTTTACTAAAGAAGTAGAAACTAATTCTTTACACTGGAATCAGTTCAGTAACCAGGTTACAGTCAAACTTCGTCAAACTCCAGTAGATTCTCTCAGAAACCTTACTCATGATGGAGCTGGTAATCTGCTTGAAAATTAAGATGAAGGACTCAAACACCTGCCTAGCGTCTATCAAAAAGTTTGGTGAGAAAAAAATGCTGAAACATCTCTGGATCAAAATGTCATGACAACGATTAAGACATGGTTCAACGAGTCTGTCTACTCACTGCGTTTAATATAGGCGATCCATTCTCTGGAGTATAAAGAAATTATCAGCCCCATTTCACTGTTTTTCTTGTTCCAAGAAATTCCTGATAATATTTTGAACTGTTTACTTTAAAATCTTCCTTTGATTTATTCTCCTTCCTTGCAATCAGATTTAACAATTGGAACATCCTGCTTCACTTCCCCAAGTTTTGTTAGATCACTGAGATATTATCTGTTCCACTGAAATTTGAAGTACAAGAATTCTCGGAGTGCCGACCAACATCCATCCTTTCTAATTTTGCAAAACTTCTTAAGAATGTCATGCTCTGTAAAATTCAGCATATAATGGATGCGAGATCACCTGGCATTGAGTGAAATCGCACTTCTGGAACAGAACTTCAATAAATACCTTAAATCTTAATAATTTATCATAGAAACAGTCTGCCCACACTGGGCGCCAAAATGTTTTTGCAAATATTTCGATTAATCTCTTAATAATATTCATATCTGTCATCCATAATTCACAATATAGGTAAATAAAAATATATTCCAAGTGATTTTCGATTTATTCTTCCAAAACTACCTCTAGTATGCTCAAATAATTTACTGTTTGCATATGGCTTCTACTCGTAGAATTTACTTTGTCATTGTCGGAAAGTCTTATGCAAATGGCCAACAATCCTAGATAATAAACAATGTATTTTATGCGCTATATCTTGCTTCTGTTCGAAAATTAAACATCACAGCTTAGTTGTTATCGATTAGTGTCATATGACTTACGTAAATTTAATATTTTTCTACTATTTGCAAACATTCACCTTATTCGAGGAGTGGAACAATGATCGTGGGTTCACAGCAACTCGCAAATGATAATTATCTTGTTGACGTTTTGAATAACTCTTAATGATTTGAATGGTTTCTTATTTTTGTACCCACTTAATCCTATTCGTTACATTTGTTATATTCAATTCAAAAATTCTAAGCAAAAATCACCGATATTTTCACCAAGCTCATCATTATAATCCTAGCCAAAACTTAAATTCACGATTGAAATTGTACCTAAAAAATATTTTCAGTTGCTTCAAAAGTTTAATGAAGTCATCAAAATTAATGGCTAGTTCCAAATACTTTCATTATACCACCCTCAGAGAGATTAAGCCATTAGCAGCCTAAATAATTTGAAACAATGTAACTTGATTTACTGCGTCTGTCATTCATTTGATTTACTCTTGGTTCACTAATATGGCAATATGCTCCTGCTCTGAATTTAACTTAGGACTCATACTATTAACCGCGTCACGTCCGTCGCCATGTTTTTTTTTTCATCGTCGTGGCGTTATATAATTAGGTGGTGGCACATTCAAATCGAACACTTCATAATGGACCACTAATTTCATGTCCTCCACAGCGAAACCCAGACACAATTATTACGGCATTCATTACGGACATCAAAAACAAATCATTTTCGTTCGCTCACAGTTTCGCGTAGGCTGTTTGTCTAGTTGCGATATCAATGACAATTTGTGGCTGGCTGCCTAAGCGATGACTAGGACTCGAGAATATTTTCTAGTGACAATCAGTTTCTATGGTGCTTATGGTTCATTTAAGCTACTACTGCACCGTAGACCGATCTGGTGTGCAGTCGAAGTATGAAATTTGCATTCAATAAGCTCATTGTGTTACGGGTGGAAGTAGTTTTCACACTTGTGTGTAGTTTGAATTTAAAGAGTGTGTAAACATGTTACAAAATTTAAATTATTTTTTGAATGGTAAATAGCAATGAAAACGTGTTGACAAACTTTTGTTTGAAAAACCTACTTTCAAATCAATATTCTTCAGTTTTTTCTTATTCAAATATGAAGCTCATTTTCTTTATATACTTTCATAAGACCACCATTTAATCAAGGGAATTTGAAAATCAAGTATAACCTCCAACCCTACTCTTTCAAATAAATAATACAAATGCTTCGTTTTCCAACTTAAAACTATCTACAGTTTGGGTACTTAAAATAAAATGCTTGTTACACATCAAAAACGACATCGTATCCATTTCAAGCCATTCTCTTTTCAGTTCACAATTTTTTCCAGACTACTTCCAATTCATTACTCACAGCTGTATCGAATCAATTGCCAAATCTTCAGAACGTAAATGTCTTACAGCGCCAGCTACATTATACGCCACAGTCCAAAAGTCCACAAACAACATCGCGCGACTAGATACAGTATCGGCCGCAAGAAAGAACCCTATGACTCACTCGGCCGGCTAGACTGTAAAGTCGGTGTCGCAGTAAAGTGAAGCTGTCATGCACCTACACAAGACGAAATTTCAGGTTTTTGAACTTCAAACCCGGCATAAATCGGCAAAGCAGCCTGAACTCCGTTTCATCCAGCTCGTTCTTCAATGTTCCAAACTTTGAATCTGAATCCATTTGCTGTTAGATGTAGTCAGTGCGCTTTCAGGCTTTCGGTGTGGTCTGGCAATTTTGAATTTCGCGACACACGAGTATCTGTATTAATTATGGAACATGATTAGTGCACACAATCCAGGCCTGCAGGTAATATGTAGTGACAAGCGTTTCAGTTGGCGGCATTTTAATAAACTGATTAGAGCCCAGTTAGGCAAAGACATGCTATAGTTATACAAAAAAATTTTGTTGCAATCTAGTACGGGCAACCGAGACGAAGCTTGGTCGACGCATGGCGCATGGCATTTTTGAATCTATAAAATATTATAAAATAGTGCTGGCTACTGTATGAAATATGTCAGCGAAAAATTATGATTGAGAAAGCTGCCACGGTAATTGTTTTGGCGGCATGTCAAAGAAACGGATTGGAATTACGACTGCGATTGTTGGGCGGATGAGGGTGTAGTACGCGTGAAATTGGTTTATTGTGGTGGACACAATGGAGTTAATGCTGGACGTATATGAAGGAGGAGAGTTTTTTTTGGCTAAATTCGTTACGTGCATGGTGTTTGTTAAATGTTTGGTAAAATTTGGGTAGATTACATGATTGGTGTGGATGCCAATTGAAAATGTCAGTAAAATGGAACGCATAGATGTCGTAAAGCTGATAAAATTTAAGATAATCAGAAAAAACAGAAACAGCAAAGTTAATTATTGCACTTTTTTTATAATAATAAAAAGCCAACATTCTGGTAATGAATTTTAATAAATGCTAAAAAGTTATAGAGTGAAATTTTGCAAAAAAAAATCAAATTTACTAAAAATGATTAGTCTTAATTATTTCAATTTGATGCTTCAAAATACAAAATAGTTTAAAAACTATACTTATCCTAAAAAAATGAGGTTTGCAAATTTATATATCATTAGTTTTATATTAAAACAAAAAAATTCTAGCACATCAGAACCTCTAGAATAGAAAGAAATTGGCTTTGAGTAACTAAACAGTGACTATCGAACATCATGTCTCACTTTGGTCCGCTCTTTGCATCAAAAGTCAAAGAGTAGAAATGATTTTTTGCCACCCATTCGTATGAATTCGAAAAGAAGGAAAATGAAAACATTGTTACTTATTTTCATTATAGCATAAATGATGAAAATGTTCTTTTCCAAGGCAGCAGCCATAAGTTCACCATGCTGAATTCAACGTATCCTTTGAATTTCGTTTTCATCTAACGAATTCATTGAAAGTTTCAGCGATAAAACGATGTTTGGGGCTGCCAATCGAAACATTTCTAAAACTCGGAAAATTGAATCATTGGTTGCTTATTTGTATTGCCAATGCTTCACATATAAATATATAATGGAAACATCTGTTGTAGCCATATTTACAAAAAAATGCTGAGCCTGGCAACCCTCTGTTAGCACCGCAACCAAAAATATACCAAGTCTGCTTCATGTTAAGTTGAACCCACCCTGTGAATTTCGTTTTGATGGAATGCCTGCGCTGGGGTGGAAAAATTTTTTTAGCGCTACCAGCCGCAATAATTTTCGAATTTTCGAAATGTAAATATTTGTTGCTAATTGTTATAGCAGTATGATTCTCATTTTAAAATTTAATAACAACATCACTTGGTAAAGAAATGTCAAAAAGTTTCAAAAACTACCATACTTGGCAGCCCTTTGATGATTGTTCTACGAAATTCCTATAGAATTTGGCTAACAATAAAGTCCATTTAATACATGAATTTCGTTTTGACTGCTTCGGAGGTTATAGGCGAAAAAGCTTCGTTTTGGTGAGTGAATTTAGAAGATTTAGGGAACAAAAATTTCCGTATTTCTGTCCCAATTTTCCAACCAAATTTCTATTAAGCTTGGAATGTGAATTTCGTTAAAATCTGTTGACTGAATTGGGAGTTCAGGGCCGAAAAGCAGTTTTGTTTCTCGTTGATTTTTCAACATGGCACTGTTGCCATAGTGTTGCTAACTTGTTGTGTAAAATTTATATTGATCGAATTATCCGGTCGTCAGTCCTCGTGAACAGAATTTTCGAGTGCTGAAAATAAAGGTAATTTGATGATGGGTTGCCGTTCTTGTGCAGTGCTGAATTTTGAAAATTTTAACTTGACTTGGTGGACAAAGGTTAAAATTTATCAACAATGTACATTTTCTTCAAAAAGCAAAAAAAAATTCCGCAGGTCGATGATTTGTAGGATTTTTTCATGTGCCTGCTGCAACTTCTTGGTTGCCCGGACAGTTTTAGTCAACAGCAATCCGCTGTGCGAAATTCGCGATGATCCAATGTTTCTGTCAGAAGTTATGATAAATCGAAATTTGGAAAAAATCTTTGCCTACTTTTATACATAATTTTTACATAATTTTTACATAATTTTCAATTCTTTACCATGGACAAGCATATAATATAATTAATTTTTATTTCTAATACTTGTTTTTAACAAGATTGTACTCTACATAGACATATGGGGGTACCTGAAAAATCATTAAAATGCCCGCCGCCAGCAAAGTGTTAAATATGTCTAAATTTTATTTAATTATTGCACTAGCTCTTATATACATCTATTTTCTGTGGAAATTTCAGCCAATTCGCATGACGCACTCTAGAGACTATTTCCCTAAATTTTTTTGCTGATATACATATAAATGAAGGAAGAAGTAGACAACTTCGTCAAAACAATGGAAAATGAAAATCAATTTTTTTCCAAAATCATTAAAAAAAAAATGCGCTAAGCAGATCAAATGCATGTATATGAGGAGTCAAAAGCAACTACATACAGGAAAAAACGTGAATATCAGTATTTCAGCATTAGTTTTTCTATTTCAAGCTTTTTGCGTCATTTTTGACAGGAATACACTTTATTCTAGAGCTTTGTATAAAATGATGAGTAAATCACTTAAAAAGAAATGTTGGCAGAACCTATGCAATCTTATGGGAAGCACATTCACTTCATAACTGTACGATGTTCAGTTTGATTTCTACCATCTTACAGTGGACTCTTATTCATCATAGTTGTGAATAGGAATATCTGAGATAAGTTTTCTGCAAACTTTGTCATCGAACCACTCTACAACAATTCTTACAAGATTCAAAAAAGAAAATGTTTGGTAGGAGACCGTTTAACTTAATCAGCACTTGAACAAATTTTCACTGCTAAATCAAATATTTCACAGAGTTCAAAAATATATTAAGGCATATTTTAAGTGAAATTTCTATCAAATTAGATAAATATTTAAAGTTCAAAACTAGCATTTTTTAGGACTTAAAAACGATGAATTTTATAAACTGAATAGCTTTTTGGGATAAATAAGCACAATAAGCCTATATTTACTCACTTAAAATCTGGCGCCCAACGTGGTTTTAATACTTACTCGACGTTTATATACACAGTGAAATGAAAAAAGTTCATATATGGTATGTAATGGAGTGCAATGATGTAATATGCTTGCTAATATGTTAGTTTCAATCAATAGATAAATAGCATCAATTAATAAATAGCATAGGACTCAAAATAACAGAGTGTCTAATACGGCAGATATAGATTTACTAAAAACAATACTTTTGATATATAAAGCTCATTTCAAAACTAATCCACACTATTTTATTATACAAATAAAATCTGTAGTATATTACTTTGTGATTTGTAGTGTAGTTCTTCTGCTTCTGAGTTGCGATTTCCAGCTTCTTGGAGTCCTTATATTTACGAGTATCTTGATCTTCAATTAGATCATATCGCTTTCCAAACGCCAATATTTGATGCTATTGACTGGTTTTCATGGCATTTTTCTCGATAAATGGCGTCAATTGCAAGCAACTCAGAAAAAAAGTGACAATTCTTGCGAAGAAAAAGTGACAATTTGAGCATTACTTTAAGTGTGTGTGTAAATATCGAAATTGGTGCAGTGGCTGGAAAGTTGTTTGCGTTTGATAATAGAGACAAATAATAAAATTTAGAATGTTTTTTTGAAGATATCGCAATTAAGGTCTTGTATGATCAATGCACTTCTTCATTAACTGCTCTCGTCTGATAAATGCTTTGGTTTCCCTAGTATATATTCCGTGCGATTTTTTCATTTAAAAGACGTAATAAATTTCACGCGAGTATGAAAATGAGTACGATGCTTCTGAGGATCTCAAACTCCTTTAAAATTATGCCATTGTTTAAAAACATCAAATATTTTTTTAACAATTATACTATATACCCCTTATTAGTCTTTTTCTATTACAATATACTATATACCAAATATCAATATTTTTCAATTATTATTTTTTTACAATGCTTTTCAATTTTTTATTATTAAATAACCATGCTTTATAACACATATTAATATTTTTTGTTATTCAAACAAATTCCCAGTCAATTCAATTGAAATTTCTTAATGATTGGGAGAGCCAAATCCTGAAAACCTCAATATTTGGTATGGTTGGTATATGATACCCATAGTATAAATGTAGTCTCTACACCCAATGTTTAACTAAAAAATAAATATACTTTCACATAGTATTCATATGACACCACAAATAAAACGCTTTCCTTCGTCCTTTTTTTTCTCTAGCAATTTTCTGTGTTTTTGGTTGCAGCACAAGTCAGTCGTTTGTCGCAGATTGTGACCGATTGTATCGTTGTTTGAAAACTAGGATCGGATCCGAACAGATACAAATGGCGATAAATCGATTTTTTGCATTACAAGCTTGTTTCCTAAAAAATAATATAGAATCTTGTAAATTTAGGCATCATATATTTAAGCGAGCGCAGATGGTTCAGAAAATGAGCGAACAATAGGCGCGTTTTTTTGCTCCTCTATCCAGCGGAGAGTAGAATGAGAGTAGAGTAGACGCATTGAAAACAACAACACTCCTACACCAGTGAATTCACTGGTGTAGGAGTGTTGTTGTTGTTTTCAATGCGTCTACTCTACTCTCATTCTACTCTCCGCTGGATAGAGGAGCAAAAAAACGCGCCTAATATTTCCTTGTAAATCAAAAGACTTAGGCCAGTAACTTGAAATTGTGTCAGCTTATATTGAAATATATTTTCTTCAGATGCGTCATGATAATGAACTAACAGCAAGTGAAAGAAAGCCTTTTACCACCTACAGTGAGCTTCTTAGTAGTCAACTCTGTACAAGCGCAGATTAACAAAATATTAGCTCTTCAAAATATTAATCGATTGAATAGTGTTTCATTACAAATTCCTAGCAATCTTCACACGAAAAAACACTTCACCTTTGTTTATCTATGTCATAACACTTCCAATATCCAACTAATAAAGCATATCCTCTTGAAATAATTTTATGAAAAGTGAAACCGAAAATCCACTTCACTAACCGAACAATCAAAATTTACCTCACCATATTGACGCGCATCTCATATCCATATTCAAATAATATTACCACGACATGATATGGGTCCTTCAATCAGGTATTTTCATTTATTCATTGCTGTGTGCACCGATCACTTATCTGACCTTTCAAAGGTTACGTTAACACTGCCGCTTATGTTATTCACCAAAGCTACTAAGCCTTCCGCTCTCGAGTGGCTAATTTCAAAGAAATCATTATTCTCTTCTCACCTGAAAAAACTGTCACGGAATTGCTTCACCTTGAATCTTTTTTTCGCTTACGCACTTAAATCGGTTGCGATAGCGAGCAGTTTTACTTTCCCATGTAGAGCATAGCAATATGTTACAAGTACTGGTTGATGTAATTTCGGATCTATTGTAGAAGATGTGCTAATAATTGGACACTTGAAATGTAACGTTTTGGGCGTATCGATTGTAAAGAAGACAAGTGGATTTATGTTGAAACGATTTGGACTTTATTAGCCAAGCAGTTGAAGGTGTAATAGTTGTTGATATTGAGTGATAAATTTGAGCGGTAGTGCATGGATTGACTGCAATTGCTAAATTGTGAGATAGTATTTTACGTATTGAGGAGCAGAATGTGAAACTGTTGCTTATTTATTCACATTTTATGCATGAAGTATATTACACCACATAATTTTTACATTAACATTTGAATTGTTACACACAATTTTTTTATAAAAAAAAGTTGAGTATTTTAATAATGATTATTTCCCAAAACAGGCAATAAATCACTAATAAACAAAATCTATTTAGTAAAAGGGAAACGTAGCTGGCATCAAGCACAGTTAATCATTTCAAGACTTTTTAAAACCATCTTCATCCGCTTTCATACCAGTTGTAATTGTTTTCTTATTAAAATTCCAATATTTTTTCACCTGTCGCAATTTTCTCGTCAATAATATTTTCACACCGTTTCGCTTCGTTTGTTAGCCAGGCTTACTCTAGTTGGAGATTTAAAATTCAACGATCAATATATGAAACAATTTCCCTGAGGCGCTAAAACAAAATTAACCCTTCAAGATTTTTTTGCGTGCGATATTGCGCATACAAACAAATGTGAAGAGTTAATGACTGTTCTTGGAATGAAGGCACACCTAGAGATTAACAGCGGTCATCATCTGTTCGGCCTGAAAAGCTATAAACTAATAAGTAATGAAAAAGTCTACAAGTCGTTTGAGAGGAATATCTTGATTTTAAGGGAGGTATGGAGATATGATAATTCAAATCATTTTTTGTTTAATCTCATGGACATCAAATTAGTACGGCTTTAATTCGAAGCAGTTATTAAAAATACCCGTGGAAGTAGAATAAAATAAATGAAATAATTTATTTCAAACATGTTACTTAAACTATAGTAGAGCACATTGGCATTTTTGTAAAACTAAAATGACAGAACCTGATCCCAGTAAAAACTTAGTTACTTTAGAACAAATTAGAAAGTATGTATTTTTGAATCTATTTAACGATTTCAAGAGACTTTTTGTGATTGAAATCAGTTAAAGTTCACAGCTGATAAACTTATGAAAATACAGCTAGCGTAACTTAGCCACAATAAAATTCAACAAATTTGTTCAAGTAACTACTCCCCCTTAACCTTCAAACCACAACAAAACAAAATTATATCAAAAGAGCTTATAAAACACCGTATTCGATCATTCTTGCCTGAAACTTCGGACCAATCCACCTACAAATGAACTATGCAGAAGGCTCTTTACCCACCTGATTCACAAAAGAACAGATAGCATATTCCTAACAGGTACGTAACTTACCGCTTTTGCCTTAGCCGACGCAGACTTCAACCTGTTGCACTGTGCCGTTCGTCGTCATCGTCGCATACACGGTCACGGCAAGCCATGTAATGAAAGCCAGCATGATGGCATATGTTAGTCTCAGTTCTCAGATTAGTTCCGAATTTCTTTGTCTGTCGGCCGTTTCTTCGCACACGCTTGATCCACCAGCCTTCATATCGCGATCTAATCGCCTCAGGTGAAATTCAACTGAGCTAAGCGAAAAATATCTGAGAGTTTTTGTATGAACAGATTTAAAATTAGCTTTGTTTTGTTTTCGAATATATCACGACCATTTGCAGTATTAAAGGGGATTAAGTTTATTTTTAGATTCGTTTGGGGAAAAAATTAGGATCGTGGAAATATGGCCTGGAATGGGATGCGAAGCGTTGTTTTTAGATTTTTCGATGCTAGTAGTACAAAAAACTTCAACAAACGAATGATAGTTGACAAAATCAGAAAAGAAAAAATCAATGAAAAATGTGTATCTTTCATAGGTTAAAAGTCTCCCAAATCAGTGCTTATGGAATCTAAAGTTTTGGCAATCCTTTCCAGTGATGCAAAATTTCCCAAATTTCCATTACTGTACTGCCTGTGAGGCGCTTCCAGTAATAGATTCTTTAAGGGATTTATTAATTTATTTTTTATTTAAAGAACTTTAACGAGTCCGTATTGTCTTTTAGCAGCCAGGTGACTGAAAGCACTGTTAATTCAATTATCAACAATATGTTCGAATAACTTCGTAAATCTTCGATTTCTTCCAAAATCATCTAAACACATATTAAAAAAAGAATTGATAAAAATAACAGGGGGTAAATAAGGGGCATAAAATACTGGGGATACCAAGCAAGCTACTGTTTGTAGTAGAATTTTCTAAGATTTTACTGGTTTCTACCAAAAGAACATTTATCCGGATAACACAAATATGATATATAAATAAATCGATATCCCAAATAGGAGTGTTAGAAGGTGCCAACTGACAAACAGATTGTTTGAGAATATGAATAAAATCAATATTATTTGGTTCCTTTTTTCGTTTTAGAAATCAAATGGCGATCCTTCAAGTAGTTACGTACCATTGCCAGCAAGTGCTCCACTATCTGAAAATGCCGATGAAGAGAATCCAATATGTCTTGCCATCTCGCTGAGTTAAAAGCGTAATGGACGTTCAACGTTACCAAAAACACTATTGGTCGAGCCCGATGACAAGCAGCTTCTGCGTGAAGTATTGCGCTAATAGCTTCGCATATGGCACTTATTCTTGAGTAGCCATAGCAGAATCCATGCTGGTTTTTCGAAAGTTCACCAACTCTTCGTATAGCCGCCTTTATCTGAGGTTTGAGCAACCCTTCCAGAAGTTACCCAGCAGTACCAAGCATGCAGTGAGATCTATACGCTGATGGTGTGTCAGGATCTCACTTTCCCTTTGCAATTAGGGTAAGTCACGCCACTTTCCAGGGTCACGGAAAGATACCCGCTAGTAAGCCTTCATAGTACATACGTAGTAATGTTCACGGGTTTCAACAGTACTACGTTTGTATTAGGACTTCAACCGGAATATTATCCGGGTATAGGGCTTTTCGGTTCTTCATTCTGACACTCGTGCTTCATAGTTCTTCTTCCGTGAAGAAAAGGATATTTTCCTGGCAGACTGTGTGGTCGTTCTGTGCTCTCACGTCGTGCGCTGGCAACAGTGACTCTGCAATATTCCTCAGGACATCCGCCTTCATGGCTGAGTTGGAACCCATGAGGCCTAGCCTACCCGATATTATTTTTTAGTCTTGGCTTCATGAGTCCCGGTCCACGACTTCGCATAGAGGTTGCCACTTTTGTCTTTTCCTCTGCTTTATAGATATTCTCAGTTCTTTTTTTGCCTTTTTGTGGGTTGCGGCGAGTAACAACGCTTCTGGTCGTCCGATAGACCACTGCGTCCTACACTTGCACGTTAAAGCTCTTTGTGTTAGTTCCGATATCTCTCAGTCCATCAATAAGCATTCTGCTTGCCCGGTAGTAACTTTCAAAGTGGCATCGACGCATTGCACGCTCGCCGAATTTTGTCCATAGTGAAATTTACAATCGTACCTTTTTTCAGCTGACTTCATCAGCAAAGCTGCTGCCAAGTGACTTCGTAATACCCAAGTATCTTCCGTCCAGAGTTCTGAGGGCCGGGTTTTCATCTGACAACCAGAAGCTAATATAGTTGTGATCACTTCCAGTGTACTCCTCCATCACTCTCCAGTCCCTTGCCATCATGGACAACGTCTCTAAAACAAGAGTTATATCGAGAATGGAGTCGCCGATGCCTGGTCTACGGTAGGTTGGTATTGAGCCCCTGTTTAACACAGCCATACTCACCCTGAACACCATTTCCATAATTAATTTCCCCCTTGTGTTTTGAGTCTGCATCATTCATTCCAAAGCTCTCTCACTAAAGTCACCAGCTACTACCAATTTGCCAGGAAGATCTCTAAGAGTGTCTTCGAGTTCTTCTTTCTTTCTACGAAATTCCCTTACTGGGTCGTTCGTTGAAAAATAGCAGCTGACAAAGCTCGTGCCGCGGTTTTTAATCCAAACATATCTATTGCCCAAGCCTAACCAATCAACCCAGACTTTCCGAGTGTCTGCAGCATATAAAGCTGCATTGCCCAAAGTGTCCGAATATCTCTGGATTTCTCTTTCGATATAGTTCGCTGATCATTGTGATTTGAGCTCTGGACTCATGCATAAGCTGCATGAGTAATCTGTAGTGCGGCATCTTTGCAGTTTCCCCTGCAGAACCCTCATCTACGCACCAACTTCTTCTGCGCAGCAAGCGCTTCTCGGAAAGTTTTGCATGTTGCTCCGTCGAGCATACCTTTGCAACGTGTGTGACTTGTCCGCACTTCCAGCAGTTAGTGCTAAGGTCTGGTCTTTTGCAGTCTTTTTTGTATGGTTGTATGAAACAGCGCACAACTTCACGCGCTTCCTTACCCTAGCGTTAACTGCGCCAAGTCCAGTATCAACTAGCTTTAAAGCTTTTGTTGTGTCCAGCTCAACGACAGCTTTCTTCTGTTCTACTGTATTTGGCAGAAATAAGGTAATTTTTATGTTCTGAATCCTCTCCTCACGAATCGCTGCTATCACTGCCGAGGTCGAGTATCTCGATTTTGGCTTTGGATACGAGCCTTTTAACCTCTCCGAAACCCTCCACAGCTGCCTGAATTGTATCGCCGAAATAGAAGATGTCTTCACACTTTGCCAGAATCACAAGAACCCCACCGTCTGCCGTCTTCCTGATTTGGTGAACTTGTGCTCCCACTTTGCTTGGGCTTACCGCTGCCCGGATATGCCGAAGGACTTCTGCATAACTCTTCCCTTGGGTAGGCTGTACAACCACGGCTTCCTTTCTTGCCCGAGACGGTTTCGTTTTCTTTCCACCTCGATTTTTTTGGGCTAAGCTCGGTCTGTGGGTTACCTATATTCAAACAAACTTTTATTGCTTGCTATTATTTTTATTGCCCTAAAAGCATTCAAAGTCAAAAATTGTCGCATTTAAAAAAAATATTTAACGGTAAAATGCATGCTTTCTTTTTATTTTATTGCATACCTTGAAATGGAATCGTTTGAATCGGTGATTAGTGTTCAATATAATGTCATTATTTGATTTTCAATGTTATTTGATCACAAAATCACAATACTTGAAATTCTCTGTCGGAAACTCTTTGATTATTTTAAACCAAAGATTTCAATATTTCTTCGTTGGCTATTCGTCTAAAATTGCCCAAACGATAATAATTTAGCAGGAGCAAAAATGCTATATAGATTTTAACTGAAAATTACAAACTTACTGCTATAAACCCCGACCGTTTAATTTTAAACTAATAATTTTATGTAAAAATATCGCTTCAAAATGTTTGAACAACACTTAAAACATTACTATATGTTGAAATTTAATTAGCATGTCATTTTTCCTGTTATTACGAGAGACACAAAGCTGCGAAATATGTAACAATTTTTTAAATTTTGGCACTACATTTATGCATTTTCTGCACATTCTTTACTGTAGAGCATTGCATGAAATATTCAGAAAATACCAAATATGCTCGCCAACATCATCATTTATGTTGCCTGCCATAAAGTACCATGCGCTGAACTTAATTTAATCCTAAACGACTTCCACCAAATACCAGAAATAATTAAAACACATGTTCCCAACTAAACTCCTAACCAAATGTTTCGCTTTATCTCTATCAATAGTGCACCCCCTTCCTAACATTGACCAACAACAAACGTCATACGTCATCTGATAATGATGGCAACCTGACGAAGGTGAATTTGATTAATGCACCAGATGCACTATTTTCCATACCGTGTCTTCAAATTCAATACCGACACCATCCGAACACGCATCCACTTCTGTTTTTAATTACCAGAAAATGCAATGAGTCACGGGCTCATCCTATCTTGTCGAGCGATTACGAGGGATATAAACAATGACGATATTTGGAAGGGGGTGCATTTTTCGAATGGGGCCTAGAACCGAATCGAAATTCAAATATGATTAACGATAAAGTGCCATAACGTGCTGCTTGCCGTACAACAAATGTTTATTAAATTCGTTACAGTTATGTTTTTGTACTTTATTTAATTGATTGAATGTGTGGTCGATGTAGGGTTGTTTGAGTATATTTTTGGGATATAAGCTCAATAGAGCAGAAGGTATTCAGAGGACTTGTTCAATGGTGGGCACTCTTGATTATTTTGATGCCGTAACTCAGTTGGCACATTCATTCAACTTTGTATCATTCAAGATCATTCTGTCTTATATACACTTGCTGTCCCAGTTAGTTTCGAAGTCCACCTCCACCATTATCCCACAGAAATCAATAATCATTCAATTTCTTCAACAAATATTCATGCAGCATTTTCACAACTTTGCTAAAAATGGCATAAACAATCTTTCCAAGTCCATAATTAATTTGTAATAGATAAGCATCTTGCGGAGTTGAGCAAGTTTACATGCATGCAGCATGCATGCCTCAGCACGACAGGCCCAACTGAAGAGCAACGATGAACGTGAATTAATTATTTAATCCAATCTTTGCGTGAACGTATAAAACACGGTATTCATGTCCAATGTAATGATAATATATGGCTAATGGTGCAGCACCTTGCCAATTCTCTTCGATCACCGATCTCAGGCAGCGGGGCCTGATGTTGATTGCGACGAGTCCAAAGAGTAGTGTTTAAATGTCCATTAAATGCAGTACCAGTCGTCGGCCACTTGGCTTAGATGTATTATAACGTGCGAGGACGCACGGCAAACGAAAACGACTTTTTATCCGTCTGTCTGGTCTGGAGACGCTCGGCTCACACTTCGCTCCAGCTTGGACTTGGGACCCGGGCCGGGATCCACTTGAATCGTGTTTAGGTGGCTGCTATTCAAAGTCAGTCCTGCTGTCGCCTATTATGTTGCGATCAGTTGCAGAACTACAGTAGTTGTGTAGTTTTCAGATGTAATGAGAAACTTTAGCGTTCGTTATTATAAATCTTGCGCATTGTGTTATTTGTAAAGCTAAAGAGATAGAGATAACGATTCGCGGAATGGTGAAGTGATAAATTTTAAGATTTCGTGGAGCATTGTCGGGAGTATGGGTGTGGTACAATTCTTTGCTTGAGATCGTTTATGTTGATGGCTAGTGAATAAGCCCACTGTCTGTTCTTTAAAGTGAAATTACTCCTTTCAGAATTGAAAAACGACCTGACCAATTTATTCAGAGAGATGATATATGCTAGTTCAACATAAATATGCTAGTTCATTGTCTGCTTCTAAAAGCGATGACATTGATACGAAGCACCTTGCAATCACGATACAATAAAAACACCACCAACATTTGCCAATAGAAACTTGTCTGGCCATTCCACAGATAAACGGCATCGAGTTACACAATAAATAGGACAAAGCTCTTTGTCATTTCAGTGACTGTCGAAAACTCCCACAAAACCGTTCAGGCTT
Organism: Nemotelus nigrinus; assembly: GCA_947369275.1. NCBI lineage: Eukaryota > Metazoa > Arthropoda > Insecta > Diptera > Stratiomyidae > Nemotelus > Nemotelus nigrinus. The sequence continues at coordinate 29,130,809 of OX376375.1, read as the reverse complement.
TCGCCATAAATTTCAACTGATCACTCCAGGAGATCCATTCCCACAGGCATTTACCGCTAAAATGTTCGCCATCCACCATTCACACCTCGATCACTCGACAGCTTTTCAGATTGATATCACGTTACAGATTACTCGCCAGAGAAGAATGAAAACTATCAATTTACACATCCAAGATATCCTATTAATCTTTTCGCCGTACGAGCATTAGCGAATATCGCATTTATACAATCCGTGCTAATTTCGAGCCATAAAACCACCCCGCTGAATCGTTTTTCCGCAATACAATCAAACAAATCGCCCAGCTACAGTGCAGGCAATAAATCATTGAACTGCTAATTAATGGAAATCTGAGTACGATTTAGATGTCATTTATTTTATGTGATAATTTGTTAATTTATAGACGCAGATATGCTGACCAACGCGACGTGTGAATAGTTCAAGATTTATGCCGGACCAGCGCATGTCTGTGACTCTAGCTGAGCCCCCTCCATCTCCCGATTAACAAATAGTTCCACGGCTGGATTAAGTGGCACGATGTACTGGACCTAGTATAGTATTAATGGACCACGCGACGAAGGGTGAAAGAAGAAAAGAAACTTATCACTCACCGGGACACGATAATATCTTCATTTGACGAAATTAAGTTTTTATTTCCTCGACTCAAGTCGACGACGGTAATTATAATTATACTATACAGGTGTTATGTCCAGGGCTCGTTCAAGAAATCAACAAGGTAGTATGAAATGAACGATTTATTATGCTAATCCGTTCGGACATAATAAAGTATATCTGACGTAAAGTTTCGGATAAATATGCAGATTGGATTAGTTGAAAATTAGAATGTGGGTGGCAAGTGGTTTGGCCCATGTCAGTGTGGTCAATAGAGATACATATGTCCAAAGATTCAATGTCGGATAGATATTTGATACTTTTATTTTCGTTTGTGCGAAAAAAAACCCTGAAGTTTCATCAACAGGTTAGCTCGGATGTGAAAATAGTTTGAATGTGTCACTAAACTCATAAACGAATGTGTTTATTGATGTATTCGCAGGCTGAAGCTTCTGAAATTTGTTTGCGGACGAAATTCAGAGTGGTTCAATAAAAACTGGAAAGGAAAACAGTGTTGTTTACAAATTTATGCTGCAGGATTTTTTTTCACTTCAGCTCTTGGAACTCTTGGGGCCAATAAAAGCTTTCATTTCTTTATTAAACAAGCCTTAATTCTCCTTATCAATTTTAATTTGATTCCCAAGAAAATTCATTTTCGGGAAGTTTTATTAATTTGTTCGATTGGAGATATGCTCTTGAAATGTAAAAAGAGGGTAATTCCTTTGTCATCGGAAATTCGTTGAATGGAAAAAGCCTCTTACCATAATGAGACACCACTGGCTCATTGAAGCACTAAATATGTTTCAAATTTACGTGTCCTGTGAATGTATTAAGAATAAATCATCTTTTAAAATAACCATTCTCGTGAAAATGAATGACGAAGTCAAACAAGTGCTTGCTGTCAAGAATAGTATCGTCAGCGAAACCGTGGACTGGATTGGATATCAAGAAATCATTAATTAAATGAATAAACAGTATGTGAAAGAAGGGAGCCTTGCAGAATCCCAGTATTGCATTCATTAAACTCCGGCGCAGACAGCTCAATTCGAATGACCAGCTAGAAAGCTTAGAATCTGTTTTCGAAGATTAAATTGAACGGGGAAACTTGGTGAAGAGAGCAAAATGCCAGATTCCGCTGAAATCTCAGTGACCTCGGACTCACGAAAACTATGAAGTCTTGGTTCCTGCATTCCATGAAAATTATCGATAAGTATCCAGTGAAATAGCAGGTTTGTAAGTCACACTTTTGAAAATTAATAAAAAGGTTAAAGAAAGATCTGTAACTCAAAGAAATCGCTCGTCCCATCATCCTTAAGAATCTCGATATGATCATGTTTCCACAAAGAAAGCAATATTCCCGTAAAATAGAAAATAGTTGAAGTGAATTTTTAGCCAATAAAATGACACCGTGTTTGCAAACCTGGTATAGGTACCATTAGGTCCAGGCGATTTTGGCAGATCAATTTTCGCGATGATTTTAAATACCATTCTAGATCAAAAAAGTATCGAAAAACGTTAGTCCAACGAAGGTGGAAGGCAAGAGCTGGCAATAAAGCTTACAACTAAAAATCAGCCTTTCCCAGCAATTTCGTGTACACTTCCTCCTTACATAGGACAAGTTTACTGAAGGACTGATGAAACTATTCTTGGCAAACTCAATAAAAAACCAAAAACCCAATCTAAATCTTGTACTAGGAAAACTTTTTGACTTAATGGTGGGTTTGCTGTAACGTACAATCTAAAAAGCCAATACTTTAAATAAATGAAGTGAAATAAAATGGCTAAGAGCTGATAACTAACCAAACAAGGGTGGCTCGTCAGTGTACGGAAAAAAGGCAGTGCATCCCTTGATAAACCACATTATATTAATAAAAAAAAATTATTTTTCAAAAGACGACACTCCATTGCCACTATCCGTGAAGTGGTTTTATTTTATAACAGTCCAATTATAGAGCTTCGAAGGTAAATTTACAGCGACGCAACGAAAACTCAAGAATTTTTCTCAAAACCTCATGCGCTGATACCAATCAATTCACAACATACAGTTCATTGCAGCATATTGAGATATACTACCCAGAACACTGAAATAATCTTGCTTCAATGCTCAAACCTGTGATTTTCGCATAGATCTACCTAGACGCTCCACCTAAATGATACCCACAAAAACTCGGCAATAAATATACACAAAAAGCTTTGTGGACGCTGCTCAGCTCACAGCGTTTTGGTAGATAGAGAAATTCAGAAAACCCTTGCCCATCCCACCCGTAAAACAACCTTAAAATCTTTGTGATTGAAAGAAATTAAAACGCTGGAAGGTCATCAGCGTCTCTGTCATATTTCTGTTTCCCCTCATGATTTACGCTACAGTATCTGTAGATTCTCTTCTGCTCTTCTTCTTACGAGCCGTTCTCCTTATGATTTGATGCATTCTATGCTTCGTTCACATGGTGTATGTATGGAATAAATTATTAGGCGTGTTTTTTTGCTTTCCCTATCCATAACAAATATAATAGACGTATTGGAAACAACAACAACTCCTGTCCCTGTGAATTCACTGGGACAGGAATGGCTATTGTTTCCAATGCGTCTGTTATGTTCTGTTATGGATAGGGGAAGCAAAAAAACACGCCTATTGTGATGGTCATGTGGAGAATAGAATATGTAGAAGTTACATAGTTCCATGTGCGATTTTCTCCAGGTCGGTTTTTTGTATCTGCTTTGTGTTTATTTTCACGATTAGCGTAGTTTCTCAGTTCTAGTACCTTTTGATTTTAGTGCTTATATGACCATTTGATTGCTTTGGACGCCTATGTTGATGTTATTTCTATGTTGAATTTCTGAAATGCTTTCTTCAGCATTTATACTTCACATTAGGTGCGTTTTTTTACGTATTCTTCGCAAAAAACGCACCTGTTATAATTCTTTTGACTTGAATGTTTTTTATTGTCAGTATTAATACGTTCAGTTGAAGATAGATAAAAGAATAGTTTTTAAAGTAAAATATAAAGTGAAATTCATTAAACTCTAGCGTATTGAATAAACTCTTTTTTGAAAAGCTAATATTTACGCGTTTGATATGGATTATGAAGTGAAAAACCAAAATTGCTGTGATTGTGCAATAATGGATTTACTGCGGCAGTTTTTTTAATCTAGATCGATTGAGTGGAAAAGGATCTTGGAGGCAACCAAGACCACTAAATTTGCTCAGCCGAAAGTTGGCAAAGGCAACTACGAGGTTCGATCCAAAAGTAATGATAACCAATGTAAACTAAGGTGATTAAACTTAAAAAAAATATTTATTTTTCAACATAGTCTCCTTACAAGTTAATACATTTAGTCCATCTTTTTTCCAAACCCAAGATATCCTTTAAAAAAAAATGATTTGTCTCTACTCTCCTAAATCGAATCAACAGCGGCCATCATTTCGCTATCATCTTTAAATTTCTTACCCCGAAGGTGTTCTTTGAACTGAGGCAATCTATCTAGATCTGGTGAATAAGGTAGATTTTCAAGCAGCTTGAGTCCTGTTTCTTGAATTGCAGCCATCGCAACTGCAGCCTTGTGAACCGGCACGTTGTCTAGATAAAACAGAACTCCTTCTCGCAGTTTGCCACGTCTGTTTTTCTTAATAGCTTCCTGCAATCTTCTTATTTAGTCTGTGTAGTAAGAGCCTGATATAGTGGCTCCCATTTCCAAATGTAGCATCCATAACAATACACCGGCTCTATCTAAATATAGCTACATCTCCCTAGGAAGGACGCTAACCGCCCTCAAATGTGAGTGCGTTCCACTTGCGCACTGCCACTGAAACAGCCGCCGCGCGACCGCGTGTCTTGTGGGCACAGGGCGAGCGTGATTGTTGTCCTATCTATGCCTACGTACCCCGAAGGGAATAATTTATGTGGTTAAAGTACTATAGGGCGTACCATTGCCAACGACCTTAGAGACGATGCTGATATTGAAAGGAAGCACAGAGCTTTGGCAGTCAGAGATAATATGCTGGCTCGCAGATTTTCCTGTTGTACTAAGCAAGTTAAGGTAACATTTTTCCCATATTGCCAGAGCTTGCACACGGGGAACCTGTTTGTCGGGTATGCCAAAAAATCGCTGGACACTTTGCGAGCCCAATATAATAATATCTTCAGGATATGGGATTGGCCTGCTTCTACAATGCGTGAGGGATGCTTGTGGAGTCCCAGAATGATGCCTTTGCAACCGCCATTTGCAAAAAAATTATATCTCTGACCCATGGAACACAGAACAGTCCCAACAGCATCCTAAAGATTATAGCTGATTGGTTCACTTCACCACTATGGAGGTGCCTTGTACGGAAACCAGCTCATTTCCTTAATAGCCCTCGGCGCAGGGAAGTGGACTTATCTGTGCCTTTTATGCTTATATTTAAAGTGCTGTGTGTTTTTATTGATAACAACATACTATAAGCGTTACTAACACACTGTGGATCCTTTAGTTGTACGAAATAAACAATTTTTACTTTAATGTATTATTTTACTATACAGCACGTCTATCCGGGTTGTCCCCCGCTCGATCCGGGGCTGGATAAAAGCGTTCTTGTCAAACGCAATAAGAAACCAAAACCCTCTCCCATATCTTGTACGAGGAAAACTTGTTGGCTTAACTGTTGATTTGCTGTTACTAGTAAAATTATAGGTCTCTCAAGTCAGCCAAAAAATGATAATTTATTTCAGTTCTAAAATGAAATAAATGAAACAACCACGAGCCAGTAATCAACCAAACCAAGATTTTTCGCCTGCGCTAGAATACTATCTTTTAAAACTCTTGCTTGCGATTTATGTTTCATTGAATTTTCACTCTGAATCACTTAAACTACAAACACATCTCTTTGACTTGTTTGTATAATCAAAACAATAGATCTATAAAATATTTGCACTATCATTATTATAATTTTTTACACACAAAATCAAACTAATTATGAGTTATTGAACAACTGTAATCACTCTTATTTAGCCAATGTTTTTGACTTTCCGCTACGCATTCCGCATTAATTTAATTGCATAAAATTTTCGTAACACTTAATTAAACCACTTTAGACTACCAAGTGCAATTCATTGAACACATCTTTCGATTCCATCCGCATCGCAAAGCACCTTGCAAATTAATTTAACAGTACAGGTTGCATCGATGCGGCGCACCTATCACTTCGCAAGGTCATACGAAAACCCCATAATTTTATGATTTCACATTTCCGTAATGGGATGATAATTTTTCTGTAAAGTGGCCATAAAACAGGTTAACGATTTTGAAGCTCTTAATTTCGATAAAAGCCTCTTTGTCAAGGTAAATATGGACGAGCATTTAATCAGAATGCTTTTATGCGTCCACGTTGTAATTGATACTATCGATTGTCGATATATGTATGAACGTTTTTGGTATTCAGTGCTAATTTTACGACTGCTCCACGAAATCCATTTGTTATTAATCTTTATCGGAAAAAATCACTCGAACCTCTTAAGTCCATCCGGCTGCCGGGTCCGTGGCAGTGGAATTATCTAATTGAAATGCGTGGCATTCGTTCATTTACATTAATTTAACACCTAGGTCCATCGAAAGCTTCGTCTGTGATACGCGTTTTTTTTCGATTTTGTTTCGACAGGGTTGACTAAAGGTGCTAGGATTGGTAGTTCAATAACAGTAGTTCAGCATATTTTGCGTTGTGAAGTTCACAAGCTCTGTAAGAGAGTTCGGTTCGTGATGGTGAATAAATTCAGCACATTACGTTCAAAAAGCTGCATAACATTCATTAGCTGCATTACATTCATTAACTAGGGACCTTCGCTTTGCTAGAAGAATACGGACAGCATTAATAATAATTGTTTTATTAATTTTAAATTTTGCGTTGATAACTTAAAATAAAAAAGAATACGGAAAAATTAAAGCATCTATTTTTGAAAATCTTTGCTTCTGTTTATGTTTTTTTTTACTTCCGAATCTTCACCAAATTTCTAGTACTTCCCCCTTAAATTTCATTTCTTAGTACCTCAGCTTAAAAGCAACAATCAATCTTTGAAGATACAATGCATTTTACCGATTTCCATAGAAATAATCACACTTCCACTAAATAGGGAATACGCTCTTTGCTCTGAATGTATCCTCGATACATGCTTTTCAACTACTCACCCACCACTGTCCGATCCCTTTATCATGCATCCATCGAAACTTGCTTCTTCGTCGCCGTGAAAAAAAAACAACAACAACATTAAAATGAAGATGCCTGACGCGATACCTTTCAGCCTGTTTGACCATGACGCGCCCGAATAACATGTTCATAAATGCTGCCCACATGATGGTTGGCTTTGCACCTGATTCCAATCAAGTCATAATCAAGTGATTCGAAGAGTGATTGACCGATGGCCGGCCAGCGTACGTAGAACAGATTCGACCAATTTCGTTTGCTGCAAGATGGGCACTTGGTACACGTCCAGAGGGTGCTTAGACGGCTTTCGAATCGAAAACACCTTATCGTCGTCTATTAACCGATAAATTAAAGCAACTGTGATGAGCTGTTGGGTGTGAACGACGACGACGGCCTCGTCTGTAAACAGTGCGCCATGCCACACACAGTGCGTCCGTACAGGCTCAATTCGCTTGATCGACAATGTATTGAAGACCACGTTAAGAAACCATGAAACTTCGGGACCGCGTCAAGTGCAATAAGAAAGCCAGAAAGAATTCCGAGAAAAAAAAACCTGTCATAGGTGTTGGAGGTGAGCATGTTCTGCGGCAGCGTGTAGTCCCGCGGTATCCACTTATGGTTTTTCGTCGAAACCGAAGTGATTGGACAAGTGCTGCCGGTTAATTATGCTGGTCAAGTGCCTGCTGGTCGAGAATCTCCAATTTAAAGTGCAGGAATGCTGGGTCCCTAATTGCACCTAATCTTAAAACTTACCGATAGCACTGCAACTGGTCCAGATAATTTACATACACTTCGATTCAGAGTCCTAGTATGAAGATCAGCATAGTATGCTCTGAAATTCTATTTCATGTGTATCTGCATCGAAACGAAATCAATACTGCACTGCAACGAGAAAAAACCTCTTGAACGGCAATACTTCGCTGCCATTTAAAGCTTCGATACACACCATGCACTTGTCTCAGATCGCTTACAATTTTTTTCTTTCAGTTCCATCTTTTTCGTTTCGCGCTCTACGTTTTCGCGATTCTTGCGCTTTTGGTCATTTTGTAGGGATCAACAATGATAGCGGCACAGGTACCTACCATAAGCCAGACATTCTAGGCATCCGATGCGAGGTGGTTTTCTTGTAGACGAGGTGCACTATTCTGCAGGCTTTTCAGCAGTTGGTTGGTATGGCACTCAATGCTTGTCTGCCTAGCTAGTTACTTCTCTTCAAACCACAAAACCCTCGTCCCCAACTGGTTTGACCGCCACATTGCCTTATTGTTGTCTCTGGAATCCAGCCGACAGGTAAAATGCTGGTACAGGTGATTTTGTCCTTGGCAAATTGTACGCGTTCGCATTAAGAGCAGCAGCAGCTTGTCGCTAACCAATTTGTGATCGTTCTTTTTTCCCGTTGTTTTCGATTGATTTTGCTGTTTTGTGTCGTTGTGAAGAGCGCTTTTAGCGATCATTTATGTGTTGATTATTTATTTGCAGCGAATTTGAACCGAAATTTGGTATGTTTTCACTTTTTAGTTGAAAAATTTCGCTTGCAAAAGTCCATGCTTTGAAATTTAGCTTATGCTTTCATGAGTAGGTTTGTAAAAAATATCACTGTGTTTAGTCCACAGTGCTTTCAGGAAGCCACTTGCGACAGTTAATTCATTCTATTATTTAGAAATTAATTGATTTTCTTTTTCAAGTCATAAAGTCTGTTTGTTTCCAAGCAATTTCAGAAGTTGTAATCGTAGAAGAATATTCTACTCTATAGTTTGTTGAGCTTTTGAATATTGATATATTCTATTGGACTATTCCACTAAGTCAGCCCGTAATTGGAAGCTTCACTAGACTAAACACCCAACCATGAGAGTCACTCCACTTAAAAACAGGCCACAGTGATGGGCAGCCAGTTTTAAAAAAGTTGTCTTCAGTGAGTTTGCATACATCCGTATCCGACCTAACGAAAGAGTTCTTTCTAGAAACGAAAAATAATTTTACAGAGATTCTAGAAGTTGTAGCATCTCCGGTTTCCAATCACTAATATCCTTTCTAGATTTCTGTGGCAATAGTGGTTTAAATAGTAACCCAAGTACTGTCGTAAAATCTGTTTCTTCCTAAGTACGTATTCGTTTGCTCACACATTTCAACCGAGGCTTGTTTATTAGGTTTTTCCTTCGTTTTCGAAATCTGTTAATGTTTTCCCGACATTAAAATCACGGAGTATTGAAAGAGTTTACAACTATCAACCAGTATCCCTCCTATTTCGCGTTCCTAAACTTTTAGAAATGATAATTCATATCGAAGTTTCTTGGTCTGTTAGAAATCGAGAAGCAGCAAAAACTCATTATGAGTAGCTCAACTAGGACTTACTTAGTCGAATTAGTTAATTTTAGAGCCTCGATACATGACAATGAACAACAAAGTGATATAATTTACCACGATTTTTTTTAAAGCCTTTGACAAGGATAATTATCCACGTGCTGCTTTAGCATATCTGGTTCTTTTCTGTTCTGCTCCGCATTCTGTATCCTTGATCGAATTTGTAAAGTTATTTTAAATGGTTACTCTTCCTACGCTTTTAATTCCTTTTTCGACGTTCCGTAAGGTTATTTTTTCAGGCCTTTATTCTTTGCTCTTTTCATTAATTACCTGCCAACAACATAAGCGTTGACAAAAAACTATTTAGATATATCTCCTCTCTTAATGATTTCATATCACTATAGTCTGATGATGAGAAGATTGATGATAAGTTTTCTCTCTCTTAATGAAAAAACTTCAGCTTTTCTATCGAATAATCTTTAAAGCTTAGCCTTTTTTCCCCTAGTGAAGATGGCCAAAAAAAATCTGCTTAACAGATCTTCGGGTAACCTATCACCGCGGGGTATGTGAGGTTCGACTCACTAAAAAAAGAACCATCTACAAGCCTACGAAGTTCTGAGTCGGGATCCGCCTAAGCACTGCTTCAACCCGGTCGTGCTGACTCCCCCATCGGTAAGCACGGACTTCAGGAGCTACCATAGCTCATGGTATTGCATCCAAAATCGTCTTAGGCGTTACCAGGCCGATCATGGACTAAATGGTGCGCCTCAAACCCACGGAGTAACTGCCCGTAAAGAATGTGTGTTGAGCATTATCGAGCTCAGTCACACAGTACCAGCAGTATGTAGGGGTACCCTTCCTTGCGTTCTCGCGCTACTAGGTCGATTGGGATTACTCTCGATATCACCATCACCGCTTCTTCTGAGACCGAGCGGTAGCTACAAACGATACGCGGGGCACCCCTGCGTTGGACACTTATAATGCGCTTCCGGAACTTCTCAGTTCGAAGCGCATCTCCCCAGATTTCACCTCCATATAGCAAGATGGAATTGGTCGTTACCATCAGCAGCCTCTGTCACGTCTCACTGGGTTCACTGACGTTGGCCATTAGCCTACTCAGTGAAGTGACGACCACTAAAGTCCTATCATATGAACTGCGGATATGATCCCAATACGTCAGCTTGGTGTCCAGGATAACTCCAAGATATCTGACCGACTTCCTGGTCTGGATCCCGACGGGGCCAATTGTCGTTGGTATGACAGCTGGTACCCTCCGCTTCGCCAGCATAACAATCTCTGTCTTTCAGACTGCCACTGGTGGCCGTGTTCGGTCATCCACCAATCCACCCTCTTCATGACTTGTTTAAGTCTGAGTTGAGCGAATTCGGCAGACTTGGAAGTGATTACCGCTGCGACGTCATCACCGTAACCTACCATGATGTTCCAAAGATCAGATCCTAAGATCGACCCCTGTGTCACAGCTGAGGTAACAGGCCTCCTTTTCACTCCTTTGTTGGTGCCGTAGAGCAACCAGCGGTCTCTGAGGTAGTCCCGCATCATGGCTAAAAAGTAGTCAGCGATACAGTACGTTTGCTCAAGGTCCCGGAGGATGTTCATCCACCTCGCCGAGTTTAAAGCGTTATGAATATCTAGCATCACCAGCAGGACGACCGGTCCTTAATGGCATCCCTCTTCCGCTCTTACTACAGCCCCAACAACCTCTGAGATGGCATCGATTGTTGAATGCTCTTTTCGGAAGCCATCCTGCCTGCAAGAAAGATCAACAGCAGATATCACTGCTGACAGCAGCTGCGGCTTGAACAACTCTTCAAAAAGCTTTCCCGCAGTGTCCAGCATGCACAGTGGGTGGTAAGCTAATGGATTGTCCAGGTTACCCTCAGCTACTTATCTACAAGTACCAGTCAAGCTAATTTCCACCGCGACGCCAAGACCCCCGCGACTAAACATGAATTATACAAATCCAATAATAGACGTGGCTAGCTCTCAGCTGGGACTTTAAGCGCCTCGATCACCCCGTCAGGTCCCGGATCCTTCCACTTCTTCATCCTGGACACTGCACTGTTTAGCTCCTCGTCCGTAAAGGGAGAAACATCCGCCTGGTTCACGATGATGAGGTCATTAGTCCTTAGCGGATGCACCTTGAACAACAAACCAACGATACGCTCCATGGATATCGCATCCATGAGAATGCTAGGCCGCATGGAGCCAAGTCTACGGGTGACCTATTTGTAGCCATCTCCCCTGTGGTCTGAGTTGACCTCCTTACAAAGAGCCTGCCCTTTGGCACGTTTGCTCCTCAAGATGGCCTTGGTCAGCTCCCTCTTTACCGCAATTTGGGCAGCAGATAGGTCAGTCACACTCGGCTTATTCCTGGCTCGCTGTGCCCTGCGCCTGCATGCCAAAGCGATTTCTTTGTTCCACCAAAACTCATGTTGTCTCCTGCGAAAAGGTTTCCGTTTGGGCATTGAAGCCTCACAAGCCCTGCAAATCCACCCCTTGGCTCTGTCAGCAGTGGCTTCTGCTGGTTCACGAGTCACTGGGGTTCTAAATGTTAGAGGCTCCCCTTTCCAGCTTGAGACGAGCGATGCGGTCATCGCGTCCCTGTGAAGTTTAGCGGCATTCCAGCCTAGCCACTTGCAGGGAGAGCGGCGGTGTCTTTGCCTGCTCTTACCGATTTGGAAAGTTATGTAATTATAATCACTCGCAGTGCAATCCTCCATCACCCTCCAATCGCTTACGAGTGCCGCAAGTCTCTCCGATGCCTTGGTGACATCAGAAATAAATTCGCCAAATCTGGACCTTCGGAATTTTAGTGTTGAACCCTACACCAACAAACCCAAACTCGATGCCATCTCGACTATGCGCTGCCCTCGAATGTTTTCTGTGGACTTGCCCCACTTCAACGCCTTTGCATTGAGGTCAGCTCCTATGATGATATTTCCGGCGATGATTCGGAGAGAGTCCTCCAGTGATTTAAGCTTGTCTCCGAATCCCTGCATTGAGTCGTTCGCGGACAAGTAGCAGCTCGCAAAAGTGATCTCTCCGTATGTCACCCACTCTTGACCGTTGCCAAGGCGCGAGCGCCGATACGGGCCCTCTGCCCGTCAGCGATCTAAATGGCCTCGTACTCCGTAGCATCTGCCAGCCAAACGGACGAGTTCCTCCCCCAATAAGGCTCACTTATCAGCACGATCTGAGCCTTTTGCTCGCAGACTAGCTGCGTGAGGAAGTCGTTTGCAGTTCTACAGCCTTGCAAGTTGCTTTGAAGGACTCTCATATCCTTTTCTGCTTTTTCTTGGCATCAAGTGCGTCCTTGAAAACCCGACATGCACTCAATCTCATTAGATGCTTGGCGCCATTCCCACCATGTTTCTCAGTTCATAATATACACTGAGCCTGTGCAGAGCAGTCTGCTGCCCGGTGACCAACATGTCCACATTTCCAGCAGCTGGCACTCCGGTCTGGAATCTCGCAGCTACGTCTTGTGTGATTGTAGCCTAAGCACCGATAGCAGTCTTCACCTGAGCCCACCTTCGTATTCGGGCGCTTATCATTCCCACCCGGACTCGACCAGACTTGAGGATTTTCGATTCTGGTGCCTCATCTAGTAGTTCCACCACAGCTCTCAGTTGTTCACTTATGTTAGGGCGAAAGAGTGTGGTTTTCACCTCGTCAACTCCTTCCTCTCCAGCCTCGCTTTTGATGGCTGATGTCACCTCCTCGCTGACTGTGAGGCAATACAGGTCGAGAAGCTCGATCTTGACTCTGGGAGTCACAAGCCTCGAGTCCCCCTGGCCATCTACGGCGGCCCGGATCGAGTCCTGCAATTTCGCGCGATCATCGCAGACCGCGATTTTCAAAAGGACCCCTCCTTCTGCTGCCTTTCTGATACGCTTTATTAGCGTACCAGTTTCATCCGGGGAAACACTTTGAGGAATGTGTTCTTCTTTTTCTTTTTTTTTCTTCACTTCTTTCTTTTCGCTTTAATCCTCTTTTTGAGCCTTTTTTGGGCCAGCGGGTACCACAGGTGTTTTGACGACACTTCCTTTCCGCTTTTTGTGGGTAACCGACACCCACTTCCTGAGGTCAGAAACTGACACCTCCTTCCTCACCCGGACTTCCTGAATATCCTCAGGGCTGGATTCAGCTACACGCCTATTCCGCCGTGGCTGATCTACTTCCGGGACCCTTGCAGTAGTGGCCGGCTTAGCGTTCTGTTCTTCCAAGCCCCGCTGGTAGTCCATCTCTGCTTTCTGCCAGTTCGTCCGGTAGGTGAAAATGACCTCCTCCAGCACCAGCATACTGTCCTTGACATGCTTCGAAATATTTCTCTGAGCGTTGGCTGCTTGAAGCAATTTACGAAGGATATGTAGACACTACTTCAATATATCATCCACAGCCACTCGCTCGCGCTTTATGCATTTCCTTCTAGGGGACAGACGCGCTACAGTATATGTTCCTCTGATGCTCTCGTGTCCGTGTTCTTCTGTGGATGACTCTTCGGAGTAGAGCTGAGCCTTTATTGGTTTTTAAATTATTGTTTTCGTTGAATTTAGTAGTTTTTAAATTGATTTCGCAAGAAATGTTTAAATTCTTTTAATGAGCACAGTTGCAAACCATGATTTACATCTTGAATAATATCTCCAAAAAAAAACATTTGTGATGCACTTGCACCCATCTACTCAAAGCACGGCATGTTTTCATGATGCAGTTCCAAGCTTAATAACACGAATGACCGAAACAAATGATGAATTAAATACTTACTGTCATTTTATCAGTACACTTGCAACAAAATCTGACATGATTTAATGCAACTGAAAGCCCTCTCTCTCCGAAAAGGCACAACAAAGTGTATTTTTTCGATTACAGCACGTTTCTTTGCATCATTTTTCATGCTCTTCGACTTTTCGCGATAATAACGGTCGATTTGATTTTCAATAAAACGAAAATAAAACTATAAATCTTAATTCCAGTGGCACGAGTACCTACATTCTGTTGTCACTGGCATTAAAAATCCATTTTGCATTCAGATTACCTTCGGATGCAAAACAAAAAAACGACGACGACGACGCCAGCCACAAATATGACGAATGTTGTCATTGATCTCGTCGTCATCGATTTTATAATTAAAGTTTCGAATGTGTTTTGTCAGCCTTCGTGCCAGACGAAAATGTTGGAGTAGCTGCAGCTCCAACAGCCGACAGCAACAACAGTAGTCAGTTTTAAGTGTTGAATATTTTATCTTCGAAATTACATAATCATCGAATGCAAGAGTTTCGGTGGCTCATTAGTAACCTGTCGTGATTTCATGCTTAGCTTTTCATTTCCTTTCCTGCAGTCTCTCTACAATGTTTCCTTCTGCAGCCGATTTGGTTGTTGTCGTCATTGCTGTTTAGTAGTCTGAAGTTCCGAGCATGAAAAATTACCTCACTGTCATCATAATTGTGTTATTTTTGTCAATTAATTAATAGCAAATGAATATAACCGAATAACAAGCTCAATTGAAGAACATGTACGATGATGAGTATTGATGCTGTCTGGTGTATCTACAATTTAATGTGTATACTAAAAGAGTATGGTTCAGTCCCACGCATAGAATAAAATCGTTTCCAGGCGATTAAACTAATTTTAAGAACACCTCAGCACAAGACTCATCATTTAAGTCAATTCACTTGTTGTGATGATTATCTGTGGTCTGGGGAGACGAAACGAGACGTACGACTCAAATGAGACCTCGACTTGGGCTCATTGCACCAACGCATCCTTCGGATATGCGCACCATACCGTGTTGCAGGCAATGGTCCCATATCTTAGGCGATAATCTCACTTTGTGACTCGTGCTTAAACTGCGCTCAGAGTTGCCGTTTGCCTGTGCGACACATCATAATTCAGTATAATGAAACATAATTAAATATTTTGTTTCATATTTCACAGTTTCAAAGACATACAAGTTATAAGTAATCATGAAGAATAAAGAAGAAAATACAGGGAAACAATCTGATGATTAATTTTTATTATCCATATTTAGCATTTTGTTTATTTGAGCATAAAAAGGCTCACATTAAAAATCAATCTTTAAGCTGGTAGCACTCTCCGCAGCTTATTCAATCTGAAGTCACTGAACACGAACAACGCCTCGGCTCACTAAAACACGACACTCCCGAGAAGTACACATAAATAAACAGAATTTAATAATAATTCACGAATTACCTGAAAAGATAGTGCACAATTGCGAGTCTCGCACCTATCTCCCGGCACAAGCTCAAACATAAATTGTACGCAGTGCTGCACAGTAGCCACGTAGACTTTATTGGCGTTTGCGTTGATTACTCGGGAAGAAACGAAAGGAGCTCCTCAACTTCATCACAAAGACGACGATTTTCAGTTTCTAGCACACTTCAGTTCAACATTTTTTTTCTTCTTTACTTGGAACGCGAGACACCGTTTGAATTGAATCGAATTGAAAGAATCACGAGACCAGGTGAATGAAATGCGTGGCCGGTATATATAATGAATCGAAAAAGCGAATCAAAAGCGTTGCGCCTGCTAAGCGATTCGATTGTAATGCGGTTTATGGTGATGGCGTGCGGGTTAATTTTCCGTATGATTCATTGCAAAGAAATAATATAATTAGGAATTTGGTGAGCGAAGGCAGTGTGGCGACGCAATTACGGAAAATCTGATTTGAAATCGCTGATTGCTTTCTCACATCGTTAATGCGTTCCGTAATTTCACTACGTAGGTGCAAAACGATAAGTTGGTGTTTCGAGCTATTGATTGTAATGAGATGATTTCTTGTTGATTCTAGGTGTTTACAATGAGTTTCGATTCATAGACGGGTGCGGTGGCGTCGATTGTTCGCTATGAATACGTATTTGCTTAAGCGAAGATTTATGACAAAACAAAAGACTTAAGCCAGTAACCCGATTTCATAAAATGATGAATATTGAAAATGCATGTTTGGTGTGTGCGTGTGTGATGACTGAAATAGGAGGTGTGCTGCAAAACATTTCCAACAAAATCTGGTTCAATCTGAAAGTGCGCTAGAATGGTTTAATGCGGTTGTAACGGGAACAGTAATTATTTCTAAGCTGTTGGAAAATGTATAGCATTTTCGAAACTTTGGGGTTTATTTGTCAAACTAGAGATAAAAGTTTCATCCAACGGTCCCATACTATATTCCTTTAAAAATATAGACCTAATAGTTTCATGTTTAAGGCTTAATATTCATTTGGTTTTGTAAATATCTAATTTCAATTTTGTAAACAACTGTTGAGCAGCAACCAGAATTCCCAAATACCTCTGAAATATAAAGTTATTTTTCATTTATTTCTGTTTTAACAGGAGCGAGCCCAATTACAAAAACAGAGTGATAAAAACAAGAGATAATCCATTAATTAACTCTGAAAAATTACATTAGGAGAGTTCAATATAAAAAAACTCTACCGCACTTGAACTGCTAGAAATGCTGATGTTTGATGTACACTGGAAGAATCATACAGATTTTAAATTCATATTCTACCACACGTACTTCAATCTGTTTTGTGGACAAAACCGCTTTGATCTCACCAATGCATTTAAACTTTTAGGGTGGAACGGTTTTCAGGGTTATCACTTGCATGGATTTCAAGATGTAAGAAAGTCAAGTCAAAAGTCAGACAACACAAAACTTTGAAAGCAGCATCTCCTTTAACATAAATAAAGAAAATGCTCAGTGTTTGCAAAACTTTACCAACACATCAACCAAATGTCTCCCACAACTTCCCCACGTCAAAATTAAATTATCCTATCATTTTCGATTTTATCAAATAACTTCGTCGAAAGTTACAGGAATAGAAAAATAACTGGGATCACTATCCAAAAAATTTCCAGAACTTAGAAAATTTAAACTTATTTTCATTGTAAATGAATACTTATGATATGAATACTTAATGTAAGCATTAACTGATACGAAAACAGCAAAAATGATTCGCGCTGGCAACTCTATGATAGCATCAAAGCCAAAAATATATCACACCTACGTCACATTAAAATCAATCTACTTTGCGAATTTCGTTTCGATTCGATGACTGCATTGGAAGTTATAGGGGTACAAAGAAATTTCGGTCTACCACCCGCCAAAAATTTGAAATTTTCGAAATATATATTATTTTTTTGTTGTGGATTGCCTATACAAGATCATTACCAAATGAAAGTTTTACGATAAAATCGTTTGGTTAAGATATTACAACAAAATACAACACTAACAATAGCTGGCAACCCTGTGTTGGTTTTTCAACCAAATTCTTCCTGAATATTGCCTACAGTAAGTTCCATTTACCATATGAACTTTGTTTTTATTTCATGGCTGTACTGAAAGCTATAGGGCAAAAACCTTATTTTTCTTGAGAAAATTTTCAAAATCCAAGACACCAAAATTACCATAGCTAGTAGCTCCAATGGAATTTTTCAACCAAATTTCTGCCAAACACCGCTTAGAGTAAGACTCATGAAAATCTGGTCACCGTCATAAGGCAAAAACAGTTTTTTTTCTTCGTAATTTTTCAAGATGCACCACTGGCACAGAGTTGCCCACATTTTCAAATTGCTTCTACCAGACCTGGTCCTGTTTGAAACTAATATATTCTGTGAATTTCTGATGTCTATAACTATTGAATCGTGAGTTCTCGTGAACAAACGTTTCGGATGCTTGAATTATAGGTAAACTGCAGGAGGGTTACCGTTCTTGTCCGAGATGATGTTTCAAACTTTTGCTTTGGTTGTATACACAAAGCAAAAGATTTTAACATGAGCTAGTTTTTATTGTAAAAGACGAACATTTATCAGGGGAGTCGATAATTTGAAGGTTTTCACTTTCAATGCCTGCTGTAGCTGCAGAGTTGCCATCACGTCCATAAAAAATCGCACCAGTTTACAACTTGTTAATATCAATATGTCCTTTGAGTTTCGTAATGATTTGATAATTTGGTCAAAAGATATCGTATTTTAAAAATTTTCAAATTTTCTCAACCTCATTTTAGGTGCCTAGTGCACACATAGGGTTAAAAATTTCAAAAAATATTATCATATTCACATTTAAAACACGTTCTTAATTCGTTATATAAACTTTGTTTTTGCAAAGGCTATTTGTTGACAGAATAACAGATATAGTTAAAATATCACTATAATGGCTGCCGGTGCCAAAGGGTTAAAGATTATTAACATTTGGTCAGATTTAGCACTATTCTGCATATACACCAATGTATTTTGAAAATGTCTGTTCAATCGGATGGCATGTTCCTGAGATTTTTTCACTGAAAGTTTTTGATATATATATATATATATATATATATATATATATATATATATATATATATATATATATATATATATATATATATATATATATAAATCTATAGAAATATGAATATTTGGCCAAAGTAATTTTAGTACTAATATTTTTCTTCGAACATTAGTAAAAAGGTGAATTACGATACCAATACAATGCAAAACAAAGTATGATATAATTAATATAACAAAAAAGAAATAATGACAGAAGAAGTAGTGAAAGACAATAATGTAAAGAAACTTAATACAAAGTCATAAATGAAAATAAAAAATTCTAAGAAGTTTCAAGAATTAAGGATTCGATATGACGTCTAAAACTAGAAAAGGTTGATCGAAAAGGACCAAGCTGTAGTTCATAGTGTATCCTGAGGATACACAATAATGCCGAATGAAAAAGAACGTCGGTTCCCGCAAACGAGATTAAAAACACCGACGAAGCTCTATCTGAGCAATTAGTCATGCGAAACAAAAGCTTCGAGCCAAGGCCAGATAGCGTTAAAAGCAGACACTCATCAAAGAACACTCGGCGAGACTTTAAAGAGAGAATTTTAAGTAAGGACAAACGATCACTATACTCACAATAAGGTATGTGAAACTTTAATAATCATGAGCGTCTAAATCTACGTTGCACGCGTTCTACGGCATCATTTAAATAGACAATGTGGGGAGACCAGACCTAACAACAGTATTCGAGGATGCTACGCACAAGTGACAAGAACAGATGGATGGAAGTATTGATGTAAGTAAAACGATAGAAAGACCTGTATGCGATTTGTTTATCAAATTTAAGTTTAGAGTCAAAGAGCACACCAAGGTCCATATAATTGTCGACAGCCTCAAGTGACGATCTGGATAAGGAGTAAGAAAACATTAAACGATACATTTTACAAGTACAAGACGTTGGGTGACATTAAGATATGTTCAAAGTAAGAATGTTTCTTGAGCCACACTCACTTAAAGTACAAAGATCATGCTGCAACTGGTGACAATCATCAAGCGGATCAACCACTTTGAACATTTTAAAGTCATCAGGAAATAGAAGACAGGGATAACGGATAACGGATAACGGAAGGGAGATCGTTGGTAAATACCAGGAATAACAGAGGATCCAGTATTGAGCCTTGAGGAACCCCAGAAAGAGGGCAGTAAGAGAAGAAAGAACGTAAATTTACAGATACAACACAGCTGCAACCGGGAACTTAGGATGAGAACCAAGACAAGAAAAGATCAGCTATCCTATAGCGTTGAAATAAATCGCATAGCCTTTAAAAGATGGAGCTTGTGATCAACAGAGTCGAAAAAATTAAATATTAAAAATTCTTCAAAGCACGGATTAATTATTTTGAAGAATTGATGTCCTATTTTTGATTTTTAAAGACTTCTTACAGTGTAAGACTTTTGCTATATTATTTTTAAAAAAAAACCTAATCAAAACTATTAAACAAAACCACTAAAAATTCCTGCGATTTTCGGAAAATATTACAACTGGTGGCCTTCTAAAGGTATTTTGCTAGGAGTCAAGACCCTATATAACGTAATTTTTTAGGGAATTTTGTCAGTTTCATAAAACCACAAGATCCTCTGAAATGGGAACTATATTCAAAAAGCATTTCTTTAAAAATAAAACATTAATCTTTTGAAACATAACTCAATACTTGCTAAAAACAAAATTTCGCCATTCCATTTGCAGTATTTCTTCATCGAATAACTAGAAGCTAATTCGAATCTTCACACCTGACTTCCAAAATTATCTACGATTTCGCCATCTATCTGGCAAAAACATAGTGTTATCCAATCATCTCAGATAATCAATATTTTTCACGTCAATGTTCATCATAGCAAATATTCAATTGAGTACATTAACATCATCTGCACAGATACACATCTGTGTCGATAGTTATTCTATCCACCCCCACAAATTTCGAGTAAGTGCATCGAAAATGACGAGAAAGTCGATCCAAAGCCTGCCTAAGATAGCTTGTGCGTTCTTCGGAACTTATAAGGAATATCCATGGCGGGAATATTTCTCGATGCATTATATGCGATAACAAGATTGCGTTTGATGAGCGAATGGAAAAAAAGCAAACATGATGCAAGAAATAATGGAAGTTGATGTACTGACAAGAGATACAAATTTGAGATACATTTTAAAGCCAGTTTCGAATTGAAATTAAATACCTACCTGTTAATAAAATTGTTTGAAAAAATTATCGAAATTCAGAAAAAATACAGTTGTTTTGTATCCTCGGAAGAAGTCTGCAAATTTTTGATCGCGCAACACCAAAGGGTTAAGACTCTCTAGCAATGGATCGATATCCTCAGAGCTATCAGATGAGCTGATAGTCAATAACGTCGACGACACTGACGTAGACGATGTCTATGATGGTGCTTTGCAGGTTATAATGAATGCCACCCACACATTTCGCAAAACTCCTTATGCAGTTGAATTAATTGCATTTCAATACGCCACGATTTGCAATATAGGCATCAGCAGACGTTTCGATGTGGCAGGCGATATTTTGCGACTCGGGCGCGATCGCACTGCCCGGGTGGATGTCTTCGTGGCTACGAAGCGAGACATGGTATAGTCGAAGGTATCATACTCGTATATACATATATGTATGTTGTAACCAAGATTCAGAATAAATTCTGGTCGGATGCTATCGGTCCGGTCGAATAATCTAACATTCGATCAAATCGTCCAGTTGCCAAGGAGACTTTGTCAAGTGTACAAAGGGACCTTTCGGTTGCACATGATTGATTTTCTGAATGCATGGACCGCAACCGTTCGGCTGATGTGGTCTGCGATATGCTTGATGCATGAGTGATGATGGCTAAGTGGTAGCCGCGGCCAGTCAGGACTGAGTTCGTGGCTTAATTTACATGAAATGATGAGAATTGGCAATCGTTCGCAGTTCGTTCGGTCAAAGCTTGGGATTGAGAGTCCGAGGTCGATAGCTATAAATCAGATGATATATGCTTCATGGGACAGGGAAACGAGAATAATGCATTTGAAAACCACAGCGTATGTCTTTCTTATGCGGATATATCTAAAGTATTTAATGAAACAAAACAGATATTTTACGATTCTATACATTGCGCTTAACTAAGCGACAAAAATCTGCACCAATTTTTTTGCGGAGAACTGTAGCTGATTCTGAAATTCAATGCAAAGTGAGCTTGTGTTTAGTCACGTTTTATTCAAATTTAATCGAGTATCCAAAATTAAATCCATCCATACTGAAAGAGATCTGTTACAGGAAAACAACTAGAGTGTTCTCGGTCCACTTGCTTTCTACATAAAGACAGGCACAGCTACCTGTTTGCTCGAGAATGATCACTTGAGTACAGAAATAAGTTGTGTCTTTCTCTCAACAAAACTGATTTTTGTTTTTGTATTTTCCTGCCGGGTCACTTTTTTTCTTACAAGATGAATAACGATTCTGAAAATTTATTTAAAAGTGCTAAAGCGAATCTTGTCAGCAAGGCCTACATTTTTATTAATTCAAGCTAGTGAATTTTTCTTAAATTTTGTAACACAGGTAAAATAAATAGGCCGACTGAAAATCAGATGGATCAAACGGCTGATCTAACTGAGTAAAAAGGCTATGAGCGAGAGTTACTTTATAGTTCACCAAATTATTTAATGAGCCAAATTTATATTGAAAAATCAAATTTTGATCATAGGACGTTATTTATTCACATGATCGTAGGCGCAAAATAAGACGGGTGAATTTGGTAAGACGCTAGATAAATCAGTCATGAATATATTGA
The DNA here is from genome assembly GCA_947369275.1 of Nemotelus nigrinus. Lineage (NCBI taxonomy): Eukaryota > Metazoa > Arthropoda > Insecta > Diptera > Stratiomyidae > Nemotelus > Nemotelus nigrinus. The sequence goes on along the minus strand of OX376375.1, from coordinate 29,108,602 downwards.
AAAAAAAGAGGACCAAGATGGCTACTTTGTGGGACATACAAACCAGCACAAATATGTTTCGAAACAAAATCCGTAACCCTTGAAAGACTTGGCTCGATTTGAGGTAAGGTCATAGGCGCGCCGTAGGGGGGGCCAGAGGGGGCCGGGACCCCCCCAGACCATAGGTTGGCCCCTCCCAGAAAAATAAATATTTCCAACATCAGACACTTAAGTTTTCGCCTCTTAGGTTTTTGTGGTTACAGCAAGAGCTGTGTAGTGCAGTAGTGAAAGCCTATACCAGCTTACACTACTTATAACATACAGACTGTGTTATTTGCGGTATTAATTACGATGTTATGGGACTTATTTCGAGATATGGATGGCAGTATTTAATTTCGACAAGCTATACGTTAAGAAAAAGACGAAAAGCGCCTTGCCAATCATCCTTTTTTTATTAAGATTATCTGTTCATTCTTACTAGGCAGTATACAGGTATTTAGATAAGAGCACTTTTATAAACTGGCGTTTTATGCAGTTATGTTTTTCACAAAACATAGTCTGAGTATTAAAATGGTATTAACGTAGCACGTATGGTATTTTTTCACAAAACATAGTCTGAGTATTAAAATGGTATTAACGTAGCACGTATGGTATATTTTCACAAAACATAGTCTGAGTATTAAAATGGTATTAACGTAGAATACAATTTTCGAAGTCATTTGGAAAATAAAATTGGTATCCCTGCCACTTTTATGCTATTTTAGAAGTAAATTCTAATGTGGAACTAAATACTTCCACTGAAAATTTAATTTTAATGTTATCAAGAGAAACACGTCTTGACAGCTTTTTACAAAATATATTATTGATTCTTATTTTTCAATATTACTCTTTACATTTTTCTTAGCCTACTATATAAATGAATTTTGGTGCATTGTATAGTGCTGAGTGGATATGTGATTGTGGGTTGTGTTATGTGTTTCCACACGATCTATAACCTACTTGGTTTACACTCAGGTTAAATGTGTATGAATTTCATTATAATTTGATGACTGCATCAGTAGTTAAAGAGCATAGCACTTCACTTGACTCGGTGTGAAGCTATCACAATGCGAAATTTTCCATAGAATTTCCATTGTCGCCAAAAATACACCAAAATTTCAACTCGACCAAACTTCACGATCCGGATAAATTACCCGGATGGAAAAATTCATGCACAGTGTGAAAATTTTAATAGTGCTTGGAAGACAGTAAGTGATATGGTGCTTGAACAGTCTTGAAATATTGCCAGATGAACCGAAATTATTTGGAAAAGGTTATCGACCTTACGACGTGTCTCAGTCGCCAAAAAGGTGCTTTCAGAGGACATGATGAAAGTGGTGCTAGTGATAACCGTGCATTTTTTTGGAATTTTGTGCATTATTCGCGAAGCATGATTCAACTTTTGAAAATAATTTTAAAACCAAGGTTGCGAACAACTGTAGTGGCAAACCACAAAATGAATTAATAAAAATAATTGCTGAAATCGTTCGCGAGGACAATATAGCTGAAATTAAAGAGTGCGGACTAATGTCCATTATTGTAGACGAAGCAAGGGTCCAAAAAAGGAAGAACTCTCCGTGGTTGTCAGATTTAGTAAAAAGCTAGCAGTCGCTAGCTTTGTAAACTGTTCAAGAGTTAGAAATGCCTCGTATTTAGCAGATATAATTTTCAGCCTGTTACTGCTACGGACTTAGCGAATTGCCTGTTGTTGGACAGTCTTATGATGGTGCTAGTGTCATGTCAGGACAAAAAAGTGGTGTACAAATCTAAATTAAGATGAAACACCCTGCAGCTACATTTGTACACTATCTAGCTCATAAAATTATCCTTGTTGTGATGGACACATTTTTCACAATCGAAACGTGTACATCCTTTTCCTATGCCATCGAATCCCTTTATCCACACTTTTCGAAGCAATCACAACACGAATTGTTGAAGCAGCTTGAAGAGGCAGTTGGTCTAAATTCAAGGTGTGCAATGAGAAGTTTAAGCTCGACTCGTTAGTCAATGAGATTTCACAATTGCAAATATGTGATCGATAGCTATGTGACTAGAGGCTTTAGAAAAAGAAATGAATGAGGGAAAATACAACGACTCAGTTTATTCATTGGGGATCTTTCAGTCAATCAGTAATCCTGAGTTTGTAGCAAATCTTTTCATCTTTCACTATGTTCTTTTTGTAACGAACATGTTAAGCACATATTTCCAAACTAAAACTGCAACTCTTAGGGATGGGATAGATTTTGTGAATGGAAAGTTAAAACACTCCTAAGTGAGCGAGAAAACTTGTATGAAGTTTGGGAAAAAATTAAATTATTCGCAGAAAAGAACTGTCTGGATCTCACATTTCCCAGAGGATCGCGAAAACGGAAAACAGCAAAATGCACTAGTCTTGGACACGCAGTTAGGGCTACGAAGATATCCCGGCAAATGGCCAAATGGCTCGAAAAGAGTAAGTTGCAGCACTCTTCCATCTTGCCAAGTTATTTATGCTTTTTCTAGGTTTTCTAGGTAACAAAAGTTTGAAGCAAGAGATTAATTTCTTCCTTCTTAGCTTAATTTATTCAAATTTCTTCAAAGATATTTTGAAACTTAGCCATTCTCTTCTTCAAGTATAAGTTGAAATATATTTAGCTTCTAAACGAAAAAATAGTCTTATATTTCTAATTATTTCCATTCTATTCACTTATAATTCGTACACGTGTTCATTTTTTAGCGGTCATAGATAATTCGTGTGTAGTTCATACCTATATATGCATGTGGTAGTAGCTCATTCGTATTCAAAGACATGAAGTTTATTTGATAATGCATTATGCATAAGCAAATAACAAAGAATATATTAACAAATATATAATGTATTAGTAAATTATGTATGTAAGTTGTATGAACAGTACGTGTACCTCACGGAAGACAAAATCATCGCATGTCTTGAACCTTTTGGTCCCTGGCCCCTGCCAGATTTTAGGTCACGGCACGCCTATGGGTAAGGTCTCCCCCAATTGAATAAGGATCAAATGATTCTGAATTTCCTCTGTCTTTGAAATCAAGGTATAATGATCAGCTTTGGTAAAAATACTTTACTAAAGTTCAAGACAAGTATTAAGTCACAAATTTGTAACAGTTAAATAAACTTTTCTGAAGCCACGCTGTTGCTCGTTCGCATGGGAATCGATAAATCGAGGAAGTTTAATGTAAATAAAACGACAATTCTCCTATAAATTCTAACAGACAGTCTATCGCCAGTTTTTGAAAAAGAAAACCATATGAAAGTGGCGTATTAGAGAAGCGATCAAATAATCTATGTGGTTGAAAAAAACCTGCATATCTAGATATTGGGTCTCAGACACACTTATACAATAAAATTAGAGAAAAATCTGAACCAAGACTCTTTTTACTGTCCATCTCCGTTTTAGCTTTATGACCTTACGTTGTAAGACAACAAACACCCAAGACCTTAGCTTCAAACGATTTTGGATTATCGTAAATTCTTGAGTATTTAGAATCAGTAGTTAATCAGGGTCTAAAATTGCTGAAAAATCATATTTTGGAGCTTCTAACTGCAATAATAAATAGACACCTAGCAGCTGGCACATTCCCCGATTGCCTTAAACTAGCGAAAATCACTCCAATCTTCAAAGGTGGTGATCCAGCAGATCCATCAAATTATCGCCCAATAGCTGTCACAAGTGTCCTAAGTAAAATATTTGAAAGAGCCATTCAAAAACAAATAGCTGCAATTTATCAAGACTAACTTAATTTTGACACTAGTTCAGTATGGATTGCAGAAAAACAGTAGTACACTAGCAGCAACGTTAGATCAGTACATTTTTATCAACAATGGATTGGATAGGGGCGACTATGTAGCGGCAATCTTCGTGGATCTGAAAATAGCCTTTGACACCATTAACCATGACATCCTTCTTCAGAGGCTCGAAATATACGGAATCCATCACAACTTCAAGCTGTTGATAAAGAATTATCTCTTCATTTATTACAACCAACTCTATTACAACCAACAATATGCATAAAAGTCAAGAATGCACTATAAACATCGGTGTTCCTCAAGGGTCAATCCTTGGGCCATTACTGTTTTTACTGTACACTAACAGCGTACAGGACATTTATCTGATGGGGAAAATAGTTTTATTTGCTGATGACACACTACTGCTGTATTCCGGTAAAAATGAATTAATTCTCCAGCAAAATATAAATGATGACCTAGGAAAATGTTGGAATTGGCTCCAACAAAGTAAATTAATTAACTAAATATTTAATATATAATAATACAAATAAATGGAATACAATTGGAAAAAGTCAACTCAATTAGATACTTAGGATTGACTTTAGATGAGAAAATGCCTTGGCTACAACATATCAATAACATCAGACATAAAGTAGCGCCCATGATAGGAGTCCTAAAAAAATATGATATTTTATCTCTCAACATCAAAATTGCTTGCAACAATGCTTTTATTTTGTCGAACATCTCTTATGGAGCAGTTTTGTGGGAGCAAACATCGAAACAAAATACTGATCTGATCGGAAGACTAATCACTAAGGCTATCAAGACTGTATTCAAAATGCCAACTCTGACTCCAAGTTCACATGTGTATCATGAAACAGGTTAGTAGTCCTGTTTAGTCCTCTTCTTCCGTGTCTATGAAGAGGGCAGATTACCCTCGAAATATCGATATTTGTCACAAAAATAAATATATCTAGCTTCGAAAGGAAAAATCGGTTTTTTTTCTATTCAAATATTTTTTTACAAGCTAGGAAAAAATTGATACACATTTAAAACTATTAAAATTTTATGTTCTGCAAAGAATTAGTCAGCAATTAAACAGCATTAGAAAATAACACGGCTCTGTTCAAACCGTCCTGTTCTACAAAAGAGCAGTAAACAGCAGAACAGCACGAGTAATGAGCAATCGCATTTTTCACTGTTATTTCCGAAACTAACTGTTCTGCAAAAGAGCTGTGAACAGTTGAGCAGGATGAGCAAAGAGCAATCATACTGCTCACTGCTCTTTTCAAAGAACAGTGTGATTAGTAGCAGTGATCTTAAGAGCAGTTACATATTTAACTGTGATTACCTCTGCTACATTGGAACTAATTCAACGTCTCTAATAGCTTTAGATCCTTCCTGGTGCCTTAACATTAGCAGCAGTATTGATTTGAGCTAGCCCTCTAAAGTGTGCTCATCGACGCATCGTATTATATTGAACTCCTGAAAGATCATTTTTGGTTAACGTTAGTCTTTGCTAACTTATAATTTACGTGAGGTGGTACAACTGCACTTCCGATATTCCCGCACACCACTATTGATGTGCAAGCTTCTGACGACATTTACACCTTCTCTCTGGATAGTTAGTTCCTCTTATCGTGATGAATTTTCCTGCTCTAGGATTGCCAATCAGATAAGGATCATCGTGATTCCATGTGAATCTTATAAGATCCCGTTGGGTTCCTCTCACAAATTGTCGAAAACTTGTTCACGACCACTTCTCTCTAGGAAGATATGCTTTCATGCGGTTCTGTGTAATGTCGCATTAACCTCTCGGCCCAATCATTTCCGAATAAATCATTATTGAACTGCATTTCATTTTCTTCTCAACAGCGATCCAGGTAAGAAATTACACCATAAAAATATCCACAGGGAATCCTTAGTTTGAAGCACATTGTCTTATAAATTAAAACTCCTCTTCATTTGTAAAAACAGGAGCCCAAACTTCGAAACTGTCATCGAAACATCAGATTTACGTTTACCGTAATCGTACGATTAACTTACACATCGCCCAGTCCTAAAAACCCCTGTCTCAATTGTTATCGTCTGATTTCTATCTCAAATTCACACCTAATACTTAAATCAGACACTGCGATGATTCCAATCAAACTAAATATTCAAAGCTACAAAAAAAATCTTAACATTCAACTGGTCATTGCTTATTTAATTCTTTGCAAATTCATTTTTTTTATTATCATTCAATTAAATATCTAACAACAAATACAAAATTGCATTCAATAAGCCGACATTTTCATTCTCTTATCGCTAATCGAGTAAACATACTAGATAAAAAAAAAAACTGTTAATGGAATAATAATACATAGAATATAATTGAATTTAGCCAAATCAATAATACTCCGAAAAGGCAAGGCACGCGATCAAATACATATGACGATCATGCTCGTACTCGACCGTTCCGTGATAATGTACTACAGCCACTATAGTACTTGGAAACGATCGTACAAAAACAACAACAAAACGCGATTGTAACTAATCGGTTAAATTAATCATTAACTCATTTACTATACGGCCGGTTCGTTCGATCGATTCGCGTCGAATTCAATCGAATGGATAGCTAAATGAATGAGATCTTACAATGAATAGTACTTGAAGGCAATAAACAAAAAAAAAACAAAAGAGAACACTTTTCTCGACTCTGACTAGACACAAAATTAGGGGCGACATGAAATAAAGATTTTTTGGAAAAAAGATACAACTAAGTTAGGATGCATTTATTGCGATCTAACGAGAAACTAGAGAATAAATTTAGACTCGTATTGCAAATTAGTTAAATAGCAAATAATTCGAAATCATTAATAAATTAAATAAGTTAATTCAGTCCACGCGGGCAATAAGTTCTTAATCTTAGACGAATCCTAATTTCAATATTTGGCTTGGTTTTCTTTTCTTTCGAAGAAACTAGTTTATGCATTTCCGAAAAAAACTGGAATTGCTTTTGAATATTCAAAAAGGTGCTTAAAATTAATGAAAGATATATATAGCTTATAAGTAAGGCATCAATAGACATGTACATCCTCCTTATATCGTGGTTGTTCAGCAGATTGGTATTCCTGATGCATCTCATAGTCTGGATGTCGCAGAGATGGGTAGCCAGGATGCGACCCATTCGCTTTGTAGTACACAGACTGGTCCACGGTGGTGTAGTTGCAGTTGATTTGCGTCATCTCGTCCTGATGGCCGGTCTGGTTGCCAAGGCATCCACTTTGCAAATGCTTCCCCAGCAGCGACATCCTCGAGAAGGTTTTCGAACAAGTCGAACAGGAATACTTCTTAACGTCCGAGTGAGTCTGAAGATGGGCACGCAGGTTCGAACGGTCGGCAAAAGCTCGATGGCAGTGCTGGCAACTGAAGGGTTTTTCTCCTGTATGCGTCCTAATGTGACCCTGCAGAAGCCACGGCCGCGAAAATGCCTTGCCACAGAGTGGACATTTGCACGGCAGAGTATGGGTCCTGATATGCATCTTAAGGGCACCCAGAGATACATACACTTTGTCACAGTTCTTGCAGCTGAAGAATTTCTTAGCTTGGTTCCCTTCAGCAGCGGGACAATGGAACTGCTGATGCTTTGTGAGTCCGGAATACGTCGAATAGGATTTCCCACAATCAGGGCACTGATACCGGGGCGCACCATGGTGTTTTACACTGAGAGTTGTTTTCGAGTCAACGGCGGCGCGATCCACCCGAGATAACACTGGAGTTTCCGCAAATTTACCCGTGGTTAGATCTTGCGGCAATGAATGAGACTGTTCATGTTTCACTAGTCCTGCAGGTGTTGAGTAACACTTCTTACAAATCGCGCACTGATAATATCGATTTTCACGATCACTAACGCGAACACTTTGTTCTCTGTGAGTCCTTGAAATATTGTCACGTGAATCAGTTAGCAGTACCCTCCTCCTTTCAGCCTTTGTACTGAGATCTTCAGGCTCGAAGGTGGAGGTGGCTTGATCGGAGTATCCTGAGCTATAGGACATGTGACTCAACGCGGGGGATATTAATGGCCGATGATGAACTTGATAATGTTCTTCTTTAATGACGTTGTTGTTGTGATTAAGGAACAACTGCTGATAATGATGAGGGTAATCCACATTAGTCCTGTTAACGCGCAATATCGGCGGTGATATCGAGCTCTCACGTGCAGACGCTGGTGATTCTCGACTATCCAACCTTACCATGTAACCGCTATCCGGCGAATAGGGAAATCGAGAGAATTCTGCCGGCTGCGCGAACCTCGCTTCGAAATCTTCTAGACGCTCGGCTGGCTGTGTTGAACGGTAGTCAGATAATCGATCCTCAACCTGGAACCTATCGTAACTTTTTCGCGCCGACAAATCAACAGGTTGAGCTAAATTGAATAAAACAACCAGAGTCACAAAATCAATTTCAAAGCCGCAATGATTACAAATTACCTTCATCATCACCATCAGATTCGGGAAGATCGTGTTCAACCACCGGTACCGGTCTTTTCTTCAACGGGCAATTGCTGTAGCTCTTATCCGCCATGATTGCCTCCATGACATCCGACGCTTCCAACGCCAAATCACTGAATCATAAACAAAACTTTTCGCACACTCGGCGAACCCAAAATTCGTGAGAAAATATCACGAAACTGACGAATACGCTCCTTCCTCGAATCGCATGCAAGGCATCTGAAACCTTGAATGAAACATAACTGTTAAGAGACCCACCATATATACCGGCCCCCTCCACGATCACAATAAATCCAGGTGAGCACGTGCCATTCATCCAATTACCTGCAGAGATTGCTTCTTGAGTGCCACCTTTTGTGTGTATGTGCTTCACACCACAAACGTTGATTACCTGAGCTGAGCCAGCGGCGGGGTGGAGTCAAGATCACCACCGCGTTTATTGCGCACCTGGAAATCGCAACCGAACCGCGTCACACTACACCGCTCGCGCAGCACTGTTAAGAGCAGAAGCTCCTCCAACGGTTCTCCGAAAGGGGGACAGGTGTGCACACTGATTCTCTTTAATACTCGGCTAAATCAATTCACGGAAACGGACGGGAACTCTCAGTGCGCGGTGCTTCTATTCCGATTCGGCGACTGAGTTCTTCGTTCTTCCTGGTTGAATGATCGTCGTCAACTTCGAATCCGGATCGAATCTCATCGCCGCCACGGCACAATTTCGGACTGAATCGAACGTACGGTAATGTACCCCTCATTATTCCATATCAATGGCGCATCTACATATCTACGTATCTACATACGGACTCGCATATTGCAGTGGACAATTTTCACGTTTTCCGTACAAGTTGATCGAAGTTGCAGTAGAAGCGGCATACCGAACATCTGTTTGTTGTACAAGAGCGATCGGAGTCACTGGATCGGAGCTATTGTTTTGTTTGATGTGGCATGGGGAACGGAATCACCGCTCAGAGAATTTTTGGCGGGTAAACTTACCCATGGATGGTGGCAATGGGAAGATCGTTATGTGAATCGTGGGATTTTCTCGTAATTTGACGGATATGATTTTAGAATGCGATGAAGTTTTTCATTTTTCTGAGAAAAAAGTACCGACCCGAAATTCTTTTTAGGAATCGCACTTACATATGTATGTACTTGTTACGATGTGTGTTTTATAATTTATTAGGCTGTGAGCTGGTCAAGCTGTTTGAATGACGAAAAGTTGAGATTGTTGGTGGAAGAACAATGCCGATCGATTTAGGGTGGAATGAATTTCATTTGTTGTTAAATATGTGCTTTCATACACACTTTAGTGTATAAATATGTATGTACATATGTAAGTATTTACAAAAGAAAGGAAATCTTTCGACAATGGTGGTAAAAAAAAGATGGACGGATCAAATGGACCCATGCAGAGTCTATATGTCGTTGGACAGATAATAATTTAGACAATCTCATTTAAAATGAATGGAAAATGGATTCTGCTATGACAAAATCGACGATTTTCATCGAATTTTCTTCGACGAACGGACATTACTTGTCATCTAGTTACCATGGTTGAAGGTTAAATTTAACCCCCGCTAGACACACCTGGGTCTTTGGTGTCCGACCGTTTTTGAAAATCGTCAGGGCGCACAGGTACGTCAATATTTCGGGTTCTAACCTCCACTTAAAAAATTGTACTTGGATCCAGAACTGTCGTAGTGAACGTCACGCTCGGTCCTCCGTTCTTCGTGAATTGCTGAGCTGTCAAAGTTAGCTGCGGACACCAAAGACCCATGTGTGTCTACGGAAGCATAAAAGTGTGCATTTTCTTCGAAGCTTTTCTTCGGTATATTAGATCAAGCGGTAGTTTATTGTAACATTTTGTACAATTTTAATGAAGCGAACACTGCATTGGGAAGATATAAATTTATTGAAACGTTAGCACTTAGTTTAACGAGCGAAGAAATAAAAATTTGCGAAGAACACAAGCTTCATGTATGCAATGAATGCATTTTGTAATTTTGTTCAGTTACTTTATTTATTTTAATAAGAATAAGTGTAAGTAATAATAAATAACACAAAAACGTATAAAACTTTGAGTTACATTACTTTCAAACCAAAAATTGTAATTTCAAACGAATTTTCGACTCCAAAAAAATTTTACTTTTTCTCTTGTCATAATAATTATACTTTTTTCGAAGTTTCATTATGTCCTTTTTTTTTCTTTCATCTACTATATGTCAAGAAACATTTCGTACAGTAGAATTTTCTTAAACTTATTTAACAAAAAGCTATGATGTTTTAAGTGAATACGTGTATTTCTCGTGTTTTGTGTCGATTTCCATGAAATAACAATAATAAAAATTCATATATATCCATCACCTAATGCACGCTCTTTTTCTATAGATATCGATCTACCTTCATGAATTTTTTCAGATTTTAAAACGATTCGAAGTGTGGTAAAAAAACGGCAGGACTCCATTGACCCAGGTGTGTCTAGGGAGGTGCTCGAATTGTAGTGTGTCTGGGGAGGGTTAAGTGGTACAATGTGGGCTCTTCCTTACTATTGGAAAGTCTTCGTGAACTTGACTTGAATATTAGAACATGTGTAGTAATTTCATATTTTGTAAGGTGAATGCTGCGAATGAAAGCCTGCGCAGCATTTTTTAGTTAGTCCAGGCTCAGCATACCTTTTACTCATATGTATGTACATACAGTGGGTAAGAAAAGTTAAGGCACGAACACTTAGCAAGAACAAAAACCTCTTTTTAATGCGACTTTAATAATAAATGATGATGTTTTCGCATTTAATTAAAAGTTTTGGATGTTTACTTTAAGAACAATAAAAAAAACCGGTAACGAAGCAAATTTCACAATATTAACGTACCATTTTTCACTGAAATACCAAAATAGCGCAAAAAAAGTTAAGGCACAGCGCAGTTTTATCTGAAATTATTTCAATTGTTTTAAAGTAATCAATTTCAAAAAAATTAACTTACATAGCGCTAATACTTTATAACTCTTCCACGCATTTTTATCACTTCTCGCAGTCGTTTCGGCATCTTTTTCGCAATATTTTTACAAAAAGTGGGTGAAATTTTGGTGCATTCATCAATAATGACATCTTAGAGCCCTTTGTTATACTTTACCTTTTGCAATCCTACTCTGCCCAAATGATGTGGCCAAGTATCATATGAAAAATGATCAATATCTGTCAGCTTCTGAATGAAATGAAGAAAAAATTTAATGAGGAATTGAAGACGAAATGTTTATTTATCATTTAAGTAAAAAAATAACGAAAAAAGTAATGAGTTAGGTAAGAAACTAATGAAAATCCAGATAAGTGCCGATTTTGACCTCACATCCAAAATCATGTGAAATAGTTTTCCCAGAAAAAAATTGAATCAAGTTCTTAATATATCATAAAATTAAGAAATATTATTTTAAGTATTTCGTGGGATAGCCTTTCTGCTTAAGAGCCGCGGCCAATCTGCGAGATTTCGTGTACTCTGGCCACTACAGATTTCATGTACTCTGGCCATAGAGGTATAAGACATTAAGAGTGGTGGTAAAGACGCATTCTGTCTCGAGGTCACCCATATCCACAAATTATTTAAATACAACGAAATATCTTTCGGGGTGTAGATCAGTTGCTCGTTTTGGGGGCAGTAACTTGGCGCGCATATTTGAAAAAATTGGAAAATATTAAAATTTAAGGAACAATATGTGTATATTTAAAATTTGAAGGTAATCTGCACTCTACATTGTGGCCAGTCATTGTTCTTCAGTATTAATATTTTTCAATAAATTGAAATCTATGGCTTCTCAAGTAAAAATTAGTCATTAAATTAAAATATTTGCTTCTAAAAAGTAGAACGTAACGAATCTTATTGTTGAATTGTTGAAGAACTATATATTATTATCTTGCAACATTTTCATTAATTGCATTAACACTATTTAACCACTGTGCGCAGCTTATTGAGAAACTTATTATCATTTCATTACGTTTGCTTACAATGATAAATCTGAACTTTTGTATGCAAATGAGGTGCCAAATTTTCTACTACCTCCCTCTTCCTTTTTAACCGGGCTTGGGACCGGCTTCGGCGGAATTAAGGCAAAACGCAGATTTTTTTAGGCTCTTTTTATTTACATGAATTCATTCTTCTAAAATTAACCTGAATTTATGATAGTCGAAACTATACCATTTTAATAAGTTTCATATTTTAGCATATGTTATAATAGTAAACAGCACAAATTTTTCCAAAAATTATAATTTTTTCCTTGTAAATGTACGCTACTAATAATCGTAGATTTTTTTTCTGTTCGAATTTTATTTAGGTCGACCGACATTTTTTTTATTTCTTTAAACTAAAACCAGTTGCCCCTGTGAATGAGCTTCTAAGCCTACTTCATTGGCATTTCCGCCATTTTGGAATCCAAGAGAAACTGTCAGGTACCCAGGTGTCAGATACGTGGGCCAGCAGACGAGCACTTGAGTCGGCATCACACAATTGCACTAAAATTACTGGTTTTCAGCCACGCCAAGTACTCAAATCTACTTAATTTGGATTACAGACTTTACCATAAGGTAAATGGTAAGTACTTACCTGTAGAAAGTTCACCCAGGCAGGCAGGAGCCCGTATTTTTTGAACAACACTTCACTTCACATTTCGTTGCCGGTGTTTTGATAGAAACTGAAGGTGTCACTGCCACTTTTAACCGTATTTTATACTTCTAATGATTTTCTACACTTCTCAGCACTCGCGTCACTAAATTTGGTTTGAAAACACAGCTTGTTCAAGCTAATTTCATCTCTAAATCAATAGCATACTTGAAAATTGTTTGGTTTGTTTGTGTGTGCGATTTGACATTGACTCCTGGGTACTTGACAGCACCCCATAAAGCTTGAGAGGTGAAGGCGAGGGGGAGAAGAATGCTCGAGACACACACCTACAGGCGTTTACACGGATACCGCCACTCTAAAGTCTTATACCTCTATTACTCTGGCTGGATGTGGTTCCACTCTTCCCGCAAAGCTCTTTTAATGTCATGTCTGTTGCTAATTGTGTGTTCCCTGATGCCTTTCTCCAACTCTGACCACAAATTCCCTATAAGATTTAAGACACTGTGGTGGTGTTTGAATAACATGTGGGCAATTGCAAATGAGCCACGTTTGAACGAGTTGGGACGAATGCTTAGGATCAATGTCCTGATAAAATCGAAAATTATCCCTTATTTTCAATTTTTCTGCACTTTGCAGTAAGTTCCCTTTCAAAATATTCAAATACTGGTGTTTGTCCATGATACCATCGATGAAAGCCTGTGCTTGTGACATACATGCCCATACCATAGCATGTCCACCGCCGCGTTTCACAGTTGCCCTTAAATGTTTTGGATTGATCTCTGTGTTTGGTTGCCGTATTTTTGCCCATCAGATCCAAATAAATTAAATTTACTTTCTTTAGTGAAAATAACGGTTTCAAAAAAATCAGTATCCTTTCTCAAATGTTCACGAGCGTAATCAATCCCGCGCAATCTGTTTTTGCGATTGATGAAATGTTCCTTCCGGGCAACTCTACAGTCTAAATTGGTGTTCCTGAGTATCTTCCTTATACCTTAAAGGTTGCTCTTTTTGCTGACAGTCCTTTTAGCAAACTCTGCCAATTTGGGAGCACTCAATGTAAGATCCCTTTTTGACTGTCACACTATCCAACGGCAATACGTTTAAAAAAAAATGTATTGTAAGCTTTTTTGACTCGATTTCCTACAGGATTTTCGTGCAAAAAACGTTCAATAATATGCTGGACCGTTAAAACACTCTTTTTAACAATCTCAGCAATTTTTTTTGATGTTGAGATTTCCCGTCCTTGAAATTGTTTATTATTAACTATCACTCTTCATTAAAATTATGACGACCAATCGCGAATTAACTGCAGTATTATTCTGTACAGAAAAATGATTTTGTTCAAAAACCAAGGTCTGACTGATAGTCATCATGTCTGCAATGCGATACTCTTCCCTCACAAACGGATTATTGAAACTAGCGGTACTTTTTCTAGGAAAAACCATTTCACATCATTTTGATTGTGAGGTCATAATCAGAAATTATCTGGGTTTTTATCAATTTTTATCGTAACGGAATATATTTTTTTGTTATTTTTTACTTCAAAGATACATACACAATATATTTGCAATTCCTCACAAGTGTTTTTCTTTATTTGGTTCAAAAGCAGCCAGATATTGACCATTTTTCATAAGTTACTTAGGTACATCATTTTGGGTGTCACAGTATGTACTTATATGCAAGTAGATTTTCTAGAAATCTACTTACATATATGAGCAAATTATAGTAGCAAGGCGTCGCAAAAAACAGTTCTGTCAATACAGATCAACTTGAATAGCCAACGCAATTCACTTAATATGAAGATAATATAATAAACATTATAACAAACCAACTGTATGGCTGCAAACTGACGAACATTTTCAAAGATTCCTAACTAATGTTGGGCCCGATATACATATGTGTGTATGTACAATGGGTCAAAAAAGTTTGCGTAGAAAGTAAACGTTTACATACAAATTCAAAAAAAGTAAATAAAACAACTATGTAGGATGAATTTTTTTATTAATATATTTACTACAGCTCCTGTATATAAAAACCCCGAAAAAAATAAAATACTTCTTATTTTTCTAGTCCGTAATAAAAACAAAATAAAACAATATACTTCAAAATTAAGGTAAAAAAAAAAAGTATGCGTACAAATGCAGTTTTGGCCTCGTATTACTGAATTTACCGTTACTTTTAGGAAAATATTTTGCTCTTAGCATTTGTGATGCCAACCACTATTATTTTTGCGTATTTGGAAGCAATTGAGATCAGTGGCTTGAGAGAAGAAGTTGGTTTTAAAGTTAACAGCTAATTAGGTGTGTTTATTGAATAAAAATAAATAATGGGCAAAAAAAATTGTGAAATTCCTCTTCAAAGTAGACAACTAATTAAAAGACTTCGCGAAGAGGCCAAACATTTCCGTGAAATTGGGAGAATAATTGGAAGAACTCATTCGTCCGTCCGGAGAGTCGTGCAAAATTATGAACGAAAAGTCTGCAGGTGAGAAAGCGATCAAGTCGTCCAAAAAAGTGTCACCTGGAATGGAAAACATTATTTTGCGTGCAGTCAAAGCAGGTTCTTATTAGCGTACCAAATTTGGCAAATGCCATAAAGAAGTTGCACGATTTGGAAGTGTGTCTAGAAACTGTAAAAACTGTAAAAAAAAAAGTCTCAGCTCTTTGCTTTTCAACTTTTATGTAGCAAATTTACCCCCAATTCCAGGGTGTCACATCGCTGCTTTTGCAGATGACAGCCATTTTCGCCTCTGGTAACAGTCCTGCCCAAATTATAAATATCCTTTCCACCCAACTAAACGAAATCCATAAATTCTATTCCAAATGGAAAGTTAAGATTAATGGAAACAAAACTTAGGCTATATCTTTCACTAAACGAAGAGCATCCAGATTTTTACCTCCATCGTCTGTAAACCTGCTCGGACACGAAACAAACTGGTCAAGGTGCATAAAATACCTAATAATCAATCTCGATTCCAAGTTGACTTTCTATTCCCATACTGAATTTTTTGTAGGAAAGTGTATGAAGCTTATAAGACTCCTCTATCATTTGGTGAGCGAAAATTCAGCTTTGTCTCGGAAAATTAAATTACACCTCTACAAAACCGTAGTTTTAGCAGTTATGACGTATGCTGCGCCAGTCTGGAACAAATGTGTTAATACAAATTGCAAAGGGTGCAAAATAAATGGCTCAAACTCCTCCTCAATAAACCGTGGCACAGGCCAACTCGCCTTATTCACGAAATCGGGGGTATCAAGCTCGTACAAGTAGTCCTCAATGATCAAGAGCATAGATTTATGTCGCGGCTAGCCACCACTGATAGCCCCATGATAACTGACAATCGCCAACACCATCTTGCTTTGAGATTATTTGAAGTTAGATTTAAGTTTCAATCACTGAAATTAAATGTGGGTTTTTAACTGTGCTATTTCTTCGCCCTAAACACAATAAATCCAAAATATAATTTTGCTAACTCTAACGATAAGTTAGCAGATGGAAAACAATGATGAAGACGCAAGTCTGAACTAAAATTTGTATAAGCAAGTAGTATAATACCATACATATTGTCATTAATTTGCACATAAATAAAGAATTTGAATTTGAATTAAACTAAATCTCGCTTATGTCTAACTGCAATTAGCTTAGCCTACATAGACATAAACTTAACCTAGGTCAAAATTATTTACTCCGATTTTTTGGAAGGTCAACATAATTGAACAGCATATCCATGAGCCGCCGTTGTCCTGCTATCTCCGCCGAACGCATAAAGGGCTTATTAGAGCCACTCGTGCGTCCGATTCCCTCGATCAGCCCATTTTCATGTCCGGCTGTCTGTGCTCAAAACCTGGTCGTCAGTTCCACAACCCGAACCCTATGTGGCTTAAGTCCTGGTCCTGGGTCACTTTTTAGTACAAAGAACTGAGTACATATCCTGGAATACTCTCATTTCACATGCTGCCGGAAAATTCATCATATCTTCTTAGATCATTTAGTATGCTATTTTCTGTACTTGATTTCTTCTGGGTCCTGCTAACTATAATTTTTTGTTTTCTAAGTGTATGACTCCTCACTTCCAATTGGAAAAATTCTGAAATCTATACTGGACCCAAGTGGGTCTTGTAACGATCAGAATAAATAAAATCTCTTTGTTTAGGTAATTCTAAAACTTCAGATGCTTGCACAGTTTCAATTTTGTATCGATAGCTAGAAAACATACATATGTATGTAATTACATTCAACTCACTCCTGAAAGCTAATCCCAATCAACATTTAACCATGAAATTTCAAAACAAGACGAAAAACCAGAATTCATACAGCCAATTTAATCGATGTAATTTCTCTCTAATTAAAATCCGATTAGCGAACAATATCCATCCGACTAGCAATAAGCTCTACAGTCTACCTACCCTACAGTGCACGTTCCTTATGTCTCAGCACTGAGCACCAAGCAGAAAATGTGCTTTGTCTAACCCGGCTACGAAAAAGAAGTGACCAAGTGACCAGAAGTCGTCGACATGTACATACCTACTCGCAATGATTGCAACGGTGAAAGAGTTCAGGCGTGCATAACTAATCGTATTGACCGGCTCAAGGGAACTCCTATAGTTTTAGAAGTCGAACAGGCCAGGCTCTACACCTTCATAATTCTGAATTACTGGAGGTTTATAAGGTGGAACACTTGGCGCTATCCGCAACATGCATATGATTCATTTCGAGAAAATCTAGCCTCGATGGAATCGATCGACGTCAAACGACGACGTTTTGCACTAGATAGTTTATCTAGTAGTTGCATTGGATCTATTACGACTGCAAGTTTCGAGAATAGTATGTATAGTGTCTGGCAAGTTGAACCAGATGAATACGAATTGCATGGACCCTGGTTGAGTCAACGGCGCTTAGATCTCTCTGTTGTCTGGATTTATGTTGAAATCTGACGACTTTTGTAAGTTGCAAAGGAACAAATACTCAAGATAATAATTTCAAAGAGCTTAGTGTTGAGATAATAGATGTGGATTAACCCTAAGATTGAGTTCTTTCGGCATTCGTCGTGAAAATCTAATTGAAATTTAAAACTCCACGCATCGAAGGTTAATTGTAATAAAATCGTTAATGCATCCATAAAAGAATGAATCTATTCCATCTGACGGTATATATTTGGTCACCCAACCATTTTCTAACTAAAATCTCCTGAAGTTATCTGAGGAAAATTTACAAAATCTGGAAATTCGCAAATCTAGACTTAATTCAAACCCGGCCTCAATTCAGCATCAAATGCTTTAGACAGCCGAACAACAAAATGTATTTTACCAAAGTCAGATAGAGACTGTATCTGGAAGTCAGACATGTGTCTAAGGTAAATCTACTAGATAATAATGAAATTGCCTAAATATGTTTGTCTTGTTCTACGTAAACCAGTTGCGATAGCTGAAGATAGAAAATTTCGATTGGATTGCATTAGTCATAGGAACACTTGTTTAGTAGGGAATCCGTCCATGTTTTGTAGTAATTCGTTTGAGACTTGCAGAATTACTAAGATACGAGTATGTAATTTTTGGTGAATCAGAAACAAACAAGTTTTGGTTGGATTTTGCTCCAGATGTGACAATCAAATGTCAGACTGGTATGTGGGTGTCCCCGGGAGAGCAACCGAGTGCAATATCGACAGGTAGAATTATTGTCGTCCTAGAAGCTTTGATTTAGAGATTTTAGAATTTTATCTTTGAAAGTTAGGTGTGAACCAATTTCATGGGATCTCAGTATTTTTAAGCCAATTTATCTACTGCTTCAGTTTCGATCGATGAATGACAAGAATCTGGTATGCATTTAAATCCTCGTGGTAAATATTAGTTTCGAATTGCAAGCTTTCCTTTCGAAAACCAGAAACAAAAAAAGAG
Source organism: Nemotelus nigrinus (assembly GCA_947369275.1). NCBI lineage: Eukaryota > Metazoa > Arthropoda > Insecta > Diptera > Stratiomyidae > Nemotelus > Nemotelus nigrinus. The sequence goes on along the minus strand of OX376375.1, from coordinate 29,089,845 downwards.
TACAAAAACTGATTATCTTTAGACATAAAAAACTACTGAAATAATTTTTCCTGAAGAATCTAACTGCTCCGAATTTTCATTTCTACTTATTTCTTCTCCTGATTCATCCAAGATTTCCGATCGGAACGAACTCCCCAAACAACAGTGCATTCACTTTCGGTCTGAGAAAAATTCTCATCTACCCTAATTCGCGATGATTACCATTTCCTGCATCGCACATGTACCGGCACATGCATCAAATTTGAAACGATCGCAAATATTCTATCAACCAGGTAGAAAAAAAAATAGGCACCAGGCAATACCACCAGCAGATGTACTATGACGCAAAAGTATGCCGGGGATGCCGATAAAATGTCCCTTTTGGTTTTCTGCCCTTGAATCCTGGTGCAATGCATTATAAGCATCAAATTAAGGTTGATTTTCATTTTCAATTGTAATTCACGTGCAATAGCATTTGCCCGAGAGAGAGAGTGTACATCTGTGCAGTGTAACTGATGCACGTAGCTGCTATATACATATGTAGGTAAAGTACCGATAGTTACTCAACGACAACATAGCTTTGATTGAACAATAGATGGATAGTACTGCATATTTCTTAACGACGTCTGTGCAGATGTTATGAAGATTTTTCAAGAAGTCCGTGTATCAAGGAATACCCTATCAAATTAAGAAGAATACTTTCGTTGCAACGTAAAGAGAAGATTTTAAGGAAAATGGTTAATGGATGATGCATGAACTATTATGGATTCATCCGTTAAATGACTTATCTATTGTGATTTTTTGGCTCGTGCTAAAAGAGTCCATTGTGTGGGAATGCACCTACGAAGGAAGTATAGAAAATAATTTCCGTTATTAATATGAAATCGAAGATGTTTGACTGCACCTTTTAATTGCAATATTTACAATAAATATATCATTCATACCAGTACCTCGGTTTGTTTTGAATGTTTCCAGCTTTGCTATTGAAAGTTTTTCATTCATAAGCACAGCTTCTGTTATATTTGAGACTGTCAAAATATTCCACGTTGCATGCGACACGTCGAGTAAATGGGGGTCAAACTCGAAATTTCGATTATTTTTAGAATTGTGAAAATTAAAGTCCGAATATTTCATGTATTGTGTATTATAAGCGAAAAAATTCTATAGTGGAAACATTAGTTCGGATTTTTTTTCGCAACGATATACAATAATTTCAATTTCAACTTTAATGGGGGACTTTGTCTCACATAGCGGAGTAAAAATTTACACTAAGGATTTTCGTCCCAAAGAATAATTAAGTTCAAAGTTATGGTTTTTAGTCCAGACAGAAAATAATCAAGAAGCTTTGTTTTGGAATGCAACCAGAATAATTGGAGAGAAGTGTAGAAAAAAATTGAGTCAGTTTTCACGAAGCATCCGCTCAGTTTTGATAATTTTTAATCCATTTTATAGACTCGCGAGTGTTCATATAGCCTATGTAGGTCACAAATATGTCAAATCCAGCATATCCTGTTTTTATCAGAAGCACGACTACTCACAAAAATATTCATTGCATAGGCCACGAATGCTGTCTTTTCTTCTTCAGAAGTAACATTTATGCTAACTCCTTCTCTCCCACAGTCTATTCATCTCATTCATGTTGTATATTACGGCAGGTACTGAAATATTTTTCTTCCTTACAGTCTTCATATTTCCAAAATAATGAACAACTCAGCGTCTTCTTGTAAAATAATTAAAATATTTATTAGCAATCCAATATACATACATTATTTTCCGATGATAAATTAAAGAAACTGTTACTGTGTCTATTGCTCTCCATAAAAAATACTAGGCAGGAGTAGAATATCTTCAAGACTTCTGCAGGTCCCGATTAGCGACAAGAAAAATTATTCCGGCGATACTTTGTTCACATACAGACATATTTCCTCCTTTCAAATAATCTTAAACACTCTCGGTCTCACATTAATTCTCTTAGAACTACTAAACACTTCTCGAATCGCTTCACTTTAAACGATGATGTTCCTTCATGTCTCCAATAGTATTCGCCGACTGTTTTCATACCTTCAGTCTGACATTCATAGTCATTCCAACAGTAATATCTACTCACTTTTACCAATATACCTTGAAGTTCTTATGACCATCTTCCTGAAATTGAATCCTAGGTATCACTTTTAGACTCTAATAACAACAGTGGTCCAGAAGGAATTTTAAACGTGGTTATTGTCATTTTCCTTATCTTTCTGTGTTCCTGTTTCTATTTTGTTCAATCTACCGCTCGCCTAAAACAAATTATGCTGCCTGGTTTAACGCTGACACTGCTGCTGCTCTTGAGGCAAAAAACCCCGCTCGTAGTAAATACAAAATTACAGGTTCTGATAATTATCTTAATGAATATAAGAGGATCTGTTCCGAAATGAAAAAATGTGCAAAGCTCTCTCTCTCTCTATGCACACTTACATCAATCACATTGAAGCACCTATCCAATCTGATCAGCCTAAATCCTTTTGGTCGTACATTCACTCTTTAAAAAGCTGCTCTGGTATTCACAACTGTATGAAGTACGACAATGTAAAAACCTCTACCTCACAAGATGTTTGCGAGCTTTTTGCTCGTTACTTTTCTTCCTTCTTTTCACAATAAATTCTACCTTCTTCCGATAATTCTCTTCCCCAATTCTCTGCAACATTATCCTCTCTTCGTACAAATCCTATTGAAGTCGAATCTTTAATGTTCTCCCTTGTTACTAGCCTTGGCTGTGCTCCGGATTGTATTCCGAATACCTTAGCTAAGACTTTATTTTCTTTCCTGTGTATTCCTCGTTTAATTATCTTCAATCTAAGAATTGCTTCGGGTACAGTTCCTTTTCAATGGAAAATGGCAAACGTTTTCGCCTTACATAAAGCTCTAATTATCGCCCCATTTCCCTTCTTTCCTATTTCAGCAAATTTTTTGAAAGGATGGGTTACAATAGAGTTTAGCCTTTCCGTGCAATCTTTTCTTGCTCCAGAGTAGCATGGGTTCATAAAAGGGAAATCTGGTTCTGCAAAAGCAGATTAATGCAATTTATACAGATTTCTCTAAAACTTTTTACTCTATGAATCATGATCGAAGCTTGAAAATTATTGTATCTCTGGTCCTTTACTCTCTTGATTCACTTCCTATGACGTTGATCATACTTGTGTCGTAGCTGTCAATTCCTCTACCTCTGTTCCATTTTTTCCTACCTCAGGAGTTCCGCAAGGTTCTATCCTTGGCCCTTTGTCACTTCTGCTATTTATTAATGACCTGCAATCTTGCATACGTTCTCCTTGTCTTTGAAGATTTTCAGTGTAATCGAGATATTTGACGATTATTTTCAGTTACATAATGATCTCTCTGTGTTAAATAACTGGTGCATTGCTAACGCACTTACTCTGAATGTCATGAAATGTCACCAAATGTGTTATACGCGTAAAATTACATACATATATAACATGTATTATCTTAAATTCTTCTCTTAATGTTGCTTTCAATTTGAAGAACCTTAGTATGATATTTGATTCGAAACTCAAATTTGATTACATCACTGGCAGAGCTTTTAAATTGTCTGGCTTTATCGTTAGATCTTCCAAACCCTTTGTTAACCTCTCCACATGTTTGCATCTTTTCCTGTCATTTATCCGTAGTATTCTGGAATACTTTTGCTAAGTTCTGTGTCCTACCAATGCCTTGTGTATTCTTTAGAATCCGACCTTTGTTTTAGAAATTCAACATCCCTTATTGGAATATGCAGGAATATGCCATTTCCCATCTCGATATTGCATATTCCTTCCCTTGAGCTACGCAAAGTTTTCCTTAACGAGCGTATCCTTTTCAAATTGCATTACCATCTTGTTAATTCTGATTTATGCAGCCAGGTTCTGTTCGGGATTATTGTCGATCTAACAGAACCTTCTTCATATTTAACGTTTCTTTCGCGTGAGCTGATTTTTACTTTTATTCACCGTTGGTACGTATACTTAGACAAGATCATGAGTTGAAACTTGGTCCTCTTCCACTGACGTTCTTTGGACACAAAAATCTATTAAAAAATAGAGTCCTAAAGTATAGTATCATGTCAATTTTTGAACTTGCTAATAATTTATTTTTTTATTTTATTTGTTGTTGTATAGTTACTTTTTTCTTACACTGTTTTGTCACAGTGTTTTGCACTATCTCTTGGATTATTCCTCTTCCTTTTTTTAGAATCTGTAATTGGACACAAGTCTGTTGTATTAGAGAATTGAACAAATAAACAAATCTAAGCTTGTATACTGGTGTTTGGCTACAGCTCAACGAAGACAACCTTATGCTGCCGCCACCAAGCATAGAAGAGGCACGAAGAGCCATTAGTCAGCTGAAATTTAACAAAATTCCTGGAGCCGACGGCATACCTGCTGAGCTGATTAAATATGGAGGGCCTACATTACACCAAGCAATACATGAAATTATATTGCCCGCATGGGAGCGTGAAGAGATGCCAGAAAATTGGCGCAAAGGTGTGGTATGCCCCTTGCATTAGAAAGGAGATGTAACAATGTGCAACAACTATAGGGCAATATAGGGGAATAACATTGCTGAGTACCTCCTATAAGATACTCTCCTCTATCATGCAAGAACGGATAGCCCCATACGCTAAAGCCATCTGATAATGGCTTTAGCGTATGGGGCTATACAATATCGCAATATTAATGTGGCATGATTCCACGCAAATCAACAATTGATCAGATCTATACTCTCATGCAGGCGATGGAAAAATGTCTAGAATTTAATATTCCACTGTACCATCTATTTGTAGACTTTAAGGCTGCCTATAAAAGCATAGCCAGGGTAGAACTGTATAAAGCCAAGTTAAAATAGCCGGGTTGTTATCCAGACCGTTCAACATCTTCAATGGACTCTGACCAGGGGATGGTCTGGTCTGCCTCCTCTTCAACCTGGCGTTGGAGAAAGCAATCCGAGACTCTGGCACGTCAAAGAGAGAGACTATCGTCACTAAGATATAGAGATAACTGGAAAATTGGAGCTAACTGTACGAGAATCGTTCATCCAGATCGAGCGAGCGGCAAAAAAACTGGGGCTGCAAATAAATGAAGGAAAGACTAAGTACATAGTGGCAGCATCTGCAGGAAGAACACCTAGAGCTGGTCAAACCTTCAGGGTAGTTGAGCATTATTTAGAGTAGTATCATCATTTAACTACCTTGGGTCAATTATAGTAGCCGATAACAACATGGAGGAAGAAATACTAGGGCGGCTGCTCAAATCCAACAAAGCCTACTACAGTCTGTCAAGGCGCTTTAAATCCCAAAATTTCACCCAATCATTAAAGTTCTTGCTGTACAAGACCGTGGTCCTGCCAGTACTCACGTACGGATCCGAGACTTGAGTGCTGAGCAAAAGGTACTCTGATCTCTTAGCCGCGTTCGAGAAGAAATTCTTGCGAAGAAATGTGAAGAAGGGCGATTCCGGAGACGCTACAATATGCAGATATAATTATGAAGATAAAGTTCGGTAGACTTCGGTCGGTAGGACACCTGGCTCGAATGAGCGACAAAAGACCCTGCTCGGAAAACCATTCGCAGCAGATTTCACAGCAGACGACAGCGTGGGAGACCTTCCCTACACTGGAGTGATGGCGTTGACCAGGTCGCTCGGAGCTTAGGGGTGCAAAATTGGATCACGTCGGCTCGCGATCGGGTCCGATGGAAAAAAAACTGTTGACGGGGACCAGGACCGGACCCCGGTTGTAGCGTCGATGATGATGACTGGTGTTTTCGCCCTTGTTTGAAAATTCCAATCCTAAAACCGGGGAATATTGAAAATATTTCCATCTACCGTCCTATATCACTTCTCACTTATTTTCTAAAATTGTCATAAGCCATCTCCTCTCTAAGGATTCATCAAAGGTGGCTCTAAATCTACAAACTTGGTTGAGCTCAAGAATTTCGTTTCTAGTCCGTTAGATGATGGACAACCAGTTGACGTTATCTATACGGATTTCGCTAAGGCATTTGACGGGATCAATCATGGTTTGTTGTTGGGTAAACTTCGTCAAATTGGCATTTCTGAGGTTCTCCCATCATGGATTTTTTCCCACATTGTTAATCGTGATTTTTTTCGTGTCAGCTTTAATGTTCGTGTTTCCTCTCCATTTTATCCTTCATCTGCTGTTGCTCAAGGTTCCATTCTTGGTTCTCTTTTGTTCGTCTTATTCATTAGTTACCTTCCCAGTTGCTTCAATTCCATTTTTCTCTTTTACGTAGATGGCTTTAAGGTCTTGTCATTGAATTTAGACCAACTGTTTTTTTAACTGAGGGTTAATAGAAAGAAAATGTGCAGTGTTTAGTGGCAATAAATTACCCTTAATATTTCGATGAATAAAGAACTAGATTGGGTGAAAATTTCAAACGCTAAGTTAGTCTTTGCGTGATATGCGGTACGTAATATTATAAGATAATCACATAAACCACATCATAGGTGGCTACATCAAACCATTCGTTGGCATCTTTTCTCGTAAATGCATATCCGCCAAGTTAAAAAAATGCCTTACATTCTCAAGTATACCAATCCAGCTGAATTCATTCCAACTTCTCGTTTCATGCATACGGTACGCTCATCAACACTACGCAGACAGGAAATGTTATAAAACAGCTCGCAATCGATTTTATTCGCAGTGAACCAATCAATTCCATTAAATTCCAGAATTACACCTTTATTTGAATATTGTCTGCTTTGACAGTGAACCGTACTCCAGAACAGTCCATGTGGCGCAACAGATTGCACGAATTATACCTTTACCTGACTGTCTGATCGATCCAAGTTCAAGGCAAAGTACTTGTACATGGCTTATCAGTTTCGAGGTGCATTTGCAACACATCTCAAACATCCGAATTCCATTCAACGAGCGCACGGCAATGATTCGACTCAAGTCCGTATTAATAAACCGTTGCCCAGGCCAAGCACTGAACAAAGTTGAAATTCTGTAATCAATAATAAATATTTAAATTGCAGACATGCTCGGTGCCTGACCGTCGGTTGTTCTTGCCCTCGGCGTATGTGAATCAAAAAGGTGCGCCATACTTTTTTGTTTATCAGAGTAGCCTTGAAAAATTGCAAATGCATTCGATCGGATGTGCGGATGAGAGATCCAATAAGATTTGTTTGGTTGAGATTTAATCATGTCAGACCACGTAAAGCCTTAAGATACCGCATCATCGAATTCGAGAACAATAATGCTTACATTGCAGTCAAGTGCAAATTACACATTTCTAATTGATGCAACTAGGCTGCAAGTGACACATTTAATTGATTCAAACAAAATTTCTACTAGTCGTGTGTAACATCCGTAATGTAACGGTCACTTGAAACTACTTCACAAAAGCTTAACAATACACCACCGCACAATGATAGAAATGATGATTGTCTGTGGTTGCTTGGCCCATTCACCAGGCAATGTGTTAATTTCTTTATTTCTTCGTGTTATTTGTGAAGATAGCACACAGCACGTTCACCTATCTATCTAATCGTTTTGAATAGAAGAAATGAACAGCTGAAAATATAGTTTTTCTATGGAATGAATTTCTAACCAAATGTTTAAATCACTATTTAACGAAGCCATTGAAGATGGGAGTTTGTTACTTTCGGGACAAATAGATTTACATTTTCGGATTTGATTGTTCTCCAGGAATATATTTACTAGGACGCGTGTTCAGATCAATTTGTATATGTTAAGCATTTTATCGATATTCTTTTTCTAATTATCAACCATTCATATCACCTCAACTAGTCCCCGTTATTTTTCCGCACGAGAAAAATTCTGTTCTGCCATTATAAGTCTTAACTACTACTCTAAACGCTTGCGCATATGATCACATACCGTCTTCAGTATACTGGAATTCGGTACGCAAAAGTCCCAAGTGAAGTACCATCGAAACCAATATAGACTACAAGAGCTAACCGAATAAGTAAAAGAACAAAATCATGAAATGAAGTTCACCTGTTCGATAGATTCATTTCGCAGACAAGTGGGTGTAGAATTTGGACAAGGAACAATAGAAGTGCAAAACCCGTTCTATACCCGAAAAAAAACCTCGTTTCCAGAAATTCGTTCAACAAATGAACCACAACTAATTCCATTCGGTTTGTGAAATGTGAGATGTTTTTTTGCTAGTTTTGTTGGTCGTCTAGTGGATTTTTTTCAATGAGACAGTGGTTTCGAACATAATGCTTGAAAGAGCGATACCTTGTTTTTGTTTGAAGTGTAGATATCTTTCAAGGTAGAGCTTAAGGGATTTTGAGTATACTGTAAGAATGCAGGACATTTTTAGAAGCTCTCAAACTAATTGGAAATTAAGGGGCATTGACGTAAAAGTCAGTCTCGGCTGTAAAATGACACTATCTTTCATAGATTTTGGGGGTTTCCCCCATTTTTTTTAGATTGACAAAGTATGTTGGATTGGTAAATGAAATCATTCAAAAAACTTCAACTTAAATAATGGAAGGTTAATTCTCTCAAATTATGAGCGCCACCTATAGCCTCAAAAAGAGAAGCTTGTACTTCACCACAAAAAGGGACTTCTATTTCAGTATAAATATTCACTTTCAGATGCTGAGTAGTAAGAGTTCTACTTAAGTCCATCTTACCATTTCACCTACAGAAAGAAATCTGCAGTTGTCAAATCTTTTAACCTTCAAGGCTAATTCAAAGCTGAATTTTCGGAAATTATGTGGACTCCAAAAAAGTCGCTTAGTATCAGAATTCTGGAGCATGCAGTGTACTCAGCAAATAAATCATTCAAAATTTATTGCATAGCAATTATTGAAAATTTATTTATTTTGAAGATACTGTCACTTCTACGATTGAAATTAAGGTGAACTATTAATGGTTGGTGTTTCTTCCAAGGCTGTTGGAAAACCGTAAAATTTGTTATTCCTTGATGCTTTGCTTAGTGCATTAAATCTATTTCACATATATCATCATCATCATCAACGTGGCATAACAGCCCGACGTCGGGCCTTGGCCGCCTGGATCGAGCTCCTCCAATTGTCTCGGTCACGTGACCGCGTCCTCCAATCTTGGAACCCCAATAGTTGTTAGGCGTCCGCATACACTGAGCAATCCCAACGAGCTCTGGGTCTTCCTCTTGGCCCCGCTCCGTCGACTCGTCGTTCGTTCATGACACGTTTTGGCATGCGGTCGTCATAATTTCACAATTTTGGAGACTTCCAGCTCATCGTAGAGTTCGTACAACTCATTGTTGTACCGGATGCGCCATCCATCTCGGTCGCGGATAGCCCCGAAAATCCGCCGTAGAACTTTCCGTTCGAAGGTGTCGATCATATTTTCGTAGGCTAGGGTCAGGGTCCATGTTTCGCAGCCATAGCACAGCACAGGTCTTATGATAGTTTTTTAAACGCGGAATTTCACATTTATATTTGAGTATAATTTTTTAATTCTGGGGATGCAGCAAAACCATAGTGTTAGGTAATTTTCAAATTGTTTGCACTAGCGAATTGCTTGGTGGGCACATTGTAAAATTTATGTGTCAAATGTGGTGGAAATCATAACGCGTACGATTACCTCTGTCTAAAGATATTAAACCGGGAAAACAACTTAATTTCCTTAATGGCTTTCGTAGGAATATAATTTGAATACTGTGACTGACATTTCGATATAGATATCCGCGTCTTATTTTTTTACTTTTATTGCATATTATAAATGCAAAGAGAAAATTTTAAATTCACTAGAAGGAGCTATCTTTCTGATTATGGACAAAATAAATCACAAAGTGAGAAAAAAAACATTTTGGTACTTCACAATAAGTAAATCTTGAACAAGTAACAGTTTTGAGGTCGATTTGTAGTATTGTTTTTCAAATCAGAAACCTCTACTTATATTTACCTCAGCCTTGAATTTGTATGATCAGTGAAAAACTAGTTAAAACACAACAGTCAACCCTCTCAAAAATCCACCAAAAATTTCAACACCCAATCGAAAATGTATTGAATCACTGCCATTCGAAACAGGTCAAATTCAATAGTCTCACGTGTGTGTCGATCTACCGATCATCATCTCGCAAGTGTCCAGCTTGGCCGCAATGCGTCATTCAGCACAAACCTCAATAATAGTACCTGTAACCATCATCATGATCATCACACTCAGTCGTCAATCTCTTTCTTTTCTTTTTTCAAACTCCAGTGACCATTGTTCAGCGCGGTCTTTTACCATCTCTTTGCAAACAGGCATTTTACCGGCAATTTTTGTAATGATGATAGTGATGCTAAGTAGCAGGTAAATATACGCTTAGGTGCGCTAAGCAGCCCAAGTGATCTTTGTCGGACCACTTTACAACACAACAACACAACGACGTCTCCAGAAACACCTGCTGCTACTGCTATTGTTGCTGTGGCTCGTCTTTTGCAAATATGCCCGGTGTACTGGTGGACCTGACTGGTCCTGTGCCCGTTCTATTTACTCCGCAGCTATTTTATTAACAACCTCTTTGTCACCGTCGTTCACAGCTCGGATTGTTCGCACACATATTTTCACCTTTCTAAATTTTCTCATTTTTATCATATTTAGCACTTATCACACAGGCATTCTTATAGGAACTGACTCGTTTCGTATTCAAGTCAGTGCGCAATGGCTAGTGGCAGTAGTGGCCATGATGTCGATTGAAAGCAACAAAACGGTGTCTCATTGTCAGTGGCTACTGTGCACCAGCTTCAGATAGACTCCACAGACATGTGATAATGATTTCAATGAGGTATAAGAAATGCAGTTTTTTCATGCGTTTATGTCGATGAATGATCATAAGTAATTAGAGTGAGTGGTTGAACGTGGGAAATTCAAATAAAGCCGTGTGCTAATGCCCAGTTATACCTGCTCTCAAAGGTGCGTCATGGTGTGATATAACAAATCGTTTAGATCTGGAAGTTGAACAGTCGTTCAATGGACCAAATAGGGAATGCATCCGAAAGTACACGTCTTCAACAATTATTCCAATTACTTCCTAGAGAACAAGTACCAACCCCGGCCTGTAACGATCAATTTACAAGTCATTTTCTCACACTTTGCCTTCTCTAAGTGTAAACTGGACCCGCACTGCTTACATGGTTTGATTTGATGATACGATGGGAACTTCTATCAAAATGGACCTGGTTTTGATCCTGATGCAACCGTGCACCCTTCATTGCATTACAATATTAAACCTGATACCAAAATTTACCCACGGCATACAATGAGAGTTGTTTAAATACGGGTGCAATAGTATTCTTCCTTGCAGGATTTCCAACCGATGTAATAGGCAACTTTTTCTTTATCTGTTGCTGGCGTTGCCAAGGTTAGATATGAATCGAAGTGATAGGGATCATCTCGCGGGATTAATTAAAAGGGCGAATGCTGGTAAATAGCAACTAGCATTATAGACCAGTGCTGCCATTTCAGTGTTGCTTAGATGCGATATAAGACAAAAATTTTACATTTTCACAATGATAGCTGTATCTTTTAATTCAATTAAAAGCCAACTTCTGTTTTTATTACTTCCTGTGATCAAAGTTTCCAGTTATAAAATCAAGTTACTAAAACCATAGTCCTGAAAATAGTTTGTAAGTATTTATATGGAGAATGCTGAGAAAAGAACTGGATGATCCGATATTATAACATCGAAGTCTTATCATCCAGCAACCCTTAATCCACCAAAGTCCAAACTTAACGGTTCGATCAAACCGTATACCGTCGACCGGAAGGGATAGTAGCGTAGCTTTCGAATGAAATTTGATCACATCGTTACTATCCCATAATAGACAAGGGAACAAATAGAGAACGGTACCGCATTTTCATCCTCATTCACTTTCACACAGTCAAAACTTTGCGGAAGAAGGAAGTGCTCGGTACTTCTGTGCACCATGAAGAGTGAGCGCATGGTGCACTTCATCAGGACAAGCTGTTAGTGGAAAGGGTGATATTTGTGGACAGTATGTTTTTCGATTGTACAACGGATTTATAAATAAAAGTGGATGCGGCGGCATATTGTCATTGTCGGCATTAAAAATTCAAGTGGGCAAACCGGTTGATGATGGATTATCTTGTTTTGGAAAATATGAGCTGCAGAGCTAGAATAATAATTGTTTGAATTTGATTTGAAAGGTAGGCAGCTGGTTTCCGAATCAATTTTGAGTATTTGATGGGAAGAATATTTTTTTTATAAACTTTTGTTTTATTTTACTGCATGGTGTATTTGAGTCTTAAGTAGATAATGAAATTTAAATAAAATCCATTTATTGATATGATTGGTCAAATTGAATGATGGTTGAATACTCGAATCAATAGAGCTGATTAAAAGCTTGATCAGAATAGAAACGTTCGGAATGATTTTTCAATGGCTTCAAATATGTACAGTGTTTACCAAATGCTCAGTTGAAGAAACCATTTTTGATGCTTTTCTCAGAAATATGTCTTTGACTAAAATTAACATTTAGCAAACGTAAATTAACGCTTAGAACGAAATATTAATAAAAAAACAAAAAAACATCTGATTTTTACACTCAATGTAATTTACAACATAATATTATGCTAGAATTACGCCTGCATTCACATTACTTTTTTCTTGAATTATGTATGTCCCATTAATGTTTGTAGCATTGAAGATGTATTTGAGGATCATTCGAACTGATTTATTTTGTACAGTTTTTATTCCATTTCAATCATTCATTATTTTTGTTAAAGTTGCTTGAGTTGCTTGAAAGTGGGCCCTTAAAAAAAAATTCCGTTCATAACCCAACTAAACCATCTGAACGCATTCGTTTGATTATAGTTGTAGTAGAAGCTGAACAGAAAATAAGAGAAATTTCCCATCATGTTTCCGATGGAACCTCACATAAATTCCCTTTGGCCCCTCACATAAATTCCCTTTGGCCCAGTCATTTTAGCATAAAAAAGGGGTCAACCTCGGAATGGGAGATAATAAGCTGAATTTTTGTATATACCTTCATTTTGAGGTCCTCAAAGTTGCCTCAAAATTCTCATAAAATCTGGTGTCTGCGTCGAAAGTTATTCAAGGTCAAAGGTGAGAATAAAACAGTTTTTTGCGATTACCTTGGTTTCTATTGCTCCAATGATGTCAACACTTAGGATTGAAATTGTAGAACACAAAATTTGCGACACATTTCATTTGAAGCATTTTTTCATGCGCTCAACCGTTTTTCCGATAGAGGGCGGTAAGCGCGCAGCACTCAGCCATATGTGCTGTAATGCAAGGCAATATTCCATAGGTCCAAGAATGGACCCTTGTGCTGCTCCAGCTAAAATGATTTTGGGTACAGTTCCCTGATTCGTTTTATAAATAAAATGGCGATCCTTCAAGCAGTCTCGTACCATTGCCAGCAAGTATTTCTTTACCAAAAAATGTTACTGAAGAGAATCCAATATGTCTATCCATCTCGTCGAGTTAAAAGCGTTACACACGTGCAGCTTTACCAGAAATACTATCAGTCTAGCCCGATGAGAAGCGGCCTCTGCGAGATCTGCTGCGATAATAGCTTTGCAGATGGAATTTTTTGTTGAGTAGCCGTTGCGGAGTCCATATTGGTTTTTCGAAAGTAATCCAGCTCTTCATATAGCTTAGCCGAGGTTCCAGCAACCTTTAGCCGAGGTTCCAGCAACTCTGCAAAAACTTTGACCGCAGTATCAAGCATGCAGAGAGGTCTGTACGTTGTTGGTTTGTTAGGATCTGTCTTTCTCTTTGCAATAAGGGCAAGTCGCACCATTTTCCAGGGTGACTGAACTGGACCTTAATGGCGGGTGTCTACCTGCCAATAAACATTCATTATACATACGTAGTAATGGTGAAGGGTGTCTCTCCATCGCTGCTTTAAGTACTTTTACTGGAATATTGTCCGGGCCTGGGGTTTTTTGGTTTTTTATTCTGATACTCGTACTGCGTAGTTCTTCTTCAGTGAAAAAAGGAATATCTTCCTGGCGGACTGTGTGATCGTTTTCTGCTCTCACGTCGTGCATTGCAAGCAGCGAATCTACAATATTCCTCAGGATATCCGCCTCCGTGGTTCGGGATGCAGGCAGCCGAGCCTACCCGATACTATTTTGTAGTCTTGGCCTCATGGGTCCTGATCCACTTCTTCGCATAGAATTTGCCACATTTGCTTTTTCTTCCGCTTTATCGCTACTCCCAGTTCTTTTTATTTGCCTTTTTGTGGGTCACGACAAGTAGCAATGCGTCTGTCAGCACCATAATCATTAACATCACATTCCTGAATTGAAAAAGCTTTTACTGGCGATATTGCAACATCATCAAAACTGGCGAGATCTTCTATTGCAGCTGACGTATTGCTTCCATTATACGACATTACAGGTTTCCTACCTAGTTCTCCATCTAAACCACTAACCGTCACTATTCCACGTCTTGATCAAACTTTGAGTCATCCGCAAGTCGTTCAGGTATCTCCGTAGGGAATCTAGTCCTGCCAGCCATTATTATTTTACTCCTCCGCCGCCAATTATCTTCTGCAAATGGATTGAAAAATGTCCAGCCAGGAGTTCCAGGGAGTACTTGAACTTAAACAATAATTTGTATTTTTTCCCCTCGGTTTAATTGAACATTCCGTCTGGAAAATTCTAAAAACTCACTTTTTTGCTGATCTGGATACTGTCTTTAAGGCCAAATTTGAAGTCGGTAAAAATGATAAAAATACTGGCACTCAAAACCATAATCAGGGTTACAGAAATTGGTTTTACTTGTTGTACATCTTTCAATCGCGTACGGGCTCTTGTGGGGGATAAACGTTTACAATCACCGCGCCAAAACCTAACGAACTGAGTCATCACCAGCTTTTATACAATTAAACATTTTACTGACTTACGTAAGCGAAAACACTGTCGTAACCATTTTAGTCGTAAATGTTGCATTCAAACGATTGGATTGTCCTGCAGGATTGGCTATTTTTCCCTAAAAGAAACTATGGGGATTTCCGTTAAAAAAAATTATGTTCTTTTGGTTTTTCATTCTTTTTCTAAAGACTTCCTGCTGTGCTCTAGACAATGTACATTAAAATGATACTATTGCATCTAGGAAGCAATGGATGATGTGCTTGAAACATCTCGACATTGTTTTTCTGACATATATCAAAAATCCTTCATAGTATTCCTTCCTCGTTTCATCCTACTTTGTTCCTTCTCTGCTGTAAATTTTTAAAGATTGAAGTTCTGATGAATAACCTTAATTCAAGTAGTGGATGTAACTCACATAACAATACCAGGTGAAGTTATTGCAATCGTCCTTATATTTTTGTCGTCAATCATTTTTAACATTACCTTATTGCAAAGTATATTTTTATTCGTGAAAAAGCTGCCAATATCTTACGAATTCACGAAGTCAGTTTATCAAAATAGTCAGTCTGAAATATAATCCTACTATTTTTCGCCTTTGAAGGTTTAATAAGATTCTTAGAAAAGTGGTCTACAACAAACTCCACCAAAAAAGCAGCCAATTCTTGCCCAAGATAAGCTTGAATTCATGTAACGTAGATAAGCGGCTTTAGAAAGACAAAAACAGGTAGGTGCAATCTACAGAGACTTCTCCAGCCTTCGACACCGTATGAATTAAAGGTCTCAAAATCCTATATAAAGTGACCAATTTCGGTTTCTCTTGTTTCCTCGTTGGCAGCAGGGCATTTGTTACCTCTAATGGGGCTTTCTTGGAGGAGTTTCCAATTAAATCAGGTGTACCACAAAGCTTCATTCTTATACCTATTCTCTTTAACATTTTCACTGCACAACAACTGTTGCACATTGAAATACTACAAAATCTTGCAAAAGATATGCAAAATATTTGTTTTATTCAAACAAATATGATGCCAATTTTTTTTAGATAATCAACGTAAAGTAGAATAAAAAATATTTGAAAACTATGGGTACTTTTGAAATTCAGTCACGCAAAAAGCTAGCTTCCAGCAAGATTAGAACGTTACACCAATTTGAGTCCTTGTTCGCGATAGTATATATTTGATTGCACATGTATTATTACCTTCAATTTTTGTTTCTTTTCTCTGTTCTCTATCTCCTCAGGGAGCTAACCGGGAGCTATTTTAAATTCGATATTGGTGACTTCGCGAAGTTATAGAAAATGGCATGTGTGTATGTCTTTTCATATTGTCCTTCTAATTGTTTCTTTGTTTCTGTAGTTCCTTTAAAATAGTTTGGTGTTATATGTTAATTCTGCCAATAAACGATGAACAACTCAGCCAAGGCTTCATGGCCTTCCACATTCATTTTCAGGTATTCTATGGATTTCGTTAAGATATTCACTTGTTCTGCTTTTTTACAAGTCTATTTAATAGACTTTAAATAAGTAACAATAAGATTATGATCACACAATTTTCAAAACCTCAATTGACCTATCTTTCAATCAACTCCTCCGCCCCTCTTTCCGCACGTCATCCAGCTACACAGATCAAATCAGTTATTTTCCCAAATATCTAACTGAACCAACCTTCAAAGCTAATTGAATTGAACTCCATTGAAATTTATCACAATACACGACCTGTCATCAGTTGCGAAATTACTTGAAGTGGGCGAGCTCTTTGCCTGGTCATCATTAAGAGCACTGTGCCAACCCAAGTAATAACGTTCAGATAAGTGCTGGAACATTGATGCAATAACACCTGCAGGTAAAAGATGTTACATTAAATAATACTTTATACTCCGGCTTTGTCATATTTGTTTCATGCAGACTCGATAAAAAATTATATTAACTAAGCTAGCTGAAAAGAGATTGCGAAGATGAGTACATAGGGCATGAGTTGGCAAAAAATTGCAAGTGAAATGAAATGTTTTTTTTTGTGTAATTACACCTGATCTCTGTCAAGTGATGATTTTAAATTTCACCAGTTGATCGATGCAACTGAGTTAGCTGTCATAAATGGGTGTGTTTTGATTTCTTAGTCGGAAAAGAAATCAGAAACTCGGCCTGTTGGTAAGCATGTTGTTATTTTCATTATGGTCGGACCTAGTTAAAACCGAAAAAAACTGTTTCTAAAAATATCCTTTTGCCAATTATTCAATATTAACTGACTTGGGAATGTTCATTAAGATAGTCTTAGCTACGAGTTGACAAAATAATCACCTACTAGCCAATAAGAAATCTAAGAAAATATAAGCAGATGAGACGGTTGACATGGCCTTGGAATCAATTTGCTTTTGGTGAAGTTTCTGCTCTTTTACTAACTCACCAGACGAAAAACAGATATTTAACTATCGGGAAAACATGAGAAATTAAAAATATAAACGAATTTCAAAATTCTAGAGCACTCGATGTGACAAAATCAATTTCCTCGTTTTCGCAAATCGTATCTACATTTCCATATCAACTGACATTTTCGGTTGCAATAACCACTAAACCATCATCTGTTGATTAATAGCATTTCAACCACCGATTCTGTTGCAGAATCGATTTCATAACAAAAATATCTGAGGATCATAGCACTAATAATAGCTGCTGCGTCAATCGCAAAATTCACTTTTTCCGTTCCAAAGAAAGACGAGAAGCATGTCGAAAGCCATGCTGGAAAAAATCATCGAAAATAACAGAGAACGCTCAACGTAAGGCGAAATGAATGAAGCAACAGCCTTCACAGGGTGGTGAGATGAAAGAAGATTTTGCAATGGAATTTTATAGATCAATTGCAACGTCAACGTACCAGTACAGAGTGCAGTAAACTGACCCAGACAACAGGCTAAGCTGTAGGGTACTCGATATTACACAAACTCAAACTGACCTGCCAAATTAACTGCTATTTGGCCATTGCATTGCAATTGGAAAACTGTAACACGATCTTCACAGGGAGGCTGACAGTGCTAAAATTCAATGATAGTTCCACGGAATCTCGAAGTTGAAGCGAATCTATTGCGGGAGACAAGTTAGTTGCCCACGAGACATCGACAAAATGAACAGGTCTCCGTAATGGAAATCTCTAATTTTTCTTCAATCATGCAAACCGAACATCACGTCAACCATTACGACCTTAGTCATTATGTTCAGATGGAAGTTAGTTTTTTTTATGCTGGGATAATAGAGTGATGCTCGTTGAAATGTTGATATGTTTCGAAAAAGGTAGCGTAGCTATCGTGACGATGAGGATTAATGAAATAGGTACCGTCATTGAAGAGTTGTGAAAAAAAAGATATTATGAAAAAATCAGGGCAGTCATGCCAAAATCGTAGGCTTTGAAACAATGTATGATTGGCCTGATCGTCATGTGTTTGCTCAATAGATTCAATTAACTCAAATCGGTAATGTATCTTTTTTCGTGATATTTGGGGTAGTGCGCTGGCTTTTGCAAGTAAGTTTGAACCAAAATATCTACGTTTGACTGTAAATCAATTTAAGATCACTGTCCAAATGATTTTCTTCGCCATTTTCGTCAAAGCTCTGGAATCTGAATTTCGATCCAGTGCACTTGCATTTTTTGTCGTCCTCAGAGTCACAGTTGTACCGTTCGAGTTGCAGTCGTTTCGGAAATTATAAGGTTCGTGACCGTTTGCCCTGCTCATAGCTACGTTTGCTATGTTTGTCTTCGAGGTATAGAAGATTATTACAAAAGAATGTTCCTTACTTGGAGCTACTACGACGACGATCGATTTTTTAGATAGTTGGGACCATAATGTAATATAAACGAGCCGTTAGCCAGCAAGTATGCAAACTATCGAAATGAGGTCAATAAGCACTCCGTCTTCACTCCACTCCGTTGCGGCTCATGACGTCTTAGCAGACGACTACGACGACGACAAGTTGCTTCATAGAGTGGGCTCTTCTGTATTCATTCGAAAACAAAGAAGTGTCAAGTACTCTAGTTTGGCTGGATATGATATGGTTGGAAAGTACGAAAAAGGTGATTTTAAGTAATGAATGGGCAGCTTTATATTTTACTTGGAGTTTGAAGAAATTCAGCCTTTCACAGGAATAGCGTAGTATGTGTTAGGTTCTCGAATTTTTTCAAAAAACAAAAAAGAAGAGATTGAAGGATCATCAAGGCCGCATATGAGTAGATTTACTAAAAGGAGACATTTTTGTGGAAAATAAGCCCAAAAGGATACTAGACTTTATCTAGGTCAGCAATACATTCGGGATCACGGCCCTACCGAAGCCACAGCTGAGTCATTGGTTAAGTTTCTGATGCAGGATGTGTGTTTAACCTTTGACTTTTCACAGATGCTCCACACCGACAATAGGGTACAATTTGTGTCAAAACTTTCTCGAACTTCTTAGCTAAATACGGGGTGAAGCATTGTTGTACTCCGTTTAATTCTCCCCAAGCTAACGCATCTGAGAGAGCAAACCAGTCCATCCCCATTGCTATTTGAGGTTTTATAGGGGTTGATAATCGGAATTGGGATGTTAACCTGGCAGAGCTTGGTGCAGCATTTCCTAATGTTTCGCTTGAGCCTACATGATTTTGGCCGTATTTATTGAGCCTACCTGACATGGTTTTAAATATGCACTAGTAAGAGCACTTTTGAGGATGGAGTAATTTCTTTGACATCAAAGTTTGATCGATTTCGATTGGCCCAGGATCGGATATAGAAGAAGCTGCTGGAAGCGTACGCCAAAGGAGTAAACCGATAAAATCTGCAGAGCAAACGGTTTTGGTCAGAAAGCATTCACTAAACTGTGTGGCTTACCGGTTCGCTGCCAAAATTACCCCAATGTTTGCAAAAGTGACGGCTAAATATAAGGCGGGACAGGTATCATACGAGTTGATAGACGAAAACTGTGAAAAAATGGACATGTATTATGCGAGGGACATTCAAACTTGACTGAAGAGGGATAAGAAATAATAAGGATATGCCTGGTAGGATGAGACTTTAGAGTCCGGTCAGGGTCGTCCCCACGAATGTCAGAAAACAATATATGCCTGTGCATTGTATCATCCGAATGTTCTACGCTTTTATACATCTTTATGAATTCATAAATATTTACTTTTGATTAATTTTAGTTTTATTAACAATTTCAATTGATGTCAACCGCGTAAAGATGTGAAGTTTGAAATCAAAACTTCGAATTAACGCAACTCCTCTGACGTTAGACTCCGAATAACAAAAGGACTCCTTGCATTCTTCAAATAACAACATGACGATTTAAGTATCGATCATCAATTTCGGGAAATATTCAAATAATCTTTATAAATTACTCTCTAACTTCGGTCACAAATTAGAGGCCTATAAAATAACCGAAATGAACGTGCGTCATGGGAAAGCTCATATAATGTCCATCCAATTCATTTTAGCCAGATCAGGGTTAACAAATATCTCACACACTCTAGACAACAGCCTAACAAGTATCTAATCGCTCTATCGTGAAGAGTCTTAGCGAATCTCAGCAAGCTCTAAATTACTAGTAGCCGCTTTCAATCAGTCAAGTGCCTTACTACCTATCACTTTCCTACGAGTTCGATATTTAGCTGCTAATTATCAGTTCGCACTCAAGGGCCAATGTTTTTCAGCTACTTCTCGGGTATATTTGCTACGAATGTGAGAATATACAGGTACTCACATTCGTATATGGTTCTCGATGAGCTTTTCAGGTTATTGGAGCGCGAAATTAATTTCCACTATTTCACTTGCTTGCAGTCACATTGACTTTCATCTCAAATCGCAATTTATCTGTTTGCTTATGAAATCTTGCTGCAGTCTCGAAGCGAACCTGACTAATACCCGACCAGACACTAGTCTACAATGAGATTTGTTGATTTCGGAATGTATTACCGATTATTTCGACAAGTACCGACATCATTACGGAATTAGAAAGACAGATTGTCAGACCGTGAGTATTCACTTTTCGTTCGGGATCCAACTGAAAATCTCAACAATCCGTACGGGACAATAATACCTGGCAAATCTGATGTCAAGTAGATCAAGCGGTGGCTGATTTTCGCGAAAGGTGTTGACAATAGATCTAGTGTGAAAAGAAATGATTGAGATTTGGACAAGTGTTTCGTGATACGACAACATAGGGACATTAGAAGATTTGGTATGTGTTAACCCTGCAGCTCAGCTATAAAGCTTGTCATCGGGATATAGTCACCAAACCACCAAATTATTAAGTTGAATTCCAGACATGTTCACACCTCAGCTATAAATAAGATTGACTCTTGCTCATGAATCTGCACAGATTTCTGATTATACAAAACCCATGATGAACTTACCCACACTTATCCTTGACCACGATTTGATAATCACAATCGAAACAATCATCTCAAGAGAACTAATTTTCCCAGACAATATTTCCCTTAAAAACACAAATCTGCCTGCAATCATATCGAGTTAAGCGAGACTCGAACCCAAATCAAAACTAATTGAATAAAAGTGCTCGAAAACCGCAAGGGTTAACAAGACCAAAAACACTCATCGACCGCAACCTCGCGTACAGAGTGCATATTGTACGGATTCAAATATCAAATCAAATCTATCGCGCTACTCCCCCCGGGGGCAATATCCGATGTCAATAAAATATCTGTAATGTGTCTACTTACGTTGTTTGCCGTCTGTAGTCTGAATTCGAAAGTAAAAGTCCTCTAGGCAAATTAGTATTTCTCGTGAATTTTTTTCTTGTCGAACAAATTGCACGGGAGGATTACGAAAATTTCTCACGGTAGCTGTTCGAGTATGAGTATGCGAGTTGTCCTCTGTAGTGTGTAGTTGTTGAAGAGAAACTAATTAAAATTGATGTTATTTAAATTGAAGTATTCGTAGTAACTTGTTTTGAATCTATAGCGTATAATCAAGATTTTTGCACCTTTCCGATGAAGTGTACGGTTTTGTTTGATTAATTTTTCAGCAACTTTGTCAATATGTGTTAATGAACTTTTCAGCATAATATCAATTTCGAGGGAACTCGTATAGTGCCATTTGTTGTGGAGAAGATTATTGACCTAGAGCTGTTTTATTGAATTTGTGTGATTCATTGTTTGGATTTTGGCTGTAGGGTTTGGATTTTATGAAAATTAGGTCCTTATTGATAGTGATTATATGTGTGCTTGGTGTTTTATTGAATATTTAGTGATGTATGTGGGTAAAAAATTGTCAAAAGAAACACATAAAAAGGTTTCAACCCAACTGCTGAAGGCTACGTTCTACATTTTACGGTTTAAACTTTTTACAAATTAAGGTCTGATTGTTTCAGTCATCTAGAAGGTAAAGATTTTTCAATAAATAATTATACATCAAAGATTCCAGATTTAAGATTCGGTCACAATAATATAATTGTTAGCAAGACGGTAAAAAATTAATTGTTCAAAACGTGTAGTCTTTCGAAAATCTCTGATTTCCACACAATACTTCGCAAAGTGTCTAAGCTGCTAATTTTATGGTGAAAAGAGTTGTGTTTAATATCCAGGTGTCTGTTTCTACAGATCAAGGTTTCAGTTTTAGTTGCTAGAATTTTTCGAGTGCAACGTTTTTTGTTGAAAAGTGCGTAAAAAATTATAGCGCCCAGCGTGGGTATTGATTCTATATCAACATTTATCAGTTCTAGGCGAGCAACTAAATTATTTTAAACATCAATTGCAGCTCTGTTTATGTGTTGATCAATTTCAGCTGAAAAGATCACTTTTAGCTGAAAATTCAGAACATAAATCGATATACTTCCACAGTTATGATGAAATTCTTCGTGGGTGTGGATGCGTTGCGTCGACCAAACAAAGGAAAATTCTCGGAGTCTGGGAAAAAACTATGGGAGCTTAGGAAACATTCAAAGAGTGGAGACAAACTTTCGAAAGTCTAGGAAAAAATCGTGGGAGTTTAGCAAAATTCAGAAGATGCACAAAAATCTCGGGATCTTAGGAAAAATTGTTGGAGCTTGGGACTCTGAAAATATTCTAGGAGTCTAAGTGGAATAATGGGAGCTTAGAAGAAATAAAAGACAATAGAAAAAATTCTAGGTATTTAGAAAAAGACACGTTTAAACTAAAAAAAATCGAGAACAATCTAGAGAGCCTAGAAAAAATTTAAGGAAGCTTAGAAAAAATCTCTAAACTGTAGGAAAAATTCTATAAGTCATAGAAAAAATCATGGGATCTTAGATAAAATCAGGCGTTTATAGAAAAAATGCTGAGAGTTTGAGGGAAAATCATGCAAGTTTCAAAAATATCAGAAGACTCTGAAAAAAACTCGGTGCGTCTTACACTAAATCATAGGAGTTTAAAAAAAACATAAGACTCTGTAAAAAAATCTAGGAGTCTGGAAAAATATCATGGAGCTTGCGGAAAAAATCAGTAGGTATTGGAAAAATCTCAGGAATCTACAGATAAATAGCGGGAGCTGAGAAAAATCAGAGTGGTCAAAAGAAAATCAATGGGAGCTTAGAAAAAATTAGGAGACTTTAGACAATCTTCTGAGATCCAATCAAAAATTCGTGGGAGCTTATGAAAAATGCAGACTCTAGAAAAAAATAGAAATGTGGAATAGATCATGGAAGCTTAAAAAAATGCAAAAATGCACCTGTAACGACTCGCTTGTTGCTTCCATGCAACTGCTCCAGTGGTAAAACTAAAGGTAAGTGGTAAAACTGCTCGTTGAATCGTAAAAATATATTTATATGGCTTTGATTTGAAAAATATTGCAATTTTCAAAGTGATTCTATATTTATTTATAATCACCAAACAAGGTTTCTTGTAACACAATAACAATAAAATAATAAAATATTAATGGAATTAATAAAACGTCAAAAAAAATCACATAAAATTAGTATTAATGTTAATAATTTCAACCGAGGATCTTGGTTTATTTAAATCTTGGGTTAAGATAATCTTAGTCCTTTCCTCATCGTATTCATCCGCTACCATTCTATTTCTGCCGTTGGTAGTAAGCTTCTGGTCTTATGAGTTTGGCAAAACTCGCTTGGATTTTGTCTAATTTGATCTTCCATTTTCAGAAATGATCCAAAAGCTTGTCATCGGAGGACCTCAGGGTTGAAGCTCTAAGCTGATGTTAGCCGCCCTATGCCTGAAAAAAAATTACGACCCTTCTCTGCATGTAAGACTGCAGTTACAATAAAAAGAACCTGAAAAGATCTAGAAGAACCCACAAAGTACCTAAAAAAAATCTATAAAATACCGAAAGGACCTATAAAGAACATAAGAAGTATCTAAAAGGTCCTAAAAAAACCCAAACAGTACCCAAAAATCTTATAAAAGTTGCCTTGAGGTTCGAAAAAATTATTAGAGTACATTATAGAATCATAATTGATCGTTCGCAGTAAGTCACACTCAATTCCAAGTACAGCGCCCGAAAAAATTTGCTGCCCTAGGCTGGAGCCTACTCAGCCTAGTGATAGATCCGCTCCTAAGAAGATGCAAGTATCATCAACGAGCAGGAATATTTTGGCAATGGATTTTGGATTAGGATGTTTGCTTTTTATAGGTTACACAAGATAGGTGATAGATGCGATCCTTGCGGGACTCCAGCTTCTGTGAACCATTGTGAGGAGAAATGAATGTACCTTCTTACATGCGAAACTCCGATCTTTTGAAAGATTTCAGGGATTTGAAATGAATAAAGTTTGAATATAAGTTGGGTATGTAATACATTATCAAACATATTAGGCACGGGAAAGATAACCAAGCCAGTCGACTTTTAATGGTAATGTATTCGACAACCATCAACCTCGCTGGGATTGAACAGAGTTGAGAGGCTTGAAGCGATCTATTATTCTGCAAAATTTTCCAATTCTTTTTCACTTAAGTGAGCTGTAGTGAAGGAATTCGTTTTTCCAGCTTTATCGTTTTCATGCTGTGAATATATTTATTTATTTATTTTATTTTGAAATATAGATGCCAAGATGATACATAAATACACTTACATTTAAGATTTTATGTTAATTACGCATCATAATTAAAGGCTAGCACAGCTTCCATCTTAAAACAAGCAAATAAGTATTAGAAATTAATCAAACTATCAGTGAACAATGGTTCCTAATAAAACATGGAGATTGAAATAATCCAGTATGAAAAGAAAATTGCGAAATTAAATAATTGAAAGAGCTTAATAATAAAAATAAAAATAATTGGTAGAAACATAGACAAATGACAAAACTGCTTTTTTTATTTTGATGAAAAATTCTAACTCTGTTTTTGAAACCATTTACATTATTCCGAGAAACATCTACGCCAATAGTTTTCGATAGATTTTTGTACTGACGAGACATTCTGGCGATTGGAGCATGTTAATCAAGATTAGTTCTCCAAGCATCCAAATAGAGTAAATCATAATAACGTGCTCTCTGTGATAGTTTCAGAGTGCGAAAGTTAAGTTTAGAAAGCAAAGGCGGACAATCAATAAGGTTGTTTGCTAACTTATAAAAAAAAGTAGAATCTAGAAGGTTGCGGCGATCAGATCAGTAGGATATTTAACTAAAAATATTGAAGCTTCTCTTCACAAGAAGGCACTCTGGTCAATATGTTTTCTTTGAAGCATAGGATATTTAGAAACCATTTTTGAGCTCTTTCAATCGTTTCGATGTGAGAGTTATAAAAAGGGTTCCAACAGGAGAGCAATATTCTAAGATACTGCGGACTAGGGACTTATATAGAGTAATTTTTGTTTAGCTAATTTTGAATTTAGAAGTACTCTTGATGACGAAACCAGCAACCCTAAAAGCCCTTGCAGTTATGTTCTCAACGTGTTCGTTAGATTGCAGCTTATTATCTAAAATTACTCCTAAGTCATTCACGCTGTATATTGTTTCAAGCAAGTTTGCATTTATGCAATACTGAAACCTGTTACGAGCGCGACTTCTAATAAATGTTATTTGGAAGCACTTCTTAAGATTGAGATCCATTTTGTTCCTTTTGCACCAAATAACCACTCAATCAAGGTCATCCTGAACTGCACGAGAGTCAGTATCAGAGTGAATTTCTTTGAAAAACTTCAAGTCATCGGCGTAAAGACTGAAGTTACTATTTTTGAAGCAAGAAGCAATGTCATTTATAAAAATAATGAAAAGTATGGGACCCAGAGCCGAGCCTTGATGCACTCCAAATGTAGCATAGTATTCGTAAGATTCATATCCACAAAGAACAACTCTCTTATTTCTGCAGGTAATACATGAACAAAACCAAGCTAGTAACAAGCTGTGGATATCAAGTGCCGAAAGCTTACTCAGAAGTAGAGTGTGGTCTACTTTATCAAAAGCCTTATGCACAAGATTGCACAAGATTAGTTTCAGTCGATCGTTTCTTGAAAAATCCAAATTGTTCATCAAATATAAGTGTCTTTACACTCCAAATAAGAGTTGAGCAAATGAGCGACTCAAAGATCTTGGAAAAGGCTGAAAGAATAGACATTGGTATGTAATTAGACACATTAGATTATCTCCAGCTTTAAAGACGCACGATTCTAGTCTCTTCCCATATTTTGGGAAAAACTCCTCAGCTCAAAGATTTATTGAATAACATAGTAATAAGGTTTACAAGGAAGTTAACACACTTATAAATTATTGGTTCTATGTATTCCGTCTGGCCCAGCACTCTTTTTAATATCAAGTCTTTTGAGTTTTTCAAGCACGACTTCGGTTTCAAAACATAATGTAGAAACGTTGATATGGTGTGGGTTTCAACATATGATCGTTGGGGTGTGTTAAAGACGCCAACGAAGTGTGATGCAAAAATGTTACACATAGAAAGTCCATCAGAAGACACTGTTCCATTGAAATACATTGAAGAAGGATAATTACTACTATTTCTACGAAGATGCTTGATGTGCGACCAAAAGAGTTTAGGATTGCGCGTGATATTCTTTTCAGGGTCCTGCAAGTATTTTCTATGGCACCTATTTATCAGCTTACCACAAGTGCTTTTGAGCAGATCAAAAGACAATTTATCCAAAGGATTCCCATATTTTCTATATCTGAGCCGGTACCTATTTTTCTCAGCGAGCCGGCTGATGAGTTCTTTAATATACCAATGCGGGTACCCAGAAGGCTTTACCCTTTTTTTGGGCACGTATTTTCTTATAACATCAGGAAGCATTCTATAAAAGATACCTGTCATATCATCTAAATTATCGGATAGTTGAAAAATTTCCAACCAACCAATTTGTTGTAGTGCTGAGTTGATTGCTTCAAAATCAGCCTTGAAAAAGTTAATTTTAACAAGAGACATCGGCGTTAAGAATTGGTTCGCAGAAAGTGACACGTTTATGTTTAAAGACGGGTGATATTCGTCAATTTTACTAACAATATCCTCACTTTTTTCAAACTTTACAGCCGATAAGTTTGTAAACACAAGATCTAAGATCCTACTCGAACTATTAAGAACATTATTAAATTGGTTTAAGTTGTAGTGAGACATAAAATTGGTTAAAAGTCCTCTATTCATCGAGTAATTGTTATCTGGAGTGTACCATCAACAATTATTATGCGTCCAATTTTGATTACTTATATCCCCCAAAGTAAAGAGATTTGTGGGCTAAGAAGTGCTCAAAAATGTGCAGATTATGAGGAGGAGGAAGATAAACTACGCAAATAGCGAGCCTGAAACACCTGGTGCCTTTTCCAAATTCTATGAGCACCCAAATGTTTTTACTCGAACTTTCCCATGAAATCATCTTAGAGCAACAACATTTTTTATTTACGGCGATAAGAACACCACCACCGTCTAGTTTGGCATGAAAGCCACTACTGAACCTACCTCGCCTGAATACTGCATATCTATCATCAAAAATTTCATTGTCGAAAATGCTACTAATCAACCATGTCTCAGTAAAAACTATTATATCAAAATTTGAGTTCAATATTTGACAAAAAACTTCATTTGTATCCGTTCTTAACCCTCTAACATTTTGATAGTAAATAAACCATGTAACATGATCATCCAACATCAAATAAAATATTTTTATATATTTTATTTGAAATATTTGCATGGGCATCGAAATGTGCTTTTGTCTGGCTCAGTGCTGGTTAGCCGATTTGCTGCTCTTTTAAGTCTAGGATCTTTAGTTCCTCTAGTTCTTCCCAGGCCGGATCGCCCTGAAATTGAAGCAAAACGTGCGAAATAACGGTCAAAATCAGTTACAGTGATATGCGGCGGATTATGATATGTAAGGCTTATGGGATATATTTCTCAATTCGTTGTTTCTTCGTAATTCTTCCATTTGATGCGAACATTTAAGAAAATTTAATATCACTGTAACTGATTGGTTAGCCAGTATGATGTAAAAATAGAGGCGGACATAAGCTCCTGACATATTTTTATTTGTGTCAATAAATGTTACAATAATTACTGTAATAAAAGCATTTGAATTGCTCAATCCATGTAAATACTCCTCCTACAATTCTATGATGACCCACCTAACAACATTCCGACAAAATTCCAATCATCACATCACATCACGAACGTCATCATGATTACCACAAATATCATTGCAAAATTACATAGCAGCCTCCGTCTGGCAAATCAGCAGATTTTCAACATTTCATTGTTACGTACACCAACCTGCTGGCATGGTAACTATGACGACTACGACGACGATGATGATGATAATGATGATTTTTCAGTTGATCGTTGAAATATTTTCGCACATAATGGCACTAACATGCCAGTCCAGTTTCAATAGATTGCAAAATATTAAGGCCGAGAGTATTTGGTAACGATATCGATCTTAATTAATTTTTTAAAGTCGTGAATCAAATATTTACTCTTCTAATGAACGCAATTAAATTATGAGCAATATAGAGATAATAATGAAACATTGAATTTTCAGGAAATTCGATCGTTTGATTGAATCGAAATTCTTTATACACGGCTCTTATTGATATAATGGAATATACAATGAAAATTGAAAGTATCTTTGGCCTTAAGTTACGTCAGATCGGCAGAAGACCTGTTAAAGGGAAGTGATTAATTGAAAAATGTTTTTTTTTTAGTTGCTAGTGATGGGCGTAAATTGCTTTTGCAATAGTGTGGATCATCAAATAAAACGATTAAGCTTCTGTTTGGTGGATTTGGTAAAAGCTTTATTTGAGGGTATATAAATTTTCACTGAACTTTTCGATTCTCATGGAAAACTCTCTGAAGGCCATAACATTGTTGCTTAGTCCTCATTGCCACCTAATTGGATCTACTTTCCTTGCAACCACTTAGCTAACTACATATCTGTTACCCCGAACGAATTGACAGCATATTTGGAGCACTTGCAATCAAAACACAAACCCGACCCGATCACCAGTTTCGATATGATACAAGTTTTGTTACAAGTTTCGAGGAACCATTGTATTGTGGCACGATTTATTTTCCGGTGCAATTGACCAACACAACCGTTCTGAATGGACACATAAACACCTCTCATTATATCGCAGGCAATCATTTACTGATACGAGACTTAAGATTTATGTATCTATTTATAATTCGTTTACATTCGTAGCAAAACGTACGTTGTTTTGCAGGACGTTGTGCAGTAATAGATAAGCGCAATTGACCGTATGGGGCTCGATGTTAAAACTTGGTACAAGAAGTGAGTCGCTATGAGCTTGAAAACTCTCGTACTTCTCAAGGCCTACTTCACTATGGGCTTAACTGATTTTCAATGTTTGATATGATTTTCAGAAACATACAAATTATGACTCATGTTTGAATCGATATCAACTTTTGGTCACGCACATTAGGTCAGAGTTGTATCTCTAATCCATCGTACCGTCTAGGATTAAAAGAGCATGATTTGAACATTACCGGTTTAATAAACAGCATAGAACTACTTTGGAGCGTGTTTTATCTGGAAACCTCTGTACGATAATAACATTTTGGTAAGTGTCCATTCGAACTGAATGCTCCAGTTAGCTGATTTTCAATTAATTTCACTTGCATCTATTCAACTGTCAGTGACAGTTGCACAATGTTTGCGGAAAATCATGTTTATTTTCGAAAAACATGAATTTTGCATCAATGCTACTGTTACTACTGCCGCTACTAGTTCAGCTTTGATTTTGCAATTTATTCTGATAAGAAATTACATTGAGAGCAAGTTTTGAGTGGGTGCAATATGAGTATCTTTAATCTGAAATTTAGATAGTAATGCTCGGTGGTTGGAAAGGTGTGGATATTGTGTTGGGTATGAGATAAATATGAAGATGTGAATGATTTATACAGCTGATTTTATACTTTGCAGCTAATGAGGGGAAATCAACTGAAATGTTTTTTTTTCTCTGAGAAAATATTTGCCAAACTTCTAATTAAAATCACTTTTATGACTCTCAATAATTGTTCTTTCCCATTTACTTCCTGAAAATCATCAAATTATTGTTTTTTTCTCTCTACCAAAAACTATCACAATACAGGCTCCACCCACACACATATTAATATCTCTCGAACTCATCAAATTGGCGCGTGCTACTTTCAAAGGCACTTCAAACAAAAAATCTGTTGAAACATCTGCACGTATCGCACGTTTCAAATTTCCAATATTTCAACATCAAATCCATGACAGACTCCTCGAGCGAAACCATGTATGGATTACAGGACCACTCACAGGTTGATCCCGACGACTACTCTTCTTCCTAGACGAGGGTGATTTCTTCGTTTTATTAACTGCAGAAAGTGTAAAGCCGGAATTACATGCTCGCCGAGTAATGCCAAATGAAGACAAGGTGAGTGTGTAAACGGTCTCCTTGTCTAGTCTTGGCTGTGTTTTTCATGGCAAGCACGCGTGTGTAAATGGTTTGCTCGTCGGCTCTTGTTTGTTTTACGAAGGGATAATGATCCTTTTACTGCTGTGCCTGAGTGTTTATGACCGTCTCGTCCGAGTTCGAAGCCGCTGGAAGCGAAGTCGGTTTTATGCATCAAGTCAAAGGGATTCGAGAGGGTAGCATGTGCTCATATAAATTTTCGAATTTTTCGCCGGGACTTCAAACATGTGTTTGCGTGTCCCAGATTGAAATAACTCAACGCACACCAGGCAGTTGCAATAGCCACAGCCCGTACCTCAGTCATCGTTCACTGAACTGAACAAAACAGCTCACAACTGTCGAAAGATGCAAAGTGCAATATCCTAAGTAAACAATTCACCCTATGAAAGGTGCATGGTGTATGGTCCGTGTTGTACGGTGCAATATCCTAAGTAAACAATACACCCTATGTCTTGTTGAGTCTCGTCCAATGTCTTGTTGAGTCTTGTTTACTCTTGTACCCGAGACGCTCGTTCCAATGTATAAATCGGGCATAACAGCTAAGAAGTTTAGAGCGCAGATGCAAACACATTTTTCCCTGTCCCGAAAATGCCTAGTTTCAAAAGCAAACTGAAAAATACGTACTTTAGCACGTACTATTGATTGCTGCATGCATGAATGTATGTTGATGATTTCGAAATTCACTAAAAGCACCTTTGGAAAATATCGAGGCGAAATCGAATGAAGATTTTCGGTTATAAATAGACAAATGCACTGATGGAAAAACAGGGGTAAATTTTCGGTAATTTTGCCGTTCTGTGTAAGGAAATGTGTGTTGGCTTCTTGAGATTTCCAGGGGAGGTAAGTGCACTCAAATGTGCACAGAGGTACATGTCTCCTTGGGGGCTCGTGACGTGACGTGTCTTGTAAGATGAGTTAGTTGTCCTATGGAAAAGGTAACAGCTGCTCGTGGAAGAGGGATTGTTATGGAATTTCTGATAATTAGCATGAAATTTGGTGCATTGTATAAAATTGATACTTTTTATTGATTTTCGAAGAAAATTAATATTAGACTCGTTTCGCCGAAAAGTCATATTTTTATATATATATTTATTTATTTATTTTCAACCAAACAAGGCGTACAAAAAACACTTAGAATTAATATTTAACAATTTATATAAATTTGTACAATACACAATAATGAAAGAATTTTAAAAATATAACCATCTTTGGTAAAGAATTGGATAGGGCATTCACAGTTTTAACAGTTTTAAACCTAGGTCGGGAAATGGTTGGGGAATACTGTTTTAAGAAGCTATTGCATATTTCGCAGCATTATTGATTGGCTCATTGTTGGCGTAAACTGTGTGGTGTCGGTATTCATTGAGTAAACGTGGGTACCTCGTCTGCCTTCCTGATTCGTTGAAGGTGATCTTATTGGACAGGGACACAACATTGATCAAGCCCCTAATAACATCATAAGTGAAGCAGGAGCATATGATTACCCTCCGCGAGAATAGACTTGATAGATTTAAGAGATTTAGCATGTATCTGTATGAAGGTAGATCTCTCAACGCAAAAAGCAAGAACTGCTTCTGCACCGATTCGAGCCTGTCGCTATGGACATCAAAGGTAGGATGCCAGACAATACATGCATATTCGAGTAATGGCCGAACTAGAGCGATGTGTAAAGATTTCATGACCCATAGGTTTTTGAATTCCTTCGCCTGTCTTTTGATTAATCTAAGCTGCTTATTAGCCTTGCTTAAGACTTTGTCATAGTGTAAATTAAAACGCAGCTTTTTATCCAAAATCACTCCGAGGTCGATGACATTGTCAACATTATTGATTGCAACATTGTTGAGGCGGTTATCAATATTTATATTACCGGTTTTGCGGGAAAAACTAATGACTTGACATTTGCTGACATTAATGTTGAGATTATTTTGTTTGCACCACTGTTCAAGGGAAAGCAGTCTCGATCGAAGGAAAACTGAGTCTGATTTCGATTTAATTGTGTGGTACATTTTTAGATCATCTGCATAAAAAAGGTGAGGGATGTCTGATAAAACTTCAGAAAGATCCGATACGAAAATATTGAATAAAAGAGGCCCCAAGTGACTACCTTGTGGTACACCTGATAAAACTTCGATATATATATATATATAAATATATATATATATATATATATATATATATATATATATATATATATATATATATACGAAGGTTGATCCAAAAGTAATGATAATCAATGCCAAGGTGATTAGACTTAAGAAAAATATTTACTTCTCAACATGGTTTCCTAACAAGCTTATATATTTCGTCCACCTTTATTTCCAAACCCATGATACCCTTAAGGTATTTTTACATGGATTTGGAATTGGAATTTGGAACATTTCCGGACAATTTTGACGTCACAAAAATATGCAGCAACATCAGGAAAAGACGATATGGTTAGTGATGAAGCAATATTCCGTAATTCGGCAACGACATCATGTACGGATAATTCAGTGCCAGTAATTATACAGCCATGAATGAACATGACATTTTAGGCGGTGCTTGTACATTTGTATTTATTCAAAATATAACGAAGAAAACAAAAAGATACAGGTAAATTTGGTAAATCTCGCCAAACGTGATTGCAAATTAGATTTAAGTAATAAATTAAATTTGGAGGGTTTTTTGTTCAAAAAGTTGCATAGAATGTCACGTAGTGACTTTGAATCAATTGTGAATAAAGTGGGCCCAATAAGTGCAAAAAAACATACGAATATAAGAGATTCGATTTATGTGCCGACAAAACTCGCGATAACACCGCAGGTTTTTAGCTACAGGTGATTCGTTTAGAAGTTTAATATACCAGTTTCGAGTGTCCGATTTCTGCATTTCATGCTTCATCGTAAAAGTCTGCGAATCAATTATTGATGTCCTACGTGAATACATAGAATTAAGAAATTGTGTACATTAGCTAAATTGATTTACTAAATAAAGTGGATCTCATTACGCTACTAAAAGTTGGACCTCATAGCTCAGTAAGAGTCGGTTTAGACAAGCGGTGTTTTGCTGTGCTAGCACACAGTTTGCTCAATGCATCATAACCAGAAGAACTATTCTACAGATACGGAAAAAACAATAAATCAAGACAAAAAAAGGAAAAATCGCTTCAATGCGTGACCGAAGGGTGGCTGTAGTAATAAGGCAACAGTTTGCGAAATATTTTGTAATTGAGGGAAAATTAGATTGGCAAGAAAAAGGAACACTAAATTAAAATATTAATACAACAACTATGTTACCTAAGGCGTGGAAGAAATTGAATTCTGCAATTGATCTATGCTAGAATTCATTAAAAATAATTACTTTGTTTAAATTGGACACTGATGTTTTATTGGCGCAGTGTCGTTTTATAAATTTCAGCCGATCAAAACACCACAGTTTTGGCTGGTAAACCTCTTCCAATCCATATTCACTTTTTTTTGGAAGCTGCTACCAGCCATAATTCCTTCGCAAATTGGCTTCTTCGTACTTGAATTTTGCTACGGATCGCATACAAACTAATTGTCCCATATAAACTTTTCAGTTTGAGGTAAATGTCCTCTAAACTTTTTTCCGCATATTCCTATTTATATAGTCTCTGTGCTTAGAATTATATAAACTTTCTTTGCACTCGTGCTCCAATAATAGCACAGTTATTAATTCCTGGCTCCACATAAACTTGTCCGACATTTTCACTTTCAATTTTGATCAAGCTTTATCGATGCGCTCTACTGAACGTCTCAAAGCAGACTAAATGACACTTTCCAACATAAAAATGTCTGAACCCCAGACTGTTTTCAAGCAAAAGAACCAAGAAAAACGGCTGCCGTACTCAATGATCGACTGAACCATTCGTGCTCGTTGTTCCGTTCCGTCCTTCACTTCCCTTTCCTAAAAGCTCGTGCTGGGTCCAGCAAAAAACCGCTCGTGTGAACCGACTCTAAATGTTGAAGAATCAATTGATTAAACAAAACTTCATAAAATTTTTTATTTTATAAATTAGTGTATACGTCTTCAGTAGTTCTAACTGAAATTGCGTTCACCGAACGATAACAATTGCTCCAAGTTTTCCAAGTTCCGTGAAAACACGGCAACTATGAGACGAGCAATACAAACAATCTTTGAAAGCGTTGCCGAATTGCCAAAATATTGCCAAATGCGCATTATGTTGCTCGGTATTGCTCCACTAATTGCTCCATTAGTTTTGGCAATAGTCGTCGAGCAATTAATTGCTCTGAAAGTTGCTTGTGTAAGAGCACCAGTAGAACATTTTCTTTTGTTTTTACTCTCCCAAAACACCCCAACAGGGCCCATCATTTCGCTATCATCTTCAAATTTCTTGCCCCAAAGGTTTTCTTTGAGCCAAAGAAAGAGGTGGAAGTCACTGGGAGGTAGACCTTTTGAATAGGGTGGATGTTCAAGCAGCTCAAATCCTGTGTCTTGAACTGCAGCCTTCGCAAATGCAGCCTTGTGAACCGGTACGTTGTCTTGATGAAACCTCCCGCAATCTTCTCATTTGGGCTGCGTAGTAAAAGCCTGATATAGTGGAATTTTTTCCAAACATTAACAACAGGCACGTCAAAAAAAACCCTTCAAATCATCGACTCTCCTGAAAAAATTTCGCTTTTTTACTAAAAAGTCAAATTATTGATAAATTTTAGCTTTTGTCCACCATGTCAAATTGAAATTTTCAAAATTCCAAGTTACACAAGAACGGCAACCCATCACCAAATTACCTCTATTTTTAGCACTCTAAACTTCTGTTCACGAGAACTGACGGCCGGATAATCCATCATTATGAAATTCACAGCACATGAATGTATTAACTAAGACCAAGTCTAATAGAAGTGATTTTGAAATGCAAGCAACTCTGTGGAAGAGGGACCATCTTTAAAAATCATTGAGAAAAACTGCTTTTTGGCTCATAACTTCCGATACAGATATCACATTTTAACGAAATTCGCAAAATATTTGGACCTTACTCTAGACCACATTTGGTAGTAACTTGGTGGAAAAATTTAAATAGAGTTGCCAGCTATGGTGATTTTTGCTTCCTAAATCTTGTATATTTGGTCAGCAGATTAAAGCTTTTTTTCCTGTTAACTTCCGATCCAGTGATGAAATCAAAACGTATTTCCTGTGGTAAATGGATCTTTTTCCAGCTGTCGTAGGAATTTCGTAGAAAAATCATAAAAGGGCTGCCCGCTATCGAAATTTTTGTAATTTTTTGGCATTTCTTTCCTAAGCGATGTTGTCATTAAATTTTCAAATTGGAATGATCCTACAATGAAAACTAACAACAAATGTTAACATTTCGAATATTTGGCAAGCTTAGAGGGTGGTAGCCCTAAAAATCTTTTCACCTCTTTAACTTCAAACGTAGTCACTGAATCGAAACGAAATTCACAGAGTCGGTAGAGCTTAACTTGAAGTAAATTTGCTACATATTTAGCGGTGGTGCTAACACAGGATTGCCAGCACTATACATTTTTGTAAATATTGCACCAACAGATGCTTCCATAATGTTTTTATATGCAAAGCGTTTAAAATAAAATAACAAATGTTAAACTTTTCCGAGCTTTCAAAATTTTTCGGATGGCAACTCCAAACATAGTTTAATTGCTGAAAGTTTTGATGATATTTCTGAATAAAAACGAAATTCAAAGGAAATTCAAGGCTGATTTTAGCACGAGCTTGTTATGGTAGACTTATTGCTGCTGCTTTGGAAAAATGTTGCCAGTACTAAACATTTTCATTTGAACATTTGTGTTATAGGTGATGCTATGAGGAAATTATTTTTGTTATTTTGAACAAGAAATGGTTGATATGATACTGCAAACAAGTGTATTACTTTTTTCTACATTTTTAAGTCACTCAAAAATAATTTCTTCGAAAATCAGTTTTCTAGCGGTTCCGATGCGCTAGGGGTATTTTTAGATTAATTTTGAATTTTTGCAAAAGTCAATTTTCTACAATCGATGCTTATTGGTTTAGTTTATTTTATGAACAGAGTATATTTTCAATTATTTTCTTTTGAAAAGATCTGGTGTTCAAGAATTTTCTTTAAATATTACATATGAGTGCATGTGACATTTAATTTAAGCCTATTCATAAATGAGCACAGCAAAATGGAAAGACACTAGCCAGTACAGACACAAGACACTGCACAGCTGAAATTGCACTAGCAATCTCAGGTTAAACGAGTCCCCGTAATTCCTAGACGGACTCGTGCTGCATTGAAAACGCCACGAAACGTAAATAATCACGTGTAATAAAACTTACTTTGTCGGACGTCATGTCGCATTGCGTCGTCAAACTGTCCACCAAGCTGACCAGGTTGCTTTCTTAGTTTTTTTCTTATTCTCGTAGTCATTTTGGCTGTTGCTGTTGTTGTTTGTCTCGTTGTCGACGTTGTCGTCGCGGTCTGGTCAATGCTCCTGCTGCACTCCAACCAGGTGCGGGAGTTCAATAATTGCGTTGCAATCTCTAGCTAGTTTTTTAGATTACAGAGCAGGGTTTAGCTGATAGCTAGCTAGCTAGCTCACGGCCAGTAGAGTACACGACAGTTCGCATACGAACTGGGAAAAAGTTAAGTATTAAGCAATATGTTTGTATGCAGGTATCGAGAGACCTCTTTCTGAATAGTGGTCAGTTGACTAAACATAATTTCCTGATTGTCCACTCACATGCAGCCCGAGCTGCCCTAGACTCTACGATGACGACAACAAGAGCAACAGCAGCGAAAGGTCCAATATATTCTTAACCGTAGTGGCCGATATTGCAATAGGGATCACTTTTTGGATACATTGAGATTAATTATTGACTAAAAACATGGCCTACTGCAAAACGATATTGCCTCCTGCCATACTAATGGTGACCAAAATTTATTGATCGAAAGCCATAGATTTGAAGTCGATTAGAAATGTGACTGCGGTTGCCATGGGAGCAGTGAAATATATAATCTTAAGATTTTTTATTTTTTATGCTGACATCAAAATAAGAAGGGCATAATTAAATTATTTTTAAGCATTTGTCATTATCAAGCTCATTTTTACGAGAAATAACCATATATCCTGCGAAACCCCGATCGAATCCTTTCTCGAAACCCCATTGACTGCAAGCGGCTGAATGCAATCACTATGGTCCACACCTTTACCAGCAGCGATCACATCTCGGTCAACATCGAAAACAAACTTCCGCTTCTGCCCGAATCCTTCCTGACATCCGACGTTATAGAAATCGGATATCCCTAGAGTCAAAATGACATATTAATTCAACCGATCGAACAATCATCATTCCAACCTTGAGTTTACCGATAGCGCACGATATCCGATCATATTGCCATTGCATCTGCAAATGTCACTGCAACCGTCCATTGAAACTCACAAGCAGGTGCGAAATGTGTATTTATGTCGAGTCCTTACCGAAGGGCTGAGGCTGCGTATCAAATGGCAACAAGAAAGAACTCTAGGTCCAGTGCTCGAAATGGACATGGGATAAGCATAAATCATGTTTGGGGTATCGGTTTTGAAAGAGGTCATCGGAGAAGGCAGTTGGTTTGGTCAGTCAATCAATCAGATCTCAGCTGTCCATGAAGGAACGTGCCCATGCAGACCCATAGAGGACATGTGACATACCAGGAACTGATTTACGGTTTATAACAAAAATAACTAAAAAGGAAAGGTGTTGGCTACTTAACGCCTTACGCCATGTAGCAGCCGCTCAGAGCCGGTGCAAGATGACCACTGGTTGTCCATGGAGGATACGTGAATTTAATGATGAAGATATGAGATATCTATGTATTTGAATGTTTCGAACCTTAGAGACAGTTTGTAGTGTGTTCGTTGTTTTACTGTTACAATATTTCAGGAAATTATATTATGTATCCTGCCTTACTCATCAGAAACTATGACAGAACTTTATTCAGACCTCCAAAACTACGAACCTTTCACACGATTTCATTGGTCATTGTTATCTTTCTACCAGTTAACGTGGGCGCACATCGTCCCTTGCACACACTTCACACATTAGTCACACCATCAGACTCGAATCGAAATCGAACAGAAAAAGGATCCATAAATTTTCGACTGGCAAACCAGATGGATGAGACGACGTTGGTGTATGCTTACTCGGAAATGCACTTGCATGTCCTGAAAAGTGTGGGTCACGTGCGACATTTTAAGCAGCAGTTAGAGCGTTAAAAACAAGCGGGTGCGGAACGTGCACGAATATCCCTTTATCGGACTGATTGTGATGGGGAGGGCCACCACGACAAAGAGTACCGCGATATTTCTGCATTTAGCAAGTGAACGAAGAGTGGTTAAAAAGTGAAGTAATAAATTGATGGTACTCGGTTACCCTTCGATTAACTTCTTGTTGACACAATTGAGAGCAAGTTTAATTGAATTGAGCGCAGGATGCATATGGTTTGAAGGATTCTGTTTCAATGGACGTCAACTGAATTACGAGCCTGGTCAAATATGTTACATGTCAATTGCAATATTGTTTGCTTGTGAGATCTGTGGGAACGATGACGATGATGTTGGTTTTATGATAGTCTAGGACTTTTGGTGGGAATAAAATCGATTTGAGGGTGAATCATTTTCGAACCATATAAAGGCTGATTTGACTGAGTTAATTGATTAACAGAGAGAATGTTTTTTTTAAGCTTGTGTGACTGGAGGTACGTTTGATTGTATGCGTCCCGTTGTCGGGTTATTAAATACTACCTATGCCCGGTCGTATCATCTTTATCTTTCATATACATGAACAAGATAATAATAATAAGATATAAAATATGAGCATCAATTTTTTTGATGGGTCTGTTTTAGGGCCTTTTTTGCATCATTAGATGATTTATTACAACCCTACCTCAGAGGCTTATCCTTCATTTTGATTATGCAAAAAAAAACTGTCTGCCAAATTCATTCGTCTGAGCTATCTGCGAAATTTTCTACCGACCTGAAATAACACGATCTCTCATCTTTTTTTACCCAAAGATGCTTCTTAAGTCTGCCCATAACCCAAACAACACCACCACACCCTGATTGCGAAATACACCTGGAATTCGGTCGGTTGCCGCATTCTTCTGTCAACAAACAATAGGTCCTCTTACATTCGTCCGTTTTGAAACTACGAAAAAAAATCCGTTAAATTCCCGATAGATGGGATCAATCTTAAAAAAAAAACACAACAACGAAAAATTGCATCACTAAACAAAAGCCCACCGAAGAACGACCGAAACCCTTGAACGATTTTTCTCAATGGATAATCGTTGATGTGTAAATATTGCCTGACACAAATTCTTTCGCAAAACGGCAACATCAAAAACACAATACCTTTCATCGGCATCGTCATCATCATCATCTTTACGAAATCGTGAAAGATCTTAAATTATACTCGTCGAAGCCAAAAGATGGTAGCATGCTTTTTCTTTTTTCTTTTTCAAGAAAACCTCAAGAAATCGACTTCTTGTCTTCTTCGACTTGATAGACTGCCGACGACACACTATAATGGTGTTTTGGTGGATTAGAGAAATATGTTTTGGATTTTTTTTTCTATCGTTTAGTGATCTGATTTTGAAGAATGAAATGAATCCTTTACTGGGACATGTGTTTTGTCGAAAATTGCACAAGGTTGGTCGTCAAATGGGATTGGAGTGCAGTTTCTTCTACCTGTTGTGATTTGTGTTGGTGAAATGTGTTTTTTATGAATTGATCTGAGAATAAATAAAAAACTCAAGAAAGTCTGGTACATTCGAGCAATTATTTTAATTTTAGAAACTTAGCTGACAGACGTAAAGATTGTTGAGTTTGCTATGAAATATTTGAATCCAAGGCATTTAATATTATTTTCAAGACATAAGATTGAATGTATAATCATTGATTTTAATGAATAACGGTTTTGACATCAATCACAACATTTTTTTTTCTCGGCAAAGAAATTTATTTCGGTCCAATTGATGCCACTCTTTCAAACCTTTCGAACTGAACCGTTTGAATAAGCGCGTGAATATTACCTGCGATTTATCACGATGCATCAAAGGCCGTGGCACGTAGTGTTATTCTGCTGGGACCAAATATCGCCCGGATAAATGCTTTTCCATATTATTGAAAAAATAATCATTTTAACGGTAACATTTGGTGTTTACAGAGTCTACAATTATGTAAATAGTTATGTAATAGGGCCCATACACGACGCATGCATGCATGCACAGTACATTGATTGTGCAGTATTGCGCCTGCCCTACACGATTCATGCAAAACTGTGCAGTTTTAAAAGAACTTGAAGTGGGTAAGATGTACACTGGACAAAAACTTCTAAAATTTGAGCTTGAATGCACAATATTTAACATACACCTCTCATGCAAGCATGCGCAGTCGAGAAAATATCAAAAAGTTTTGTAATCATACAGTCAGCATGTGCATTCAGTCAATCATTGCCATACACGCTCAATCCGCATGTGCAGTCAGGCGATTGTGCATGCATGCATGCGTCGTGTATGGGCCCTATTACAGTTAGTTTACAGTTATATAAATACCTGCTTCATTTTTAAATAAGACTGATAATGATACCATAGTGTAGACATCACCAATAAGTTCACTTTGCGGGGACTATTTTGTTTGCGTTCTTAGTTGTGACCGGAATACTTCTTTCAACTGACCCTCACCGTATCGCATACCTAAACCATTTCTGGAATAACTGGTGTACTTTTCAGCTGGTTTGGATTGAAGAACTTCCGCGCAGCTCTCCTTAGTGACACCATTAATGTAATGTGCACTGTGGATCACTCCAATA
Source organism: Nemotelus nigrinus (assembly GCA_947369275.1). Lineage (NCBI taxonomy): Eukaryota > Metazoa > Arthropoda > Insecta > Diptera > Stratiomyidae > Nemotelus > Nemotelus nigrinus. The sequence goes on along the minus strand of OX376375.1, from coordinate 29,048,348 downwards.
ATTGGATTCCGCAACGGCTTGAATTTTGTTTCTGCATACAGTCCAAGAAGTCTATCCATCGAAAATTGGCTCTTTCAGCCTTTTATTGCCAGTTCTTTCAGTTCAAACCACTCCCATAACTTTGACCTGCTTCGGATCTGATTGCAGCATATCGATTTCTTCATCAAATTTTGGCGAACTGCTTTCTTCCATACGTTGTAGTCCCATGCATCTTTTATGAATTTGCCTGACTTTTGAAACAGCAATTTTGGTTGTTCATCAGTTTAGGACAGCGGTTGATTATTTGAAAGCAAAAATAAGGAAAAAGGCTCTTCAAATCCTGAAATCTCACTCGTACATCAAAGCACTTGCTGTACAAGACCATAGTCCTGGCAGTACTCACGTATGGATCCGAGACTTGGGTGCTCAGCAAAAGGCACTCTGACCTCTTAGCCGGATTCGAAAGGAAAGTTTTACAGAAAATAGTTGGCCTCATATGTGAAGAAGTGCAATTCCGCAGACGCTACAACGATGAGTTATACGCTATTTACCTGGAAGCAGATATAATTACGAAGATAAGGCTCGGTAGACTCCGGTGAGCAGGACACCTAGCTCGAGAAACCCCTTTCTGGTAAATTTTAAAGCAGAAGACAGAGTGGGAGGACTTGCTTGCGCTGGAGGGATGGTTTTGATCAGGACGCTCGGAGTTTAGGGGTGCCCAATTGGATGACATCGACTCGCGATCGGGTCCGATGGACAAAATTGTTGACGGAGGCCAAGACCGGACCCCGGTTGTAGCATCGATGATGATGATGATGATTATGAAGCAAAAAGAATACGGTGAAAATAATAATTGCTGTTCGTGAACATTATTTCACCCTCATAAAGAGACGTACTTCAAACCTTCTCAACGAGTTATAATAGGAACTCCTTTATCACCACTAATAAGGAAGATATAAATGGATGAACAAGAGAAGATACTCGAAATAGAAAAATCACTTTTCTGGTTGTAGATTAAGTACACTGACGGAATCTACCATATTTTAGCGAAGTTGAATAGAAGATTGCATAAGAATTTTCAACAAAAGTGTTGTAGAAGGATTTTTCGTGGCTGGGTCGCCACATGATGACAGTGGTGACATCAGTGGAATAGTCATTAGCTGTTATCGCTATCACAACACAATTTTGGGTTTATTTCTGTGAAATTTTCCTAAGCAGGAAAAATATCGTCACATTGAAATGAAAGCCAATACTGCGGGACTTATAACATTTTTGAAACAAAGAAAAATCTGAAAATGGGATTCAATCTTTGAATTTCAAGGAGAAAGGTCGTAATTAGGTCAAACAGAAATCCTAGTCTGTCAGTTCGATACATAAAAAAAATGGAAACCGTTGAATTAGGAAATGGGTGGAATCAGGTAGACGAAAACTTGTGGAATGAGATATTGAATACAAGAAATTGGAGGCAATGCGAAGAGCGGCAGATTGATTCATTAAAAATCATTGAATCGTTTCGTTTGAAAAATAGTTTAAAAAGTTGCAATCGTGATTTTATACCAATCCTTGCCGGATTTGGGTCTGAACAGGACCTATCTAATTGTTTTTGCTTTTGTTTTCTGTGTTTTTTTTATAACATTTTCTAGTTGTTGTTTTTTATTGGTTCTGCATTACACAGCTCTGAAGTCTCCTGATTGGATTTCTGATGGTTACATTTAAAGGGATCATCAGGCGAAAATATTTAAAAGGTGCTCTGAAATCTTGGGTGAAAAAATCTTTCTGTTCGATTGCTAGACAATTGTGGAAAACTTTTGACATTGGTCACTCAAGGATCTTCCCGATTTAGAAAAAGGGTTCTTCTGTCTCAACTGTCTGTTTGGCAGACTTGCAGCATTGCTGGGTGCACCTTACAAAAACATCCGCCAGAGCTGTAGATGCAGGGAGGAACAGGAAACAGTTCGTCACCTCTTGAGTGAATGTCCGGCCCTTCCTGAGGAAGTATAAATAAAGTTTCATGGCTCATAGTTTTTAACTTGTTTAACCGAAGTGACTTTGTGTGGACCTGAAAACGATCATCTTTTTAGGGTGGCTCTCCTCTTAATAAGGCTTGTCCACTACGCAACGTGGTATCACAATGGGCCCTTGTGTGCTTACGTGTGCCTTCTGGCGTGCCTTTCTGAAGGGTGCTGCCGCAGAACCTAGCCTACGCTACAATTCTGTTCATTTTGTTTTTGAATTATCGTACTTCATCATTTTATAAAAAGTTACAGCAACTACACGTTGGCGCTTCAATATAAAAGCAGTTCCGAAAAGTAAGGCTGAAAAACAGGTTTATTCATAGTCATATTCGCAATCATGAAATACTTAATAAATTCGAGGAATCCCCTAATTTCAGACGTTCTACAATTCGAACATCAAAATTCAACTTGAAATTTCACGTACAAGTTAGTTTTCAAAGCTTCTATATAGCCTAACGCAAATAAATTTTGCATGCAAGCATTTGCGAACTGCTTCAAAAACATATGCATAAGTAGGTAATAAAATACGTGCTCGCAATGGTTTATAGCACTTGGATATTTATTTATTTATTAGCCATCCCTAAATGTTTATTAGGTGATAAGAACGATAATCTTCGCACTCGTCTCATAGCTATTTGCATATCGTTATGAAAACATACCTAAAGGCATGATCAATCAAATGACGAGTACATCGATAAGTACTCGATCGCAAAGGCATATCTACTTAATGTATAGATAGGTACATAAATATGTGCATGGACGTAGAAAATAATATTTTCCAGGTGAACGCTAAGATATAATACGTTTTAAGAAAATTGTTATGATATCATTATTGATGCGCCCTGTTTTTCGATGCGTACTTACGAACGATTTGAATAGGGTGACAGTAAACTAGTGGTTACTGGGAGCAATATTATCTTTATTGTTGTTTTTTAAGTCTTCGCGAAAGAAGGTAACCTCGAAAAGAAGATCAATTGATAGCCTCGAAAACAATTTCGAGCGTTGATGGTCTTTCGAATACACAGCTGTGATTTTTGATAAGGCGAAGCTGTTCTCAGCTTTCAGTTGTTCCGTGACCAAAAACCTGCAACCAAATCACAGAAACTAGTATCTTACACAAAACTTGTCACCCTGTAGCACACCTCCCCTCATTGCTCATCTACATACATAGTAGAAAAACGATTCTTAAACGTTCCCAATTACACCTCATCAACAACACATATCGAAATCGTAGCGTCTTATTGCGCATTTCTATATGAAAATCAAGCAGACAGAGCGCACCTGGTCGCATGTAAACAGTAAGGTTGATATAAAAACGCGCACCTATAACAGGACGCGGCGTCGTAAACACCTTATTTCAATGAAATCACCAGTTTCATATGAAGTTACAAGAACGAACGAGTATGACGAAATCAAATCTATTCAAGTCCAGTTCAGTGAAAATTTTATGTTAATTTTCAATTCAGATCAGTTTTATTTTTTTTTATTCATTTTCCTTTTGTTCCGTTTTATTGTCACCTTTCCGTTTTTGTTTTCTTCGTCACTAAAATGCAAGAATCGGTTTTTGTTGAATGGCGCGAGATGAAGCGGAAAAATGAAAATGCGATGGACAAGAAAGAGGAAGAAAGACCGGATCTTAAAGAAGGGAGGAGAACTGGTTCGTATTGAAAACGACAGGCATTAGCTACCGGTTTGATACAATGCGAACAAAACACCTTGAAAGATATGATTATTTCCGGTTGTGATTGTTATGCGAAGATGTAATATAATTTGATATTGAATCAGACCTGGAGGTGCATGCGTAAATGGTGGAACAAGGTGGCAATGGTTCGAGTTCTGGGACTAAAATATTCGGTATGAATGAAACTGGGAAGATGATCTGAATCTTGAAATGGAATGAATATTTGTGCTCAACAAGTACGTGATGTAACCACCATTTCTATGCTAAAAAAATCAAACCAGTAACCAGGAGTGATTTATACTATTTTGATCGTAGACGCTTAGGATTGGGAATAGAGAAGAGGAATTTGAAACAAGCAAAACTGACATAATTTTCCGTCTACATTCTGAAACACTCTTTACATGATACCTTTCAATCAATTAGTCATAATAGCCTCCCCAAAATTACGATGTACAGAAAATCAAACTTCTGGCCCAACACGGAAATCTTCTGCTCTAAAGGTTCCAGGTAGAATTCGATACCAGTTCCTTTGTCCACTACTCACAGCTAGAAACTACATCTACCCTAACTTCCCAAGAAGATTCTCACCATTAAGCACTTGATAGGAAATGAAATAATCTCTTTTCAACTACCCTATTATGTCGCAACCACCTTGACAGGGCCATGTGCACCACAATCTGGTGCACAGCTTTCCTCCCAAAACTCGCTGCTCACATGGTCCCTGAGCTTGAGGGGTGCAAATTTGGTGGGAAAGTTTCTACCTTACAGCGGGAACAATACAAAGGTTCGACCGGCTGCAAGCAAAGGAATCTCGGTAAGGTTACAACTACAGCGCAAGGTTGAAAGACTATTTCAGGATTTTGCCTGATGCATATGAGTCAGGGTGCAAAAGAGGGTCGAAAATTTCACCCCATGTGTTCATAATTGCTTACAAAATCTTCCTAGTTGCTTAGGAAAATATTGTGTTTGAGTTTCTTTAGAAATTCTGTGTCAAGGTTTGAGATTTCGATGTGCTATAGAAAACTGGCTTTTTGCAAATGAAAAGAATAGAGAATTTTTTAAAAACTGGGTTGAATTGGTTCGGCTTGGATACAGATCAGACCACTCAAATATTTGGTAAAAATTAGTATAAACCTGAAATCATTATCGTGAAAGGTCATATTCGAGTAGAAAAATTCCACTATTTACGCTAGTGAAATCATATGCCAATCATATGTAGCTTATTTAGTCACGATATTCTGTTTTGTGTAGAAATTTATCGGCATTAATTTTGCAAATAACGATTTTTCCTATATAGTACGCCACACCACTGCAATTACGATGGTATCAATACTGTATTTTTCTTCGAAAATCTAAGAAAAATGCAGTATTGACAGAGTCACAGAGTAAATATAGGTATTTCTGTGAAAAAATTTTTATAAGTAAATAAATCCATCCTATTTTGAGATCGATTTTTGTCAATAACTTAATTATTAGTTTGTTTTTGTTATTATCAATAACTTCATTATAAGTATTTGTCGTTTGCAAGATTGAAAGTATCTGAATTGAAACGCTGTAAGAAAAAAATTACTACAGGAAAAACAACATTTAAGCCTTCTACTGCCGAACAATTGCGTAAAACAAAAATTCAAAAGTATGCACAGCGACAAAATAAACAAACAGAAACAAGTGAAAAGTTACTGAATAGCTATTATCTTGTAATTTAGGATTGACTAGCGAATTTTTAAATTGATTCAGAGTTTTGCAAAAATATATCTTATATTATTGGCTGATTTTCCATGGTATATATGTATATACAGGCACCAAAGGCTACTATTTTTCAAAGTTTGAGAGCTTTGGCTCATCCGGGTATTTTCTATATTGGCTTTTATCCAATGTTTCTGATTGGATTCAAGTCGTAAAAGTGTGTTTCTGCTTTTTTGCCGGGTTCAATGAACCTTTCGGGAGTTCCACAAGATTCGATTCGTTGGCCTCACTTGTTCTTTGTGTTTATCAATGATCTACCTTCTAACGATTTTTCTTCTGTATTTGTTCTACCTTTCAATGAGTGTATCCTACTTCAAATAGATTATTGCGCTTTTTTCTATGATCATGCTAAAGTTCAGTGCATTAACCTTTAAAGCGAATGCTTAGCTATAGCGGTAAGGAGAAGCCGATTACAATTAATTCCACTATTCTTTACGTGATTTTATCAAAATATTGGCTACGACACTTTATTCTTATGAAGTGCTGGTTTTATGCCTAGTCCCCGCTTAGGCTATGATGGACCCTTAATAAGTGGAACGCTGGTATTATTCCCAGTTGCCATTTATTAAGACAACACAATTCGAACAAATACAACCATGATCATTCGGCGGGATTCGAACCCGCCGACAGCATATCGCTGCTTTGGACTGGCGCCTTAACGATCAGAGATACCAACCTGCCTATATGATCGGTCTTTAAGGACTTTAATTGCTTTGAGCACATAGAAATGCCGTGCCATGCCAATATCTGTTAATATTTTTCTATATTCAGTCTTTTTCTTTGTGGATCCTCTCTCTGTGGATCTTAAATTTGAGCTGGTTATTGCTTGCACACATGTTGTAGCAGGCTGTCTGTCTTCAGTTCCAAGCTATTCCTTCGAGACGTTATTCTCTCTAACAGATCGTCAGTAAAATTTAGAATACTCTTCATACATACTTACATTTATTTTCATTTGCTGTTGAATTATAGATGAAATTTCATGGATTAATGCTTTAATATTAATAACATGACGAAAAATTGCACCTATAATTCTTATTTCCTATAATTTTATAACTATCTCAATTATTACATCAGCACTAATTGCAGGTATTGGAGGACTATCACGAACCTCAATTAGTAAATTAATAGCTTTTTCATCTATTAATCATTTAAGCTGAATGATATTAGCAATAAATAATTCAACAAAAACGTGAATAATTTATTTCATTCTATACAGATTAATAAGATTTGCTGTAATTCATTTTTTAAATCATTATAAAATATTCCATATCACCCAATTATTTATCATATTTTCATTTTCAACTGTTATTAAATTTTACTTCTTTATTAATTTTCTTTCACTTGGGGGATTATCCCTTTTTCTCGGATTTTTCCGTAAATGAATAGCAATTCAACAATTAACTATATCAAATCAAATAATATTAATTTTTGTATTGATTTTATGTTCACTGATTACACTTTATTTATATTCACGGTTGTGTTACGCAGTATTCATGCTTGGTAATAGAGAAATTAACTGAAATCTGCTCATGCACAAAAACAATAAAAATTATTTATTTACCATATATCTGCCATAAGATATTTTTCATTTAGAAGATTACCGATAATTACAATGGCATATCTATATGTTTAAGGCTTTAAGTTAAATAAACTAATAGCCTTCAAAGCTATAAATATAAGATCAATCTTTTAAGCCTTAGTAAATAAGCTAATAATTGATTAAAAAGGTATATCATTAAAATTAAATTTAGAATCTATAGCCTAAATTTCAGCCATATAATCTAACCATTCGCGACAATGAAAATAATTGTTTGTATGTAAAAAATAGATTTATTGTTTAATGTACAAGAATAAAATACTTCCAAACTTACATGCTACGAACATCAAAAATGAAAACTATCTTAGCCTACTTGATGTTTGTTTGAAGTGTTAAGTGTTTGTGGATTGTGGATGTAAATTTATGTTGTGTATTAAGGCCCCCACTCACGAGCAGTCCAAATGGCCTGAGTCCATTTGGCTTGAGTCCGTTTGGTTTAACTCCAATTTAGCTCGCCACTCACGATAGAGCCTCGATCTAGTCAGTCCATTTCATTTTCTGTCATTAATTTAGAAAAAAAATAAAGATAAACTTGAAGAAAAAAATATTTTTAATCTAATAATGGATTAGAAACATATGGAGGAATTTTTTTTTGCAATTGCAACTTGCATCTAAATAAAGCAACGATTACCAAAAGGGAAGTGGCAAAAATTGTAAAATTTGGTAAAATAACTCACACTTGAGCCTTCTGATTGGCAAAATTATTTAAGAATGGATGATACGACATATAACATGTTGCTATAGTTGATCATAACATTTATCAAACGAAAGGATACAAATATGAGTCAAACTATCACTCCTCACGAGAGATTGACCGCTTCTTTGCGGTACTTAACAAGCGGTTGCAGGCTTTCGGTCAAGTAATATAATATACATTCATGTGACCTATATTATTCGATAACTTCCAAAACAAAATCATGGCCACCACTATCCATTATGCTGAATTTTTCGATTAAATAAAATAAGCACAGAAACAGTCAATGAGCTTGTCACAGGTCAGCGTGCAAAGCAAGACTGCCATGTCGTTTGGACTGAGGCTTCAGCACACACGATTAGTCCATTTTATCGATTGTCCAAATTCGCCCTACTATTTGCCCACACACGGTCGAGCCAAAAAAAGGCCCGATGGCCTGAGTCCATGGACTTTGGATTGATTGGAAATCCAAATTGGTTGTTTCAGTCCGAAGAATACTAATTCGAACAGAATTAGGTCATCCAGGATCATTAATTGGTGATGATCAAATTTATAATGTAATTGCAACAGCTCATGCTATTGTAATTTTTTTTTATGGTTATACCCATTATAATTGGTGGATTTGGTAATTGATTAGTACCATTCATATTTGGAGCACCATATATAGCCTTTCACTGCATAAATAATATAAATTTTTGAATGTTCCCCCTATCTCTTACACTTTTATTAGCTTCATCAATAGTTGAAGTCGAAGCAGGAACTGGATGAACAATATACCCCACATTAGCAGCAGGTATTGCCCATAGAGGAGCTTCAGTAGACCTCGCCACCTTTTCCCTACACTTAGCGCGTATTTTATCAATTCTAGGAGCAGTAAACTTCATTACAACTGTTATTAATGTACGATCAGCTGGTATCACATTTGACCGAATACCATTATTCGTCTGATCAGTAGTAATTACAGCAGTCCTTTTACTTTGATTTTTTACACCCATTAACAGAGAAGAAAAATGCAAATATCTAACCTCCAAAACTAATTGGATAAGATACCGCAAATGTCTTAAGAAATTCTTTCATGATTTGGCTCTTAAAGTTCCTAATCCTCTGCATGCTAGCTCAATTGATGAACTGCTTGTAGTCATCAACTTATCAATGCACAACTCCTTTCAAACATTTACACCGAAAGTTCAATCTTCCCGCAAACACCAGTATCTAAGCCCAAATATAAAACACCTAATGAACGACCGAAACATACTAAGACGTCACTGGCAAAGATCAAGAGACCCCGATGTCAAGAAACAAGTTAATCGCTTAAACAAAAAAATTCGAACTGCTATCTATGACGAAAGAAACAAAGACTGGAATCTAATGCTTTCCCAACTTCAACCAGGGTGCAAAAAGATGTGGCATCTAAATAAACTTCTAAAAAACGGTCGAAACCCTTTACCTCCGCTGAAATCTTCCCAAGGCTACAAGTTCACTAACGACGACAAAGCAAACTGTCTTGCCGAAAATTTCTTCAACACCCAGTCAAACTCTATACTTTCAAGCTATCGAGATCTTGAGGAAACAATCCAAGACACCATCAGTTCAATGACTCCATCTTTCACCGTCACGGAAGATCTGAAATGCAAACCAGCAGAAATTAAATCTCTACTTAAGAAAATAAAAGCCAAGAAGTCACCCGGAGCTGATAAAATCTATCCGCTTATGATAAAAAACCTTCCACAATCTGGCATCTCAATGTTGTGTGAAATCTTTAACACCTGTCTAAAGATTGGGTATTTTCCCAAAGCCTGGAAGGAAGCTATTGTGTGCCCAATACTTAAGCCAGGTAAAGATCCAACTTTACCTCAAAGTTTTCGCCCAATAAGCTTACTATCAATTATTGGGAAATTATTTGAGAAAATAATCCTTCTTCGCTTAAGTCAAGAAACAGATAGAGCCAAAATCATTCCAGAGTTTCAATATGGCTTTCGAAAAAATCGTTCAACTGTTCACCAGTTACTCCGAGTAAAATCTGACATCACAAATGCCTTTAATCGTCAAGAGTCTACAGGAATGATTCTCCTAGATATTGAAAAAGCTTTCGACAGTGTATGGCATAATGGGCTCATATACAAGCTACTGAAACTGAAAATATCTTCTTATCTAGTCCACATAATTCAATCCTTCATTAGTGATCGGGTATTTAGAGTCAGAGTAAAAGATGTCTTATCGGATAAAAAATCTATTGGGGCGGGTGTTCCACAAGGATCTTGTCTCAGCCCCCTCCTATATAACATCTACGTCTCTGACATCCCAGCCATGCACAACTGCTCTCTTGCAGCCTTTGCTGACGATACTGCGATATACACATCTGCGGTAGAACAAAGTACGATAGTCAGTAACCTATCAATTCAACTGAACCATATTCTTTCGTACTATAGCAAATGGAGAATTAAAGTGAATCCCTCCAAAACTCAAGTCATTTTCTTCACCAAACGGAGAGCTGCTCGTTATTTCCCACCACGTACTTTCAACTTTATGGGTAGCGAAATAAAGTGGACCAAAACCGTAAAATACCTAGGAGTACAACTGGACTCCAAATTAACCTTTTATGCACACATAGACTACGTGGTTGAAAAATGTTCGAAACTTATCCGCATCCTTTACCCTCTGATAAATAGGAACTCTTCTTTATCCGTGAAAAATAAAATAATCTTGTTCAAGTCAGTTATCCAGCCTGTGATTGTCTATGGTGCACCTCTTTGGAATAGTTGTGCAAATACACATAAGCGAAAGTTACAAATAATACAGAATAAATGGTTGAAGATCCTACTGAATAAACCTTGGCATACTTCAACTGCTACAATTCATGCTTCAAGTGGGGTGATCCCAGTTAATGCTCTCCTAAACGCTCTTGAACGGAAATTCTGCTTGCGATCTTTTGATAATTGACAGTATTATTTTTAATTACTGAAATGTAGACGCTAAGTTAGGATAAGTTAGTATAAGCTAGTTTAAGGTTTCTTTTACGTTAATACCTAAAATAGCTCATTAGGTTTTTAATTGTGCAAATTTTTCCTAGTTCATAAGACCAAAAATCAATGTCAACATGTACCATGTACACATGATTACATTAATGCTGCATAGACTTAGATAAAGTCTGAACTCATAACTGCTAATAATCACTGTATTACCTTGTTAGAAACTCCTCGCACAAATAAAAATAAATTCAATTCAATTCAATACTTTGATTTTATAGTTTCAAAGTTTTCGTGTCCTATTTTTTATTTACAGTTACTCTTTTTTGTATCCCCTTTTTTTATTTATAATTCCCCTTTTTTGTATATAGGTTCCTCTTGTGTGACACTTTGACGTACTATAATTTATGCATATAGATATTATACTTATTAGTTTTTTGGAACTTTCGGTGTGTAAGATGTTCCGATACTTCTTAAAATCAAGAATTAGGACAGAACAAAAGATTCTTATCTAAGTTTTATCTCCCAAGATAGGGTTTGCGCCGAATGGAAGTAACAGTACTTTTAAGGTAATGCTCATATTTTAATAGAAATTTAAATGCAGTCGAACTGCTGTAATTTTAAATTCAACTGGCAACAATTTCGAAAAAAATATTGTTTTGTTTATGTTATCTGTTTAGTTTATGTTTCCTTCGATTTGAATTAATTGTTCAGATACTATTTTGCTATCGTTGAATCTGTGACCAGTGACGTAAATTTATGTATTGCTGGGGAAAAAAATTTGCATTATTTTAATTTTTAAGGACTTCATAGTCAAAATTAAAACATTGTATAAACATAAATAAATAAATTCATCCACAATCTATCAAAAAATAAACAAATTTCTTTAACAAATAGATTATATGAGAATTCCATCGGATCACCCCACACGTCCTGTAGGGCTGCGAAGCTAAATCAGCTACAAAGCAATACCATCGTCCTACACACTCCAATTGTTCATAATGATAACTTAGCTCTACTCATCTACAATTCGCTGCCAGCACTGTTAGAACCAAAATGAAACAATCGAAGAAAACCCTTTCGATGACAATAGAAACCAATGTGCAAGCACAACCTGCACCTGATAAGGAAATCCAATTGCCAATCGAAGATTGTAGATACTTTCATACAATCAACGCTCGCCTCCCCCCGAGCCCTTGTTAGTCCCGATCGGAGTGGTCGCCACCGCGCATCGACTAGTCCAATCCAACTTCTGGTCATTTATTGCAATTTGCATGCAGACAACTTCATTAGCGTTATGACCACGTTCGGTTCGTACAAGAAGTCGATCAGTAGTAGCACGAGCTAAATACGATTCAGATTCAGCATGCCAACTTGGCGTATCGCTACAGGTACAAACGCAGGTTGCCACATATTCGCGGCAATTGTGCGCGCTAGCCTTTTGAATCTTTTGAATGAGTCTTTCGGCGGCACGGCGATGTTAGAATACAATGGCCATTTGGAGATTTAATCAACGGCCTCCTAAGCATGTCTTCGATTTATGAATTGTAATTGGCCTAGGGTTACGTATCGAATGCATTTGTCATGGTTCCATTCAAGGTTTTTATCGAGCGAATGCGAATTGTATGCAGAATGTTTATTTTGTACTCTCATTCGGTATCAATGATTTCCAAGTTGAATCCACGTCGCACCGGACACACAGATCGCTTAGAGTCCATACAACCGAATAATTGAGTCCTTTTATGCTTCTGTAAATTACAATCGATTTCATTAGGCCAGCGTATGCAATTCATAACGACGATTGTGAAAGGTTAGTGGTAAAACATTTCAATTAGAGTTCTGTTTCATTGGAACGTTGCGGAGAGGAAGTAGCATGTGCTCAAATTTATTGCTTCATTCTTATGCCTTGGGTTTCCAATGTGCGCATAAGTTTTTTTCTTGCAACTTCGGTAGGTAGTCATAATGTTTGTCTCTCGTTGTTTCTTCTGTTTTGAGCCGAAACAACTGAACCAAATGCTAATTGACTCGATTCTTCAAGAGACTTTATTATGCATATTTGGACTCTGTATTTTATCTCCTTCAAAGTCATTTTTCCGCCCCCGAACTTCAAAACTAAATTCCTCAACATATTCGAATAATTACAGCAAAAGTCCCGAACATTCTTTCGCTACAAGGAAGCAATCATCGATGCAGTCAATATGTCATCAGGTACTAGACTCCTTAGACTCAACTTGAGAAATGGGATTCGACATGTTCCGATGTTTCCTCCCTAGACTCTTTTACTTCCATGTCGTAATGTAGCACACAAGTCATCCGCCATTAAAGCAGGGCTCAGAAGCACCTCCACTCCCAAACACCACTTCGAATTGTATTAGGAAGTAGCATTAGAGACAATCCAAAAATAGATCGAGTCGAAGCCCTTGAAATCTTGTGGTGGCTGCTTACGTGAAAAGGGGGCCCGCTTGTCGAAGATTAATTACAATCGCTACGACAAAAGACGATAGTGTGATCAAAGTGCAACATTGAAAATATGCCGCATAATAAACGACATTGAATTGTGCCCGTAGCAGTCTCCCCGTAATCGTGAAGTATTTTTAGAAATTTTTGTTTTGGCACGACGTCGATGCGACCCTCTCAAACCGTTGCATGTTCTCAGTCAGAGCAAAATCGTTTAGCACTTGTCCAGCTTTTTCGGATTTGACTTTGTGACTCCCTTGCGGGACATAAATGTAACATTAAACAATTTACTAGGCCATTATGGCAATAGTTTTTGGTGATAAATATTTGTTTAAACGTATTCGAAACATTTTCAAAAGAATTGAGGCAATGGTGTTGGAAACAAATGGAGACCGATGCGGACAGATTGTGAATGCAGCGGGCAAATTTACGAGACATTTTTGAGAATAATTCTGGTTTAAGGTAAGTTTGGTAGTATGATTTTATTGTCAAAAAGGTTTTTCCAAGAGAAAGTGTTATTGATATCGATTAACATGAGTTTGCTTGTTGCGGGATATGGTTAGAAAATCATTGAGTGTGGTTTGAGGATTTTGTAAGAGACTAGCTATTTGACTCTAATATCCATTTGAGAAAACCATTTCTTGGAAACTGAGAAATGCTATCGACTAATAAATTGGATGATGTAGCTTTGACATCGTCATGAGAGAGCTCTGAATAGAATTTCAAGAGCTTCAATATTGCAGGACTTTTACTGAAATGTTGCTGGTAAAATTACTAACCAAATCAATAGCTATTAAATTTAATTGATTGGAAATGAGGTTTTCTCGCAGTTGAGAGAGTGAACTCAAAACACAGACCTAATTTATTTTGAAGGACCAAAAGAGAAAGCGAGAGGGGATGCGAAATATAAAAAAACGTGAAATTTGTGAGCTTTGTGTCTGCTCGAGGTACATTTATTATATTTGTTTTCTTTGTTTGTGAAATCCAAAATATCTTTCCAGCCACAGCTTGCTTCTTAAAGCGTACGATTCATTTTTGTTTGAGTTATTACCATATTTATTTATTTATTTATTAATGTCCAAATCAACAGAACAAATCCAATTATAGATTAGGCATAACAAAAAAAAAACAAATATATATATGTAAAGAAAAAAGGCACAATAACATGAGAGTTAAAAAAGAATAATATGAAATAAAAAAATAAAAAAAAAATTAAATTCAATTCAGAAAGGAAAAGTAATCAAAAGCAAAATCGATCGAAAAAAGATACAAACAAAAGACTAAATTATGTTCCTCAACAATGGATGGATTACTCATCTAGCTGTAGACATGTTTCGTAACATTTCCATGGAAACAGCTTCAAACAAATACCTCCATAGTGTAGCACTTGGCAAAGGTTTGACATAAGTGTCTGCAATTTGCTACCACCCCCAAACGCGGTCAGAGCTGAGCTTTGAACGCGATCGCGTCACACAAGTTGGCAGCCATGAAATGGTGGCGAGAGCAGAAATGGAGAGGAGAGAAAGAGAGAGAAGGAGAGAAAAACAGGTGATTGTAGATCGGAAACTTACGGATAAGCACGATTTTTCTGTGCGTTCGAGAAATTCGTGCGACGGTCAAAGTGGTTACACGTATATTTTGTCACTTCAAATGAAAAATTGTAATCAAAAGTCAGATTGAGAATGACAAGTGATCAAGATAGAATGTGCCCAGCAGGTGAATTTTTGTGATTGCCGATCGGATACCATTCGGGGAGAGAAATCAATACATTTCGGTTGCCATTGGGAATTGATCCTGATATTTTAGCAAATTAATACGAAAACATTGGAGGAAATTTCGGATATTGCAAAACCTATCTATTGATTGTACGTTTGACATCCTGGTCAGCCTGGCGATCCTATGTATGTTTTGGAAATGAACAGGTAATTCCATGATAGGCGGCGTGTCCAAGTCGAAAGATGTTGATGGAACTGGGGCCTCACGAATCAAAGCACAAATCAGCAGTAACGTTAAATCAAAGCCTTTCGCGTTCCTTTTTTTTCGGTGAGATACCTATGTTTCGAATTAATATTTAGAGATATATGCAATGAATACCTTTAAAAAAAGGGGTACATCGAATGTAGTGATGGTGATAGATCTGTTTTACTAAGCAGCAAATTATTTAGTGCACATCACAAGTTCGGGCTCTTCTGGTTTATTTTCTTTTTAAGCTAGAAACAAATTTAGACCAAAGTTATATACTCAAAATCTGATATGACTGTGGTAACTGAAGCTTGGATTTAAAATAATAAATAGAAGGCTATACGGTAATTAAAAAACCAAACTGTTAGAACAAATGTAATAGCATAGCAGCATATATTAAAAGTCTATAGTGCCAACATTGTTGGTGTTGATATGACTAAAGCTAACTGCTTGCGCGTTACTATTCCACTAGCATCTAAATCTACACTTCTAGCTAGGTTATCTGTATTTATCAGTCTCCTAGACTAGATTACCATCCGTTTGTTTATGGCCTCAAATACTTTTTTACATAGCGCAAATAATTATAGTAACCATATAAATTTTCGTGCTATTAATATTCACGCTTTTACTTAAAAACAAGAGATGTAAAAGATTATCGAAATATGTTAAGTAGTTACGGATTTTATAATTTCCTGATGGTTATTAGAAGATTTAGTCGTAACTTCAGTGAAGATAACATATTCTTTAGAGAAACGCTAGAATTAATTTTAAAGAAATAAATAAAGAAATAAATCCACAATTAAGATACATTTTTTATGGGTTGCTTACATGCACACGGACTCATACACTCGGACTTCTAAGAGATACCTTTCAATTAAATTATAATAATGACTAAAACTTGAGTATTAAAAAGAAAAGAAAAAAAAATCAATTAGAAATTTAAAATCTGTGTAGTGAGGGAATTTTTTCGATCGTGGTCCGAATTTTACGTTACAAATTCCTAAGAATGAATTCTTGTTCTAGCAATTATGCTACCAAAATTCATTTTCACTTGTTGTGTTATGCTCAAATCGTAAATCACTTCGGCTACCTCAATAACGTAATTTTTTAATAAAAATGCAAATATTCGGCTTTCTAATTGGGCGAGAGCCGAGGAAGACTTTCCTTTTCAGGGCTCGTACGGCCTGGCTGGCCAATGATTAATTAGTGTTTTTTTTTCGAATTTCAGATTTCCTCTTTCAAGGGCCATATAGATTTTTTTTCGCTTTTGGGTTTGATGTGTATTTGTGTTTCGGCCAAGGTCAGTGGGCGACGAGACCCCCTTACGTCTGGGGGGGTCTGGGTCCCAAACAACATCAGGGGCCTGAGGCTGCCTGCCTCATCCTCGGGCCTTACGAAAAGAGGCAGTTAGTACTCATGCGGACGAGAGGCTTTCACGACCATTTCTAAGACACCCTGCTCCCGGGTCACGTTTTTTGTTGCTCTTGATTTGCCCCTGTTGATGGTTCGCCATCGCCTTTATCTGCTTGTCAGACCCTCTTATGGACTTCGGTTCAGTTGAGTCGTCTGCAAGCAACCTCTAATTTGTAAAATCGTTACAATAGTCTGTAAACCAGCTAAATGCATACGGCTCTCCAATTTGTCAACATAACCGCCAGGCAAATGTGATACTTGTGCCATCTCCACAATCTCAAGAGATTTATGGCAAGTTCACAGGTCACATCTTCGATCATCATCGCTGCATCTCTAAAAGCATTTGATTTGATATGAAATCGCCAGAAGTGCAACCTGGGCTGCTTTAGATTCAATTACTCGCTAAGATGGAACACTCGTGCATTTGCTATGGTGCTTATCTCTTGGCACATCATCTAATAGCGAAAAATATTGTGCCCCCAATTGGTAGAGTATACGATCCGCGACGTACATAACCTTAAACCTCACTTATCTCTGTTTGATTTGTTTTCCTGATCGCCTGAATGTATCACGATAAATTTTATATGTTATAATGCACGATCAATCAAAAAACGTGAATAAATTGCAGGCAACGAAAGCGAGGTTGTGTATAGTTGGGCGATGGCTTCACAGTCTGCTCGAATGCACAGAAACCTGGGCTGGTTTTCAGTCTGTTTCGATGATCGATACTTGCAAAAGAATTATTACACCTGATTCGAATCTAAATTCATGAACTTGACCATATCTAGTTGCCTCAGGTTCAGGTATGATGGGGCGGCGGAAGCCTGTTCGACGAGGATGAGACGAAACGAGTGACGATCGACGTGAGGTTAGGACAAAGTCGTTTTCGCTTGCTTAGATTTTTTCAGATCAGTGCAACGGTATTTCTGTGCCGATTCACATGGAAAATTCTTGCGGAAAGCAATAATGCCCATCACGAGCATTTAATTGTGAATATTGCGACCGGAGGCGATTCGTTTGAGATGAACCTGACTCTGGTTTAATAGGAATCGATTTGAATAGGTTGAGATGTGGTTTATATGTTGGTGGATTATGAGGTATTTTAATATAATAGATCGAGAAAAACGCTAAATGTGTATAAATAATGCAACCATGCTGATGAACTATTTTCAGGACATTTTCCTTGGACTGAAAAAAAAACATTTTTGCTAATGTTCAACGAACATTAGTATTAAAATCGATTTGGATATATACAGGTATATATATATATATATATATATATATATATATATATATATATATATATATATATATATATATATATATATATATATATATCATCAAAATATTTCAGTGACTATTTCTCGGAACGCGCCATTCGATTGAACTGAAACTTTCAGGCTACAGTGGTGTATATGCAGAATAGGTCCAGATTTCACCAAATGTTAATTATCTTTAACCCTTTGGCGCCGGCGGCCATTAAAGTGATATTTTTCATATACCTATTATTCCGTCCACAAATAATTTTTGCAAAAATCAAGTTAGTGAAATGAGTTTTGAACGTGTTTTAAATGTGAATCGGATAACGTTTTGGAATTTTTTAACCCCATGTGTGCGCTAGGTGCTTAAAGAGTGATCCGGAAAATTGGAAAATTTTTAAATTGCGATAACTTTTGACATATTTATTAAATTTTTATGAAATTTTCAGGACATATTGATACTATTAAGTTGTAGATTTTTTTGGCTTTTGATGAACATGTTGGCAACCTTATAGTTAGGGCAGGCGCTGAAAGTGAAAACCTTTAAATCATCGACTCTCCTAAAAAATTTTCGCTGAATCTTACTTTCAGCCACATTTGATAGAAATTTGGTTGAAAAATTCGGATGGAGCTGCCAGCTATGGTAATTTTAGTGTTATAAATTTTGAAAATTCGCTCAGGGAAATAAATTTCTTTGGTCTATAGCTTCAAGTGCAGTCGTGGAATCAAAACGAAATTCATATGGCAAACTGAACTTGTTGTGGACAATACTCAGCAGAAACCTAGTTGGAAAAAAATCATAGGGTTACCAGCTATGGTTGCTATTGTATTTTTTTTGCATATGTTTAGTAAGCGATTTTATCATAAAATTTTCAAACCATAGTGATCTTGTAGTGAAAATAAACAGCAAATATTACGATCTAGAAAATTTGAAAACTTTTACGGGTAGTAACCCTAAATTTCTTTTTATCCCTATAACTTCCGATGTAGTCATCGAGTCAATACGAAATTCGCAGAGTAGGTTGACTTCAACGTGTGGTAAATGTGACATATTTTTGGTTTCGGTGCTAGTAAAGGGTTGACAGCACGAGGTGTTTTTGTTATTTTCGTACCAATAAATTCTTACATAAACACTTGCAATGAAAATAAGTAAACAATGATAGCGTTTACAGCAGACGTTTAGTCCGCGGAATATACACCAAATTTTACCTAAATTATTTAGTCCACCTGCTGCAAACACTCAGTACCCGACCCAAGCGATAGGTCAGTACACGATTTCAAGTGACTTGACCTAAAATAGGTCATGGACTATGGACTAAACACACCCAGGGGCGGATTTGCCACTAGTCCCGGTAGGCCCGGGCCTAGGGCGGCGAATTTCAGGGGCGGCAAATTTTCGATTTTTTTTTTTTGGGCGGCAGTTTTTTTTCTGTCGTATGTGTACATGAAAAAATCAATGAACGCAAAAATTCACCTCTGATTAAAAAGTTTGACTTATAATAAATATCGAAATGCGATCACGGTAAAGGCCCACAGAAACTCAAAAATACCTAAAAAGTACCTAGAAAGTATCAGAAAATACCTAAAAAGAGCCTAGAAGAACCCACATAATACCTCTTCAATTTAGGAAATGCTTATCAAAGGTAAATATTTGTGTTCGTTGATTTTTCAGTGATTTTTTTTTATTATTATTATGGTACAGGGTATATCAACTACATTCGAATCTATTTATTTTTGACGCCTTTTTTAAATTGTACCTACTTCATTACTGAAATTAATTTCTATAAAAAAATTTCTATAAAATGAAATCTAGAACATCATAGGTCAAAATATTTCGGGTTCATCCTTAACTAATAACATATCGTACATTAATTTACAGTAGTCGAGTTCATAGTTGATCTCCAGTCAAGTGCGGAAGCAAACTTTGAACGGAATAGTAAACTTACTTATAAAATATGAGCGAAGACGTTGGAATTATATGCGATGTAAAGCTGTTAAAAATTGGTATTTTTGGATTCTCTTTTTTTTAGTTACCTTTAGGCTCTTTACTGTGTGTATTTTAATTATTATTTGTGTGGCAGGGGCACAATAATAGGGAATTTTTACGAATGAACCGATGCCGGCTTTATTCCATTTTTGTGAGCTCGGGCGCAACGAAAAACAGCGAAGTATTCTAGGGAATCGAAAAAAAATCGCGGATTGTTACATATAATATAATTCACGAAAAGGGCGGCAAATATTTCTGAGGCCTAGGGCGGCGAAATGGTCAAATCCGCCCCTGAACACACCCGACCTAAGCCTTGATTTTCGCACGACTATTAACAATACAGGTGCGTCGAATTTAAGCTCGCAACCCTCTCGTTTGACTCAAAGTCATTTAAATAATCACATTTGAAAGACATATGAAAAGATAATTACAGTGTATGAACTAAAATTGAGCTAAATGTCACGTACAAACGAGGACTAAACTTGACCTCAAATCGATGTAAACACTTTAGGACTAAATTCACTTAGTCCGCTATAGGTCAGGTCACATTTAGTCCAACCGCTGTAAACCCTACCATTTTTGGATGGCAGCCCCAAACACCTTTCTATCGCTGTAACTTTCGATGAAGTCATCGAAATTGAATCGGTTTAGGGTCTATTATTATTTAGGGTGTCCTTAAGTAGCTAGTGGTAGAATACAGACTCAAAATCTACACAAATCATCTACTGTTCTTCGAACATTAGTGTTTCTAGCGGTTCTAATGCACTTGGGTTTTTTTTTAGATTAAAATCTTATTTTCATCCCCAAAATTTCGACATGTTTTTGTAATTGAAATGGAATAATTAATTGAAAATTCAAAGAGTTATTTACCCTCTTGGTCAATTTATTTCTGTCTAACATCACAAAAACACAGCTCAAATCACATTTTCAGTGAAATCCATTCGAAATGTGGAAAAGTTTTCGAAATCAAATGACATATTTTCGACCCTCATTGACTGTCAATCAAAAAAACATGTTTTCATAAACTTTCTAAAATTAATATCACTTGATCGTTATTCAAACTTTACTATACATAGAAAATGGAATCAAAAGTTTATCGCATTAGAAAAACCGAAAGGGAGAGCCAAGTACTTAGGGCCCTTTTGAAATAATTTCCGACTATTTAGGGTCACTTTGTCTAATCGCTTCTGAAACATGTAGGTAAATGCACTTATACTTTTGGGCCACCGCTTGTGCATTAAGCTCGAATATAACGGTTCTTTAAAGCTATCATATCCCCAATGTGTCGGATTTAAGTACATTTCAAACATTTACCTACACTGAGCTGCCCAATGAGATTCCCAGAGAATTTAGGGCGAAGACAGTTCACAGCCGAAATGGTTTGTCTTATCGATCGGTACATTACTCATAATTTTCCCAGGAAATTTTCATGCCAGTTAGCCCAGCACAAAAGTACTGCGAGCGTATGTTTACCAAAACCGAAAAGCATTTCGGTTCCCCCTTCGGACGTAATCCGTGTTGGTATTGCATTCCTCGGCTATCGGCTTGCATATGAATCAAGCCTTTGATCGTTCCATATTTCCATAATAATTGCGATAAAAAGCATTTTATGGCTTTCTACAATAGATTGCGGATAGTGAGCGGGAATTATTGATGATTCGATCGAGTAGAAATGACAGGATTAAAATGATACGCGGTACGGATCGACCTTCAAACGCCACCCAGGAACAGGTCTTCGTAGTAATGGCAAACTACTGCATACTGCTGCTTGGCTAGCACTCAACAACATAGTTGTAGTTAAGTATAGATAGTCGTCCGTTACTGGCAGTAGTAAGTATGGACGTCGTTACATGAGCTTTGACTAATTGCTTCGTGCAATGAAAAATTATGTGTCGGAATTTCGATACAAGCGGATAAATACCTGCTGCAAGTACCTGTCCACGAATCGAAGAATGCTCTGTTATCGTCTAATACGATTGAAATATGGAGTGTAAATTCAGTTGGTAGATTTTCGTTCGGATTAAGAATAATGGATTTTGGTTTGGTTAGAAAATGAGTGTTTTGAATATTAGACATGTTAAAAATGAGTTAACTGACAAAATATTGAAGCTGAGATTGTTTCGTGAGTAGAATACAGGACGCCAAAGTATACGATCATGGGTTCGATTAAGGGCTGATCATAAATCAGTATCGCACAGTGCACTTTCACGTCTCCCGGATATGAGGTCTGGTCACCTGAGTGGAATCTGGACCGTTAGGTTTTTTAGTTCTGCTTATTGTTTGAAGCAGATTTCAACCTTTAAGCTCAGCGTGGAGGTTTAGAATTGGTTAGGAAGTAAACTTTCTACCATGTTCAGTCTATTCATCCTTTCCACCTTATTGGCTAAGAGTTTTTACTAGTAATTGCAAGATATTTCATAGTGTTGCATAAATATGCTTAAAATTCAAGTGAAATCTAAACAAAAAAAATTGAACTATGAATATGAGCTCTAAAATTGTTTAAGGGGTTATATACAGTTAGAATTTTTAAAAATTCAATTTGGTTTTTATTTTATTTTCGTAATGTACATATAGTTATGTGCACATGTACATATAGTTGTATATTTTATTGTATATTGTATATTGTATATACATGTATATTGTATATTGTATATACATATATTGTATATACATTTATTTGTATATTGTATATACATGTACATATAGTTGTACATATAGTTGTATATAATATGTACATATAGTTATGTGTACATATAGTTGCGCCGCAACTGCACCGCACCGCAACCGCACCGCAACCGCACCGCAACCGCACCGCAACCGCACCGCAACCGCACCGCAACCGCAACCGCACCGTAACCGCACCGCAACCGCACCGCAACCGCACCGCAACCGCACCGCAACCGCAACCGCACCGCAACCGCACCGCAACCGCACCGCAACCGCAACCGCACCGCAACCGCACCGCAACCGCAACCGCACCGCAACCGCAACCGCACCGCAACCGCACCGCAACCGCAACCACACCGCAACCGCACCGCAACCGCAACCGCAACCGCACCGCAACCGCACCGCAACCGCAACCGCACCGCAACCGCAACCGCACCGCAACCGCAACCGCACCGCAACCGCACCGCAACCGCACCGCAACCGCACCGCAACCGCACCGCAACCGCAACCGCACCGCAACCGCAACCGCACCGCAACCGCACCGCAACCGCACCGCAACCGCAACCGCACCGCAACCGCACCGCAACCGCAACCGCACCGCAACCGCACCGCAACTGCAACCGCACCGCAACCGCAACCGCACCGCAACCGCACCGCAACCGCAACCGCACCGCAACCGCACCGCAACCGCACCGCAACCGCAACCGCACCGCAACCGCAACCGCACTGCAACCGCACTGCAACCGCACCGCAACCGCACCGCAACCGCAACCGCACCGCAACCGCACCGCAACCGCACCGCAACCGCACCGCAACTGCACCGCAACCGCAACCGCACCGCAACCGCACCGCGACCGCAACCGCACCGCAACCGCACCGCACCGAAACCGCAACCGCACCGCAACCGCACCGCACCGCAACCGCAACCGCACCGCGACCGCAACCGCACCGCAACCGCACCGCAACCACAACCGCACCGCAACCGCACCGCAACCGCACCGCAACCGCAACCGCAACCGCACCGCAACCGCAACCGCACCGCAACCGCACCGCAACCGCACCGCGACCGCAACCGCACCGCAACCGCACCGCAACCGCAACCGCACCGCAACCGCAACCGCACCGCAACCGCAACCGCACCGCAACCGCACCGCAACCGCAACCGCACCGCAACCGCACCGCAACCGCACCGCAACCGCAACCGCACCGCAACCGCACCGCAACCGCAACCGCACCGCAACCGCACCGCAACCGCAACCGCACCCGCACCGCAACCGCACCGCAACCGCAACCGCACCGCAACCGCACCGCAACCGCACCGCAAGCGCACCGCAACCGCAACCGCACCGCAACCGCAACCGCACCGCAACCGCACCGCAACCGCACCGTAACCGCACCGCAACCGCACCGCAATCGCGCCGCAACTGCACCGCACCGCAACCGCAACCGCACCGCAACCGCACCGCAACCGCAACCGCACCGCAACCGCACCGCAACCGCAACCGCACCGCAACCGCACCGCAACCGCAACCGCACCGCAACCGCAACCGCACCGCAACCGCACCGCAACCGCACCGCAACCGCACCGCAACCGCACCGCAACCGCAACCGCACCGCAACCGCACCGCAACCGCAACCGCACCGCAACCGCACCGCAACCGCAACCGCACCGCAACCGCACCGCAACCGCACCGCAACCGCAACCACACCGCAACCGCAACCGCACCGCAACCGCACCGCACCGCAACCGCACCGCAACCGCAACCGCAACCGCACCGCAACCGCACCGCAACCACAACCGCACCGCAACCGCACCGCAACCGCAACCGCACCGCAACCGCACCGCAACCGCAACCGCACCGCAACCGCACCGCAACCGCACCGCGACCGCAACCGCACCGCAACCGCACCGCAACCGCAACCGCACCGCAACCGCACCGCAACCGCAACCGCACCGCAACCGCACCGCAACCGCACCCGCACCGCAACCGCACCGCAACCGCACCGCAACCGCACCGCAACCGCACCGCAACCGCACCGCAACCGCAACCGCACCGCAACCGCAACCGCACTGCAACCGCACCGCAACCGCACCGCAACCGCACCGCAACCGCACCGCAACCGCAACCGCACCGCCACCGCACAGCAACCGCAACCGCACCGCAACCGCACCGCAACCGCACCGCAACCGCACCGCAACCGCAACCGCACCGCAACCGCACCGCAACCGCACCGTAACCGCAACCGCACCGCAACCGCACCGCAACCGCAACCGCACCGCAACAGCAACCGCACCGCAACCGCAACCGCACCGCAACCGCACCGCAACCGCACCGCACCGAAACCGCAACCGCACCGCAACCGCACCGCAACCGCAACCGCAACCGCACCGCAACCGCAACCGCACCGCAACCGCACCGCAACCGCACCGCAACCGCAACCGCACCGCAACCGCACCGCAACCGCAACCGCACCGCAACCGCAACCGCACCGCAACCGCACCGCAACCGCACCCGCACCGCAACCGCACCGCAACCGCAACCGCACCGCAACCGCACCGCAACCGCACCGCAACCGCAACCGCACCGCAACCGCACCGCAACCGCACCGCAACCACAACCGCACCGCAACCGCAACCGCACCGCAACCGCACCGCAACCGCACCGCAACCGCACCGCAACCGCAACCGCACCGCAACCGCACCGCAACCGCAACCGCACCGCAACCGCAACCGCACCGCAACCGCACCGCAACCGCACCCGCACCGCAACCGCACCGCAACCGCAACCGCACCGCAACCGCACCGCAACCGCACCGCAACCGCACCGCAACCGCACCGCAACCACAACCGCACCGCAACCGCAACCGCACCGCAACCGCACCGCAACCGCACCGCAACCGCACCGCAACCGCAACCGCACCGCAACCGCACCGCAACCGCACCGCAACCGCAACCGCACCGCAACCGCACCGCAACCGCATCGCAACCGCACCGCAACCGCAACCGCACCGCAACCGCACCGCAACCGCACCGCAACCGCAACCGCACCGCAACCGCAACCGCAACAGCAACCGCACCGCAACCGCACCGCAACCGCAACCGCACCGCAACCGCACCGCACCGAAACCGCAACCGCACCGCAACCGCACCGCAACCGCAACCGCAACCGCACCGCAACCGCACCGCAACCGCACCGCAACCGCAACCGCACCGCAACCGCACCGCAACCGCACCGCAACCGCAACCGCACCGCAACCGCAACCGCACCGCAACCGCACCGCAACCGCACCCGCACCGCAACCGCACCGCAACCGCAACCGCACCGCAACCGCACCGCAACCGCACCGCAACCGCACCGGTGCGGTTGCGGTGCGGTTGCGGTGCGGTTGCGGTGCGGTTGTGGTTGCGGTGCGGTTGCGATGCGGTTGCGGTTGCGGTGCGGTTGCGGTGCGGTTGCGGTGCGGTTGCGATGCGGTTGCGGTGCGGTTGCGGTGCGGTTGCGGTGCGGTTGCGGTGCGGTTGCGGTGCGGTTGCGGTTGCGGTGCGGTTGCGGTGCGGTTGCGGTGCGGTTGCGGTTGCGGTGCGGTTGCGGTGCGGTTGCGGTGCGGTTGCGGTGCGGTTGCGGTGCGGTTGCGGTTGCGGTGCGGTTGCGGTGCGGGTGCGGTTGCGGTGCGGTTGCGGTGCGGTTGCGGTGCGGTTGCGGTGCGGTTGCGGTTGCGGTGCGGTTGCGGTGCGGTTGCGGTGCGGTTGCGGTTGCGGTGCGGTTGCGGTGCGGTTGCGGTGCGGTTGCGGTTGCGGTGCGGTTACGGTGCGGTTGCGGTGCGGTTGTGGTTGCGGTGCGGTTGCGATGCGGTTGCGGTTGCGGTGCGGTTGCGGTGCGGTTGCGGTGCGGTTGCGGTGCGGTTGCGGTGCGGTTGCGGTGCGGTTGCGGTGCGGTTGCGGTTGCGGTGCGGTTGCGGTGCGGTTGCGGTGCGGTTGCGGTTGCGGTGCGGTTACGGTGCGGTTGCGGTGCGGTTGTGGTTGCGGTGCGGTTGCGATGCGGTTGCGGTTGCGGTGCGGTTGCGGTGCGGTTGCGGTGCGGTTGCGGTGCGGTTGCGGTGCGGTTGCGGTGCGGTTGCGGTGCGGTTGCGGTGCGGTTGCGGTGCGGTTGCGGTTGCGGTGCGGTTGCGGTGCGGTTGCGGTTGCGGTGCGGTTGCGGTGCGGTTGCGGTGCGGTTGCGGTGCGGTTGCGGTGCGGTTGCGGTTGCGGTGCGGTTGCGGTGCGGTTGCGGTGCGGGTGCGGTTGCGGTGCGGTTGCGGTGCGGTTGCGGTTGCGGTTGCGGTGCGGTTGCGGTGCGGTTGCGGTGCGGTTGCGGTTGCGGTGCGGTTGCGGTGCGGTGCGGTTGCGGTGCGGTTGCGGTGCGGTTGCGGTGCGGTTGCGGTTGCGGTGCGGTTGCGGTGCGGTTGCGGTTGCGGTGCGGTTACGGTGCGGTTGCGGTGCGGTTGTGGTTGCGGTGCGGTTGCGATGCGGTTGCGGTTGCGGTGCGGTTGCGGTGCGGTTGCGGTGCGGTTGCGGTGCGGTTGCGGTGCGGTTGCGGTGCGGTTGCGGTGCGGTTGCGGTGCGGTTGCGGTTGCGGTGCGGTTGCGGTGCGGTTGCGGTGCGGTTGCGGTTGCGGTGCGGTTACGGTGCGGTTGCGGTGCGGTTGTGGTTGCGGTGCGGTTGCGATGCGGTTGCGGTTGCGGTGCGGTTGCGGTGCGGTTGCGGTGCGGTTGCGGTGCGGTTGCGGTGCGGTTGCGGTGCGGTTGCGGTGCGGTTGCGGTTGCGGTGCGGTTGCGGTGCGGTTGCGGTTGCGGTGCGGTTGCGGTGCGGTTGCGGTGCGGTTGCGGTGCGGTTGCGGTGCGGTTGCGGTTGCGGTGCGGTTGCGGTGCGGTTGCGGTTGCGGTTGCGGTGCGGTTGCGGTGCGGTTGCGGTGCGGTTGCGGTGCGGGTGCGGTTGCGGTGCGGTTGCGGTGCGGTTGCGGTGCGGTTGCGGTGCGGTTGCGGTTGCGGTGCGGTTGCGGTGCGGTGCGGTTGCGGTGCGGTTGCGGTTGCGGTTGCGGTTGCGGTGCGGTTGCGGTTGCGGTGCGGTTGCGGTGCGGTTGCGGTGCGGTTGTGGTTGCGGTGCGGTTGCGGTGCGGTTGCGATGCGGTTGCGGTTGCGGTTGCGGTTGCGGTGCGGTTGCGGTGCGGTTGCGGTGCGGTTGCGGTTGCGGTGCGGTTGCGGTGCGGTTGCGGTGCGGTTGCGGTGCGGTTGCGGTGCGGTTGCGGTGCGGTTGCGGTGCGGTTGCGATGCGGTTGCGGTTGCGGTGCGGTTGCGGTGCGGTTGCGGTGCGGTTGCGGTGCGGTTGCGGTGCGGTTGCGGTGCGGTTGCGGTTGCGGTGCGGTTGCGGTGTGGTTGCGGTGCGGTTGCGTTGCGGTTGCGGTTGCGGTGCGGTTACGGTGCGGTTGCGGTGCGGTTGTGGTTGCGGTGCGGTTGCGATGCGGTTGCGGTGCGGTTGCGGTGCGGTTGCGGTTGCGGTGCGGTTGCGGTGCGGTTGCGGTGCGGTTGCGGTGCGGTTGCGGTGCGGTTGCGGTGCGGTTGCGGTGCGGTTGCGGTTGCGGTGCGGTTGCGGTGCGGTTGCGGTTGCGGTGCGGTTGCGGTGCGGTTGCGGTGCGGTTGCGGTTGCGGTGCGGTTGCGGTGCGGTTGCGGTTGCGGTGCGGTTGCGGTGCGGTTGCGGTGCGGTTGCGGTGCGGTTGCGGTGCGGTTGCGGTTGCGGTGCGGTTGCGGTGCGGTTGCGGTTGCGGTTGCGGTTGCGGTGCGGTTGCGGTGCGGTTGCGGTGCGGTTGCGGTTGCGGTGCGGTTGCGGTGCGGGTGCGGTTGCGGTGCGGTTGCGGTGCGGTTGCGGTGCGGTTGCGGTGCGGTTGCGGTTGCGGTGCGGTTGCGGTGCGGTGCGGTTGCGGTGCGGTTGCGGTTGCGGTGCGGTTGCGGTTGCGGTGCGGTTGCGGTGCGGTTGCGGTGCGGTTGTGGTTGCGGTGCGGTTGCGGTGCGGTTGCGATGCGGTTGCGGTTGCGGTTGCGGTTGCGGTGCGGTTGCGGTGCGGTTGCGGTGCGGTTGCGGTGCGGTTGCGGTTGCGGTGCGGTTGCGGTGCGGTTGCGGTGCGGTTGCGGTGCGGTTGTGGTTGCGGTGCGGTTGCGGTGCGGTTGCGATGCGGTTGCGGTTGCGGTGCGGTTGCGGTGCGGTTGCGGTGCGGTTGCGGTGCGGTTGCGGTGCGGTTGCGGTGCGGTTGCGGTTGCGGTGCGGTTGCGGTGCGGTTGCGGTGCGGTTGCGGTTGCGGTTGCGGTGCGGTTGCGGTGCGGTTGCGGTGCGGTTGCGGTTGCGGTGCGGTTGCGGTGCGGTTGCGGTGCGGTTGTGGTTGCGGTGCGGTTGCGATGCGGTTGCGGTTGCGGTGCGGTTGCGGTGCGGTTGCGGTTGCGGTGCGGTTGCGGTTGCGGTGCGGTTGCGGTGCGGTTGCGGTGCGGTTGCGGTGCGGTTGCGGTTGCGGTGCGGTTGCGGTGCGGTTGCGGTTGCGGTTGCGGTTGCGGTGCGGTTGCGGTGCGGTTGCGGTTGCGGTGCGGTTGCGGTGCGGGTGCGGTTGCGGTGCGGTTGCGGTGCGGTTGCGGTGCGGTTGCGGTTGCGGTGCGGTTGCGGTGCGGTTGCGGTGCGGATGCGGTTGCGGTGCGGTTGCGGTGCGGTTGCGGTGCGGTTGCGGTGCGGTTGCGGTTGCGGTGCGGTTGTGGTGCGGTGCGGTTGCGGTTGCGGTGCGGTTGCGGTTGCGGTGCGGTTGCGGTGCGGTTGCTGTTGCGGTGCGGTTGCGGTTGCGGTTGCGGTTGCGGTGCGGTTGCGGTGCGGTTGCGGTGCGGTTGCGGTTACGGTGCGGTTGCGGTGCGGTTGCGGTTACGGTGCGGTTGCGGTGCGGTTGCGGTTGCGGTGCGGTTGCGGTTGCGGTGCGGTTGCGGTGCGATTGCGGTGCGGTTGCGGTTGCGGTGCGGTTGCGGTGCGGTTGCGGTGCGGTTGCGGTTGCGGTGCGGTTGCGGTTGCGGTGCGGTTGTGGTGCGGTTGCGGTGCGGTTGCGGTTGCGGTGCGGTTGCGGTGCGGTTGCGGTGCGGTTGCGGTGCGGTTGTCGTTGCGGTGCGGTTGCGGTGCGGTTGCGGTGCGGTTGCGGTGCGGTTGCGGTGCGGTTGTGGTTGCGGTGCGGTTGCGGTGCGGTTGCGGTGCGGTTGCGGTTGCGGTGCGGTTGCGGTGCGGTTGCGGTTGCGGTGCGGTTGCGGTGCGGTTGCGGTGCGGTTGCGGTTGCGGTGCGGTTGCGGTGCGGTTGCGGTGCGGTTGCGGTGCGGTTGCGGTTGCGGTGCGGTTGCGGTGCGGTTGCGGTGCGGTTGCGGTGCGGTTGCGGTTGCGGTTGCGGTGCGGTTGCGGTTGCGGTGCGGTTGCGGTGCGGTTGCGGTGCGGTTGCGGTGCGGTTGCGGTGCGGTTGCGGTTGCGGTGCGGTTGCGGTGCGGTTGCGATGCGGCTGCGGTTGCGGTACGGTTGCGGTATGATTGAGGTACGGTTGCGGTACGATAACGGTACGGTTGCGGTACGGTAACGGTACGATAAGTCAAACTAGGATTGTCACTAGGATTGCCACTAGGATTGCCAAAATAAACCAATCTAGAACCTGCCAAGTAGCTTATGGCCTAGATGTTCATTTCTAGATGCAAATGTCACTTGCTGAAATTTGTACGTTTCCTCACACAGTATGGTTGCGAGTTATAATTGGTGATATCTCGCGAATTGTCAAAATGATTTTCTTCCTATTGCAAGTGAATGAGATTTGTAGCGAAAACAGTAAACTGACTTTTTATCACGCTACCAGCAACAAATTTAGCTATATATTTTCGGTCAATCGTTTCATTTTTCTTACAAATTTGACACTGACTTCATTGTCTATAAAATATAATGTGTTGAGTGCATGTGTGGCCGACAATTTGTCTATGCTGAAAATTCAAAGGTAACTCACATTCTAACAGTTAAATTATTTATTCATTTATACACAAATTACTCACTCCTAACTATCGGGTATCAAAATAAATATTGAAAGCTACATATGTACATATTCACCCCATCAACCTTACACATTCAAGCTGTTATTTGCATATGGATTATTTTCATATAAATAACATGAATTTCGTTGCACTCATTTCAATATCAATATTTGATTTTGAGCCTGATTCATCAAAACTTCCATTTTCGTCCACATGCACGGTCCAATTCGAAATGTTTTTCTCGTGAATTGCTTGCTAAAACGCAATATTGGAAGTTTGCGTTTCTATACATACTACAAATTATTTACACTATAATATTGATGTTCGAGGATAGTTTTTTTTGCGGATGACGTCACGTGGCTTGAGGTGCTTCATAAGTGCTTCAGTTGCAGAACTAGCTAATTCACTATTCAACACTGGCTACTGGCAACATTTAGTCTAATATCGATCAAATCAAGCAAACAAGTCATTGTATGTTTACGAATTTCATGGAAATTTTGTCTTATTATGGCCATGTGACCAACGACAGTGACAAATTATCGATATCATATATTTTTTTCTTAATCATAATTATTCGTTTTCGTCTTATAGAAGTTTCGCAACATGTGAAAATTCGGCTTCGAGCTGAAAGTTTTTACAGTAGGTCACATTGAGAACTGCAAAAAATTACGCAAAACATAGTAAACGTTCCAATGCAGTATCGATAAGATATCAGTTTTTTTCACTTTAGGCGGGAAACTCTAACACATACGCTATCAGAATTGAGTAAATACGAAAAGTTTCGAATCGAGACAACCGTTAACGGATGAGTTTGATTTAATTTGAAATATACTGGACAATTTGTGAAATATTTATGGTATGGTATTTTCACACGATTTTCACACGGCAATACGATTGGCTTGATACAACCGTAGATTTTTTCACGTAAGCTGAAATCGTTAGGTATTTTGCATAGACAAAGTGGGGAGTAGTAAATTTTGGCGTAGTAAATTTTGTCATTAGTTTTACTATACATAAACAATCTACGTTTCATCTTAGCAAATATATTTATTTTCAAAAATTAATAACTCTTTCACATCAAAAAGCTAATAATTTGCCACCTGTACAAACTCAGTTAAAATCCCAGATATATCAATTGCGATTTAAAAAAAAACGAAATCACCACGCACTAGTATTTATATAAAATCCCCATGTAAATGGATCGATACGCCAACCCAACAAACATACATCTTAACCATTGACATTAATCCGATTTGCTTAACTACTCGATATAAGTTCATATTACAAAATCCATCAAGTTACCTTACTAATTACAATCGTAATGTTAATTTTCCACTTTAACAACGCCATAAAATAGTTTTGCGTCTAGAGCATCGATAAACGTATCGGATTACCATCCACGATCCGCAAACTCTCATAGTATGAAATGTAAAATGCCTAGCGATGCTCCCAGAATGGGAACGAAGCCAAGCGGCAGTCAAGCAAGCAAGCAAGCAGGCAGGCAAGCAAGCAGGCTAGCTACCTAGCCAGCTTGCTGACGGACTAGCTTCACATGTTCTAGTCAACATCCGAATATCTGGCGTGCACACTAGTTGTGTTTGATATGTGGTTTTCATATGCAAGAGCAAAATCGGAAAACCGAGCAATGAGGAAGATGTCACCTATGTTTTGTATTAAAATGGCGATTATGTTTAGTTCAATGACTATAATATCATCGACGGAATGGGAAAATGTTATGATGATATGTTGCTAGTTGGAGCTGCCAGCCTATTGGTTAAAGTTTTAAGAGTTGATTTTATTGAGTTTTAGAAGGATGGTTTTCAAAATCCGATAGTGTAGGAGATCTAGGTGAAATATTTGAAGTCCACATGATAAAACCGCTTGAAATACCTATTTTTGATTAAACATCAATTGATTATTATCAGCAATTGATTAGCTACTGCACATAGTTTCATAGCTCAGAAAATTATATAGCAATGAAATCATAGAACCCATGATTGATTGCGACTAGAAAGCTCCTTTTTTGGGGGAAAATAGCATCTTTTAGATATTTCGTGTAAAATACCGAAATCTTTTTTATTTTTAAAAAAAATCTTTTGCTATTGTAAATTTCAACTGGGCGAAATCAATTCTGTGGAAAATAAAGCAATTTTTTTAGCAAGCAAATTAAAAATCATGCATCTTATTGTCACCCTCATTAAAACAAAATGCTCTTCAGATTACTTTTATTCTTATTTGACTGTGTGTATCTTTAAAAAAATTGCATATCATTGACAATCGAGACTCATTTATTGCTAACTCTGTGCTTTTGAGTCATCTTGTTTTATTGTATTTTGGGATATTGTGGTTTTCAAAGTCTCTGCTGTATGTAACTAGATTTTTGAGGATAATTTTACTACTATAGTGGACATTTTTTTCTCGGTCGCATGCGTAAAACTAAATAATTTTTTTGTTGTTCCTCTAAATTTAAGTTTCTAAATTACCAATATTTCTATTCCAGGGCAATTATTTTATCAGAAAGTGAAGCATTTGACGTCGTCGTCGCTGTGTTTGGCTTTGCAGTTTGCACATTTAGTAGAACCTATTATAGCTTACTTCAAATTTCGGGGATCGTATCAAAATCCCGAATCACAAAATCCCGAATTAACAAAATCCCGTTTGCTTCAAAATTCCCGTATTCTAAAATCCCGAATTACAAAAACCTGTATTTAAAAATCCCGAAACTCAGAATCGCCAAATTCAAAATCCCGAAACTCAAAATCTCGTGAACGAAATCCCATATGAAACCTATTCATATGATGAAATAACAAAAACATAGTGATTTAAGTTTTTATTTAGGAATAAGTTTTAACATAAAGATATATTGTACGCGATTCTTCTCAAATAATCGATTTTTTCAGTTTCAGACCGTTTTCTAATAATTTTTTTAATATTTTGGTACCTTGCCAAATTTTCCTTCTTCATGGGTACTGATTCCCCTCCATTAGTTTTTCTTACCGTCGTTTAAGCTACACTAAAAAAATTGCTGAATAAAAAATCCCGTAGTTTTGCATTATATAGAATCAGGCGCCGCGCTTGATTCTATATTATGTAAAACTAGGGGATTTTTAAATCGCGATTTTGTAATACTGGATTTTGCATTAATAAATAAGAATTTTGGTACGCTAACCATTTAAAGATACTTTAGGTGCTTAGTTCTTTAAATATTATATTCTTTATTTGTTTATTCAACAGATAAATTATCCTTCAAATAAAGGTTTTCAAAATTTAGTGGGCTGCAACCGTTAGGGTTACGAAAATGTTACAATCGTGGTATTAATAATAATTTCAAATTCATAATTTAAGTTCAAGAGTTATGGCTCCAGGCTAAGTACCTGACATTTTTTTTATTAAGTAGAGCAAAAAAACTCACACATTACGTATACTGGTATTGTTAGTTTTAAATAAATGAAAGTACTGAAAAATGTTACTGCCAAATTGTTAAATGCTTTGATAGATAAGTCTCGGCTATAATTTGTTCTTAAACTATGCAGTTGATAAAGAATGCTGGTTTTAGTGTAGTTTACTGAAATTCTGATTGAATTTTTTGTAATCATCGTAGCTTTTACTAAATTTAGGTAGCCCTTAGTCCCGTTTCTTAGTATGGAGCCAAAGTTGATGAATGTTTTTCAAATGGATTGGACTCAACTAGAACAGAAGTCAAGCTTGTCCCGCTTCTAAGTTTATTCTACGTTGAGTTAAAACACTTCGTTCACGAGGTAATTAACGAACAAACAATTTGCGAGGGTTACACGGGAGGTATTTTTCGCTAAAAATGTGAAAAATGTCAAAAAAAAAACTCTGCCTGGCCACAGTAATTGGTCAGTAAAGCGTATATACAGCTAAAGAATCAATAGAATCGGTCCTCTGACTTATCGATGTGCTATTATTTCTTGTGTGGTCATCTCAAGGCACTTCTATACAAGCACGTGTATTTAAAAAAAAAAATCTAGCGCATCAGAACCGCTAGAAAATTGATTTTCGAAGAAATTGTCCTTCAGTGACCAAAAAATGTGAAAAGACGTAATACAATTTTCTGTAATATCACATCAACCATTTCTTATGCAAAGCAAGAAAAACCATTTCTCCATAGCATCTCCTATAACTTTAATGATAAAAATCTTAGTGCTGGCATCACACACACAACGAAACAGCAATAACAAAACATAACAATCTCTTGCTAAAATGAACCTATCCTTTGAATTTTGTTTTCATCCGAGGATTTCATCGAAAGTTTCAGCAATTAAACGATGTTTGAGGCTGCCATCTAAAAATTGTTAAAACTCGAAAAATTAAAACATTAGCTTCTATTTTTACTGTATATAATTTGCATAAACATATATAATAGAAGTATATATCTGTTGGTGCAATATTTACGAAAATGTCTGGTCCTGGCAGCCCTGTTTTGGCAGCATAATCAAAAATACATCAAATTTACTTCACGTTAAGTTGAACCAAACCTGTGAATGCCATTTCGATTGAATGGTTGTGCTGGAAGCTATAAGGATGCAAAGAATTTAAGGGTTACCACTCACACTTTTTTCAAATTTTCGAAAACTCAATATTCGTTGGATCGTTTTCATTTCCAAATTTAATGACGAAACCGCTTAGTAAAGAAATGCCAAAAAATTACAACAATTACCATAGCTGGCAGCCCTTTCATGATTGTTCTACGAAATTCCTACAAAAGTTGGTTTACAATTAGGTCAATTGACTGCATGATTTTCGTTTTGATTTCATGACTGCATCGGAAGCTATAAGGAAAATACCTTTATTTTGTTGAGCAAATTTATAAGATTTAGGTGATAAAAACTTCCATAGCTGGCAGTTCTATCCTAATTTTTCAACCAAATTTCTGCGAAAATGTGGCTTAGAGTAAGGTTCAAATATTGTGTGAATTTCGTTAAAATCTGTTGGTTGAAACGGAGGTTATTGGTCAAAAAGCAGTTTTTTTTTCGTAGTGATTTTGCAAGATGGCACCACTGGCACAGCGCTGCTGGCATTTCAAAATCACATGTCTTGTAAATTTTTTAGCGATCTGATTATGCGGTCCTCATTTCTAGTGGACAGAAGTTTCGAGTGCTGAAAATAGAGGTAATTTGGCGATGGCTTGCCGTTCCGGTGCTACTCGGATTTCAAAAATTTCAAATTGTTATGGTGCACATAGGTTAAGATCTATCAACGATTTGAGTTTTTTTGTCAAAAAGCAAAAAATTTCCAGTCGTAGCTACAGTTTTGCCCGCTCGACCTTGAAAACTCATGTGTGTATAATTTTAGTCAAAATCAACACAGTCTGCAAATTCCACAATGATCCAATGTTTCGGTCAAAAGCTATGACAAATCGAAATTTGAAGAAACAGCCCTTGCCTACTTTTAGGCACTCAGCGCCCACATAGAGCTCATAATTTCCAATTTTATACCATAGACAGGCATTACATTTCGAGCACTTATTTTTAGCAAACATGTACTCTGCATAGAAATATCGGGGTACCTGAAAATTCACTAAAATGCCCGCCGCCGCCAAAAGGATAAAGATATCTTAGTTTTCATTAATCACTGCACTAGTCCTTATAAACATCTATGTCTTAATTTTAAATTTCAGCTCAATCGGATCGGCCACTCGAGAGACTATCTACTTTATTCTTTTTGCTGATATATATATATATATATATATATATATATATATATATATATATATATATATATATATATATATATATATATATATATATATATATATATATATATATATATATATATATATATATATATATATATATATATAAGTAAAGAAATATGAATTTTCGGCGAAACGAATCTAATTAATACTTCTTTTTTTTCTATGATAATGCCAAAGCTCAGGGGATTGCCTTTTGAAGTAAATATAATTGCCCTTTGAAATACTAATTTTCTTCGAAAATTAGTAAAAACTACAAGACAGCATTCCAGTGGAAGCCGCCCAAATCAATAAAACGGTGTAGGAAGAAATGGATACCAACTTCCAGGAAACGATTTCAGAAATGTACTTGTAACGCCAGATACACTTAATTTTGGCAAATGTTTGATGCCAATTTTCGCCAAATGCTAATTCAATACGAAGCTAAATCTGATAGTAAATGTCTTTTTAAGAAAATTTAACAATTTTGTGAGGTTTTTTTAAAAAAAAAATTCCAGCCCTTGCTTTCCAAACAGTATTATATTTTGATTTTTTTTCAGTGACTTGCCCTTTTTCACTGTTTGCTAAATCTTATTTTCAAAAACACTGAAGCAGGTGCTTGATGATATATTGAAAAGCCGCTGAATAGACATTTTCATGTCTGAAGCATTTTCTATTCCCTTGATAGGTAGATAAACACTTTATTTACCACGCCCATTTCTTTATTTTGTGGTTTGAATTTCTAGAAACTTTCAAACACATTCATAGCTGCCTGCGATCGGAATTTGAGTCTTTTTGTTTCAAGTTTTCAGAACATATGAGCTTTTTATAAAAGTAAGTACGCTGATATCGGAACAGAATTTCCGAATAGGCTGAAGCACATGTTTCTTTCTTCTTTCTTTTTTGTGTTATCGAACTCTAAGCATTTGACTGTACTAGTTACTCAGATATGGTATTTCTGAGATATGATAAAAACTGAGATTGGTTATCACACTTCTTTTCCATCAATTTGTGTTTGAATTTTTAAAATATCCAAAAAGTACATTCCTCAAAGCCTCCTGCCGAATCTGTTTAACGATTTAGGAGCTACAGGTGAACTTCTTTGCTTTTTTACCTTTCTCGTTTTTTTAAATAACTTCCCCTTATTTTCAATAACCACTCCTTACTTCCAATAAATTCCCCTTATTTTTAATAAATTCACCTTATTTTCAAAAACTTCCCTTTATTTTCAGTGATTTCCCTTCATTTTCAATAACTTCCCCTTATTTTTAATAATTTCCTGTTTATTTTCAACGACTTCTCAAAGTTTCTTTCCAATCGAATGAACGGTGGTACTATCGACTTTTGAAGTTTGTTTCTATGCTCATTGCACAAAAAAAATCCTTTTTTGTGAAGAATTGTTTAAGATAGCTTTTGAAAATTACGATTTGCAAACTTTGATTCATAAAGGGGAGGCAGTATTGTAACGTTTTGGTGGTTTATGTTTTTACATTTTTGTCTAAAAATATAAAAAAAAATTCTGAAAAATGATCCTTCTATTTGCTAAGCATGATTGATTCCAATTAAAGCATCACTATTATTATTATAATCTTCACCATCTGAATCGAATCTTCCCATTTTTAACTGGCAGCCCATTTTATGTTTACCTCAGCAATCTGATCTTCATTTTGCTCTAGATAAACAGCTTGAGAAAAATACGCGGGACATAATTGCTACGTATTTCTTTCCTGGGTGCCGGTGTCAATGCGTATTAAGTCTTCGGTGGCAGCAAGTGCTGCTATCTGCTCTTAGTATTGCTCTAAGCTCTTGAGCAAACTAAGTTCGGTCCTAGTACCGGACAAAGGTGCATACTACGTAACGATCCAATGTGATCATCATTTGAGCCAGTTGCGATTGTATCCGGCGACGACGACGACGAGTTTGCGCCATCGCATCGCATCCATCGATATCTAATGCGATAGCCGGACGAAGGCACAAGGAGTGAAATGAACTTTTCGCAACCTGTCAAGATATGGGATATCTACTTTGCGGTTGTGGCGGCCTTATAACGGTCCATACGTATGCATGAATTCCTTTCCTTGAACTTGATGACTTGACTGATTGAATATGAAATCTTTGTTTGCGGTTTCTCTTCTATGCGGCACAACACCGTTTTGCACTGAGCGGAATGGCTTGGCTGGATGGATATGCATACGATTCTTTGGATACATGTTAAGCTCGCATTTCTACTTCCCCAAGTCGATGTATCGGATCGTTTGCTCTGGTTGGATGAAAGGGCTTGTCATTCGATATGAAAGTAATTAGAAGTGCAATTCAACTTGTCAGGGTGAATTGAAACTTTGATGTGAATAGGGATCAGGAAAGTATTTTGTTGGAATTTCCACCATGCGAGTACCAATGAAGTCACATCGAATGCGATCACCGTACAAGTCAGAGTCGATTCTATGGAAATTTTCTCTTTGATATTTTCCACTTGAAAGGCACAGACCAACATCGATGTGAATCGAAGTTGCTTTCGAATTTATTATGCTATGAATGCATAGAATATATCACCGTGGATGATGACTTGCTTACAACTTTCGCCACCGGTCCATTTGATGCTGCACAAAAGTGTGAAAAATGATTGATTTTCCCGTTATCTGGAGTTAGTTTTGCTTCTCAGAGAACAATTTGAATGAAATATGATTCCTTGTTTGCTGTCTGATCCAGTCATAAGAGAAATAATTTGTCAACTTCATTCGGAATTGCACATTGTCAGAAGATTGCATGCAGTATCTAGTAGTATGACATTTCCAAAAATACCAAAACCAGCATTTAAGTTTTCCACATCAGTTTCCGCAACTGACCAGATGTCAAATGAAAACATGCATATCACATAGGTACGTGCCATACAAAATATTTTTAATTAATCGTAGCACATCATAACAACTGTTACCTGTCTGCATTCCACTCGCCCGCGTCATCGTTATGATCTTCATCATTGCCGGTATCATGCCTACAACTGATTGGCCTTATCGGTGAGGAACATCAGCAAACATCGGTGGTTTTCACCATATGGCACTAATTACTCTATATTGTACGGATCATCGTGTATTTCACCTGAAGTAATTAAATGAGAAAAACATCCTAACTCACTTTATCTCCTTCGCGCTGACAGTATTAGACACTGGCTGGGTCTTTAATTTACTCCCCGACACCTGATGTTGTCGATAGATCAAGTCCTAGACTGTGCCACAAGCGGCGTACGCATCCCAGATGGAAGATATCGAGCCCGATTAAATCCTCTTGCAGGATCAGGTAGTGTACCCGTACAATGTCCTGAATGTAGATCTGAGCATTGCCGGGGCAATAAGGGCTGTTGGTTTATGGGATAGCTAACACTTAAAATTCTATTTCGGTACGGTCGCATTGCGCCAGGATAATTTATTTCGTCTACGTTTGGAGGTTTTGAAATAGTAGGTGATGTCGGGCCCATATAAACATAATCAAGACGAGCTCTCAGATACACATGAAACAGCACATTTGCAGGAAAAGTAGCCGGTTAATGGTAGGATCACGGTGAGTTTTTTTGGATTCAATTTTCATTGGTTTGAAGTTTCAGGGTTCTTCTCATCTTGTTTCACTGTAATAATAGATTTCGAAAAATTTCGGCCAATCTAATCCTACCTTTAAAGTAAGATACTTTTGTGTGGTCATGTGGGAGACTGTGATGACCGGTCGGCGTTGCGCTACATAAATTTTATGGTAACGTGCACGCGCTCAACGTATGTTGCGTAACGCTAATCAATAGATACCTAACTAGGAAATTCATGTCATTAGATAAGGCTGTATAATTTTGAAAACGTTGCTGGTAAGGACTATTATTTTGCTACCAAGCCATGGGCAATAATGATGATTTTATCTATAAGTTTTTGTGTAGCAACAAGTATTGATTCAGAAGATGGAGACTCCCAATTGTAGATTTTTGATGAATACTGGTTCTTCAAATGAAGTCTATGTGTGGAAAACAGATGAATTCCTGTATAAATCCTCATTTCGTTCGATCGAAGTATTCTTTTAATTTTTCTAATGATTTTCATACAGAGTGTTTGGTACTCGCAGGGCACTTTTGTAAGGAGGCATTCCTTGATATATTTGGAGCAAAAAACCTTTGTACAGGGTGGTTTGGTTTTCAAAATCTGCGGAGTTACAAGGTGGTCAAGAAAAGTGTTGCGGACCTGTACCCTGACTCACTTAAATCGTTATATCTTGAAAAATAATAATCATAATACAAAGTATTATTACTTGCTTTAAAAATTAAGACCCTATAAAAATAGAGCCACTTTCAAATTTGTGTCAGTTTCAGTACATTATTCGAACTACAAGATATTAACAAAATTTCAAAAATACATTCAAAATGTCTCACTACACTAATGAAGAATATGCAGATATTATGTGCGTATATGAAGAGTGCCGGTGAAGTTCACAACCGGCGCAATCTTTGTATCAACGGATTTGCATGGACGGATTCCTGGACGGAGAGTGTTTCAACAAGTTTGGAGTATTTTAAAAGCAGCGCGTTTACATCCCTACCATCACACACCAGTGCAGGAGCTGCTACCTATCGATTCGCCCAAAAGGATGGAATTCTGCAATTGGCTCCATTTTTTAAACGCCATTCTTTGGAAGGATGAGTCCTTATTTATCAGGGACAGTAACACGAACTACTTGAACTAAAAGCAATCCACACACGAGAAGGATTTCATCATTTCAGCATAGATTCACCATAAATTTATGGGCAGGAGTGATTGATAACGATTTAATTGGACTTATTAGGCTCCCGCCTACCTTAAATAGTACTAATTGCATACATTTTTTTAAATATGGTAGAAATATGGATCGGTAGAAATGGACCAATACACTAGCCTGCGAGATCTCCTGATCTAACAGTTGTGGATTTTTTTGTATGGGGACGGATGAAGAACCTTGTCTACACAACGGAAGTATCAAGATTGGAAGACCTTAATACTATGATCGATACGGCTGCAACAAAATTGAGGCAGCAGCTGAGAAGTATTAATACGAAAAGAACGCTTGCGAAACAAGCCTCAGCGTGTATTCAAAATGAAGGCGGCCATTTTGAACATTTACTGTAGCTCAAAAATTTTGAAATAAAGCGTAAAAACCTTTAATAATTTCTTTCAGTTCAAGCAAAGAGTGTAGATCGACAACGAGTGCCACTTAATGGCATATTAATTATGTATTTTCGCTTACTACTTGCGAAATGGTAGCCAATAATATGGCCTGTAGCTAATAATATGGCCTGTAAAAAAATAAAATTAAAATGGCATATTTTTATGAGGTTTTATGAGAAAAAACCAACATTGAACACAGAATTTTCGGGGTAGAAGTGCCAAAATTTTGTATTTTGAAGTAAATATCTCAAAATCAGGTACAGTTACAATTAAGTATGTTACATCAAATTAAAGGTAAGGTAAAACTGGACTTGATGCCCCACACAGCTGTTACATGAATTTCGCCGATAGATGTCGGGCTAATATGTTTGCGTTTTTGTGGTTGTGCGTTTGCTTTTGGGGCTTCTTTTCTTTCTTTTTTTTTCTTTTTCTTAATTGTTTTATCTTCTTTTTTATTTTTATGTATAATTTTGTCTGTTTTTCTTCATTTTTCAGCCCTTCTACCACCTTTTCGCCCTCTGGTGGTGGGTTTTCCCGGGTGTGGGGCATCAAGTCCAGTTTACCCA
Source organism: Nemotelus nigrinus (assembly GCA_947369275.1). NCBI lineage: Eukaryota > Metazoa > Arthropoda > Insecta > Diptera > Stratiomyidae > Nemotelus > Nemotelus nigrinus. Next base: position 29,006,432 of record OX376375.1, on the reverse strand, counting down.
AAGGTAATTTGATTCCATAAAAAAACAAGTTATAAAACTTTGCGTTGTCATTATCAGTTTTCAAGATATAACGACTTAAGGGGGAAAATACATGTAACTCCTAAAAAAAAAATCGATTTTTTTTATTACATCAAAATGTTTGAAATGCTCTTAAAATGAAGCGATATAAATTGAAGCGATATTCGTATTAGTTCTCGAGTTATAGTCAGTTAAAGGCAGCGCGGCGTTCCCCAGGTCGGTGGAGCTTTAAAACTTTAAACACGTTTTTCTCAAAGTAGTACTTTTTCAACTGCCGTACAAGATATCTAAAAAAATATTGAATCGATCCGGCTCAAATTTATACCACATCTACAAAAAAGTATTATCTCCTCGTTGAATCTAAATTTTATTGTAATTTCAGAAAAATAATTTGTTTATTAATGTTTAAAGTGTGACTTTTTTGAAAAATAATCGATTTTTATGTTTAATCTAAAATTAATGTAAAAATTTAAAATATTTTTGTAAATTTTATTGGTTCACCTATGAATTAAATATTTCATTAGCATATTTTTTTTCTCTGGATGTTGCAAGTTCCCCGGAAAAGGCGTTAAGTTGTACGAGGCAGTTTTTGATGTGTTTTTTTCATTCGCTCGCATTGCCGCCATTTTGTGTTGAAAAATTACTAAAAAAATATTTTCATTTACTGTGAGACATGCATTTTAAGGATTTAATATTAAACATTTTCTGAATGAACAATATATATATATTTTAAATCAATCTGAAATTAGCAATTTTTTTTCGATTTTACATGTATTTCCCCCCTTAAAAGAGTCTGGCTACAGGTCCGCAACACTTTTTTTGACCACCCAATAACTCCGCAGATTTTGAAAACCGGGCCACCCTGTGAAACGATTTTTTGTTCAAAATATACCAAGGAAAACCTCCTTACAAAAGTGTCCTCCGAGTACCAAACACCCTGTATATACCATTTTTGAGTCAAATTCATAGATTTATGGCACAAATTCATAATATTTTCAAGTCAGATTAATTCTTTTTCAAATCAAATTCATAAATTTTCGATACCTATTCATAATTTTTCCAGTGATATTCATAATTATTTTTTTGAGTCGAATTCAATATTTTTTTAATAATATATTATTAGAATATTTTTTTCGAATTAAATTCATAATTTTTTAAATTCAAATTCATAGTTTTTGTAAGACAAATTCGTAATTTTCGCAGGTCAAATTTATATATTTTCGAGTTTAACTCATGCATTCATAAATTATGATCTATACGTGCACAAATTAGGACTCTCTTCCAAAAAAACTAAGAAACGACTCGAAAAAATGACGGATTATATTTGTGAAAATTATGAATTTGGCTAAAGAAAATTATGAATTTGATTCAAAAAATTATGAATTTGACCAAAAAATTATGAATTTGACTCGAAAGCTTATCAATCGGTGTCGAAAATTCACGATTTTGATTTGAAAAAATCTGAATTAGACTCGAAATTATTAAGAATTTGTACCAAAATTCTATGAATTTGACTCGAAAATGGTATAGACAAAGCCTACAGTTTCATATTTCACGGATAAGCTTCAATTGATTGAAGTTGTAAAGAAACCTACTCGAGCTCAAACATTCCAAACAGCTCCATCAATTAAGGATAATCAACTTTGTTAGACACGCGATCATAATTACTTTCCGTTCTCCTTCGTACGGTCATGTTCAAACACATCGATACAGTGAAATTCAGCTTGTTTCCTCTATACGTGCCAATTAAACTCTATCAAATGGTCACGTGCCTCCTGTTTGCGAGCCTGCACCTACAGCTAAAAACATACTTTGCATGAAATACTGGCTGGTAGTGGTTAAAGTCATAAAAGGGCTACGAAATTAAGACATTTGAAGCCATTATGCTCGATAAACACAGAGTTTAAATTTGTTTCGAATTGTGAGTGATTGACTAACAGATAAAATGCATTAAACCAATAGGGCTGTTAGTAGCGAACCAGCATGCGTCCAGTCTTTAAAAATAGAACATCTTTCTTTTCGGAAATTTGTCAACCTAAAACCCGTTTTCTAATTGATCAAGCTGTTTTCGAAGAACTACTTTCGTGGTTCTATTACTTCCCCAAATGTTGGCGTCTATGCAAGTCTCCCACCCCCTTCTTGATGGCGTGCGTTTCAATGCAAAGCTGACGATGATAATTACCGACTCCGATATTAGACAATAAAACCTGAGCCAATGCTGCACCTTCCTAGCATAAAACGTACGAACAGATGCACTCGAAAATCGTTGGCGAAGGACATAATTCATTTTATTTTTAAAATCTTTGAGAGGGGTGTGAAGTGTGCGCCACGCCGTGGCGTTGTCGTCTTGAGCTTGCTTGCCATTGGCATTAACATCTTGACGTAAATCGTAGGATCTGCTGTGAACGATGGCAAAGGGCAATATGAATTCGATCGAGGAAGGGACTTAAAACGAAAGAAAGTGCTGGTTGGCAGCTGCTGTTGGAAGTAGTTTGGATTTGTGTAAATTGCTGAGTTGTCATACGCTGGAAATGGTGAAAGCTAGTGACTTTTTTTTTACTTTATTTCATTGAATGGGCATCCATTTTTTTCATACATCAATTTTTCCAACATCAATTTCATGAAAATCAAGACAAAGTATCAAATTTATGATAATGTACATGAAATATATCTCGAGTGAAAATTATAATCGTTTTAATATAACCACTACTATTTAATATAAACAATACGTACTGTATTTTGTGATCCTGAAATCAGGATATTTGACCGGTAAATTCAGTTTCAGACCTCTTACCATACAATTATATCAAACCACAAACTATTCCAAATAAGATGTTAGATGTTCCTTAAAATCTTTTATGAATCGAACAACGACAACTCTGTCGCAATTCGATGCTGTGCGTCAAGTTTCACCCCCAAAATCTTTTTTTTCGATACACTATCGCCTATTTTACGGCCTTTGGGCCTAAGATTTTCCTTTGCAGCTAATTAAAAGTGTTAAAAAGGGGTAACTCATATGTCACATTGTGACGTATTTGTAGGATGTTCCGTGTTATTTATGACGGAGCAGATTGTTTCCGAAGTCCTTGGTAATATGTTTTGAAATTTGAGTACCTTGTAAGAAATTAGTGGATACTGATGTTCTAGAGACGAATTTTTCATTTACAAAGTGTTTTTTTGGTTTTATTTGTTTGAAAGTTGTGTGGCACATGGCTGAATGGCGGTTTTATAGAAAATTGAACGAAAATAAGTTTACGAAATTGGATCTTTTTATAACTAGCCAGTTGTATTGCGTCAATGCAATATTTATGAAAAAGTGAATTATTGATAAATTGTTATTACAACTTAACTTAACTTAACACAAGATTCTTCAGCCAGGATGTAACTCAGCCGAGTATAAGTCACAGTCAAGTAGAAATTTAAGCCAAAGAGTCTTAAACAATGAGGAGACTTTTATTTTATTTATTTATTTTTAGACTCCAATTGTTAGGAAACAGTGGTGTATATGAATTTTTACTACTTTGCAAAGAAAATATCTTTAATCTTTTGGCCAAAGCGAGTTTTTGGTGCATTTTCAGGCACCACTGTATTTCTGTGGTAACAAAGCATTTGAAAAAAAGAAAATAAGAAGTGAAAATTGATAATTTTTTCAGCTCGGTTATGATTAGAGCCTGTTTTGGATTTTTTTTTAAGTGTTTCAATGTGTGAAAAACATATTCGTACACATATATAAGTTTCAAATTATGATAGCTTTCACAGAATTATCAGATCATTCCGGAATTTATAAAACCCTTTGATGCATTTAAGAATAGGTTTATATATGTTTTGCTAATGTGTGATCAGCTCCGTAGCTACGGCAGAAATCTTTCTACTCAGATTCCAATCAATCAAGCCATCAATCCCTTCTGATATTTTTACGCTTTTTAGGAAAAAATGCAAGCGATTTATAAATGTTTTTCGCTCATCTTTTGCCTTCCACGATGCTTTCATAGACTCTCGGTTTTTTTCTACACCTTCTGAAATTTGCCTTAGCTTCCATACATTTTTCCCAGAATCATAGGATTTTTTCTAGTCTTTTGATTTTTCCTTATACTTAACATGATTTTTCCCCCACACTCCCCGAATTTTTGCTATACTCTCCTGATTTTTGCTTGATGTCCTTGAGTTTTTCGTGGCACCGCTGAGTTTTTTTTGGCTTCCCTGACTTTTTTCTAGGGTCCCCTGTTTTTACTAATGTTCAAAGAACATTATTAGTTCAAAAATTCATATATATATATATATATATATATATATATATATATATATATATATATATATATATATATATATATATATATATATATATATATATATATATATATATATATATATATATATATTTATATACATATGTATATAAAGCTTTGGCGCCAGCGGCCATTTTGGTGATATGTTAGATATGCCTACTATTCTATCAAAAAATAGTTTAAAAAAAAACTAAGTTCATTAAATTTATTTGGAACGTGCTCTTAAGAAATATTTGATATAGTTTTGAAAACTTTTAACCCTCTGTGTGCGCTAGGTGCCTAAAATGATTTGAATTTGAAATTTTTTGAATTGCAATAACTTTTGACAAAGCTATTGAATCATTATAAAACTTACAAAACATATTGTTGTTACTAAGTTGTATACTTGCATAGTTTTTTGCCAACGTGCTGGTAGCCACTTAGCTACGGTAAACGTTAAAAGTGAAAACCTGCAAACCATTGACTCTCTTAAAAGAATTTCGCCTTGAAGAAAAAAAAACAACTCATATTCAAATCTTATGCTTTGTCTACACAGTCAAGGTAAAACTTTTGCAATTCTATATCGGACAAGAGCGGTGACCCTTCCTCAATTTACTTACAGTTGAAATTTACAGAATGTATTGGTCTTAAGTAGGATCAGGTCTGATAGAAGCGAATTTGGAATCTGAGCAATTGTATGCCAGTGGTGCCATCTTGAAAAATCACTAAGAAAAATAGCTGCTTTTGGTCCTTTAAACTCTGATTCAGTCACTAGATTTTGACAAAATTTACACAGTAGCTAAATCTTATTCTAAGCCACGTTTGATAGAAATTTGTTTGAAAAATAAGTTGGAGCTGCCAGCTATGGTAATGTTGGTGTCTTAAATTTTGAAAATTTGCTCAGAAATATAAAGCTCTTTGCCCTATAGCTTCCAGTGCAGTCATGGCATCATAATGAAATTTATATGGCAAATTAAACTTATTGTAGACAATATTCAGTAGAAATCTAGTTGGAAAAACAATGTTTGGGCTGCCAGCTATAGTTAATTTGATATTTTCTTGGCATATTTTTAGTAACCGATTTTATCATAAAATTTTCAATTCATAGTCATCTTGTAGTGAAAATAAACAACAAATATTAAGATCTAGAAAGTTTTAAACCTTTTGAGAGCGGTAACCTTAAATTTCTTTGCATCCATATAACTTCAAATGCATTCATCGGATCAATAAGAAATTCGCAGAGTAGGTTGACTTCAACGTGAGGTAGATGTGACATATTTTTGGCTTCGGTGCTAGCGAAGGGTTGTCACACGAGGTGTTTTTGTTATTTTCGACCAATAAATGCTTACATTAAATATTCACATCGCGAATATTTGGAATGCAAATAAGTAAACAATGTTTAATTTTCTAAAGTCTGGACGTTTTTCGGATGGAAACCCCAAACACTTTCCTACCGCTGTAGCTTTCGATGAAGTCATCGAAATTAAATTGGCTTAGGTGCTATTATTACTTAGATTGTATTGGTCATACGTAGGAGAAGTAGCTAGTGGTAGTGGTCTTAAGTAGCTTGTGGTAGAATACACACTCGAAATCTGCACAAATCCTCTACTGTTCTTCGAACATTAGTGTTTTTAGCGGTTCTGATGCGCTAGAGGTTTTTTTTATATTTATGTTAATTATCAAAATTTCTCATCGTACAAGAACGGCACCTCTTTGCCGAATCGATAAATTTTTAGCGCTCGAAATTTGTCTTCATAAGAACTCACTACAAAACAGTCAAATGAAAATGAAGTTCAAAGAACGTGTTGGTCTTAAATAGGGCCTAGGTTGATAGCAGTTTACTGAATATGCTGGCAATCATATGGTGTTGGTTCCACCTTGAAATTACTATCACCGAAATGAGAACTCTATACCCTTTTGCTGCCGATATAGTCATCAGTCTAAAACAGAATTCACACAAACAATTCATGTTAGTGTAAGCCAAGTTTGATAGAGCTTTGGCTGCAAATTAAAATAGGGGTGCCAGTACCGGCAATTTTACTAATTTTCATACTATCATTAAATGCTAACATTAAATTTTCAAATAAAAGTTATTGTTCAATGACAATACAGAACGGGTATCCTAAATTTTGAATTTTTCACGGGCGGTAACTCTTAAAATTTTCGTGCTCCTACAGCTTCCGATGCTTTCATCGGACCAACACGAATTTCACATATTAGATTGGTTTCAGCATTCATACTATTTATTATATTCATGTAACATCTACTAATCAAATTTTCATATGATAAACGCCCTACAATAAATATAAGCAGTACGTATTCACCTTAATTTGGAAAGTTTTGCGATTGGCAGCCCCAAAAATATTTCTGCTCTCATAGCAAAAAAAAAAACCGGTGACAAATGTTACTTTTGGTTGCGGTGCTAGTTGCGAGTTGCTACAACCGAGCATATGTGTAACGTTAATACTGATTTGCCGGCAATTTTCGCATGAGTATTTTTTTTCTAAATAATAAACTAGAATATTTATCAAAACGAAAATTCGTCAATCAAAAGTAAAAGCAACTTTATTCAGAAATTAATTTTCAAAAGTATTTTATGAATTAATTTTTAAAAGTATTTATGAATTTCTGAAAATCGCCTGGTATATGACAAGAATTCGGTAGAAAAATACCAGCTGAAGAAGAGTTGATAGTCATCAACATGCTATTGAAATAATTTCCAACGTTTTTATATTCAGGTAAAATCAAAAGTTAACAGGAATATACACCTTTTCCTGGCTCACATTTTCTTCAAAATTTTCAATATTTTTTATTCATGGACAAGAGGTACTCAGAGGATCATTCTCAAAACTTAATTTATTAAGTTCATTCATAGTTTTTTCATACCTTTATTTTATTGTACTTCAATCGATACCAAGTACGACAACAAACGACTAGGCCTTGTATATATTCAAGAATCAGAGGTGAGGTACTTTATCTTGGCTGAAACTGATAATTGAATGCTTCATTTTCTGAAACCAACAAGCTTTTTTCTAGGGCAAGTGCAATGTTCTACGACCACATTGCTAACAGTACTTTCAAATGTTGTAGACGTTTGAGCACCGAGTCCAGAATCTACATTCCCCAGCAAAATCTTTATTTATCTTATTCATATCTTCACCCGGAAAAAAAATCCAGCTTCATTGCACATGCATCTAGAGTTTATGTTCAACAAATTCCCAATCTTGCCCAGCAATAACTTTCATGTCACTCCATCAATCTTTCAACAAATCCAAACATTCTAACTGTATCTCGTCCTATCCGCAAAACCTTAGCAGTACGTAGGTACAACGAAATTCCACCTTCAATATAATTCATTTGCAATAATCTCGAAACTCAACGAGCTCAATAATCACAAACCGACTCGAGCAATGACTCATTTAGAAATTTATTAGCATATCACCAGCAAATTAATTAGCAAAAAACATTAAAGTGTCGTTACAGAACATAATTATCAATTTAATCTGCATCCACTATCGACTCGAGCATTTGTAAATTACGATGGAAATTCTTGTATTGCGGTCATTTATTAATCGTTTATGTAAAATGGTCGCAGCTATGTGTTTTTTTTTGCGCGGATTCGGCGACACTGTAGCAGAGACCCATGATATGACCGCGAAAATTGCACTCACATGTGAACTTATAATTTTTGTAATTAATTTTGTCGAGAGACATGGGTGTCGGTCGAGTCGAGCGGGGCACGTGCCTTGCCGTTTGTTTCTCGTTCAATTTCCTCCTTATTCATTCTTTGGTCGATGCTGCTTGGGATTTAAGATTTTCAAGAGTATCTTACGATTGCCCTCAAGAACCTATGCATGTAGGTATGTTTCAGACTTCAAATTAGAATTATGATCAAGATGACTATCAGTAAAAGCGAACGGATTCCGATGGGACGGATGAATCCTTCAGTTCTTTGGGATAACTGTGTATTTAGATTTTGTGATATTGATTTAGCAGTTTGTTTGCATTAAAATTTAATGTCAATTATTGTGGGTCCAATAAATTAAGAAGGATGTGAAACAGGTTTCGTTCGGGGAATTTTGTAATTTGTCAATTGAATGTTTCTATTCCGAGCGATGTACTTAGTTGGGTCGACTGACCAAAAATGTTCAAGGGTATGTCTGGTGTGCTCTTGGCTGATTCTGCTTGTTATTTGGTATGCTTTGCAATGATATCAGTGCAATTGGTATTAGAATACAGGATCTATCCGAAAATCAAGTTGAATGACCTCTCCCCTCCAAGGCAAGTTGCTACCGAAGCGGTGGGAACTGTTGACGGAGGTTTAGCGAAGCGAACGATAAACCAAACCTCCCCACCCTTGCCTGCGGACTGTTGTACAGTCCACGAGGCCATTTGTTTGGTTCTCTGTTGAAGTGATGCGTCGGATTTTGAAGATGTCTCACTCCTTAGAGCAGCGTTACGCAATAAGATTTTGTGTTTTACTCAACACAAAACAAAACTATTGTTATGCTACGGAAGGATTTTGGCTATGATACCATGTCTTAAAACATGATTTATTGCTGGCACAAAATGTTCAGGGGGCAGAGAGAACGGCGAAGACCCCCCTGGACGTCCGCCATCTACCGATAACGACGAAAAAGTGAAGCAAGTGAGGGATATGCTCAACTCAGAACTGTTAGAATGTCGGCAGAGGTGTGTGTCCCAAAAGTAACGTGCATCGCATTGTTACTGAGGATCTGCACGAAGATGGTGCCCAATGTCCTCTCCGATGACCAGAAGGCTTCTCTTGCAAGGTTCTCTCGTGAACTCTTGTATGAGTGGAGCAGTGTAAAAGTGATCCGATTTTTTTTAGAAAATGTGATAACGGGTGGCGAGACGTGGATTTACGAATACGAGCCGGAGTCCAAGCGGTAAAGAGCCGAGTGGCACACGTCCGCTTCCCCGAGCCCCAAAAAGGCGCGAATGAGCAAATCGCGCATCAAGTTGATGCTCAGTATCTTCTCGAACTCGAAAAGCATTTTTCACTCGGAATTTGTGCCACCAGGATAAAGGGTGAACAGTCAATTTTAATCAAAAGTCATTAAATGGCTGCAAAGCAGAGTGAACCCCGCGGGGATGGAGATCGCAAAGTTCTGGCGTCTTCATCATGACGACGCCCCGTCGCACACAGCCTTCGTTATTGTCGATTACCTGGCCAAACGCGGTGTGGCAACACTGCTCCAGCCGCCGTACAGCCCATATGTGACCCCTCCGGACTTCTTCTTATTCCCAAGGATCAAGAGACACCTCGAAGGCCACCATTTTGGGACTTTAGAAGCGGTCCAAAAGGCTACGATGAGGTGCTTGAAAGAGGTCCCTGTCAACACCTTCCAGAACACGTACCGCAAGTGGAAGAAACGTTGACGCAAAAGAAGCCTACTTCGAAGAATTTTAACCACTTGTAGCAATATCTGAAATATTTTTTTCCCCTGAACTCATTCACTTTATTTTGGGGCGGACCATGTATATCACTAAACTCTTTGAAATGTATTGTTAAATCTTGTTTCCACGCACAAATAATGAACAAAACACAATTGATCAATTTTATAATATTGGGCTGAGTCATAAATACTTGCCGATGCAGGTAGAGGGCAATTGAAATTTATCTGAATTCCGTATTGATTATAGTGAGGTGATCGTTTTGCTTTTAAATGACAGGTATGGGTTAGTCATTCTTAATTTAGAAGTTTGACAGTGCGCACATAAATTTTTGTAGAAAATACAGGTGCTAGAAATGGAAAATTTGAAAGTGCATTTTAGACATATTATGTTGGGGGAGTTTAAACTTGGAAACAACGCTGAAAAAATATGCAGTGTTTATGGTAGTGTAGTAATAAGTGAAAGAACAGTGAGGAATTGGTTCACTAAAGTCCGTTCCGGAGATATGATGCTTTAGGATGATCCAAGGCCGGGTCGGTCTTCTGATTTTGACGATAACCAATTGAACATTTTGGTAGAAGAAATCCCTCGCCAAACAACGCGAGAATCAGCAGAGAAGCTGGACACATCTCAATCAACTGTGCGCCGGCACCTTGAAAAGCTAGGAAAAGTTTGTAAACTTGGGGTCTGGGTGCCACACAATCTCATTGAAAACAATAAGGCGAACATAATGTCGATTGCCACAAGTCTCCTCTCACGCCAAAGAAATGAGCCTTTCTTGGCCAATATTGTTACAGGGGATGAAAAGTGTATAACCTATGAAAATGTCGTCAGGAAAAGGCAGTGGCTGGATAAAGACACGGCACCGGAACCTGATCCTAAAGCTAGTATTAACGGCAAGAAAATTTTATTGTGTGTATGGTGGGATCGCAAGGGTATCATTCACTATGAGCTGACGAATCGCAACGAAAAAGTTACAGCAAACGTGTATGTTCAACAGCTGCAACATGTGCAACAAAAACTTATTAACAAGCGTCCAGCGTTGATTAATCGACGGCAGGTAGCGTTACTCCATGACAATGCCAGGCCCCACACCGCTAGGATCACCCAGGACAAAATATTGGAGCTAAGCTGGTTCGTTTTACCTCACTCGCCATAATCACCCGACCTTGCTCCAACCGATTTTCATCTTTTCCGGTCGCTTCAGAATTCCCTTAACGGAAAAACTTTTACCAACGATGACCAGGTACTTCAGCACCGAAGCCAAGAACATTCTACGAGGAGGAGATTGATACATTGCCTGATAGATGGCAACAAGTAATAAATAATAATGGTGAATATATTATAGATTATTTTATGAATTTGTAATTTTTATAATGAAATAAATTTTTGGCCTAAATCGGCAATTACTTATGACTCAACTCATATGAAGCTGAAGCGTATACAAAACGATTTTCCATTCATTGACTAAATAATATATTGTCTCACGGCGTACTGCTTCAGTCATTGACTCTTCACTAAAAAAAATTATTTTGAAGCACATGAGCCCGTGAAACGAACAAGTTTCGCTAGGTTCATGCCGCACCCTAGCATACGGACTTGCTTGCGTTTCAATACCTGTTTGCGACTTCTTAAAATTCACATTAAATTTCCAATATCCTCCCAAAGAATCAGCATGCACACAATGTGTACATCTAGCTCTGATTCTGATCGTTTTAATTTTTCCGTAGACTATAGTACATATGTCATGCGTCATTAATTTTTTCTCTTCAATGAACCTAAATGATCATGGAACAATGGTATGTTCTTTGGCCGCAGTTCCTTACTGTCATCGAGCGGTTACCCGTGTCATCTTAAGATGCACGATATTTTATAATGAGTCCTAAATTGGCGTGTTTAAGGGTAGTTCCTAAATTACTACAAATATTCACGAGAAATTCGGATTTATCTGATTCGAGCTCATGGCCAAAGTAGCTACTAGTGATTTTAAAATTAAGGTCACAATGTTTTGTTGTGAAATCGAACCTATTTCAACTGCTAGGGTACCCTTAAGTCAACTTTTTCGGTGTCTTCAGCACACACTAGTCAAGCGAATCAAGTGTCTCAAACGTAAATAGCATCTGCTCCATTGCAGGTTAATCAGCTTGAGTTGCTACCGGTATGATTCAATAATGTTGATTTAATTTTTCGTAGGCACGCAAGCATGAAATATTTCTTATTGTTCCGATTAATTACGAAATAACGTAATTACAAACGGGGACTGCGGAATCATGTATCGATTTATATGCTTCAACTGATTTTAGATGGTCATGTGCGTATCGGCTATGAAACCATTGTGATTGTCTCGAAAGGAAATGATTGATTTAGTGATGCTCCTGGGAAAATTATCATGATGAGTTATTAAATGAAGCGATTGTTATGGGAATGGTTCGATTGTGGCTGGTAGAGTATGAGACTTTTTCAATAAAATTAGTAATGTTATGTGTGGAACATTCTGGTGAGAACCATTCGATGGACAGTTCGTTTTTGAAGCCCTTAACTAAGTTGCTTTATGTTCGAGCTTTGAGGTAAAAATGATCAAGTGAGTTCACACAGAGAATTCTTCACACTTGATGATTCTCTCTGAAAAAGCAAATTAGTCATGAGGTCCCTGGATTCTGAACTGCACTACATCACAATGATCAGCAAGTCTTTTAATGTATACTCGCGCATATGATATAAGCCTAAACTGGTTGCAGATGGAAACATTTAGACCAAAAATCATTTGATTTTTACGTAAGTTTTTCAGCCACACAGCAACAACTTTTCCATCAGTAAACTATTCAACGTCGGCTTTTCTCATCAAAAACACAAGCATGCTAATCCACTATCCGCAAGGTACAAAGAATGCACATAAAATCCAAATATTTCAGTACTTGGGAGACTCTTTTGCAAATCCAATAGATTGTACCTGAATACTCCCACAATCTGTATACATTTCCATTGATTTCTTGATACTAGAAAATTCAGAAAAATTGACTCTTGTACGTTCAATTGATATGCAAATTTTACCGCAATCAAATACTGCCTACAACCCCGAATTATGTATCCGATTTCCATACACAAGATTTTTAAAACAAAGAAGAGGGCACCGTATTCCGAAAAAATTGCCTTGAAGTCGACCGTTCTTGAACCTTTACCACAAGCCAGATCGCGCAACAATCAAAATATTTTGACCATAACAAAAAAAAACTAATCTCCGGCTATGACGACACCCAACTTGCTTACACAAGCGTAGTGAAAAGCCTCCCCCGATCGGAATTGATCAGATTTGTACGAGATACAGCCTCCCAAGATTAATGGATGTGGTTCATAGGTGTTTCGCTTTTTCAAATCTCGGCTTGGCCTTTTTTCGGGATTCTCACCGAAAACGAATAAATGTTTGTAATATCCATACGAAAACAACTTGACATATTTTCGAAATGAATTGAAAATGTATCGGTTAGCGTCATTCTATAGAGTGTCTATCGGACACGTACGATTTGGATGGATTGCGATTGGAGCTGGCGTCATTGCATCACCTAGTTGACCCCTGCCATTGTCTAAAATGATCGTATGATTTGTATGATTGACAGTAAGTTTCATCTCAGACATGCTGAATATGAATTGGGAAGATTTCGGTAGGATTTCACCTGGGTGGTGTGAGCTTCTTTACTGGAAGTGATGCTGGAGAGATTTGAATTAGAAATTTAAATTATTGTTTAGAATTCTTATGAACTGCATTCAGAATGAAGACTGTTATCTCTTGTATGAATGAAATCGAGATAGTGATGTCCATTAATACAATTTCAGGACAAATTATACTTGGTTTTACAAATACAAGATGGTATTTAGATGCTTTTATTTTAATATAAATTGCTATGGAGCTACTCGTAGACCGAGCAGCATTTTTGAGGAAAAATTGGAAACATAACGCAAATAAGCTATATTTACGCTATATTTTCGATTTCTTTTCATTTCGATGCTTGACTATGTCATTCAAGAGGGCGTCATAATTTTTTTGAGAGATTAAAATACAAATAAGAACCATAGTATAATGACTTAAGATTTTAAAATCCTTCGTGAAGCTTCACTGGCAAATTTGATTAAAATAAAGGAAGTACAGCTCATGTTTCAATCATAACTATTTTCGGAAATTACTTTTGATTTCTTGGCAATTCGGATCACAATTTGATTTCGGCCCACCTTAACATCCCTTCTCTGATCAACACTAATCAGCTTCCTACCAAATGAATAGCCTGGCACTATGAAAAGGCTGACAAGATTGCGTTTAGAGAATACATCAGAGAGTTTGACGTCCGATTGTTTTGCAACAAAGAACGTCGAATGTATAGCTTCCACCATAACCGACATTTCATGGTATGGAATGTATTCTTTTATACCACATGACTTCAAGAAAACTAAGCCTGATGGTTTAATTACGAATGTCTTCATTCCAAACTTACAAGCTATTTGCGTCTGAGGACTCAAAAAAGCTTTACAAAGTTGCTCGCAATACTTGCAAATCCACTATCAAATGAGTCAAATTGCAGCTTGACCAAAATATCAAAAAGAAGATCCTCGCAAGCGAAGGTTTGTGGTCGCTTGTTGAAAGAATCAAGAACAACTTCCCCAGTTCTTCCGTGCTGCCTCTTCTTCATGGTGGTAACGTACTTACAGAGTCACTGGTTAAATTTAACCTTTTTGCCAGGATTTTCACTACAAACTAGTACTTGACACCTTGATCAGTGAGTCCTTCTAGGCCTCCAATGTGCACCTTCAAGTAAGGACCTCTATTTTTCCGCACAAGAGAGGTATTGAAAATACTCAAGAAGCTCGATGTTTCCAAATCTTCCGGGCCTGATGGTATTTCACCATTCGTACTAAAGTGCTGCGCCTCTGCCTTCGTTAAACCTCTGCGTAAACTATTTTACCTGACATGTTTGACTGAAATATGTCCTTTCGCATGGAAGCTTGCACACGTTCAGCCCATACCTAAAAAGGAGGAGGCCTGTGATCTCTCTAACTATAGACCAATTGCAATCATTTCGGCTCTGTCCAAAGTATTTCGATCACTCATGAACCCAAAATTAATGAAATATCTTGAGTCAGACCATCTTATCAACGACCACCAGTATGGTTTCTGTTCTGGGCACTCCACTGGAGATTTACTTACATTTCTCACTGAGAGATGGAACCGTTCTCTCCATAGCTTTGGTGAATCAATGGTCGTTTCTCTTGATAGTTCAACGGCCTTTAGGGCACTCAGCCCTATAAGCCGAGCTTTGTGAATTTGGTCTTCACCCCGTCCTCGTCAAGTGGATTGAAAGTTTCCTCGTAGATCGTTCCTTCCAAGTTGATCTGGATGGACTCAAATCCTGTGTCGACACTATCAATGCCGAGGTACCGCAAGGTACTGTTCTCTCACCAGCTCTCTTTCTTTTATTTATAAACGTCTTCTTTTCTTCCACTTTCAATTCAAATCATAGTTTTGCTCATGACAGTACCCTTGACTTTGCAAACTCTTTTGACAGAGTGGCCAACTTTGCCGGGAACGTTACTTCTGTTAGTAAAGATCGCATGTTTGCATCGCAAAACAGGGACCTATTAAACAATTTATATGTTCCGAACAAAGTTCAAAAGGTTTTTATTTGGTTAAAAACGTATGATTCAAACATATCTTGATCCATTTTTGCCTTGAGTTTCAGTAAAACAATGCCACTGGTGCAGCCAAGTTCATCGTCCCAATCAATTTTATATCCATATTTCGATGTTCATCGCATACATTTTTTGAAAAATTATTTGCATGCTTTTGTGAAAATTAATTTATAGCAGAGGTGAGCGAAACATCACACTGCACACTGTTATACTATCACACCGCACTCCTAATACATTGTACAAAGCATACATCACTTTGTCCAGACGAACGAAAGCACGGTATGCAGTAGTACCAAACTGAATGAACCATTCAATATACAACACAATCTAACACACCACCCCCCTCGCCCTCATTTTAAAAAATAGTTTAAGTCTCCAAACCAGCACTGAAAAACTCAGGGGAGTGATCTTACACGTTCAAAATTTGGATTGTTTTTTATAGCTTAGCCTGCAAGTAATTGAACCTCATTACTAAGCAAAGATCACTCTATAAGCATTAATGCTATTCTACCATATTTTTTGCTATTGTAAAAAATCCTATCCTATATTTTTGAGAAATGTTGATGACGATGACGTTGAGATAATCTGAAGTTTAAACAGAAGGCGAATGATGAGTCACTTCATTTTTTTACTGTACTAAGCTAGTGTTGGTGGTATTCATTTTGTTTCTTTGAAATTGACAAAAAACTGAAGGCTCTAAAATTGAGTTTCAGATATTCTATCAACGTTGGCTCCCGATGGGTTATAGTTGTCCTGATGCCCAAAGTCAGATCTTTCGATAGACTGGAACACTAAAATTATCTCTTTCAATCAGTTTTTTATGCTTTGTTTTAGCACTTCCCGCTATTTTTGCAAATATATCCGTGTTTTCTATGTAGAGACTGCAGATACACATTGTGTGACAAATGTCATATAAGGTTGGTCTGCTGGTGATTTCATAAATATCCAAAAGGAACACTAAAATTATCTCTTTTACCTTCACTAGTCTTCATTCTTTTATTACGAACTTCCACTACGTAATTTTGGTTTTATTCTAAGCTTCAGCTGAAAAACATCATAACAAGCCCAAAAACACGAATATTGCAATTCAATTTAAAATAGAAAGTTTCAAATTAACGACGACACACTAATTAAAGATGCAAAAAAAGAGGAAATTTAGATTAGTCGGACAATGTTTCAACAGCCAACGTTATATACCCAACTATTAATTATTCAGATTATTATTCACCAAACAATTAAAAAAAAAAAGAAATTATCACAAAGAATATGAATATGAAAAACTACCAATCTAGATCGAAGAGAAAGGTGGTATGTCTCACCAAACCTGAACGTCGACCAATCTAGATCAATCGGACACATAAATTCCATCCTTGCGAAATCAATTGTAAGCCACAGGTGTTGTTTCATCAAAACCCATCATAAAAACTTCAAATTAATCATGACTTGAACAGAACAAAAATCATTCGAACAATGCTCATTCGATTCATTTATTCTATCTAGCCTTCAATTAATGGCACCATTAGGAACGATCTGACCGAAATATGCTCAACCAACAAAAGCCACTGCTCCTCGCTGTTCTTTTAGTCCATTGTCTTCTCAATCTATCACAGCCACAGTCAGCCATATTGGCGTTTCAATGAAGAAATGAAACCGAAAAAAAAGCAGCAACTAAATACGTATCTGCTTTTTTCCGTCGAAATGTATCCAGAAGATTTGATTTTGGAAATCGAAGCACGTGCTCGGATAGTTGAAAAGTACAATAATCGAGCTCTAACAATAGAACATAAATAATTTTCGATGATGTCTTGTCTATCTATCGGACTTGTGCATTCAAGGCTTCTTGAATGAACTGCGAATTTGAATCGCGAATAGTAAATCAACCAATTCGAGTCGGCAAACCACTCCAGCCAGCACCGCACCAACCTGAAAACAATGAAGCTGAAGAGCATCGAAAATCTCCAGAGGATTTCAAAACGATTTTGAAAAAGCTCAACGAGAAAAACTAACAGAAGCCCTCGGGAGATATTTCGTTCAACGATTATAAGGTCTTTTAGTGGGTAACTACATTACTATTACCATTATTATTACAACGATTATTATTGCTGCACGGTGTGTTGTGGCCGGTTTGGCTACGGTTGTTACTATTGTTATTGTTCGCGGTATTGTGCAATTATTGACCATTAGCTTACACGCCATTTAGCACATTGGGTTTTTGCATGCCGAATGGATACCATTAAGTAAGAATGCTCAAGTTGCGCGTTCTATTGCTATAATTAGAGCTATAGATGCTTCAGAGTTCGATACGGGGGAGATAATTGGGGTTTGTCACGGTAAATTCGGTTGCATGGATTTGACGCTGTTACTGATGAAAGTCAGTTAAAATTTAGTGAGGTTAGCTGAAAGTCATTAAATCCTGTTGTTCTTACATTTAGTTTCATTTTTTCATATATTTTTTTAATGCATCCAATTTTTGCAGAGGCAGAATTATAAGTATTGGCTATAGATACGTGTTCAAATTACACTAAAAATGACATCGCAGATAACATAAAATGAATTGAATAAAATTTCAACAATATTCCGATCGTTTCTATGCAACCAAAAGTCTCTATTCTTCATCGACATTTTCGCGCCCAGTGTGGGCCAAGAATCAAAGATTTTTTTTAATTTCGAAAAACATACTCTACTTTTGGTGAAAATGAAAATTCATGATACCACGAAAATCAACTTTTTTAATTTTGTGCAGGTGCAAGACTTGTTTTTCACTACTAAACCTACATACCTACTTTCGTACTGATATAAAACTACATCTTTGACACAATCTCCATATGTAGAATAAAACTAACAGTATCATAGTTACTTGAACAAAACCTTCAACATTATCGTAATGGCTAAACACATAAATTTATCACCGTCAAAACTCATAAGGAATTCAATATATGCAGGTACACTAATCCACAGGTCATCACCTGTAACGATAGCCATATCTTAAGTGGTGCATTGTAGATCGAGAAATGGTCGTTGTAAATACATTTCTCTTTGCGCAACCTATGGCACGGCCACTTTATAATAATATCAAATGATTAATATCCATCAAATAAACAGAGAAGTATGTAATTTTTTTCTCTTAAGTTATCTGCTACTTGAGTTCACCGCTCGATCAACTGGCGCTTTCAGATGCAAAAGAGCTGCCAAAGTGTAACGAATGTGAAGTTCGAGAAATGTATTGTGTCTTAATTGGTTGCTGTGGTTTACTGCGAACGGTAATCTGTAATCAATTTTTGGGTCCGGAATTTTTTCAGGAAGAAAAAAAAACAGTTATGCGTGATAAAACGTTCCAAAAAGACTCAAATTAAAGAAATATTAACAATTAAAACGTTTTAAAAATTATGGTTAATTTGATTGAAGATTGTTTTTGCATTTGATTAAGGAGCTGCGAGTTAAACGTTCCCTAAGAAATATTTACATTGCCTCTGAAAACCTTCATTAATTCTTCCGTGAATGTGTCTCTTTCTTCTGTATCAGCAACACGTTTTAACCTTTCTTATTCAACAGGTCGCTATCGCCATCGTGCCGGCGATGATAGCTCCACATTAGACGATTAACGGAAGGAGTTCGAAAATATTAACGCTGCTGCCGCACCAAGCCAGCAGACGCAGCGAAATGCAATGATGTAGTTATTGTTGTAAAAAAAATCAACAACTTGAGACAAGTAACCAACAATCATTGAACGTACGAAAATATTTTGAAATGACAGTTTGATATATTTACGGATTTGGAGCGGCAGCAATATCGGGTGCAGCCGCTCCAAAGTCACTGAAGTACTACGGCAACCACATCGAGATGGTCTGCGGCAAGCAATTGGTCATGTTGAATGTTGCAGGGTTATGAGTACAACTAACCATGCATTTCCTGTGCTCATGGCTGGTGAGATGGTGTTCCGTTGCAGATGAACAGCGCTGGTCAAGTTTACAATTTTTTATATTTCAGCCTTGCCGACCGACCACCCAGTCGGGCGAATGACAAATTGTTGAATAATACGAGAGTTTTAAGATATTGATTGTACACCGCCTCTAATATGATTGAACTGATTGATTGAGCTACGGCTAGGTATAGAGAAATGGGTTTCGTAGTAGAAGTGGCTAATTGTTTGCTTTGTGACAATTGCTAAGAATGTTTTCTGCACAAATAGCTGTGGGCTTTATTCTCGGAATTTTGAAAAATTAATTTGAGAAAAAATGATCTTACTCGTTATTTTTCAGAGGATGAAACTACGTGCGGTTGCCACCAAGGAACTTATTCTTATAACAGCTGATAGTAATTTCTTTTTGAGTATTGTTGTGCCGTAGACGTTTGAATTCACCAAATGTTGATTGCTATTATTAGACTGAGTCAAAATATATCTGAACACTGCAGTACTTTTACTTAATTGAGAATTGCTAAATGGCTTTGGTGAAGCAAAGTTTCAATGGTCGAAACAAAAGTGAAATCAATTAATCTAGCTTTTCGGGATAATCATTGGGAGAAAATGAGTGTTTTGTCTTGAAAGATGCCTAGGACTGCAGCATAGAATTTTGACATACATACGAGGGTTGATCCAAAAGTAATGATAATCAATATGAACCAAAGTGATTACACTTTAAAAAAATATTTATTTTTCAACATAGTCTCCTAGCGAATTAACACATTTAGTCCATCTTTTTTCCAAACACAAGATACCCTTAGAAACAAATGATTTGTCTCCACTCTCCCAAAACGTCTCAACAGCGACCGTTACTTCGCTATCATCTTCAAATTTCTCGCCGAGGAAAGGGGCAGAAGTCACTGGGAGCTAGACCTTGCAAATAGGGTTGGTGCTCAATCAGTTCAAATCCTGTTTCTTGAATTGAAGCCATCGAAACTGCAGCCTTGTGAACCGGTGCGTTGTCTTGATGAACCAGCACTCCGGCTCCCAGTTTGCCGCGACTATTTTCTTCAATAGCCTCCCGCAGTCTTCTTATTTGGTCTACGTAGTAAGAGCCTGATATAGTGGCTCCCTGCTCCAAACATTCCACCATGATAATTCCTTCAGCCTACCAAAAACTGATGACATAACCTTCCTCGCCGAGCTCGACACTTTGGATTCCTTTGGCGTCGGTGAAGAGAGTCGCTCCACTTCATCGATTGCTGTTTGATTTCTGGATCAAAATGGTGGATCCAGGTCTCGGTCGTAATCACGAAACGTGGCATTCTCCTAATCTGTCTGGAACTTTTCGAGACTCACCCTCGAAATATCGACGCGTTTCCTTTTTTGCTCATCGGTTAACATTCTCGGCCCCCAACCTTTGTGCGTTGGGGGCAGTTCATTTGTGATTCCTGGGCAACGATTCTTTGAATACTGCTATACGAGACCCCTGCGTCCTCAGCTACATGCCTGATGGTCACTCTTTGATCTGCCAACATGACATCTTCAACTTTTTTCACGTTGTCTTTAGTGAGGGACGTGGATTGCAGTCCTTCACGGTGTCCATCTTCAGTGGGTATTCTTCCAGACTTAAACTCCCTGGCCCAGCGTGCAATGGTAGAATATGGAGGAGCAAAGTTCTTTAATGTCTCTACCAAGTCGCTGTCTATGGCTTTGATAGACATTTTTTTCAAACTCAAGTACTTAATGACAGCTCCAATTTCGTTTTTCTCCATTTTGATGTTCTCTCTTCGACTGTACTTTTGAGCTGTGCCTTTGATGGCTTGTGGCTCTAAATTCTTACTTTTTCAGGACCTGGTTTATTTCAAAATATGTTATGTAACTAAGCTCGATTGCTTAGTTAATATGGATGTTTTGAGAGAAGAGAAAGGAAAAAAGTCAGTTCTTGTTCGGATAAAGTTCTTTAAAGAGGAATGAGGAATGTAAGAGATGTTTGGATTAGGTGAATAAAAAACAAACAAGTTCACTGTGAACTTCATTTATGGTGAGTTAGTGGCTCATTGTCTATGAGCTATTCCTAATATGAAGGGCTGATCGTTAAGATCCAGGTGTTTGATGAAGCGATTGGATGATGGGGTTGGGGTGCTTTATGGCACGTCAAATGGAATTGTCTTTTAGCTGAACCAAATAAGAGGAAAGAATTGTTATTTTTGATTTGTGGTATAAGTCACTATTCCTATAATAGTCGCCATTAGCCTGAAAGTAGAGCAAAGTTATATTTCGGAGGATATGGCGTTCGACTTTCGTCAGCTTCTCAAGTTCGCTAGGAGGGCACCGTAAATATGGCCACCGTATGTGAAGATTAGTCAATCAATTGCTTATACACGATGTTAGTTCTTCAAATTTCTTGTTGAAATGTTGAGATGTTGACCAAGATGAAAATATTCAAGCCTTTAATGAGGGCAGAGGTGTACCTATATTGGATATTCGCCATGTGAAGATATCTGTGGTAGGGTAAGTTGTCGTCTTAAAGATTTTCGCCGATTATGGAGCTGAATGATATCTTGCGGTAAATCATGGAAGGCAAAGTTTGTAGATGTTTTAGGGATAACTAAACTATCAATGAACGAGAAGGTGATTTGGTTGAGCTTGTCAAAGGCCTCATCAATTTCCTGCTAGCAAAGATTTTGGGAGCGGTCAAGACCAAGGTTTTAAATTTGAATTGCAATATTTGTTGCGAATCGATCCCAGTTGATTTTATCGCAGAGGATGAAAAGCTCGGGATCAACAGTTAAAAGTCTAGACCACGTTTTCTTTTGATGCATAACTGGATCAACTGATGATTAGATTCAGAATCGTGGACTTCGCATTCATAAGTGCCCAATTGTGGGAGAGAGCTGACCAGGCTCAGACAGACAAGGAAAAAGTCAATTATAGATGAAAACTGACAAAAAGTATTGAATGTACCCCCCTGGAATTGTGGCCTATTTATATGGTTTTTTATGCTGACTTAGTGGGTATATGAGCTAGTAAATTTTTTTTTTTAATTCTATGCGAACTGAAAATAGCTGATTATCATTACTTTTGGATCAACCCTCGTAGGAATCATTCTATTTATCCGAAGCGATTCTTATTCTAGCATTTTAAGCAGACAAGTGAGTAGTTTTCATGTGCATGTTATATCATTTCGTAATTATTTTTAAATATTACTTCTGGATTATTGAGCTGATGCAAAAACTGACACTTTATGATCTTGACTTGTTAAGATTTTTGGCCACCTTTATCTCATTAGAAAGACACATCGTTTTATGGAAAGTTTCGCTTTCAATGTTAAGAAAAATACATTTACCTTCATCTAGACTCAATACATCAATTACAAAGCTTTATCAATTTTTTTCCACATGATTCAAAGGATTCCAGCATTAAATTTATGGGGCAATTTTCAATGCCAATTTTATTAATTCAATTTCATACAAATTTAAATGTTAGAGATTCCCATTTTCATCACCGAAAATTTAATTCAAAATTTTTAATTTAATATATATTAGTGCCGAACTCAACTTGGCTTTGAACCAGCAACTCCAAACTCCAAGGGCTAAACGAGTTATGTTATACGAGCTTATGGAAACCCTGATATTAAAAGCCCACTATGCAATCCGAGACATCAAGCTTCAGAGCTCGAACTATCTCCATAGGAGATGAGGCTATGTTCATTGAAATCATGACTATGTGTATAGCGAAAAAACCTACTGTGTATGGGATTTCTCGCAATAGAGCACACACTTATTTTTCATATTGTTTTCGTAGCTATATTTTATAGCTCAGCGTCCTATGAACATAGCGGATTGTCACGCTTTGGGCATTGAACTATGCAGACTAAAAATCTTCTAATTATGCTCATTTATATGAATTCAAGGCTTGTAATTTTTAAATTACTCAAAAAAGACAAATAACGAGGTAATTTCAAATGATGCTAAAGCACGCAATCTGCGTTTTGGAAATTCGGTGAAGCAATTGAAAAACTCATTCAATTTTCCAAGTCTGATCCTTTGAGCAATTCAAATAAAAACAATGAATTTTGACGCTATAAAATTGTATTATTTTCTTATAAAAATTACAGTAACATACATATATATTAAACTAAATCTAAAAAAACGTATACAGAAAACAAATGACTATCTTAAAAAAATATATGTAACCTTGGTAAAGACTAGAAACATAATTATTTCTTCGTGTGGGTACTGAAATATTATTTTGAACTATATTTTAATTTTTGGTATTTAAGCCTCAGAGAAGGTACAATCCATTTTCAACTGTAGTACGCTCTGTTAATATTACAAAAAAAACAATATCGAGATCTACCAAATCTTTTCAAATTTGTCATTTCCAATCAAGGAAACGAAAATTTGAAAAATCCTTCCTTCTCATGTCTTACACTGCATACATTGGATGCGGAGGTAGAAGCATGGATCCAACTGAATTCACCGTGTTTGCAGGAAAACATCCTCCTTCGGTATGTTTCGTTAATAGAGACATCCGAGAGAATGATTTGTTGCAAATATTGCAGACGTACTTCTTGACTTCGGCGTGGGTTTGAAG
This sequence comes from Nemotelus nigrinus, assembly GCA_947369275.1. NCBI lineage: Eukaryota > Metazoa > Arthropoda > Insecta > Diptera > Stratiomyidae > Nemotelus > Nemotelus nigrinus. The sequence continues at coordinate 28,982,555 of OX376375.1, read as the reverse complement.
ATGGGCTCGCAAATTCGAACGATCAGCAAAAGCTCGAGCGCAATATTGGCACTTGAATGGTTTTTCGCCGGTGTGAGTGCGAATGTGACCCTGCAGGAGCCACGGTCGTGAGAAGTCCTTCCCGCAAGTCGGACACTTGCAAGGACGTGTATGGGTACGAATATGCATCTTCAGGGCGCCCGATGTTGTGTAAGATTTTTCGCAATAGTCGCAGTTGAAGAGTCGCTTGACTTGATTGCATTCCGCCGCTGGACAATGGAACTGCTGATGTTTCGACAGGCCGGAGAAAGTTGTATAGGATTTTCCGCAGCTCTGGCAATTGAATCGTGGATGAGTTTTAGATTTCTCCTCGGCACTCGACTGGTGTCTGTCAAAATTATGGTACAGCGCAGGCAGTGGAATGCAGCTTTTGATTGATAAATCCTGAGGTTCGTCGGAGTCCTCGAAGATTCTCGGCTGTTCAGGATAAGAGCCTGGTATCAAGCGATTATTTATGTCCCAATAGCGATGCTGATGTTGAAGATACAAGTCGGCTTCTGCTTGTTGCTGGCGTGTTAATCCCCGAAGGTGAATGTTCTGGTAGCCAGAGTTTATAGCGGGAGGTGAAACGGAAGTTTCGCGATAAAACTCAGCTGAAGCGCAAGAATCCGTTGAAGGCGATAGCGAGCGGTGGTCAGCTTCGGAAGTTCCAAACGAGGTGTTCCAATGAATGGGATTGACGTAGTTGTCATTGCTTTGTGTATATTTCGCTTTCTTTGCATCACGATGGTCGATGTCTTCTGTAGGTTTACGCTTAATTGACAAGTCTTCGGGTTTCGTTGAAAGATTCTTTGGTTCTGCATCAATTTCGACCAGATCGTAGATGATGGGTCGCTTTTTAAGCGGGCACTTTTTATAACTTTCCATAGTTCCAAAACAACACAACTTTCAAAATTTTAGCTAGAAGTCTATTTTTTTAAAAATGCACTTTCCAATATTTTTCGTAATAAGTTCGATTACTATTCACTTGTTCAAAATTCACTTCAACTTCTCAAGGATATCAACGGAGCTGTCAGTTCGGCAAGTGAGCCTTGAATGATAAGTTACACCGAGAGACGGAAAATATATAGCGATCCCCTCCTCGATTGTCAACCTAGCCGAAACCAATGAACGATCGAGGAAAAACCCAAATCCGCACAACAAGGGTCCGAAAATAACACACTCTTCTCTTATATTCCCTGGTGGAATACTGTTAGGTGATGTGAGGATCGTATCATGTTCATTTTCACTGCCACCGATAAACGGTGGTGTTTCGCTTAGGTGCCTGCTCAGGTACAACCACACCAGTGGCTGAAGAGTACCTTAACAGAGGGCAGGTGTTAAATATGTACTCTTCGTTTCTTGTGCTCATCACAAACGGCTACGGTGAAACGATTCACATATGCACTTCTTGTAGTTGGACAAGTACGACACATGGTTTGTGTAGCTATGTACGTAGATAGGTACACGATCTATAAACGGAACCAAGTGTTTTGAAAGCGGAGAAGTTGGGAGCCGTATCAGTATCACACATGAGAGGGATAAGGTATGTGATATGAGAGTAGTTTACCTGGTACATAAGTAAGTATCTTTTGCATCGTGCACTATGAGCGTAGTATGTACGTACGCATATGGGAATGGAGTGAGAGGATATCCGAGCAGCAGCAAATTCGTGATGGCGATGATCTCGTAGGGTGGTGGTATCTATTTCCAGATAGGTTAGATATAAGACGGGTGGTTGAAAAATGCAAAGTAGTGGATTGAATTCAATAGAATTTGAGATAATAGATGATTCAGAATTTGATGAATGGAGCATAATTTGAAGTAATGGAGAAGAAGCTTTGATTTTAAAACAGATTTAAAAGCTCCAACCATGACCAATGATATGATATGAATAGCATTTATTTATACTTTTCAGTTCCTAGATATTCAATGGTTTAAGTTATTTTAATCTTTGGTTTGAAAGGCAACGGATGAAAAAGGAATAAATAGGATAGTATTAATGGTAGTTATGCAATGTGTCTTAAACTGCAAATGTACAGGAATAATTTTATATTTCTGTGTGGGACACAGTTCTCAAAATAAATGGCATCTTCAAATCTGTCGTCTTGGAACTAAAGATAACATATAAATCTCTATACATTTCATAATGATAACCAATCAATTTAGTCTGATTCCATTTTTTGTAGCCTTCGATATAAAATATTTTAGAATGAAGACCAAGTTTTCCATTGGAAACTTTATGTATTGTCAGTTTAATAGACATTGAATAAGAGGGAAGACTACTCTCGAAACATCGATATCTGTCACGAAATTGAAATATATCTAGCCTCTAGAGAAAAAATTATTTTTCAATTGAAATATTTAATTATATCCAGTTGTGTCGACTTTATTGAATGCATAAATAATGCCATTGAAAATAGTCTTGGATATTCTTAGCTCAACATGATTTGAAAACATAGCTTTGATAAGCCAAGGATTAGTCAGGAAGAGCCTTGAATTAATTCTATTGCATATTTAAACTTGAAGATTTGTAAGATGATAAATAAAATGCTTAAACTAAATCATAATAGGTAAAATTGATAAGACAAAGTTTTGGCCAGTGAAAAAAACACTATTATACAAATAAACGAAGATACTATATATTTACGTCAGGTCTCTAAGTTAACCCCGAACACATATATGGAGGCAGTATCTGAATGTAAAAATATAGTTGATTACTTCCTCATTACTTTCAAGAAAATAACAAGCATTTTATTTAGGACAAGTTAGCTGACGAAACGTGAATTATTTATTGATAGGCTTGCTTGACACGCTTAAGCTCAAATATTAATAAATCATTCTAGTAACCGATATTAGATAAAACAGTGTGGCAACTGTTGGAGGAGTCGTAATTGTAATTAGGAAAGGTATCGCATTTAAGCAAATTAATAACATTCTTATGCGTCTCATAAAAGCGGTTAAGATTAAATTGATTAAACCTGATGCAACTATTATTGCAGCTTACTTACATGGCATGAGAGTTGATCTGCATAAAGTGTGCTCCGTGAAGATTCGGCATTGCGGACTTCGCTCTCCCCTTGATACATTTTGTGTGATGACTTCAACGCAAGGCATACCCATTGGAAATGCCAAAGAGCTAACAAAGCTGTGAATACAATATATGATCTCAGAATTCAGAAATATATATTTAATCTATTTTCCAATGCCCCAACGTGCTATCCACCACGCGGATAGGTAATGGTCTCGTATCCCTCTCGCAGCCTCCAGCCAGTTACGACCTATCATCTAATCGCCTACATATTCAGTTTTCTATAAACTCTAGTATACGGCTACAACCTTTTTCTTTTTCTCTATACTCGAAACCGTCTTGGAGCGATTTTCGTCGATCACTACATAGTAAAATTAACCTTTCATATTTGGACTTGTCTAAAATCACACGTAAGGAACAAAGAGAAATATTAATTTCTGATTTTCTTAATAAAATCCAAGAGATAAGAGACGCGTCCACCCCAAAGTGTGTTCTCAAGCACCTCAGTTCACTCAGCAACCCTCAAATAAACGCGCTCATCTCCCATCGTAACTCCGTACGCCGTCCATGGCAACGCACTCGTGATCCCAACGTTAGGAAACATGCTAGCAAACTTAAAAAAAACGTGCGCTGGAATTCAATTTTGAGCTCGCAAGAGCAAAAAAAATATGCAAACTTCGTAAATGACTAAAACGCATTTCCCGGCACATTCATCCTCTTCACTCTGCCGATGCCTCCTTAGTTTTTGCGGAAAACGAGCAGGCAGACCTCTTAGCTAAAAGCTTTCACATAGCACACACCATCAGCCAGAGCCCAGGTGACATCAACGTTTAAACTACTGTTAAAAATAGCGTCAATATGTTGCCCGGATTTCCTACTGACTTCAAACCAAGCGACTTTGGCTCCCCTGTTGAGATTAAGAGACATTTCAAAACCTTAAAACTTAGTTCATCTCGTGGTGAAGATGAAGTACCTAATATTCTCCTGAAACACCTTCCTAACACTGCAATTGTCTGGATTTATTTCCTGTCTGAAACTGGCTTACTTCCCACTTGCCTAAAAAATGCACTGATCATTCCCATCCTAAAACCGGGGAAGAGTCCAGCTTGCTGTCGTCTCTAAGCAAACTATACGAGAAAATAGTTCTTAGCAGATTGATAAAAATCACATATGCTCAAATCATTTTACCTGACTGGCAATGCATTTTCAGATCGGGTTTCTCCACAAACCATCAGCTTCTGAGAGTCGTTAACCACATCAATAAGGGATTTGTGTCCAAGCACTCGACTGGTCTATTTCTATTAGACAAACAAAAAGTGTTTGATACAGTATGGCACGAAGGACTGATATTTAAGCTCATGAACTATTCCTTCCCGGTCTATATCATCAACGTAACCAGATCCAGAATTTTTACAGTGAAGGCTCTCGCCCTATTTGCCAAATACCGTGTTCCTGCTGGTGTTCCGCAAGGGTCAGTCTTAAGTCAAACTCTCTTTAACATTTACACTGCTGATATATAGCGCTGCAATAATTGCGAAATAGTCACGTACTCGGATGATACAGCCATTTTTGTAGCTCGAGTAACCCAGATGCTACTATCAATATACTGCAGCAGCAGCTCGCTCTTATGAGTGAATTTGGCCACAAATGGAAAATCAAAATTAAATCTGCTAAAACGCAGGCTATCTATTTCAGCAAACAGAGAGCCACAAGAAACATACCGAACCCTCAGATAAACATCTTAGGTGAAAATGTCATATGGACTTATTCAGTGAAATACTTGGGCGATCATCGCGACGCTAAACTGACTTTCAAAGCGCATATCGATGCAGTTGTGAGCAAAGTTTCCAAGAGTATTAGAGCCAACTACCGCTTCATATGCAGAAAGACCAATCTGTCGACAGCAAACAAGATACTATTATATAAATCCATAATTCAACCGATAGTTTTCTATGCTGCCCCTATCTGAAGTAGATGCGCTTCGTGCCATAAAAAGAAACTACAAACAGTCAAAACAATTGCTTGAAAATTATACTTGACAAACCATTCCATTTCTGAACCATTTCTCCACAGCATTAAACTTATTTCACCAGCTGCTGAAATTAGATTCTCACGATTTATAGCTAAATGCAACACTTCTTCCAATTCTCTCAAAGCATCTCTAACAAACGTTTAGGTATTTTAAACAATTACTCTACCTTAAATGTTTACTAGGTATAAGTTAGTCTAACTTAGTAAGTTCTCCTTTTATACTAAAACATAAAGTTTTTGTAAGCTTTTCTGCTTAACCAGCGCCAATATACAAAAGAGTCTACTTACTACTAAGATTTCCTTTTAGATTAAGTAACATAGTTGTAAGGACACTCTGTTCAAACCCTAGATATGTGATTATTGTCAATGCTAAATAATCTCTCTTATATTGAATAAAGCTATTATTATTATTATTGTTAGATAAAACAGTGAATGTTAAGTGTATTCTAAATTCACTTTTAAGTACAATCCGTACTTCAATTTGTCCTGTTCCTTCTAAGAAAACGCAAATATTTTTTATGGGAAGAATGTTGCTCAGTTTATGATCATCTTGCGAGCAGTGGGTAAAACTAATAACGCAAATCAATCCTTAACCATATCAAAATCAGCTGTCATAAAAATAAATTTATTCGATAATATTTATTTAAAACGAATTGTCCGAAAGCCCGTTTTATGAGGTCAATGCACTTATTTCTCAAAATTATGGTATACAATTTTTCATAATTTAAATACTCGCTCATAATTTAATGCCCTACGAACGAAAAGTATGCCTTGAAATTTATTTCTTAAAGAGTTGCGCTCAAAACAGGTTACTGAGGTTTTTTAATAGCTGAACTACCATCAACTTTTTCAACACAAAGCTGAAAATAGATTTGAATATCTTAAGAATTTCAAATGATTTTTTACATTCATATCTTACTTCTTATACCAGAAATATTATATCTTCAATGTGGAAAATGTGATGAATTGATTGCATCAGTTTTCCCTATTTCCTTGCATCAATTTGCTTTCCCATGAATATGGTCTTGATATTAATCTTATTTCGAACTATCTTACCCCGAATCTTTAATTAAACAGCTATTAATATATTTTCGTCAAATTAAAATGCAATCAAATCTATATCTTATTTTCAACTTAAAAGTCATCCTTCCTGAGATATTATTACCACTTTTCAGGACTTTCCGTTATCATCCCTACACCGACAAAACAGGGAAAATCCCTGAATAATATCGGGAAACCAAAACAATCCGGAAATCCCATTGAAAAAATTTCGTCAAGATGAGATCATCCTAGACTGGTCGGCGCGGCCAATCCTAGAAATAGATATTCCCGACTCTTGAGTGCCATAAACACCCTGGATCAATAAAATCCAATCATTTACCAACTGTCTATCCTATTAATTTAGGAATCCCGAAATATGGAAAATACGTATGTGTTTTTGGGCGTTCGAATGGAATTTCCATAGTTCGCAGCTATCTGTAACGTTGGGATTTTTTTCGCTTTACGGAAGTAATTTGGCGAAGGTATGTCACATTGACTGCATATGGACGCAATGCACCTATGTATCTTCGAATGATAATTGGTAAATTGTTCACTGCTTGGCATATGCTGGTAGTTGAAATGATGTTCGGTATGGCATGTAGGACAAGTAGTGAATTTTCCGAGCAATAAACAATCAGATGCATATGTGTAGACAATGGAAAGGTGTGCATATGTTTAAGACGTTCGGTGGGCTGAGCTCAAACATTTGCACGAAATGCAATTAGTGAGAGAGGTAAGATGCACATGATATGTTTGCTGTTTGTAAATAAAAGGAAATATATCCAGACTCATGTTAGTTTCCTAAAAGCAGGACTGAGTTTTTCGAGAGACTTTTCGTATCCATAGTTTGAACTAAGCTGTATAAGAGATGCATTGAAATAGATTTGAAGAAGAGGAGACGCTAACATTTGACATACCAAGCTGATTTAATATGGTCCAATTTTTTTAAGCCTTCAAAACCAAATATTTTTATATAAAGACCCTTTTTTCTTGCAGAATTAAGATGTATTTTAATTTCTTGACAGATCGAGGGTAATCTGCCCTCTTCTTATTTATCCTTTTGTTAGATTACCTTCAAAATAACGAAATCTGTCAAGAAATTAGATTTAATCTAGTTTTTAAAAGAAAAGTTGGTCTTTAAATTCAAATATTTGATATCAAGCTGCCTTAGGCGAAAATAAATTTAAATTTTCTGAAAAACAGTGCAGGGATATCAATGGGAAAGCTGGCTTATTTCGTTTTTGTTTCCCTTTTACACAAACTGTCATTTAAAAACAAATTTTAACAGCTCAAAACTTCAAATTATGTAACATACATCCATGTATTTTCTAGTAATCCTAACGAAATCTTCTTCGACATCTGCCTCTACGGCATTCTCACACCAACCCCTATCTCTTTCTCTCGACATTGCCTACCTAACTACCTGGCTTCTAACTATTTAGACATGTGCTGACAGAATGTCTACCGATGCAAGGAAAAATCCGGCGCTAAGACAATTATGTGGTTCGTTATGTAAATTACCTGTAATTGCTTTACGGATGATAGTCACAGCCACGTTTAACTTTCTTAGCATCCTAAGACAATAATCTGAAAATTGCATACAGTGAGAATGTTTACTTCGGCTAGGAAATGTGATTCTGGTGTCAGACTAGCATGCAGCTTAATGACTAAAGCATAGTACTGAGTTCGATTTCACGTGAAATTTTCATACAAAATTTCACGCGAAATCTGTTTCGGCGAAAATTTCGCTTGAAAATAAGCAAGTTTGGTACTGTGTTCTTCGCATGAAAAGTTGCTTTGAAGTTGCTTTCGCTTTGAAAACATAGATGGCACTGAAACATGTTGTCAATCATTTCACGCCAATTTAGTTTGTGCAGTTCATTCTTTCGAGCGAAAAAGTGACATTTAGTGTTTCAATTTGAAAATTGAGCAGTGCAAATGACTTTCCAATAAGAAAATCGATCGAAAAGTGAAATTCTTGACATTTTATCCGTCAAGAATGAGCAGTGTCTCTGCTTTTCTCCGTTGTCAAAATTTTCGCTCGAAAGAATGACCAGATAATGGAAACATGTCAAAATTTCACGTGAACTCGAACTCAGTACCAGCCTTAAGAGGTGAGAAAATGTAACTTGGGCTTGTAATTTCAGTGAGTATGCTATGCATATGGGAAAGGTAGCGATGGGAAAACTTAAATTTTTAGACGAAGTGTCTGGACGGTTCGGAAAAAGACTGAATAATTTGATCAGCTGATGATGTGAGTCACTATGTTCATTTAATGATTGATTTGTAAGTGAATATTGCTAATAAGGTATTCATATGACTATTTTGCATTGATGAGTCACTCCAAGAGCAAATATACCTAAGCTTTGGTAATATTTTTGTTTGATGGAACCGAGGCCAGAACAGCTGCATGTAAGGGCTATTTATGAAACTAGATGTAGGTTATGTACACTTCATATTTGCCTGCAATTTCTGGTAAATAATTGTGTGATTCATACGATTTGCAACGTATAGTCTGCAAATAAATTTTGAGTTTCGAAAAAAAAGAAGCAAAAAGTTTAGGTTTCAGCAAAAATTTAATAAGGATAATTTAAAAAGGCTGAAAAACCACATAATAATATTGGGTTCATGATCAACACTTTGCTATGTTTGATAAGCTCAGCTATTATTTTCGGTTTGTTCGAGACTGGACAGAATAAATTCAATCGGATACCTCATTTTTGTTGTAACTAAAGCCACATCCAGGCTGATTCATTCTTCTTCCCAAAGCAATTTTCTTCCGAAAAAGTTTGTCGTGGTATGGGAAATTCGTTTGTTTTTTTGCCTTTGCTTTTTTGGGCCTAATTTTAATTTTCCACTCAAGGTAAGCCTTTTATAAGAACTACAATTACTACCTAAAGATTGTGGGATCCAGAGGATAAGCATAGACATTATCTGCGAAAATTGCAAGTTTGCTGCAGGTATCTGAATTAATGTCAGCTGCATAAATATTGAACAATATTGGAATTAAACAGGAAACCTGTGAAACTCCAGCTGCTAGATACTGATTTGAAGACTTGCAATTGTCTGTTTTTTACTTGAAACGAGTGCTCAGGATGAAAAGACTGTATTATTTCGGGCATATTTTCAGGGATTTTCAAATGTATTAGCATTCCTTTTATAGTTTAAGATGCGAATGTACAAAGTTATATAGTTTTTTCAAATATGTTACTAATCCCTTTCAAGTTCATTCCATATACAGTGATTTCCTAAAAGCTTTCGACAAAATAAATCTCAATCTATTCGAAATAATGGTGATTTTGATCCCCTGCAATGTTGTTCAAATGATTACATAAAGATAGGTCTTTAATAATTAATGTTAACAATCATTATTCTCGCCAATTCGTTCTACACTAGGCGTTCCACAAGGCTCTCATTTGAGGCCACTATTATTCTTGATATTACTCTATGTTGAAGGTACGCTATTCCAGGATATAATATTCGTATTTTTGATGACTAAGGCAAGATAGTTAAGGAGATTCCTTCTTATGATATTATCTACAATCAAATTTGAACAGTTTTTATACATATTAGGTGTGAGATTACAGCGCATTCGTGCTAAATGTTAGGTTAGACTGCTTAACTCAATTCGTTGAAGGACTGTCTCAAATGGATGTTGTAGCGAATTGAGAAATTAAGTGTCTTGGCAGATACCGCTCAACCAGACCGAACTTCAGTCAAGAGGCTGCCAAGTAGTTTGATGGCGGACTATCAACAAGGGCAAAAATAAGAATTAGTTGCCCCTGGATCAGGGTGACCTAGGAATGTCTGTTAAGATCTCTAGCCCGCATTAGCGAAGTACTCTTCTACCCGACCCCGACCGCTGCTGAATACCACTTTTCAATTGTTGCGGTGGGTCATGAAAAGCATGAGGTGAATACTATAGATGAGGTATATATTGGAACAGGTATTTTTTCGAAACAGCCAGTACTTAGTACGAAATTCGAAAATACTAAATACGAGTATTTTTGTGAACTCTACATGTAATCAAGACTTTACCCAATAAATTTCCCCAATTTCAATCAAACAGCGACGTAATAGTATCCTAATAAGCACTCGTATTTCATACTAGCTAGTGCTTTCATACTCCTGCGTATTTCGTTCTAGCTAGTATTTTCGTACTAGCTAGTATTTTCGTCACTAGTTTTTATGTACTAGCTAGTATTTCCGTACCTAGTATTTTTTACAAGCCAGTATTTTGTACGTGAGATTATTTAATACTAGCTTACTTGTGACGATTTTAATATTGATATGAAAATCATGATATGATTTTGTCCTTGATATAAGTTTGTATTTGAGTACTCCTACTAGGATTAATTTGTTTTGGGTATTTTATTCGGGTGTTTTGGGAATGGTGGAAAAAATTGGAAATTTATTTGATTTTTAATTTTTGGCATTGATGCAACTACTAACTGCTTTAGATTAGCCAAGAAAAGATTGGTATCAGAGATCGATTGACGAAAGGTCATTTAGTTTGTAACAGGATTAGTTGGTCATATCCTAGTAAATTTTCTGACTTTAGTAATTTAAACGAATACAGAAGGTGTTTTGTTCATATAACAAAATGGAAATTAAATTGATTGGATTTGATTGATTTTCCTTAGGTGACTCCTATACTGGAGAAAGATTTGCCAAATAAGTAACCGACCATTGGAAAGTTACTGACAAGCTGCACACAATGACCCGGTATCCTTTGAAGGTCATCTTAAACCATCACCATTCTGGCTTGGGGACTTTGTGTCTGTGAGATACTAATCATATCAGTTCATTACACCACTGCAAATTGTATGTATTGTAAATATATATGTACATACTTCAAAAAATACTAGCTAGAAGTTTTGGAAAATGTATTTTTCTGTACTCGCTCTAGTTGTACCTAATATGGGAAAATCTTGGTACGACCAACTCAAGTGAATAGGCACTAAAGAAAAGGACTACTACTTATATTTTATCCGTCCGCTATAAATAGTAGCCGCAATGCACAAAAACAGGAAAGAGGATTTGTCCGTAAGATATAAAACCTAAGAGGGGGAGAATATGACTCCATCTATGAGGCCGATCGAGCTGAGGCAGACCGAGCCGAGGCAGACAGCTTCTGGCCCCCGATGTTGTTGGGACCGCCGAGGTCTCGGACCAAAAAATAGTGGCCAAAGTTTCTCCGTATGAAAAACTAACAGCCAGGCCATGCGGAACCCTAAAATTTATTTTATTATTTTATTTACTAACCAAGCAAGGTACAAGTCACATAAACAATACAAATCAAAATTGAAAATTAATATGTGCATATAAAAATAAAACGAAAAATTAAATAAATTAGATAACTAACAATGACTGTATATATATATAGTTATGTATAAGCTATATGTAATAATAACTTACAACTTAATAAATAAGAAATAAATAAAACATTGCCATATAGCTTAAGATAAGCGGTTGCGGATGGCTTGGAAAAGGGAGGATTCGAAGGATAATTTGGAAATCGTTGGTGAATACAGATTTCTTATTCTACTGAATATCCTGCGGGATTTTTTTTTAATAGGAAAAATTAAAGTATACTTCCTATTAACTCTTTTTTACAGTCGGATTTCCAGTGTCAACAATGGAGCCTTAGTCCTCCAGCAGATCGTTCGCATTGATTATGACAAGCATCATATATTGAGTTCCGTGTGCATGAGTAATAAAGAAATAATGCGCATGGACTGATGGAACGATATAAAGCATAATATGAACATTATTTTAAATTCCGTTTAAAATTTTAGCAGTATTACTAAATTACTTATAGCTCTGAATCCCTACCTTAAATTGACTACCGTTTCAAACATTCACATTTCCAGTACAATCGCAATAGATCGTTTAACCAATTTATTTATTTATTCATATGTTTATTTTTTATTCATTAAAAAAAATATTTTTTCTGTATTACTTTCAGGTAAGTTCTTGGGACAAAATTTCAACCAGAAAACTAACTCGTGTGGTTTAATGTTATAGTCGTGAGTACGTAGTTTTTAGGATTGGATTACAAATAACCGAATGATAAGACTGATTATAGGTTTATTAGAAAAATATTAAAGTATTTTTATAAAGTTCGTCAATGATTGCGATGGACTATATTTTACAAAACTTCCGAAGGAAATTTATTTTCTAATTTGAATTTATCCATTTATTAATTCCATCTTGGCTGTGCTGAAATGATTCAAAACTGTTAATGAAAGCAGCTGCCACGGGCATGAATACACCACAGCACTTGTCATAAACTATTGCTACTCTAAAAAAAATCTACACATTTCCTTCAACAACTAAAAAAAACAACTAGATTAAATTTCCAAGAAATCAACCCCAAAAACACTTTGATTCCGCTCACTATAATCAAATCCAAGTTCATAGTTAAATTATTATAGCAACATAAATAAAAATTGCATTAGTTCAGATGTCGATATAAAACCTAACCCCTATATGGACTTTATGTTAATGAAATGATCCCTGCCAGGGATTTTTCACAAAATTTCACCGAATATCTTCGGGCGATTTTCATGGGGCTTCGCAATAAATTCCACATTATGGTCGTACCCCTCTCTACCAAATAAAACCCGCTATCCCAAACGCAAATTGATTAGCTGGTTTTTTACTTGTTTCGAGCATGAAAGATGTAAGTTACAAGCTTTATTAAAAAAAAAATGTTTCGATCCTAATGATAGTTGTTAGTAATATCAAATTAATTTTATAATTAATAGAAATTAATGATATTCACTAATCAACTTCAGGGTTATCTATTCATAAATAAATACGTTTAATTTTTCTACTATTATTACTACTATTAAATATCACTGTCAGTTTTCTCAGCTTGAATCTGATTTTCATTAATATAGATACTCATTCACTTTTATATTTAAATAGCGCTAATCAACGACACGAATCAAAAATCATCTATTTCATTTTCCATGTTTTTTTTCGTCCTCTACTTTTGATTTTCTTCACAAATCAAGTAGAAATAATTTTTCATGTACTAGAGAGGAAATGAAAAAAAAAACACTTCCCGGAAATCTCTTATATCCGTAACTTTATTAAGAAGTATTCGTGTCAATCGTTAGGGTGTGAAAGCACTTTCCCGCCAATTCAAATGTATACTAAGCAAACTTTATTTGTTTACATAAAGGTTATACTATGGAAAGTGTTGCGAAATCGGTGTGGTCTATATCAAGACCCTCAAGAAAAGTGCGAAAAAGTTACAGAGATGATAAAATATTCTTTGCTTATCGGTGTCAAGAAAACAAATATGATTTTTTTACAGATACAGGCGCTATAAGCCTGTGAAGGTTTAGTGATCTACTCTATTTGGATATTGAGCCTTTCATGGTTTCGCATGACAGTATAATTTATTAGCATATTTATTTCTAACGTGAAGTAACTATTCGCTTCAGTTTTGGGCGCTAGTTATTAAGACTGAATAAATAGTTGGTATAACATTGACTTCCTCCTTTTTTTTTTGAAATTTTTGTGGGAATTTAACCTTTGATAGTTACAACTGAAAAACGAATGTTATTTTGCGTGAGCAGAGGCTCAGCAAATGATTTGTTCTAAACACCATCATTATTATTTCTAGTTCTTTATTTATCAGCAATTAATTTTTGGTTAGGGTTACTCTTATGCTGCTGAGCGGTGCATTAGTTATTGTAGTTACCCGCCTTTCATTCTAATCGCTTCCACCCACTAAGTATTGACATAAACTGAACACTCTTCAACAGACAAAAAACCCCGAACGAATGATTTATCAAAACTCTGGTTTATTTAATTTACTTCGTAAAGAAGGCTAATCTTCAAACCTGAGTCCACATGCCGTGTAACATGCCTATTGCCACTTTATGAACTAGTTTCATACAATTTTTTTCAGTTAACACGTGCACATTATGAATCGCGCGCCTTGTGCGATGTTTCAAAGAGTCAATATTTAAATTTGATGGCATATGCTAAGTAGAGTCATAGCGTCTTAGAGTCCATTTTTTTTTCATGCATTCCAAGTCACCGATATGCTTATGTAGATTATCGCGGTACAATCGATTCTTTACAATTCCTTCCTCCAAGTAAAGGTATATGAGTGCCGTCTCCCCTCGATTTTCGTATAATAAGACGCTGAGGTGATTTTCTGTACACTATGCCGGAAAAACCTCATCAACTTTTTACTGAAATCAAATCGATGAGGGGCAAAAAATTGTGAACTCGAAAGTCGAAGTCAAAGAAAAAATATACATAATCGAGGTATAGGTACTGTGAGTGCATAGTGTCCAGGTGTACAGAAATCCAGGTTTCTTGAATATTTCCATGTACTAGCTTAACTAAATGTATGCTTACAACCTTTGTTCAAGAAGTTAAATGCTGCCGATCGTAGGGGTAGATAGTGAGTGAATGAGCTGCGTTTATATCGATTTGACTTGGGATTTACTTAATTCTGATTCAGCCAGAAGTCTGTTTGCTCATGAATGATCATGGTCTCATTACCATTAAAAGAGTGGCCTACCTCTATTGACTGAAAGTGGTTTATGTTTTTCTTCGAGGTTATTTTCATATTTCTGAATATTCTTTCTTTTGAGAGCCGTCATTCGGTCATCTAATCACTAACTGAAATGATTCATAATGCATGAGATTATCGATAATATGGTTTATTGTTAAAGGGTCAACTGTATGACGAATTCTACTAGCACATGAACCAGAGGACATTTTCAGGAGATTTATCCTAGAATGATAAATCCGTTGTGTATGTCGTTTCACACGATATTAGCATAAGAACATTCGAATGAAGCTTCGTGAATGACTTTTAATCAAATGGCACAACAACTGACAGAGATCAATGCTCATTTTGAAAGCACCACTGTAATCTTAAGATCTTTGTTTTCAATGAACAAAAAAAACGAGATCACATATGTATATTGTCAAATGCAATCATCCACGAAACCACATATTATTCGATAGATTCCTGATCTGATTAATACAGTTGATTTTTTTCAAGAAATCTTTGTTAAACGATTGAAAGGAAATTAATTCCAAAATTTTTCATACCATGAACAATATCCGAAACATTATGAAAAATCTCAAAAATTCGGTGAATGCTTGCACACAAGTATGCACCTATGAAGCCCACAAACCTCACTAAATAAACTATGGCCACCTGCAATGCTATGGCTCGGCGAAAGAAGGTCAGACTGAATTTTATTGTGTATATTAATAAGGACAGAATAAATTAATGAATAATTTTTAAATTGTTGGACCTAAGTACTCGAAAAAAAAGCTAATTACCCACTGGCCTCGAAACTATTTACTCACATTTGGCTAAAAGTTCGACAGTAACAGGTCTGCACAGCGTCAACACCCATTCATCTTTAAAGTGTGCTAAAGCGTTTGGGCGCGAAAAGGTGATCGATGATTTGATAAATTTTACAGTTTGTGTACGTAGTGAAATTTTGATGAAATATTCATTTATCCTCCGACTCTTCATAATCAATTTCATTGGAAGAAAGTTCAAAACTATCGCCTTCTAAATGAGTTACGTGAACCAATCACCATTTTCAGCGTCCACCTGTCTAACACTTTTCAAGAAACAAACTATGAATTTATAATACTAAAATTAAAGCACATACTGTCCATAATGATACATAATTATTTGCACTATCTGCAAGTAACTACTCGATTTTTCTATAGAAAACCAAACATAAACGGAACTGATTCTATTAAACAGCTTTTGAAATAATGAGTACATCACACAACCAACAAAACAGCCACCACCTCCTCACGAAATTTTCGTAAGGTGTCCGTTTGCCTTTAACAGAAACTTTTCTATTTATCTATTCGCCTGCGTGCATAAAAAATACACAATAAATGATCATTTCAGAACAAACATTTCGAAATCAGCAAGGTGTATGTACATTTTTGGTCTCGGGAAAAAATTTCAACGAAATATACAACACAATAATTGAAATCGCCTACACTGTGCCATACCAGCTAGCTCGAACAGTCAGCCAAGTTACCTAGTCATCAACACATTAGTATCTTTACCTTCACGGATTTGTATGTTTTTATTTTTTTCTTTATTTTTTTTTGTCGTTCAAAATATAGCTTTCACCTTTTAAATAGATAGAAACAAAACGATACTGAAAGGTGTTATTCACTTGACGAGATGAGCGTGTGCCAAAGCCGGGACTTAATCTCGCGAAGATTTATGACTTCACATGGTCAGTGGTTGTCAGAACACGAAAAGATTGAAATTAATTTGAAATCTTCACGGGACAACAAACACTTTTTTTGGTGAGGATATGTTCTAAGAGCCGTACGATTTCGGAGCTTTCATGTGGATTAGTGAAATCATCTTATCTAATCCAATCTAGTGTGTAATTTGTTATTGAAACCCGAAAAGTGGAGACATATGTGTATGACGTAAAATGTTAGATGTGTTCTTGCTAATGAGAGAATATTTAGATGCGAAAGATGACGTTAGCGGAGTTTTTGTCATGCTATCTAAACAACTGTTTTTTATTATGGATTAGAAGAAGAAGAAGAATAATAATCGTAGTTTGCTTTGTTGAGGTCAGGATTGAAGAAATAATGAATGGACGTAAAAATATTGGTCGGCTGGTACTAATTACCTAGTGGCATACATTGTATAATGCGGGCTTTGTATCTATTATTTACTGTATTGAGTTCATGACTAGCGCATTCAAAGGTTTTTCTGTGCAAGTTCATCCAGCTACTGATGAAATCCGTATTGCGATATTATCAGTATTGCGATATTATCAGTATATAACACCCATATTGACCTTGGAAGACCTGATTTGGATTCACGGAAAATTTAATTCCATATGTTATTTTCCGGGTATTTGTTTTTGGTTTTGAATAAATGGCTAAAGAAAGTACATAGGAAACGAACGTATGAGTATATTTCATACGTTAAAAAACGAAACGAAAAACTGATCGTCTTCTTTTGCCGCAAAAGTCTGCATAGACACGTGTTGCGTAAAAATGAGAGTCACTATTTATTTGCTTCAAAATATTACTTTATTGAATGAAAATATCTTAACTTAAAAAAAAAAACAAATAGAATTGAAGTGAATAGATGAATTTGATATTATAAATTGTACAGTTAATTTATTTGAATGGGCTTGTTCTGTCGAAGTTTTGTAATAGTAGTTTCTAAAATTAAATTATGATTGTTACCAGAAAAATTACGCGTACAATAATCTGTTCTACCACAGATAGCGAATCTGATCCTTTTGATGAAATCAAACTCCGTCAGCGATTGTATATTGAATCAAATTTTTTTTGTTGAATAATTTCAGTTGTTATTTTTCCAACTCATTAATAATATCCCCCTTCAGGTGAAATCAGCTTGTGATATCATGTTCCGACGGGTTTTTTCAAAACATCCTAATTAAACCATCCAAATTAAATTAATCTGATTCATTTTTTTCAAGCTTTGAAAATCAAAAATTTTCAATTGCAGGCCATATTTTTCTTCTACCAGATAAAAATATTTATATTATTTGACAGATACCGATATTTTGTGTATATCTGTGATTTTTGGCTGTGTCTATCAATCAGTCTAGTGTCTAGAAAGAAAAACAATTGAGGAAAAGGCAGATTGCCCGCACAATATCGATTTCTATCAAAATTTTCAATCATATCATGCTTCTAAAGCAAAAATTAGAAATTATAAAAAAAAATCTGATCCCAAATATGCCATTAGAAGTGTTTTATGAAAAATGTAAAATAAAATTAAAATTCTTTGCTTACAATTAGTCGAATTTCTGAAGCACTGGCTCTTAAACTCATATTTGATTTCCTGTGCTTGTCTACAGTGCTTTCAACAAGCTCTAAATCACACACAGAACTGGGTTTCGCTGGTGCAAGTGCTTTCAGTCCTCTAACCAGTGTTGCCAACTTTTTTTCCAGCCATTGTAGCTAGATTTGAGGGAAAAAATAGCTAAATTGTTCACTTTGTAGCTAAAAAGTGTAGCTAAATTCAACAGTAAAAAACTCAAGGTACTGGAAAACAGTTTTATTAAGCTAATATGTATAATTGATATGGAAAAATATTGGACGTACATTGTATTATGAGTAGTTTATTAATTTAACAGTATAAAAGAGTATAAAAATCGTTGAAGAGCTTATTAAGTTCAACAGAATTCAATTCTATTTTTTTATTCATGATAGAAGCATCCTTTACAATGGGTTGAAGAAATAGGAGACATAAATGGTTTTTGATTGTTATACTCCTTGTAACTCATTTTTGCTAAATAACATTCTTCTGATGTTTGGACTATGCTGAAGTGGAGTTTTAGCCATAGTTATTGGTTAATGATCCTTGATACTGATCCCGTTATTGACAACCACCTTGTTTACTACACTATTGACAACCTCCGTATCATCTTCAAAGGAATTTAGAGAACCAATTATAAATTTCTGCAGGTAAAAACTTTAAGGTTTGGGGAAGAAACGATCCTCAAGCTGCAGAAACTGAAACCTG
Source organism: Nemotelus nigrinus (assembly GCA_947369275.1). NCBI lineage: Eukaryota > Metazoa > Arthropoda > Insecta > Diptera > Stratiomyidae > Nemotelus > Nemotelus nigrinus. The sequence continues at coordinate 28,963,887 of OX376375.1, read as the reverse complement.
AACGGAATGACACAGCTCATCTTATTAATATTAAAAAAGGATTTTGACGACTTAATTTTTTAAATACACCGTTATTGACTCCGACCATAACACTTGCTTTGTCTGTCATATTTGTAATATTTAGGATGTAGTTTTCTAAGCACGTGTTTATGGCAGTAGTAATACTTTCAACAGCTCCCCTTTCTAGCTCTTTCAAGTAAATTGTAATACATTTTTGCTACATATCACTCAAATGTTCGTAGACTCGTCAATTAAAATACTGGAAATACAGTTATCAAAATCTGCTTTCAAATCCGATGTGAAGTATGGAAACAAACTGCCCCAACTCAGAAAATATAGTCTTTATTTTTCGCTGTGTTAAAAAACTCTACAAAATGAAAAAAAAACATAGCTAGCACAATTCTAACGTTTGATTTTACTACTGAGCACGATTTCGAATGTCTTCTAGAGTTTTGTGCAAACACTTTGTCTACGTTTTATTTCAATTTTATGTCTACGCCTGAATTTTTTGGTTCTTGTCTTCAAATTTAGGCAGATAATGTGTATTCTATATTAAACATATTTCGTTTGTCTTACCTATTTTAGTTTATTCCTAATGAGTTAAAACTCACGGTTTTTCTTCGCACCGAACAAAAGAAATAAAACTGTTCGTAAAAGATTATTATTGTTCTATGCCTAGAAAGACATAGTACATAGTAGTAGTACTATTGTACTACCCAAAGCATTGGCGATTACCTTAGAATTTGAGGAAATTATTTTTAAGCACTGAGTGTTTTAAATATTAATAAACTAGTGTAAGTTAATGCAATCAAAGCAAAAATTTAAATTATCTATAATCTATAAATTTGTAGCTAAATTTGTAGCCAATAGCTAAATGAAAAATTACGTAGCTAAACAGGTTCTTTTTGTAGCTAAATCTAGCTACAAAATAGCTAAATTGGCAACACTGCCTCTAACTTCCCCCGTCTGGGTGGGCGATTTCTTCAGCCTATCTCAACCTTGCAGATGTTTCGCACCATGATACAATGAAAACAAGGTAGTCTATTCCGAGTACCGAAATGCGTTCGTTCTGCGCTGGGGACAACTGTGAATGATTTGCCTTTAAGCCAATGTAAAATTGGGCATCTTAACGGAGGGCGTTTGGGGTGTTTACGGTGCGATATTTCGATGTTGATGATGAGGTTTGAATGGTTGGTCTGTGCTTTTAAACGTCCTAGAAACCCGCAAGAAAAGAGCTGTTGCACAAAGCACAATGATGTGAAACTCATTAGCTTATGTTTCCAGAGCAGATATTAAATCCACTCACGACAGCGAATAATTTAGAGTTTTCTTATGCTAGTTGTATGTACGTGCGATGTTGGGTTGCAGATTCATCCAGCCCGATAGCGTAATAGATAAAAATATGCACTGAGAAACTATGATGTGATTGATATATAGTAATTCTGTTAATTGCGGCTCTTTGTGAGCTGCGGTTAGAAAATATCGGCATAGTTGGATACAAGATTTGTATTGTGTTATTAACACCGCACAACATGGAAATGCATCATTGACATAGAAATTTCCCTGTGGAAAGCGAAAATTTCGCACTGGAAAGCGAAAATTTTGTACTGGAAACGAAAATTCGCACTGCGAAAATTCGTATTGCGTAAAATTCGTACTGCGAAAATTCACACTGCGAAAATTCGCACTGCGATAAATCGCACTGCGAAAATTCGCAATGCGAAAATTCGCACTGTGAAATTTCGCACTGCGAAATCCGCACTGCGAAAATTCGTATTGCGAAAATTTGCACTGCGAAAATTCGCGCTGCGAAAATTCTAGGTTAACTGCGAAGGCGGTGGCTTTCTCTGCGTCACTTTTCGCCCATTGCCCATTGACAGTTCTTAATGGGGCTTCCCTGATGGTAGGTTTGTTGATTTTTTTGACTGCTTTCCACATTGAATAGTCGGCATTTTTAGTGGGACTGGGGCTCTTTAAGAATGAATGGAACTTTAACTCATTGTCTTTCGCAAGTGCCAGTCGGAGCTAACTAAAAGCTTTGTTGAGTCGTGTTTTAGTTTGGGGAGACCGGTGCAGCTGCTAGTTCCTTCGTGCCAGTCTTTTTTTCAGTACTAAGATTTTTATTGATGAGGAGTATGTTGTTATCCGAGTTGAGGGATGCAGTTCCATTTTAGGTGTCGCGGTGTCGAATGCCTCCAAGATATGCTCGTTGAAAAGGATAACAGCGGAATCGACATCATCCGGTGATTTGAGAGATGCACTAAGAGATGTTGAGCTGGTGAGGTGTCGTCTGAATGTACTCCAGTTGGTTTTTTGCGAATATCTACGCTTACAGCAAGCGAAGTGGGGTGTCATATCCAGAGTAATGATGACAGGAGAATGATCTGAGGACAAATCAAAAACTACTTCTGATTTTGCGGAGTTTGGAGGTATTCCCTTCCAGATTGCAAAGTCTATGAGGTCCGGAATTTGGTTGATGTCTGACGGCCAATATGTTGGCTGGCCGGTTGAGATATGGTTCAGATATGTAAAAAGTTCTGCCCTGTATAAATGATGTAACTAGTTGTATGAAGGGTAATGGACATTTTAATCCATGCAATTGGAAAATAAGTACCGCATGCTGGATTTTATCCCATGGCCAAGCCCGTGAATTTTCTTGGGTTGAATCATATACAAATGTGCTGCACCAATCGTGCAAGTTGGAGTTTAACAAACAAGCAATAGCTTCATTGCAGAGCCTATTCTTCCTAGCAGTTGTAAGCTGCTTAGTCAAGAAACAAGAAAATACGATTGGAAGGGAATCCCAAATCACACTCTTGACAATTTGAAGTAAGGAAAAATATTCAATGGTAAAAAGAAAACATAAATAGGAAAAATGGAGAATAAAGACAATAAGAAAGAGTTCGTTTATGGGAACTTAGTGGAAAACATGAAAAAAGCATGAAAAGAAGAAGGAAAAGAAGCTCTTTTAGCCCAGACAGCAACAGAGTGTTGGTATGAGGGATGCATAAATTTTAATGAATTTAAAATCGATAATTGGTAAAACTAGTATTAAATTATACGTAATTTAATTTACATGGCTCTAATGTGGCTCTTCAGCAGCCTTTTAAAAACAAGAAAATTTCAATCATCTTTCAAAGAGTTAAGTAAGTTAGTGAAGTTTTCCATAGCTGATGTCATAGGATCTTTATGTTTTCTATACCTTCTAGCGACCTCGAGTCTCAGATTTTCTTCAAATCTTGTGTGATAACCGTGATAATCATAGTGCCTCACGGGAGGTATCGAAGATTTGATGTTTGTTATTCAGTATTTTATATATTATCTTCGCTTTTTCCACAAATAGCTATCCTTTTTTTACTTAATAAGCTAATTAGCTTATAAAAAAAGACTTTGAATTCAACAGAATGTTCTGCCTTTGAAAATTGTTAACGCTAAACTTCTTAAAGCTCGATGGAATGGTTTTTTCCCCAACTCTCTTATTAAGCCGGTCAAGAAGAGGACGCTCAGTGAATTTAGGATAGGTAACTTATAGGTCTCCAGTTTTGTGGTGAATGCAAGTCTTTGTTTGGTTTAGGCACAACTACTATTATCACTGTTTTCAAGATCTCCAGTATATCGTTAGAAAGGTGTCGTAGCCATCCATTGCCGCTTGAGTTGAATTCAGATGCTTTCCGTTTAATTGACTACCTGTTTGATTTCTTTGAAATTAGTTGGTCTAATTCGAGAGTCTCTTGTTAGTGTAGAGGACACGATATGGTCAACAGACTCAGGAACTTTTTCTTCCTCGTTCGCATCAAGCTTCGAAATTAAAGCTCCATTAAAAGCTCTAAATCAAACTCTGATGTTCTTTAAAACTGTTTCGATGATTGAACATGGTTTACCAATAATCCTAGATATTCAAGTATAATTTTTACTTTGCTGCTTAAATTTAACATTAATTTTATATTTGTTTCAAAATTTGGACGGGAAACATTAAGCCACTATTTAGAGTTTAAAGTTTGGACAGTTTTTTTCTGTGTGCCTGTGCAATTTTTACTGATTTTCGAAGAAAATTAGTGTTTGCACCACTTTGAAAGAAACAACATTCTGACCGTGTAAGTTCTGATGTATCGATCAATTTGGAAGACAACACCACCCACCAACCGTCCGAATTGATTTTCACAGAAACCATTATTCCACAAAATACCCAATATATCTAACTGATAATTTCACGAACTTACATATATCTTCTTTCCGTCCAAGCCATTAATAATATCCACACTAATCAATTCGATTCGAAACCATCATTATCATCACCATCGCCAAATTATGATGTAAATATGAAAGAGATAATTGAACGTGTGATGCCCATTTCAATGGAAACGAAAAAAATCAATTACAATATCAATTAAGAATTTACATTGCGCTCATCATTTTTTTTTTTCTACTCCACACCTTCACCAGTTCCACCTAGTCCATTCCATTCCAATTTAAGTCCCGATGGTAGCGTGCGGTTAATCGAAGGGCAACAGCACATTCTCCGAACGAATTCTTTCCACAAACCATTAGTTAGTATTGTCTAGCAATAAAAGGTATACTAAGCACTTGCTAACACTCCGCGCCCATGTCCTTTCAACAAGCAAGCAAGCAAGCAACCAAACACTTTGCAACAACGAGGCGAAAGATTCGAATAGGCAAGACCATCATCACTCATTAATAACAGTAAGGTCGAATTCGAATAAAAGAAATTCACCTTGCTGCGAACATCGAAGTTAGCATGAATAAACGAAATGAAAATAGCGCCAAAGCAATCAAACTTGACGGAAGATACATACCTATGACTACGACTACGTAGCGTATGGACCACAAAAAAAGCGATGGTGAAAGACGAACAATTAATAATAATGTGGCCAAAGACGAAAGATAGTGTTTGACCAGGCGTTAGCTTTGAAAATTGGGAACGGGCGGTAGGTAAACAATAGGATGGAGAATCAAAGTGAAGGTACATAGGTGCGTGTTTTTGTTGCAGATTGGATTAGTCCAGCAAATTAGATTCATACGGTAAAATTTGTCCAGAGACCTCAATACTTTTTCTTATGCTTCGAGTGAAATGCGAATTAATGTTTCTGGTGCATTTGACAATTTGTCTTTCAAAGTGGAAGATAGAAATTGAAAGAACAGTAGGTTTCTTTCGATAAGTTATTCAGCCATTCATTTACTGGCTGGGGAAAAAATGAAAGAGCGAAAGTAGTATAATCAATCGAAGAGGTTTTGTATTTTAATTTTGTGGAAAAATATTGTTCCCTAGATTTGTATGACTTTAAAATGTCAAGACGTTACCTAAGCTCCGAAGCAATATTCTTTTCTAGAGCAAAACTAAATCATGCTAACTTACGTTACGTATATATGGTGCGTTTCCTAGTTGCGTAAAACAAATTTCATATTCAAATTTACGGGTTATTGATCGCCATGTGTATTGAGCACCTTACGTAAAAAAATCTGTTCTGATTGTACGCTGCGAATGATGCCGATTATCTCATAAACCATGCGTCAGCATCAATATAAATTGGATGAATGCATTTCAGAGTTTGTTGACCGGCTTGGCGTAGGCATTCAAACACTACTCTCTCAGCCTGATCTACAAAGAACCTACCGTTGATTTGATTTTAATGAAATCAATTGCATTCTGCCTATGCAAATTCAATGAATTGCATGAAGTGTTGATTGACGGTGCCGGCTAGACGCATGCGTTGCTGCCTGACTATTGGAAAGACCCGTGCATTTTATATGACGCTCAGAATGCTGGCGAGAATAGTCGGTGTGTATGTCACATGAGGGGACCAATGGACAAAGATTGTTGAAGAATCGATTTTCGATTGTTGTCGAGTTATCTAAAAGTAACATTTCAGGAGAAACTGAATGATTTGAAGTAGAGCAGCTTCATGAATAATGTCAGAAACCATGCTCGATAAATAGACAAACTCTTAAATAACTGTTCTAAATAGATGTGCCCTTCTGTGAAAGCTATTCAGTGCTACAAAATCTTGGGGAAAAAGAACAATTTCATTAGCGTGATCTCATCGGTTCCGCTCCTTTAGGAAATTATCAATATTTAAGAAGATAATTTGAAGCTCACTTACCAGAAACTTTTTTCTACAATGTCGTCAAATCGATTGATTTTTGAAGAAATGCATTTTATGAATTGGTTGAATTTCTTTTGCAACAATAATAAAATTCAAATGTAAAAGATTCAATTCAATCGACAGTTGCAGTCAAAAATATGAACATATCAATATTTTCTGCCATCTATCCTCTCCTGTACGTTTAATTTTCACCAACAATCGTTCGAATACTGTTCGATGACCCCGCAACGACAAGAGCCTATACCGTTTATGAGCCTAGCCGAAGCATTTCTAAACATGTGACTAGGCTTCATACAAATGCGATTAGCACACATGGCACATGCCAGATGGACTGGGAAAACAAGAAACGGAAAATTTCGTCCTGATGCGGAAAATCTGTTGTGCGAAACACGTGAGCAAAGAAACATTGCGCACCGGAGGTATTGAGGCGCGATTGTAAAAGTTTTACAACCAGGAAGAAATAGAAAAAATTGAAGGCGCCCAACAGTTAGTTAGCGCCTAGTTTTTCCTCGTTCCCACGTTTGTAGTGGCTCACTGAAGTCTGTTGGTCACATTTTTGTTCGGAGCATCGTTGAATGGTAGTTTGAGTGAGAAGTGGCGCGGAAATAGTTTGTATGTTTGTGCTGTTGCAAAGAAAGCGGTGTTTTAGACATGCACTGTTATTGTTCTGATTTTCTTCTATGTTCGGTCCTTAAAGTTTCAGGAATATCACTATGGGCTATTTGTTACGCTGCATGATTAGTTCCTAGTAAGCAAGGCTGTAGGCTTTTCAACTCCGGCTCGACTTTAGTTATTCAACGCCACGACTCCAACTCCACTGGCCTGCTAGTAGGATTGTTATTTTTAAAAAAATTTGCTGTTTTTGCGAATGTCCAAAGTTAATTAAGTTATTTGCTTGATTATAACTAGATTGACTTTCAACCAAATGATCAACTTCTAAAAACTATATTTCCAAATCAAAGGAAAATGTTTGACATGAATCCATCTCATTGGTAACTGCAGTGAAGGTTGAGCAGCCCGAATCAAAATTCAATCTGTTTACAATTCGACTCAGGCTACAAGGAATCAATGACTTATCATTATTCATAATTTGAGTCGGTTTGGAGCTAGGACCTTCAACACGTACTACAATGCTCCTGTTCAAAATTGATTTGAATTCAATTGATTGGCTTAACTGCTTCCGGCGTCTTTGCTGTATCTAAATTTTATGGTATTCTTCTTGAATTGGCCTTGATATATATTCCTGTTTTCTGTTCTCGTAGCCGCCGTTATTCTCCTTGGTTTACCGCGAGGGTAACGAATGCTCTTAAAGATAAAAATTCAGCGCGTTTGAAATTTTTGCATTCTCGATCTGGCGATGATTATTATATCTTCTCCGTTTTACGTTCCTCTGCCAGCAAGGAAATAGGATTAGCATTGCTCAGCTATTCTTCGTCTGTTAAATCTTCTTTGAACTCAAATAACGCTAAAAGTTCCTGGGCTTTTGCCTGCTTCTTAAAAGCTTCTTCCTCTCTTGCTGGCTCAATAGTGTTTAATTCCTTACTGCTTTCAACTCTTTTAACATTTGCAATCTCTTTGTTATGGTTTTTTCTTCTGCCTATACCATCCCATCGATTCCTGCTACTGATTGCTTTCTTTTTGATTTCCCTGCTTATCTCTCCTCAGTCGTGACTATCCCCGTTGATGTTGAATTGCTTTTGTCCTCACTTGACTCTAACTGTTCCCCTGGCCCGGTTGTTATTCTCAATTTTTTCGAAAAAAAATATTGCGTCTTCCCTGTGTGTTCCTTTGAGCCATTTTCCTTTGAGCTGGCAAATTTCTGTCCTCCTGGAAGCTCTCTAACATTTTTCCCCATCATGGAATCGGGTGAACGCAACCTTGCTTCTAACTATCGCCCTGTCTCCATTCTTCCTTGCCTTTCCAAAGTTTGGAGCCCCTGGTTTTTAATCGTATTCATTATACCCTCAACTGTGTTTTTGCAGCGCAACAAAAGATGCCCACTTCTACGAACCTTGTTAAATTTACTCATGTAATTGCTTCTGCAATTCACAGCAACAATCAAGTTGATGTCATTAATACTGATTTTTCCAAAGCTTTTGACACTGTTGATCATACACTGCTTCTTGTCAAATTATGGCATCCGTGAACCGTTGCTTTCCTGAATCTCCTTCTTTTTAACTGATCGCACTTGTGTTGTTTCCTTCTTTGGCTTGTCGTCCTCACATTTCTCCCCTTCTTCTGGTGTACCTCAAGGTTCCATCGTAGGACCACTTTTGTTCAATATGTTTATCAATGATGTTCCCAGTGCTTTTAAGTCTATATACTGATGATTTAAAAAACTTCCGGGTCATTAAAAATACTGCTGACTCTCTGCTTCTTCAGGATGATTTAAATGCTCTCTCTGGTTGGTCCCTTAATGATTCCAATTGTTTTTCCCTTAAACTTCACACTCATGTATTTCCTGGTGCTATTGATGGACTATCCTCTCTTGTGTCGAACATTTCCCAGATCTTGGGCCATATTTGATCGCAAACTAAAATTCGATATTCATATCATAGCTATCACTAGAAAATCTTCTCGGATTGCTGGCTTCGTGGTTCGTTCCTGCCACAATTCATTAGTATTTCTACTTGTCTCTACCTGTTTATTATTCTAGTCTGCTTTGTACTTGAATATTGCAGTCAAGTGTGGTGTTCTCGTTTCAAATTCCTCCCTGACGCTGTTGAATCAGTTCAGCGTAGGTTTCCATGCACTTTACTTTTTAAATATAGTCTGTCGTATATACTCCACACTGAACGTCTTACTCTTGTTTCTAATTAATTTTATTTTGTTTATAACTCTTTCTTTTCCTTTTTGTTCTACTTAATTTTACTTTATTTAATTGCTACTTTAATTACTCTGTTTTTGTATACTTATATTTACTAATTTACTTCCTATTACTTTATTTTTTTTTGTTTCTAATTAATTTCATTTTCTATTCTTTTTTTATGGTGGATTCTTTCTTTTCATTTTTGTTCTACGTAATTTCACTTTATTTAATTACTACCTACTTTAATTATTTTTTATATAGCTATATTTACTCATTTACTTCTTATTATTTTATTTTTCATTGTATCCTATTTGCAATTAGGCAGATTCCCTGTTGAATTAATTATTCGTGTTTGTAATGCATTTTCGTTTTTTTCTTTTTCTCTTCCCTTACTTATTTTTACTTTATTTAATTCCTACTTATTTATTTTTATATACTTATATTTTCTCATTTATTTCTTATTATTTTAATTTTGCATTGTATCCAATCTGTAACTGGGCAGTTTGCCTGTTGAATTGAAAACGCGCCAAATAAATAAATAAATAAATAGAAAATAAGAGTCCTACTTCAATATTACTAAGCATCTCTGATTTTTTGGTAGCTGCTCAATAATATGTGGCTCGAATTATTTCTTGAAAAGGACACTATGATCCTCATCTTGCAATAAAATAACTTTTTGGAGCCATTGATTCTAGAAATTCAGCGCCAAATGTCAATTTTATCACTTCCTAGAACTTAATCAAAGTCAAATATTTCACCGCTAAATCCCATCAAAATTACCCTCAAAGTCCTTCATTCATTATTTTACCTTCACTCACAGTCATCTTTGAACTTTGGCAGTCATAAAGCCATCAATATAATTTACCTTAACGCACCTCCTAATCAGCTAAGCGCCAGATTTTCTGCCACTTTGTTTATGTACCGAAAACAACGTAAATGAGGTTTTTGTCTCATCCACACTGGAAACCTGGATTACATGCCCAGGTAGAAAGGTAAGATTTTGTTACTGAGCTATTTTCATAGGTGTGAAATACTGTTTACATATGTAAGGAATATGCCCGGGAATATCCGTGACCGGTTAGCATTTCCTTAGCCTGGCCAAGGAACACATGATCTAGGGAATTCCTTTTGTTTTTACGACGGATTTTCGAAATTATTAGTGTAAACATGGTACATATGGTTGAAATGAAATATGATTGGATTAGAAAAGGACGATTTGCAGGCATTGAGCTGAGTGCTTAGGAATTTCCTATTTTTATACGGAAATTTGGGAACTGACGAAAACGATATTGGGTTTTTTTTTTGAAAATAGTAGGTCTAGTGGTAAACAGTTTATGTCAAAGGTTGAAAGGAGGACTTTCTTTCTTATTTAGAAAATAAAAGAAAATCTTAAAACAGTTTAATTCATAAAAAAATAGTTTTTAAATATATTTGACGACTGATAAAAACTATTTAAATAGCCTAAATGGTAATAATAATCAATGGCTGGAGTGAACTGAAAAAGTAGAAATAACTTAACAAAAAAGCTTAAAAAAATAAGCAACATTATTGCAATAATCAACAGTAATGTGTAAAATGATAAAAATTTTACATGAGTCTTCAATTAGAGCATGCTAAATAACATCTATTTTTTAATTAGCTTTTTTGATTTCGAAAGCAATCAAGCTTAAGAGCTGCTGTAATAGCAAGAACAGCAAGTTGATAAATTGCAGTCTCCTGAAGAGTGCTGCGACGCATTAAAAACGAAAATCCCTTTAAGAGTGAAACTCCAGTACTGCGAGCTCTTAATGACCTTTTGAGTTTCTACATATGCAGTAAAATTTAACACTACTAATAGCAGCTACTAAAAGTCATAATTTTGAGGACTTTGTCATTAATAACTCTCACAACTAAATTTTCAATTCTTAACCAAATCCTTCAATCAGTCTACCGATTTCCCATGATTCCCAGCAATCATCACTAAAATATCCTTATTTCTTCGAATAATGGACAGCAAACAACACATTATCTCACCCGATCACCAAATGATTGATTTGCGATTCGATCAGTTTTTGTCTTACTTCTGTTTGTCTTCCTACTGTCGTCTTAACCACCAAAAGGCTCGAGCGTCTCCATCACTTTTACATGTCGCTTGAAGTCGCCTTGAAATCCAACTAGCATATCTAGGCTCGAATCGACGGATTCTTCAAATCGACACGTTGTAACTGCTCAACTTGAAATTTTAATCGACTGTCAAACCTTCGATTACAATCGATCTCTCTGGCATATTTGATTTTTTCAAAAACGAATAATAAATGAAGGAATTATGTGCAGTTTAGTCATTGCGATCGCTAGTCGAAGCAATAGCAACACTACCACCATCACTGACAATTCACCAAACATTGATTTAGAAAATAGACCATTTATTTCAGATCTTCGAACGTCGTCATCATCATCGGAGCTGTCGATCGTCGTGGTCTAACTTCTTCCTATTTCACAGAATATTTTAATATTAATGGAGTGTGCCTGCTCCTAGTTAAGTGACTGGCATGTTGTGAAGATCATCGCTTCTGATGATGATCGGATACCGTCCGTGATGGAATAGAAAGTGAATAAATTTTATTAAGCGACAACGACGACATATTGATGTATGCAGTGCGGTGGCATTGGGCAACAAACGGATGACTGATGCAAGTTGTTTTTGTTGTTCGTTGTTTGGTCCTGAGATTGCAATGCAAAAAGCGCACTAGTTTTGAATGCAGTCGAGATTCGATGCAGCGAGAACATCACTAATTTGTTTCGGTTGCAATGTGTCGTCGTTTATATGATAAGCGAGATGCAAATTTAATGCAGAATGTCATTGGTTTTGTGAGGATTGGAAGACGGTTTTTTTTCGCTGTTCAATTTTTTTTAGTTGGATGTGGATGTGTTCATTGATAGCTGAGTGACAGCATAAAGCAGATGCTAATATAGATTTCAATCGATTTCAAAATGCATCTATCTGTTGTCACTTCACTTGAATCTAACGGCAATAGAGAATTCATCCCTTTTTCACATTTCAAAAACGGTGAGGAGCCAAATCAAAATCATATTTTACAGTTTATTTGAAAAGACAAAAACTTATATGATACTTGCCTTATGTTACAATTTCATTTCTGCGATTTGCCTTTTGCTACCTTTTTTTCCGCTATGTCGATTTCGCCCGAAATAGCGCATTTGTAATGTACTTTCCTGTACAATTGTTAATTTTTGAAAATAATTCAAAACATTTCAATGTATTTTTAATAAAATATGCACAGCAACGTCAGTGAAATAAGACCAACTAGAGAAACTATTGAGAGCTAGTTATTTGAAAAAGTAAATCATCCTTCCATCAGAAGTGTGAAAAATGTATGACTTAAAGCATAGCTAATTATAGAATCTTAAGAAAAAACATCCTTTCTCAGTTTTCTGGTCGAAGATTTTTCGATCATTGCACCATCGCAAGCAAAAAGGCAAAATGCTGTTAAGTAGATAGCAGGCCTAAAGGACTAAATTTTTACTCTCTCATTTTTAATCTTCAATTAATTTCTGTCTGCCATTTAAAACTAGTAATTTAATAGCCAGGACATCCAGCACACTGCTAATAGCCAATTAACAATAATGCTCAATTCAGCGTTGTGTTTCGAGTAAGCGTTAAGCGCAATAGCCTATATAAGCTCGAAATGTTGGTCATAAGTATCTCGACTAATGCTCAAAATTTATTGGCCTTTATTTAGTTCATTATTGGTGAAAAACTCAAACAAAACGTACTAGAGGGAAAGTTAAATGGCTTCGTCTACAGCTATTACGTACATATATGTAGAAGAAGAAGAAGATACAAACAAATCAAACGTCAAAAAGGCTCACTTACTATTTTCGAAACTCAGAAAGACATCACTTACTATTTTCCAAATTTTCCTTTCATTTTTCCGGTAGTTTCTCCGATGTGAATTTGAGCACAAAAGCATTTTAGAGCAACTTTCTATTAATATGTCTTTGCAGCTGTCTTTGCAAATATTTTCTTATGTAAAACCACTTTTTATTTGCCAAATCTCTGTATTGTTGCAGAAAATTGAAAATGAAATACTTAGTTCCTCTGTTTGAACATATCAATTGTTAGACGTTTATTTCTCATTACTAAGTACTGTGCATACGCAACATCTTAATGATCTATTAGGGTATAATTGACAATCAGCTAATTGGATATTTAATGTGCTGTATGTGTAGGGCATAAGTTTGTTTTTATAAAAAAAAAAACTGAAATTGAAACCTTGAAATCTTCTTCTGTGCGTCGTGGCTGTTTAAAAGCAATAAGCTTGTTTCCATTTCTACTTCACCAATGAAATTGTCCATTCATTCTGAATGGAACTTGCTCTTCGAACTATTGTAAAAAAAATGTTTAATTTTTCTTAATATTTGTTTTAAAAATTTTGGAATCAGCGACTCTGATGAAGAGTTATCTTATGCAATGAAAATAAGTTAACGGTCTATAGAAAAGGTAGGAGGATCGAATGCTGTAAGACAAGTAACCAAAACTTACCCCAAACAAGCTATTAAATATCAGTCTACCTCCAAAAAATATAGAGAAAGAAAAAAGGATCTACTGACACTGACAGTAAGAAAAGCTCTAGCTATGTGGGTCAAAGATGAACAAACAAGACTCCACTATTGCATTATAAGAGATTATAATATGATCTGATTTTTTTCTTGCGAGAAATCCTAATTGGTTGACTAAGAATGCCATTATTACTATAGCAAGACTCACGCAGAAGTTGAGCTCTTGATTTGATGGATCGTATTATGGGAATAAATCTTGAGGATCAAACGGAAGTTATAGCATGCAACAAACCAAAAGAATTGACTAATTTAGTGTTTTGCTGAAATTAGATGGTGCAGATACACATGATTGTACACATTATTATCCAAGTGTGCAGATACACATGATTTTAATTCATCATGGTCCCTATAAACCTTGTGCTACCTTGTGATTTACCGTATTAGCCGTCCTAAGCTTGAAAATAATTATCGCCCTTGCTCTGCATGTAAAATTACAGGTACAATAAAAACAGCCTGAAAAGATCTAGAAAAACTCACAAAATACATAAAAAGAATCTATAAAATACCGACCGAAACGACCTTTAAAGAACCTACGAAATACCCAAAAGGACTTGAAAGAACCTAAACAGTACCCAAAAATCTTATAAAAGCCGCCTTAAGGTTGGAAAAAATTGCCACCGTACATGCAAAATAGTAAATGGTAAGTGGTTGTTTAATGTTTACCGTTTACACAGCTACTCGCCTGGCTTTCAGCTTGGCAAAAGAGTCGACTATAGAATCATAATTGATCGTTTCACGACATTCTAGTGCGCGAGGTTGCAGTGAGGTGCATTAGAATATTTTTTCATTTTGTACACTACAAGTCGATCTGATCAATGGTGGATCTGATCAATAGTGGATGTTGTGTATTATACAGGAGGTAAATATGATTTTATTTCCAATAGTTTTGCCACCAAACATTATGGTTCTTTTATTCGGTGATTAAAATTAGTTAGCTTTCTATCGACTCGACTAAGCTAATAATCAAATAAACATGGGTAACTCGTGCAGACTAACAGACTGCAGACGATGTCATAGTTGTTTTAGAGAACATTCCTACGTTCTAGGCACTTTTTACGGTTTTTTTAGATACTTTTTATTCACCTTGGTTCTTTTTAGGTAGTGTTAGAGTTTTTTTGGTTGTTTTTAGTTGTTTCAGGTTCTTTTAGGCATATTTTCTGCCCCCAAAAATTTATCGCTCGCAAAAATTTTCCGCTTCCAAAAATTTGCCATTTTCAAAACTTTCCGCCCACAACAAATTTGCCGCTCTAAGCTCCAGCCTACTCAGCTTAGTGGTAAATCCGCCCCGGTGAGCGATATCTTCGAGGAGATGCTTTTGACTTCCTCCTTTTTGAATCCAAATTTAAATCTGAAACTGAGCTGTTAAAAGAACTGAATTGTTAATATATGCGACAACAAAAAAATTAATTGCAAAAATTGACTTAAACAGCTCAACACTTGATAGAACAAGTGAAACACAAGATGAAATCCATATGAAATATATAACTCACAGTTTTTGCGAGTCAAACTCATAAATATTCCGAGTGAAAGTAATAATTATTCTGAGTGGGATTTATAATTTCTTCGAGTCAAATTCACAAATTTTTTAATGGAATATATGTCTTGGCAGATATCGATAGACACGAAAAAAGAAGGCAGATTACCCTCAAAATATCGATATATGTCCAAAAATTATCAAATATGTATCATAAATGGACAATGGTACTTAGATTAAAATATAATAATAAATACTAATTTACTGATAGTCAGTTTGCTTTGTTGTAAGATTACAAGCGTATTCAACCTGTTCCAAACATTTTGCGATTGAAACTCAAATAATATTTTCATTTGGCCCACTGTGCTTTGCTGGCCTCAAGTACAACAACTTCATATGCTCCGATACTTACCATTAACTACACGCAACCGAAAAAGATGTCCTAGATACCGCCGCCATTCAAAAAATTAATGTTACGCACCTAAGCACACCCTATTTGAAGATTAAATTTAAAATTTAATTAATTATTTTATTTTATTATTATTGTATTTTAATGTAAATTTTCGGTTTAGGAAAAATATTAACCTGACACTGAATATTGAAGCTGTATTACGCTGACATGCTTCCCACTTTTTCTTTCCGCACTATGCACTAAAATTCAAGAGAAAGTTCGAGTAGGAATACCAACTTTTTTAATGCCAGAATAGAGTAATCTGAGTAGATCAGTCGATTTCGTTACTGAATAACATTGCACAAAATACCTGGATAACTAAAGATAAACCTAGAAAGATAAAAAGTGAAAAATGATAGATAAACCTTCATAAGCAATGTACTTGTGTTTTTTTGTGAAAATGATTTAATTATTTTGCTGAGACAATTTAACATCAGCAATCGAATTTTTGAATTGAATCGTTTATTTTTTAAAACAAGAATATATAAAATAAAGTTTTTTCTTCTATAAATTCTCAGGACTAAGTGCTAGTTAAAATTGTAACGAGTTTTGTCAGCGATGTTTCCCTATCAGTCGCGTCTTTTCGATTCTAATGGGGACACTCAGCAAATACATTTTTCTCTAGTTTGAAAATGTTTCATCCAGATAAAATTCTTGAAATTCATCTTCAGTCTGCATGCATAAATTTAATACCGATAGAAGCGTTGCATCAAGAGCAAACTTCTGCGAACCCAAAAAATGTTGAACAATCACCAGTATTTATCCACGTGACCATACCGACACACTCACTCACATCGGCAGCTGATAGATTCTCTGAATAGGAAGTGACTTTTCCGAAGATTGGCGCAACGTCTTTACATAAAACTCCTTCAGAAATATCGCAGATCGTAAATAAATCTACCTTGCACACTGCCTATTGTTATCGGCCTTAAATGTGTCACGGAACGTATTGTCAACGCCTGATTTCAGGTAACGTTCGAAAAATCCGAAAGAAGGAAGGATGAATTAAGAACATCATCGAAGCATATCTACCTACCTCGAACAACAATAAGATTAGACATTATTGTTTAGCATCTCCATTCAATGAATCAATGCACATTTCAAAAGATCTTCTAAGATCAAGGAACTATCATAAGGTCTTCAGCCAATAAGTCTTCAGATCTTTGGCCAGGTGAACGAATAATTCATATGATTTAAGGGATCCTATCTAACGCTCAACTGCTGCAAGGAGCTGCTGGATAAAGTGTAGAGTGTTTTTTTTCCATGAATCTACAGTTGGCGAAAAAAGTCAATGTTTACTCGGCATTGCAGCAGGTATCTTGTACTACAGCATTGTGTAATCGGCCCGTGGCAAAGTTGCCATGCATTCCTAGAGTTGTCATGAACCATAGAACATCGGCGGCATTATGGTTTTGAATGGAACAATTGAACACCTTTCAGGATTTCGGAAAACGATCAATCTCGTCAACGGCAAGGTGTAAATTTTTGGACAGTACCAGAGCTTGGTAGAATCCAGTTTTGAAATTCTCTGAAAAACCATTGATTTTTTCTGCTATTCAGATACAGTGATCAGTTTGCATCGGTTGATTCTTTTTGGCCTAAATCGATGTTATAAGGTTTATCTTTGTAACCTCATGTAATCAAGAAACGACCGAATAGCTGTCCCATAAAATTTTCGAAACACCTTGCAAACTTTCCATTTTACATAAGACACCTGATCGCTCGAACGCCTTTCAATCTAATTTAAATTTCTCTCAATAGAGAGCTTCAGGTCTGTATCCATATCACATCGAACTTGTTAGTTTTTGCACTTGAAACCTCTAAAAACCGATTCGATTGCTATCGAAAACACTTCAATGTTTCAAGCATCATGCCCAATTAATTAGCTACCTCAGCCATCGCTCCAAGACCTCAACATACTAAGCAATAGGTACTTTGATGAAATGTCAGTTTTAATTATATCATAACAAGATAAGGTCTCGACTCTTCTCGTACTACTTACTCTGTCCGCAAGCGAGATCTCAGCTTGAGATCGATCATATTATTACAATTTGGTAGTCGAGTCGAGTTGCGACGCCTCGAGTCGCATTGAGTAAAAACAGTAAAGAGGCCATAGACAAAATCTTACGGTGCATGGTCCATATGTCAAGTACGTACCGTCTAATTTCGCTACTCGTGCTCCTCCCTGTATCTTAGGAGATCAATCGAATTGACGTATCTTGGCCGGGTTAATTTAAAATCGATACTTTTTTCATTCGTTTCTCGTGCTTCGTTTGCTAATTGCCGAGGAGAGCTCTTCATTGTTTCACATTACTCTGACACAGGTTCAACGCAGTTGGATAATAGCTTAACGGTAACTCAACGACTTTGTTAATTGTTTTTGTAATTCTAATGTGTGTATAATTTGGGTCCAAAAAAAATTTGCTTCTATGAGGCAAGGGCAGGATGGTTCTTTCTCCTTGAAGGGTGCAAAGAGTTTCAACATGTTGAAAGATACTCTTCTGATAATGCTTCTGAAATTTCAGTAGTGTTTCTTACCTGTAACCTTGCTTCGTACAGTCAATGTATCCACTACTTCACAGAAACAAAATTTCGATGTCTCAAAAAGTAACGACTTGGTTTATGAGATGTTCTTATTGGTTTCGGTCACGATTTCTACGTTCAAATAACCAACAAGCTACCATTCGAATGCTAATATGCAATCAATTGAGCTACGCGTTCAAATGAGGCCAATCCACCTTACATGCCAGCACATTTAGATTTCATTAATTGACCAGAGCAATAGAGCTCTGTTGTTATCGTAGTCGTTATTGCATTTGCCGTCGCTGTCAAGTAGAAGCAATTTGCTATCGATTTATGTAATAAACGGCTTTTGCAAGTTCAAAAACGTATTGCCAAAACATTCGAGTGCGATTCATAGAGCCAATGAGGCCATGTTGATTCGAGGCCAGGTTTCAGCTAAAGAGAGGTCAATTCGACTTGGTTCGGAAAAGGGTCACACTTATGTCTCTACTCAACGTCGTGGTATCGATTCGCTACATAATCCGATTAACTCTAGTGGATTTAAGTAGATCAATATTGCTCAATTGATCCAAAGTATCATAATTTGTTTGAGTATATTTTTCTGCTAATAAATTTCTGCATATGCATAGGGTCCTGATTATGAAAATTTCGTACAATTGGAGTTTGTAGCTATTGTTTCGATTAACTAATTGCTGGATGTAGTTAAATTTATTGAAAGGACCTTTGACTCTATGGTGTCAAGTTAATTTTCTTAATAGAGGTTGAAATGTTTGGTTGAATTTAGGAGTAGAGGTTTCATGTTGCTTGTGGTTAGCTTAATGAAATTAATGGATATTAGTTTTAATTTTCAGATGATGAAATACTGCAAAAGACCAACAAAATATAAATTATGTCATAATATTTCAAATTAGCCTTATGATATTAATGTGACTTTAAATGAATTGAATATTTTATTAATTGCAATGATATGTTTTTGCCTAACCTGGCGCTTGGCCAATATAACAAAGTCTTCAGGTAGGTGGTTTCACCATTTTGGAATGTCAGCTCCTATCAATTTGCTTATTTGTTTTGTTGTATTTCAAACATATGTATCCACAGATGGTGGTTACCAGTACATTAACTGAGATAGTTGTAAAGTAAGGATACTGTTAAAAATCTGTTCCAATCTTTTGAAGCAAATACAATTCAAGTCTAATTAAAAGCACAAAAACGAATTGAACCTAAATCTTTAAATCTTAATTCAACTCCCTCCTAATCATCAGGAGTTTTCGCATCCACAAACTTCCAAAACTTATTGCAGAACCAAAACTACACCGTTCGACCATCTGGTAGCCATCATCTGGTTAAACAAATCTAAAATACGCAGTAGCTTTCGCAGACACCTTGCCATTCATGACACGAAACAAAAAACAGTCTTTATTGACAGATCCCATTAAAAAGTAGATATGTTATAGTCTGTTGTCTGCTTGCTTGTCCAAATACCTGAATACATTGGTAGCAACAAGTGAAACAAATACCGTAATACCTGCGGTGCAATATGTTTGAACAAGGTGTTATTTAAACGAGGAATAGTGACGGATGAACATTAGTGACCAATAGTTGAGCGATCTTGTTCGGAATGATTTATGGTCCGTGAATATAGTATGAGCTGCATTCAATATGTATGTTGTATGTTTCTAGGAGATAGTAATCATGCAAAACTGTTTCATGGTACATGATGTTTTATCTCTTGAATAAATCTATGTGTGTAAATCGTCCATTTGTCGATTTGATTGTTCAATGCAGATTGTTGCAGGTTCTATATGGGATTTCACTATTAGAAATCAAATGCACTTGCTGTGCGGAGGAGGTGAACAGAACGAGGAGAATTAAAATAGTTGCTGATTCTGAAGACCATCGAGGACTGCAAAGCTGGACTTATTCTGCATTAAAGAGGCATACTCAAGTTTGTTTGCTACTTAAGGGGTTAGTCCACTGTTAAACTGCTCCAAATGAACTTTTTTTATAAACAGCTACCAAAAAAAAACTATTCAAGATATCGATTTGAAATTTTACATGCATCTTTATTGAAGTTGAGAGTTAACATTTTCATTGGAAAAAATTATTAGAAAACAAAATGGCGGCCGCCCCAATGGATCGCCGCAGCAACGCCGGAAAAAAAAGCAAATTGCGCCTCGTAAATTCCTGGACAAAATAAGCATCTGTGAACAAATTATCAAAAATATTTCATTAGTTTTGAGTATAAAGGACTGCACGGGCCTAAATTTAGAGCCCTAAAGCGATTAAAAAAAATGTGGTATACTTTTGAATCAAAAAAATTAATAAAAAAATTTTTTTTAATCAAAAAAATGTTCCCCAGATCGTCAAAAAAAATTTTTTTGTTCTAAATTTAGGCCCGTGCAGTCTTTTATACTCAAAACTAATGAAATCTTTTTGGTAATTTGTTCACAGACGCTTATTTTGTCCAGGAATTTACGAGGCGCAATTTGCTTTTTTTTTCGGTGGTGCTGCGGCGATCCATTGGCGCGGCCGCCATTTTGTTTTCTAATTATTTTTTCTAATAAAAACGTTAACTCTTAGCTTCAATAAAGATGTATGTAAAATTTCAAATCGATATCACGAATAGTTTTTTGTTGGTAGCTGTTTAAAAAAAAAGTTCATTTGGAGCAGTTTAACAGTGGACTAACCCCTTAAATATAGTTTATTTAGTAAGGTGCGTGTCCTGAGTATCGCTTACTTGTGTTTCCAAGATGCATGTGATCTATGAGTTTATGTACTTAAATGATTTTCGGTTTCATGAAGGGGGCGTTAAATGCTACCAAGCTCGGGAAACAATAGATCTACTACGAATGCAGTTTAATAATGATCATGTCATCTCTCGAGTCTACAGAAGTCTCCAACTTGGAGATGAAAGATTAAAAAATTGACGAGAACACCATTAATGTATTTATTAATAAACTACCCAGATGACATATCTAGCTCGGAAAACGCGATTGTTCATGCTAAAAATAACGCCTGAAACAACTTCCTCTCTAGTATGAGCCACGGTAATTCAAATATGTAGAAAATACAAAGGGCTCTGAAGAATAAGCACTCTGGAGGTACGTGCCTAATTGAAAACGAGGATAAGATAATTTGTCCTGACCCATATATCAAAGAAGCTTTAGCAAAATATTTTCACGATGTCCATAACACCAAAAAGCACATCGGAACCACGCTAACCACCAGCTTGGTTGATAATGCCTATAATAGTCTTCCTGCAGAGGAGCAGGATCTAATAAAAATATTATGCAAACCCAAAGATGTAATTTGGGTAATTAAAAGTCGTCAAACTCCTGACGATGATCCAATTCCTAATGTAGCACTTAAGAACTTGTCCAGGAAACCGATTGTTTTGACTACATTTATTTTTAGTGCCTGCCTGAAATTATGCTACAACCCGGAAGCGTGAAAAAGAGTTATTATGTTACCAATAAAGAAGCTAGGTAAATCTACGGGAACGGTCAAAGATTATCACCCAATCAGCTTACTTCCTACATTAAGTCAAGTTTTTTTATTATTGCGAATCCAAAACATTTTGCGAAACCACAAAAAAACCTCCAATGTTTCGTTTGGATTCGGATTCAATGTTCGACTAATCACCAATTGCACAAGGTTTCACAAAAATCAAAAAATCACTTAACGAAAAAAAATCAGTGTGTCTTGCGACTCTGGATATAGAAAAAGCGTTTGATACTATTTGACACCGTGGTCTTATCTATAAACTCCAATTTAGTTTATTCCTCTATTACCTCATTAAACCCATTGACTCTTTTCTTCCAAAACTTAAATTCAAGGCGTAAATCAAGAATGATTTCTCCTCTGATTTTCCCATCTTCACGGGTATTCCGCAAGAAGCAGTTCTATGTCCCACGCTTTTCAACATATACACTGCTGACATTCCAGCAGATTTTACGAGCAAAACAGCAACTTTTGCAGCCGATACTTACTTTTTTGCTAGTGTCTATCGCCTTGATAAAATTAAGAGTACTTTTGAAAATAATCTTGATATACTTTATCAGTACTGCTTTTGGTTTAATATAAAAATTAACTGTGTAAAAACGAAAACTATCTTCTTTACTAGAAAAAGGGAAAATAATAATCTCCCGAGCAGCGCTTTTAAGGCTTATTCATACCGGTACGGTAACATATGCTTTTAGAAAATCACCTATAAAAATTGAAATTTTATTCAAGTGTTTTAGTGTTTAAACTATCAGGAAAAATTTTTTTTTAGATGTTATTAGCCACTGAGTACTCATATGTAACAATCAGTCATAGTTATAGAGTGGGGTTTTCAACCGTCAGCAACATTGTGAAAGAGACTTGTGATGTAATATGGGTAAAATTACAGCCAATTTATATGCCTGAGCCTAATAGGCAGATATGGGAAAATTTTGCGAAGGGATTCCCCAATTGTATTGGGTGTATTGATGGAAAGCATGTGACCATAAAATACCCTGGAAGTACTTTTCTTGCTTAACAATTTGCTATGGTGCTTCTTGCTATTGTTGGACCTGACTACTCATTTCTTTGTATTTATATGGGTAGTTATGGGAAAAATAGCGATGCAGACATACTAAACGAATCAAGTATAGGCATAAAATTTGAAAAAAATTTGTGCGATCTTCCTGCGCCAAAATATTTGCCAGATCAGAGTGATCCTACTCTGGTTGTGTTGCTTGGTGGTAAAAGATTTCCTCTTAAGCCGTACTTAATATGTCCTTTTCCACACAATCAATTGCGCAATGATGAATTTAAGGCGAAATACAATAATCGTATATGTGCAACCAGACGTATCGTTGAAAACGCCTTTAAGATCCTATCACAAAAATGGAGAGTATTCCTTAGACCATTGGGACTAAACCCAGAAAACTGCAAAAAAAAAAAAATTAAGACCAAAGCAGCAAGAAAGTATATTCTTGGAAATTTTGGAACTTGAAGTGGAACCAAGAGCATTTAATAGAATTCAAAATGATCACAGGAGATCAACAAATCATGATATTCAAGTTCGTGAAAATTTTTTGAATTATCTTATTATCCAATGAAATAATGCAAATATATTTCTTATAATAAAAATAACATGTATTTAATATATGTGTATGCATTACACTGAAAAAATGATTAGACTATTTTAATTTTTTTTACCGGCTGCATTCCCTTTTTCCGAAGCGATCTCATTCCACATTTTATTTTAATTTTTTGTTATTTTTATATTCCACATTGGTGAAATCGTATAAAATGTTATACTTTTGCGCCTTTTCTATTAACTCCTCGGTCATATTTTCTTTATCCATGCTGTACATTACAATGCGGTACACGGGAAGATTGTGACTGTTGCGTTACAAAATAAAATCGCAGCTCGTACCGCATACCGCATGGCATGTATCGCAGTGGTGGAAACCAATAATCTAAATAACATGTGATGCGTTTTGCCCCTCCGAATATCGTACCGTCACCGTACCGCAAACTGCATTGGTGTGAATAAGCCTTTAAGGTGATATTTTGGTCTAGAGACTCGATTTTCAGATGATTTTACGGGTACAATAAAATATTTTTAGTATCCATTATTTATCAGTTTTTTATTAACATTGTAAAAGTATGAAAATGTATTCAAAAAACCAAAAAAAATCAAAATGGACATCATTTCAGGCCAGCGAAGTGGGTATTCAAAAAAATGTATCCCTTGGTTGACATGATTCCAACTCTCCTTGTTATCTGAAACATCAATTTTTGGTGAATTTTTCAAAAAGAAGGATGTAGAATTAGTCTGACTTAGTCGATTTGAAAAAAAACTTCCAGCAAAATGGCTTCCATGTACAAGAAAGGGTCATTTTTTGCCTCATTTTTTCAACTAGTAAAAACAAAATTTTCAATAATCCCTACGTCAGACCAATTTAATAGTGTTGAGAGGACCTATGCAAAATTTCAAGCAGTTTGGTTTATTCGAACTTGAGATATCATGTCAACTGTGTCGAAAAAAATAGTTTCGAGAAAAACGTCTTTAAAGTTTGGATTCTCGTTTCGGGCAGTCTGAGTCGTTTAATAGTATGTTATGCTTACATATTTTTAATCAACGATCCCTGGCTAATACAATGTTCCCTCTTCCATTTCTAAAGCGAGATTCCCTGAATCTCTTTCAACCATACAAGCAGTTTGAACTTCTTTAGAAGTTGTATTTAATGTGTACCAATTTTTTCCTAGCTCAAAAAAAATATTTGAATAAAATAACCGATTTTTCCTTTCGAAGCTAGATATATTGAATTTTGTGACAAATATCGATATTTCAAGCGTAATCGGCCCTCTTCTTCAGTGTCTATCGATAGACACTGAAGAAGAGGGCCGATAACCCTCGAAATATCGATATTTGTCACAAAATTCAATATATCTAGCTTCGAAAGGAAAAATCGTTTTTTTATTAAAATATTCTTTAGAAGCTTTAAAAGCTCGTAGCTCGGAGCGGCTTATTCATTGTTGGATGAGTTTGCTTTCGAATGTATGACTTTCAGGCCTGATTTTTATCTTCATGGTATCCATACTTTTTAAAAGTGGCGTGGAGGACTATAGTACATGGCGTGGAGGACAATAGTACGTAGCGTGAAGGGCTATAAGCATTGCATCTGCTCCTATGTACTTTTCGCCATGTACTATCGCGTGTGGCGCTATATTTTATCAGAATCGCGAAATCGACTATGTACATGTCGCCAGAAGTCTATAATCTATGGCGTCTGGCGCTATGTGTTTTTTCAGTGCAAGTCTGTTCTTTATGTCCAAAGTAAAAGGATAAGATTTTCCTTTAAAAATTATCGCTCTTGGATAAAATTACTTCCTGACCTTATTTAAGATTACTCTATACATTGTAAGAGACAGTGAAAATGTGAAATCCTGGCATAGTCTTATAATTAGAGTTTAAATACTAAGAGTATGAAATTGAGTCTCCTTTATTTTCATCTCTTCCTACAAAGTAAATGTAGTAACATCAGCTAACGGATTAGCAACGACAAACCCACACCTGCATTATTCTAAAAAAAAAAAAAGAACCTAGTCTTTCCAACTCTTCGATTTTTTCTTCCCCACAATTTCTGAGCTAACTCCAGTTAAATACTTAACCTGATTCGTGATCACATTCACAGTTTTCAAATACACACACACACACACAAACATACACAGAAAACAAAAAAGCAAGTGGAGACGATTTAATCGAAATTATTACAAAGATTAGGTGTAGATAAGAAATGCTCCCAGACATTCCTTTACAATCGTCATGCCTAAATACCTGCGATAAACCGAAACGACGAGACAAAACAAAAATACCGACCACTTTGGTCGATCTGTAATGACAACTTCTGATGATCCGTCACGATTCCAAGGTGTAGCTTGAACTTTTCTCACGAATTCACAAGTTCAATCGGGGAATCGAAATGAGAAGACTAGGGAATCGATCTCAGCCAACCAGACGAAGACGAAGAAAGCGATGAATCCGAAACTATCGATCATAGCCCTGGGCTACACTGATCATTGATCACATAATATGCTCGGAATCGAGAAATCTTCTTCGCCTGCATCCAGCCCAACTACAAGTACAACAAATACAGTACTGTGCACAGAGCGGCCGCACTAGGCTATCCAAAGGACAAAGCTAGAAAACTTCTAGCGAACGACCTGACAAAGCGAATGATCATTGTTGCTACAGATGCGAGTCAGGTTGATTTAAATTACAATTGGGCCAGTCAAAACCGTGGGGCTATTACGTGGTATGCACAGTTTGGGTCCTACTTTGAGCATTGTTTCTATTATTGTCTTTGCGGCTTCTTCGGATGGAGCTCTTGAATCGAAAGAAAGCGGAAATTAACAAGCCATGAAGCAATGAGTTCGTTTCGCGTACAATTTAACGGGGCTTGGAGATGGCACGCAGTGATTGAATGATTGATAAAACGTGGTCATAGAATTTTAGGCACCTTTTTGTCCCGGCCGTTTTGACTGACTGAATAGGCAAATGATAGGCTTCGCAGCATGGGCTTTAGACTCAAAACGTAGTTTCGCGCTTCTCACTTTCCCGACTTACCATTGTTTTTCGACGCGATTTCGGTAGAGTTTCGACAATCTGGAGCAAATTTCTGAAATTTTAATCGGATGTCGGTGATGTTACCGTAAATTCGATTGACTGGTGTTTTTTTTCGCTAGAGTGAGGTTGTCGTCGATTTAGTCGATCGTTTATTATTTATAGGCTACACATGATTTCTATGCTTCTGGAACTGGGTCACAGCATTGACACGACGACTCAGAATTGTTTTTGGTGTGTTTTTTTTCGCTCAATCAGCTTGTACATTCGAACAGCCTGTACATTGTGAATCGAAGTGTATATGATTTCCTTAGCATTGTTTCTGAATGAGAAGCGGAAGACACATGAGACATTAGTGATTTTAATTTATTTATGATACTGGAAATGACTTCAAAGTGTGTTGGCCTACTATGGTTCCGTTTGAACTCAAAAGGATGTTGTTCAATTAATTTAAGATTTTAGGTGATCAAGCTATTTGTAACTTACTACATAAATACTACACGTTAATATATTCAGATTTCATTTAATATAAAATCAGAGAAGAATTATAACAACTCTTCCCTTATAAAACACTTTCACTACAGTTAGCTTTTGCAAGGGTCACAGTCGTAATGTTGATGATTGCAGTAAATAAAATATTATATGAAAACAAACCTTTCTGGCAGACATTGTACTTTTGTACTACCTGATACCCATGTACTCGTTACAAATCATAGTCTAAATTTCCGCGATACTGACAGACTCCCAAAATACTAACATAAAATGTATAGTTAAAATACTTTGCAAAGTGATAAAATGCCTAAACACCTAACGCAAAAGTCCCTGCCCGCCATTCACATCTGATTCAACAGCAAAAGCCACCCAACTATTCAATTCAATATCAAAACAAAGCAACAACTAGGATGCAACAAGTATCGCTCGTGCTCTCAACCATTTACGAAAATCGAGGTCATGGAAACCTCACTATGTAGGTCAGGTTCATTTTCAAGGGTGATTCAGTAGCTCCTCGAAAAAATCAGGATACAATCAAGGCAAACATGCAACACAACACGTCGTTTTCATTAGCCGAGCTAATAAGCACACATCAAAGGATGTTCAAAGGACCGACTTCAAAGCGAACCGTCCGTAAATTAATCTTCCGTAATTCCACTATGCGCGAATTCGGCACTTCTAAAGGAAAAGGCAGCCAAGCTACCAGGAGCCCATAACAAGCAGCAACGAATCGTTCACATTCCATTCAACCACGTGGAAAGGACGAAAGTGACTGGCCGACGGAAAGCAGCAACGACCCAAGCAACAACAGAACCACCTATCATCATGAATATTGTTTGATAAAAGTTCAGTTCGACGCTGACTACATTCTCCCTTCAGTTTTGCCGACAAACGAAACACAACACCCTTGTCGGTCAATGACAACGATGAAGTGCGCACAATCTCCCCTCGAATAAAATACATCGTCCCTGTGAGAGATAGCGGAGAGAAGATACTGAGGTCATTGTGCCGATTTTTTAACGATTTCATCTAGAATAAGGACACATACGAGTAAATCAACCTAAAGTATTAAACTGATTCAAAAATTTCTTTTGATTTAGCTACTTAAATTTGTCTAAACCTTTAATTCATAGTATTGGAATGACTTGATATATTGCCGAATTTTCCCGAAAATGCCCACACGTTGCCATCACTGCCCTATATTTTTAGCGATTCGTTTCGTTTTCCAAGAAGACAACAATCGAATTCCGGAGGAATCCATTCAACTGCGAAGAATACAGGAATTCATGCTAGCCTGGTAGCGTAAGGCGCCAAATTTCACGATATTCACTATCACGAAGAAAACGACTTTAAGAGCCTTTCCCAAGAACCTTAAGCTTTTTGTATCGAAGGTGAGAATTGAAAATGACAGGAATAAAGTCAAGGACTTTTGAGACGGTGAAAAAAGTTATATGATGTTTACGGAACTGGAGCAATGTGTATGCATATATAACTATATTGTTAAACATGCTCACAAAAGCTTTCCAATTATGAAAATTATGGAGATGGCTACTAAAGTTTGTTGCAGATGGTGTACTAAAGTGTTAATTGTTCTGGATTTTATGTCGACTTTTTGACTGCGTGCCAGTCACAATGGATAAAACTGGGCTTCCAAAGGGCGAAAGCTATCAATTATCGGATTTGAATTATGTTTAGGACATCCTAAGGCCTATAGGACTAGTATTTTGCAATGCATTGAGAGAAACACTCACCGGAAACTGTTGTTTCTAGATTTTGAAAGAACATTTCATTAAATCTAATTGGATTGAAAGTCAGATTTTGAAGGTTTGGTCTTCTCAAACAGCTTTCAAATTGTTAACAACAATTTAATTCAAGTAACCGTAACTGTTTACCATACATAAAAAAATGAAGAAAATCGAAGGTGTGCATTTTGAAATATTCAAGGATAAAGGACACTGTGATGATCCTTTTTATCCTTTTTGGCCAGGATGTGTCTTGCTTTATTTTTGCTAGAATATCTACACCTTTTCCTTTCCAACAAGCTATAGTTGAAGGCTCTATGTAACGTAGAAAATTTTATACAATTGTTTGAATGCAACACGAACCTGACGTTTTTCAAAAATTTCAAGAGGCCATATTTCCGCAAATATACCATATTTTCCAAAAAAAAATTTATTAGTGCACATGACTCAACTACTTATATTCACAGTGAAAATTTCATTGAAATCTGACTATAGCGATAAAAGACCGTTGGTCGATTTTCCGTGGAATTACCCATATATACTCCGTTTCATATTTATAACCCACCTGACAATTTTTAATTATTTTGGACTGAAGTAATTGTTCATCCCAAACTTTAAGGTAAACTGATTGAGAATCTGTGTAGAATTACATTTTTGAGAGTAATTTCCCGTTAGGGCTATTTTTTACTGCAGTCCTGGAAAATTCTGTATTTTTTGGCGTTTCATATTTATAACCCAGATAAGGTTTCCAGCAAAATAAAATGTTTATTAAAATTAATTTCAAAATTAACAAAAGCTTAGTAATTAATAGAACCTCCTTATGACTTTATCAAATCAAAAATCCGTTTTTTCATGGAATTGATCAATTTTTCTAATAATGCAGGTTCGATTTTCCGACATTCACCAAGAATCGCCGCTTTCATTTCCGCCAGTGATTCAAATTGCCGATTTTCAGCATAAACCCGTCTGACAAGAATGCCCCATATGTTTTCAATGAGGTTCAGGTGAGGCGAACACGCTGGCCAATCCATTACCTTAATGGAATTTGTTTCCATCCATCTCATTGTTTCACGACGGGCATGAATCTTGGCATTATCCTGCTGGAAAGTCCAGTTTTTTTCAGGATGTGCTGCCAGGAATGACAGTAAACTGCCCTCAAGTACTTGTATGTAGTCTCTACTCCTCATACGCGATGAAGCAAATTTTACGTCCAAGCATCCAGATGCAGAAAATGCACCCCACAACATCACGGAACCGCCACCAAAATACCGCTTGGAGAAATACCGGGGTTCCTTTCTCAAATCGTGCCAGTAAGAATTTAATCCATCAGATCCATCTAAATTCCATTTTTTTCATCCGAAAAAATAATCTGAAAATAAAATTTTTGGAATTAAACAAGGGGGGAATAAAAAACCAATATTTCTTACAGATGACCAATTTGCAGCCATATTTTTTTTCTGCGAATTCTAACCGAGCTTTCTTATGGCGATCTTATAGTCGTGAAGCACTCTTCATTTTAGCTCTTCTGATCTTATTATCACGTTGTAGCGTTCTCCAAATCGTTGTTTTTGACACCTTTGTTTGTACAAGAGCTGCCATTTTATTACAGCTTATTTTTGAATTACTGGCTGAACGTATAATCTTCCTTTCCTCCCGCGGAGAAAGTTTTCATTCTCTTCCCGTTCGCTTTGTATTCCCATATAAATCAGGTTTTTTTTAAAAAGTTGTTAATTACACGGCGACTGCGTGCAACTTTTCTTAAAATTTCACTGATGTTCAAACCAACTTCTTTGTACACCAAGATTTCACCCTTTTCAATTTCATTTAATGACGTACCTCGAGGCATTTTAAATGATAAACTTATTACCACACATACTTGTGAACAACTGTTGAAAGTATTGAGTAACTCGACTAGGAATTCTGCTAATTACCAAGTGGGTTATAAATATGAAACGCACAAAAATGACGAATTTCCAAGAAATGCAGTAAAAAATAACGCCTAAGAGAAGTCATTTTCAGAAAAATCGTTGCACACAGTTTCTCATTCTCACAAGTATTAGATTTGTGTTGAACAACAATTTTACATGAAAATAATTGAAAATTTTTAGGTGGGTTATAAATATGAAACGCAGTGTATAATAATAATCATTAGGGTCATTTCACGGAAAACTAGGGACTAACGGACTAACGGTCTTTGATTATCGTCAGATTTCAATGAAATTTTCACTGTGAATATATGTAGTTGAGTTATGTGCACCAATGAATTTTTTTCTGAAAAATATCTAATATTTGCGGTAATATGGCTTCTTGAAGTTTTTGAGAAACGTTGGTCTTCTTCTACTTATACGTAGAGCCTTCAAATATCGCTTGTGGAAAGGGTAAAATGTAGGTATTCTAGAAAAAATAATGCGAGAAACGTCCTGGCCAACAAAGATAAAAAGGATCATTATAGTGTCCTGTATCCTTGAATATTTCAAAATGCACACCTTATATTTTCTTATTTTTTTTTAATATATTATAAGCAATTTATAGTTGAAGTTAAAGAAAGTCGTGAAAAAATTTTTTGAAAAAAATAGACATTCTAAAAAGAGAGTTAAAAAACTTTACTAGCGTACTGTACAAAAATGTATTTAAAATAAAGTAGGAATCTTCCACAGAAGAAACAAAAACAAATAATGAATTATCTATAGTAAATAATAAAGCGTTGCAGGCACCAATCATTTTCTTTGTTTATGTTATGTTATGGTGCTTTCAAAGTTTTGCAGTGTTTGGCTTTCCTAAATCTTAAAATTCCTAAAATCCTTTCCACTCTATGCATTGTTAAGATCAAAGTGATTTTGCACTCGAAGCAGGTTGGAGCACCTGTGGTAGAATATGCGCTCAAAATCTGCCCGGTTCTTCTACATTAGTATTTCTAGTGGTTCAGGTGCGCTAAAGTTTTTTTTTAAAAATTCGATTAGGATCTCCCATATAAAACGTTATTGCATCGCCTTTAAACTTATTGAGTTTTCCGAAAATTTAAATATAATACATTTTTCAATAGCCATTTCTTTTTTATTGTTTCTTTTCTGAGCAAAATGTGTAGTCTGTCTTACCTACCACGACCGGTCATTATACCAGTTGAACGATTTATATTTTTCTGTAATACTATTGTCTCGACAACTCAATTGCGAAACAACTATAAAGGGACTACAAATGAAAGGCATATAGTGCAGTTATGACATGATTTTAGCCGGTAAATGCTTTGGAGAAGCTTTACGGCTCGTCCAAGTGCATATACATAGTTCTCGCTCGTCTATCCGCCTCGCGGTGTTTATTTACACAGCGTCCTAGCAAAATCTGCCTCAAATGTAAAAAGTACACAAATATGTGGGAAATGTCAAATTCAGAAACCTATTTGTAAAAAATGTGATGTAAACGAATAAAATTTACATTTTATGCTTCTGAATAAAAGAAACCATTTAGATAATGGGCTATTATCTTCATTCTATATTAAGAAATATAAAGTGACCCAAAGACTGGTGATAGGAATAGGTATACGTGCAGTGTCGGTAGGATTAGTGTTAAATGAAGAGATACCGCTAAATAATATCATCTTTTTTGAAAAAGTTGGTTATGTTACTCTCAAAACCCTTACATACAGTGGCTCACAGCTTATTTCAACCAGCACGTAAAAAAATTTTAACTTCCTATAAAAACTAAACGAAATAAGCTATCAACATTATTTAAACGCAGATATGCTCCTGCTTTACTTTTGACGTTATTAGTGGCTTGATCAATGTTGTGTCCCTGTCCAATAAGATCACCTTCAACGAATCAGTAAGGCAGACGAGGCACACACGTTTACTGAATGAATACCGACACCACACAGTTTACGCCAACAATGAGCCAATCAATAGATGTTGCAAAATATTCAATAGCTTCGCAAAATACTATTCCCCTACCATTTCCAGACCTAGGTTTAAAACTGCTCTGACTAAGGTGCTCACGTCATGAATGCCCTATCCAATTCCCTACCAAAGATGGTTATATTTTTAAAATTCTTCCATTGTTGTGTATTATACAAATTTATATAAATTGTTAGATATTAATTGTAAGTGTTTTGTACGCCTTGTTTGGTTGAAATAAATAAATATTAGACTAGTGTTCACAGTTATCATTTATTCAATTGATTATTATTTTTATTTTATTTCAATAGGTCATAACAATTAATGACGAAAAAAGTAACTAAAAACAATGTCACACATTATTTCAACCAAGTAACAGAATCAATGTTTAAATTAAGTTGCAAGGCACAAAAAAATATTTTAATATGTAGTATGACCACCCTTCTGGTCAACAACGATTTTGAGCCTTTTAGGCATTGAATCGACCAGCTTTTGTGTCACTTGTGGGGCTATTTTGGCCCATTCCTCAACCAATACAGTTTTGAGATCGCTTTTGTTGGATATCTTCCGTTTTCGGATGTTTTTATCCAAAATGGCCCACAAATTTTCGATGACGTTAATATCGGGCGACTGTGCCGGAGGTTGCATAACATGCGGACAATTCCAAACCAGCCATGTCTGTACAATACCCGACTTATGCTTTGGGTCATTGTCTTGATAAAATCTGAAGCCATCACGAATGCCCAGTTTCTCCGAACTTTCATTCAAATTGGACTTCAAAATTTCGAGATAATGAGACTTATCCATTGTAGTCTCAATAAATTGCAAGTTTCCAACTCCCGCTGCGGACATACAGGCCCAAACCATAACGCTGCCACCTCCGTGTTTGACTGTAGCTTTTAAATTTTTGTTTTGCAATTCTGTATTTGGCTTACGCCAAACACATGAGGCTCCATCAGAGCCAAAAATATTATATTTAGCGAATATAACGGTATTTCAGCGAATATAACGGTATTCCAATATCCAGAATCCTTATACAAATATTCCTTGGCAAATTTTAAACGGCCTTTCTGATTTTCGGGACTTATAAATGGTTTCTTACGCTCTACTCTACCATTGATTTCATGCTCTCGCAGCACACGACGAAAAGTTTCTGGATGGCAGGAATTGCCAACTCAGCTTCCACTTCACTTACAATTTTCGGAGCCAATAGCCTTGGGTTTTCCCGGATTTTCTGAACAATAAAGCGCTCGTCCATTTGATTGACAATTTTGTTGGGGGCATTTCTCCCTTTATCGAGCGTTCCATTTTCGTGGACAAATCTGTATTTGATGCTTTGCACTGTAGAATCACTTAGTCCAACCATCTCACCAATTTTGCTGCACGAATGGCCTCTTTTAAAATTACTGAGCACAAGTTCTTGCTGATCAATTGTCGTACGTGGTCCCATTTCGAAAAACTAATTTTTCTGTACGATCTTTTCAAAGAATTCAGCAAAACTGAACTTGAACACATTGAAAATATAATGACTAAAGCATAGACAAAGAAATATTTGCTGCATTGCAAGATAACGGATCATTGCACACCTACAAAGTATTTGGTTGAAATAAGCTGTGGCATTGTTTTTGGTTGCGTTTTTCGTTGTTTTAGAATACTAAACAAATAAGAATAAATAAAAGAAGTAAAATTTGATTAGTTTAAACATTAGGTTAATAACCTGCCTTTAAATAATATTGATATCTTCTTTAGTTTAGTTTTTATAGGAAGTTAAAGTGTTTTTTACGTGCTGGTTGAAATAAGCTGTGATATCATATGAAGCATAATTTGTCGTTTGTTGACCAATCAAATTCTCTTTCAAAATTGAATCGAATGTCGTTTTTTTTTGTGTCACCTGCCATATACACTCAATAACGATAAATCGCACCTTAACGAGACTCGATTTTGAATTAATACGATTCGACGACTTCTTATTCAATTTGATATTCGCCACGACTGTAATCTGCATAGATCACAAATTTCGTTACTAACTAGCTCGAATCGTGTTCTTGCAAGTGTTCAAGGAAATCATTCCTATTTCATGGAAACTACATACAAGCCATACATAAGCTAGCATGCAATCTCCATGCACCTACACAAACGACCAATTCATTGTCGTAAACGTATGTGATGCAATATGTATGAAACAACACCGTTGTTGTCTTCGACGCTGCACTGGTTTTTCGCTTGTACAGGATGGCTATGGCAATTCAATTAACAAGGAGTCACGTTTATGATCCACTAAATTGTAAAAACTCCAGCACCTCATACATAAATTATAATAATTGTCATATGAACATTTTGATAAACGATCACAGAGCGCGCCGAATCATAATTTATTGGCGATGATCTTATGGGGTCGTCCATGCAAGTATGTACACATGTATGTACGAGTACCAGAAGTAACTGGACTTTCGGAACGCATCCAGCTCTTGAAGAGGATGATAGGTGAACTGGTAGATTTCTGAAATGGAATTATGTTTCGTTCGATCAGGACTGTTTGCGTTAGGTGATCGGTAAATGTGAAGGTAAATTGAACGTTTAGGAATTCAAACAAAAATGGGTTGGAATTAGCTAAAACAGTAGACTGTAAGTTTCTTATTGGAGTTTTTGCATTGACTTGCACTAATTTTAGCCAGCGGCATTTCATTTTAAATAGTTCAGCTTTAAAATTATGATGGTGGGTTCCTATTATGCGAAATTAGTATAAACATAAGTTTGTAACTAGGTATCGGTGTAAATAATAAATCCAGCATGATAAATAATTTTCTCTAAAATACGGTAAATTCTGTATTAATTCAACTTGATTTTCTGCATTTACATTTATTTCTGGATTCATTAAACAACAAGCTAGATCAAATCCTTCCTGAAAATAGAAGAGATAATTTTTTGCTTAGAGAGAAAATATATCGAAAATTTTAACTATTTAGTGGCGCGATAGGTTGAAGTAAAAGTTTAAAACACAAGTCTGCAGCTATGTATGTCAACTCTCGACTACTCCACCCTGTATCTTTTATCATCTTTAGAACTGCCACTCAAGCCATAAAAAATCACAAAAAATTGGAAAAATATTTCCATACACTTCCATGTATTACGAGAGAACAATTAGCCCACGTTGGGCGCAGAAAATTTTATGATCGATATCCAATGAATATTCCAACCTGACTTAAATAAATCGAAGGAGAAACTCAGTGACACAGCATTCAACTAAAATCACATTATGTTCCGCATAAAAAATAAACTCTAATATCAACATCCACCAAAATGAAATCGCAATTCATCTATTTTTAACCTCTCACTAATTAATTGTAATTAATTCAACTGCGATGGAAATAACGGTTGCACATGACATTCGAAATTGTAATATAAATAGAACTTTGAAATTTCCAATCGCACTAACATTCGCCATTCAGTCCATCAAACAAGTAAAACAATGACGGCGCTTGTCGATTTTTCCCAATACGCCACCAATCATAATTGTATGTTCCAAGCATAGGCTTAGTCACGATTACATTGCAAAATTATGATCACTACAGCCGACCTGTCGATGTCGATCGTTCGACATCAATATCAAAATGTGCAAATTATAATAATTAACTTGTTAATGCTCATTCTCGCGACTTGGATTCTAATTCGCGAAACCTTATCCACCGGCTACAAATTATCGTTATTGCTCGCCTACTTGGCTTGTTCGTCGAGTTGCTTACTTGCTCGCTGGCTCGTTTATTTTTTTTTTCTTTCTTGGCGTGATACGTGTAGTGGCTGCAACATTTTGTCGAACACAGAAATTACATAAATCGCCACGAACATCAATAATGAAATCAAAATGCCGGTGAGCTGCTGTGCAGGGTATGGCGCGACGCCTGCCGGCATCACATCATTCTTTCGATTCGTCCAATTCGGTGAGTTTTTGCGATTGCCAGAACAACACTCCAAACTGATCGAGCCGAGAGCTGATTTGCAATTGGACATTTTTGCATAAATTTCTGAAGGTGTTGTAGGTGGTACAATTTACGACAATGAGTCATCGTCACAACTATTGGGACATACGAAAAGACAAGTCTGATTCAGATAGATTTTAGAAGGTGACGGGGTGTCGATTCGGAGACCGAATTTTTGTACGCCACAGAGAGTACAAGTGTATATACCTGTTTGGGGCGAAATCAGATTTAACCTGTATTTTAATAAATACATCGATATTTCTCTGCCGCTCATAAATATTATTCAGTGTTTTATCTGAAATTCAGACAAGCGAATTATTCCGTTTTGAAATTCGTAAATCCATGTCGACACTACTCTACACCACACTCAGTCAGCTAGCAATCTAAACTCATTCGTTTGTCGATCACCTGGCATAAATCGAAAACTGCCCGCCAGACATGCCCATGTCATGTTTCAGAATACTATTTCATTGCAATCTAAAGCAATGGCACATTGCTTAGTATTTGGTCAGAACAAATAAGAATGAACTTGATGCTGGAGCCACTTGTTCAATAGACGCCGAGGCTAATGACTGGACAACAAATAATTCTCCGACTAACCGGTGACTATTCTGTTGCAATCCAGATTTACTCATTTGAGTTGTTTTTTGTTTATTGTTTTTTTTTAACGTGTAAGCACACCGTGCGATTGCCATAAAGCATATTGTCATAATAAGTCCGTTATTGTTCATGCAAAAACCCACCTGATGACCGAGCTTTTAAGCTTCCGCATAACACTTCATTATTGTTTGTTTCTGTGCCAGCAGCTCGTTGTGGGTGGGTGTGTTTCAAAAGGATATATGTTGTACGATCTAGGCTTCATACATATATACATATATACATACAAATGTAGGCCAGTTCAAGAAGTCTGAACTGATTTCAAAAATGAAATCTAACAGTATGAAATTACTTTTCATGCGTTTTGTACATAAAAGCGCGAGAAGAAGGCGGATATGGTAGCTTGGCTAGTCGAGATAAACCTTGAATTTGAAACAGTTTACTTGTGAATTATCAGAGTTAGCAAGTACTTGGCACAAGTAATTAGCAGCTACATAGTCTTTAATGTTGGGTATTAATTGTCGGATATTTATTATACTGAAAATAATAATGGTTTGATATCAGTTTGATATGTTTCTACGAAGAAAATTAATTTGCAACTTTGGTTTTAATGAAAAGGTTGTTGGCTTTGGAAATGAGGTGAAAAATCTTGATTGCATCATGTATTGTCGATGTATTTTTCGTTTGGTTTAGTTCGTGTTTCAATACTATTAGCACTTATCTAATATTTCCAGCTTTTAATGCAATGTAGTGCAGAAAATTTCTTGGCTACGAGAAAATATTGTGTGACAAAAGGGACATTTGGGTATTGCATTTATTTTACTCAAGTTACTATTGCTGGAACAGCCACAGTCCACTGTACTGGCAGCGTAATAATAAAAAGTGTCCCATAATTCACGCGAGATTTGAATTTGCCACCATTTGTCCGTGAGAGTGCTGGTGAAAGTCCAGGAACATCCATTCGGCGTCGTGGACAAGAATTGCAAATTTCACGAAGCTCTCTACAGCGTGTACTCACTAAAGATCTACGTCTCCATGCTTACAAAGTTCAATTGACACAAATGCTGCAACCTAATGATCAAAAACAGCAAAGAGCGTTCGTTGAATAGACTATTGAACAACAACAAGTGAATGCTGATTTTTCGAGCAAAATCATCCTAAGCAAAGAAGCTCATTTTAACCTTGATGGCTTCGTTAATCGTCAAAATCGTCGTATTTTGGGTTCAGAGAACCCCATGTGTTTGTCGAAAAACAAATGCATGCACAACGTGTCACTGTTTGGTACGGACTTTGGGCTGGAGGTGCCATTAGATCATATTTTTTCGAAAATGAACCTGGTCAAGCAATCGCTGTCACTGCTGCTCCATATCGCGACATGATAACCAAGTACTTTCTGCCTAAATTGGATGATATTGATGTAGACGAGAAGTTGTTTCAACAAGACGGTGCGACATGCCATACAGCCCGTGAAACGATCCAATTACTGCATGAGACATTTTCTGGTCGTGTACTCTCTCGTTTTGGTGATCAGAATTGACCCCCTAGATCATGTCATTTAACACCCTAGGATTTCTTCCTATGGGGTTATTTGAAGTCAAAAGTCTATGCCAACAAGGCCACATCCACCCGTGCATTGAAGGAGGAGATTTAACGCTGCATCATTGAAATCCAGCCACATTTATGCAAAATGGTCACGGACAATTTCAACAATAGAGTGCGTTTGTGCCAGCGAAGCCGTGGAGGATATTTGCTCGATATGCTACTCCATACATAGTTATATACTGTGTACATTATGTTTCAATAAAGAAATACATACAATTGAAAAAAAACTGTGTTTTTTATTTAATTCAAATCTCGCGTAAATTTTGGGGCACCCTATATAAGCATGTTTGATAACTAATTCTGTGATATAAACAAAGTAATATTCACTGACTACTATACCTTTTATTTGAAGTTAATTTTTTTAAGTTTTATTTCTTTTTTATTGTTAACTGATATTCAAGTGGTGCTGAGAGTTAACAGCTGTAAAATGAAGCTACAAATTTATTTTCAATGAAATCTTTTCAGTACTTATTTCAAATCATGTCATTAATTATTGATTTCTCTGAAAGTTTTGAAAATGCAGGAATATGCCTATCTCTATGCCTATCTCTATTCCTGTTTTTTTTTTCAAAACATCCAGCTTTTATAAAAAAAAACCATCACTATGGTTAAACATAATGTAGAAAAGATGACCACTTCGAATTTCGGACTAGAATTACACGGAACTGATTCAACTGCATTAGTACCTTGAAGAAACGACACTAGAATTAGAATGATATAAGACAAAAATATGTGAAAATACTCAAGAAAGTACGGCAGCAGTCCAGCAATCGTAGAAGTCTTTTTGATGATGGTTTAGACATGAATATCAAATTTAGTTATCTGACAAAGGTGACGTCAGGATCTGTGAAAAGTTGTTGCTGTACAGTGTTTATTTAATTAGAAATAAGAATGGTTCTACTTAAAACATAGTCCCATTGTACATTAGTATGAAACTTGAGGCGAAAAGACATGATGCTGTAAATCTTGGAAACGCTTAAGAATAAGCAATTTGAGTTACACTTAGTATTGATAGCATTTCAATCTTCCTAAAGAAGCAGATAGTTTCTTTAATTTTTCATTGCCTGGAAGATTTTCAAATTAACAGCATAACAAAGACACGATACTATACAAATACTAGAAATACCATTAGCAAAATAGTTAAATAAAAGTTGTCCAAGTATGGATCCTTGTGGTGCACGACAAGAAGGGGGAAATGATAAGGATGGTAAGCCAAAGGGGAGACGCAACAAGTCCTATTGGTTAAGAAAATAGATACCCAGGAAAACATCATCATCGTCTACTGTGTGACAGCCCAGGTCGGGCTTTGGCTTCCAGAACTAGGCTCCTGCAATCATCGCGGTTTTGCGATCGGTTTGATACTCCCGGCAAGGATCTTTTTTTATCAGCTTTTATTCAGTCTTCCTATCGTTTTCACGATTTTCCTACAGGACGCTTCATTTGTGCTCTATCCTTTAATGTTCTTCTGCGTAGCCGGTGTTCTTGTATTCTTTCTACGTCGTCCACCTATTGCAGTTTGCGTAGTTTTAAGCATATAGTTGGGTCGTCAAATAATTCATGGGGCATTTCATGTGAAGCGGACAACGAAAGAATGTCGAGGTTCTGGATTTCGTTCA
Source organism: Nemotelus nigrinus (assembly GCA_947369275.1). Lineage (NCBI taxonomy): Eukaryota > Metazoa > Arthropoda > Insecta > Diptera > Stratiomyidae > Nemotelus > Nemotelus nigrinus. Next base: position 28,923,880 of record OX376375.1, on the reverse strand, counting down.
TATGTGCATAATCGTACTTCTAGAAGACATGAATGTGGATGCACAAGTTTTTGTTTCTATGAGGTTTAGTTGCTGAGCTATGGGCTTCTGAATAATTGACGAAATTGATGAAAGGTTTTTTTTTGGAAGCGGATTCTGAGATTCAAAATAAAATCTAAAAAACATTAAACATATTGATTGGTATAGAAAATTAGCTGTTCTTTTTAATTTTGAAATTAGATTTGAAAAGCAAATTTTTTTTCCTGTGTGGAACCGGAAGTAGACACTTAAACTCGTAATCTGAATAATTTGGACCAGGTTAATTTTGTTTATTTTTGTAATAAAACAAAGCTTAAAGTATATTTATCTTATCATAAAAGTTTTAGAATGGGATGGCCAGTAGTTTAGGAGGTAGGTGAATTTCAATACATAAAAGTCGCATGGAGCGTGGTACCGGGATCAAAGTATGCTCTAGTTTCGCCACAGTCAAATGCTGAGTCGGAAACGAAATTCTCCATTGTAACCGACGTCGAAACTTTAAAGCGAAACAGAATAAGTGAAGATTCTTTGAACGCAGTTTGTTGCATTCGCTCAAATTTTCAGTCTAGAGCGGTTACCTGCATTGATTTCGAGCCTTCTGATAAACATTTCAATTTGCACAATGCACAAAATCAATTTGATTAGTTTAAAAATGTAAACGTTATAATGAAATTATTTTTTCCTGAAATGAATATACGTTTTTTTTTGCTTCGCTGTAATAAATAAAATATATTTATAAAATATATGAAACTGCTGTATTTTTCTTAAGGGTATTGGCATTTGTGCGATATTGATAAATAAATATAAAACTATGGTGAATAGCTCACATTTTGTCCGTGGGAAAAACCGTGAGAATATGCACCCTGCTCTGTGGGAAAAACTAACATTTTCGATGGAATTTCGGCCACGGAAACCTCACAACACTATCTACAACATGTCTAAGAATTTTAGAAAAATAGGATACAATGTAGGTGGGGCTATAATTCGAAGCAAGGTTACTCTCACCCAATCGGTAGATAGAAAAAATATTTGGTTGGATCCAGATAGAGCAAAAAGTGAGAAAAATGCTAGCATTGAATAAGATAGATAAGGAATCATGAAGACAAAATGCGAGATGTTTCACATAGGAGTTAGTAATACCACCTGCGCTGGCGGAGCGATTGGCATTGGAGTCAAGTGAGGACATCAGCTTGTTTCTGGAGGATTGGTCGCGAGTAAGGAGAGGAAAGGTGAGAGGTCAAAGTGAAAGCTGTGAGAAATTAGATTGGATTTGTAGAAGTAAACTGATATAAAAATACTGCAAAGAGATTGCGAATATCCATTCCAATCAGGAAGAATGAAAAAGGTTTTTTTAAGAGCGAAGGAAAACAGATTTTTTGGGGGTCATTCGAATCCAGAGAAGGCTCAATAAATGAGAAATAGTTCCACATAGCATGTCTTATTTTATTCTTTGCAGCAAAATACAAATGAATGCGGAGAAAAGCAAAAGCTGAATAAATCTCGCATAAGGAAAGTTTCAGGATATATTGAATTGACATTGAAGCAACACATTGTTATTCACCGTGGAAATTTCATAAACCAAATGTGGTAGAAAAAACCCTGAAAAGCAGTTGAAATTATATGCAGAGTTAGATCGTTAACATTATCATTTACAACACAACATAAAAAACCAGAGGTCATGGAAATGATCGATTTGCCGCTGATTAAAATGAATTACCAAGTTGCTGTTTAGCCTTTCCTTAAATCCGACAGGTTCATCGATGAAGTTTCAAGTTGCCAAATTATATTTTTGGAAACCTGTAGAAACTTTAGCTTACCATCTATAGATCTTTGATTTTCTAAATTGGCATTTTGATCATCTTGTATAAAATAACTAGACCATCACAACTTTTGTCTATATTGTTTTTGGTGGAGCCAATAATTTCCCGTTGTACCAGGTATGTTTTTATTATTTTTATCAAAGACATTTGCTTCTTATATTTTTTATAAGAATACTATCGTAGGCCACATTAAAATTTTAAGGTATTAACGAGTAATCTAAAATTTGTTCACATCAACCAAAATCATTTGACAACATTTCTTCGATCAATTTACAGCATTTTGCGAATTATGTAAAGATCTTAATGTTAGGAGGACTTTGGATGATATGAGTTATTCATGCATGAAACAATCAAACTTATTTCCAATCAAATAAAATAAAAATTATTCTTGTGGCAATAATTTCAAAAAAAAAAATACCACCCAAGAATATACATGAAGTTTTGTGCTCAGCTACCAACATGAATGATACTTTATACGACATATTCTATCAGATTCCTCCACGTACCTTAATATCCAATGCTACATCATATTGCAATTCAACACGAAATCAAATTAAAATAAAACTATATCGTCCAATCAGAACTGTATCTTTCTCACAATAATCATTACCAATCTAGAACATACACACATACTTCCTTCCCTACACTCATAATCACCTTAATAACTGTTACAATTCTATTACGAAATCATCTCGCTATAATTAAGATTCCTTGAAATTATATAATCGGCACAAAGGTCGCCTTACTGTGCGGAACCCGTACGATTCGATAACAAGGCACGTTCAGGCAATTTTCGCCCAATAAGTGTAAAGTAGCCTAGATCGTATGACGGCGGGGCGAGGTGAGGACGAAGCGCAATGTTGTAGCGTGGCGGCGCATTTCAGTAGTTATTGCATGGAAAAGTGCAATCATTTGCAATAACCGACTCTATCGGATCTGTCTTAAGCGAATCCAAGGTTACTCACAGAGATAGACCAAGTCCAGAAAATTTTCGTTTTACCAATGATCCGTTCGATATTGCTTCTATGTAAGGTACACTCGTACATTACTTGAGAGCATTGGCTGCTTTTTTCAATGTTTTTGCCGTGTTCTTGTGTTCGTGCCGTTTTCTTTAACGCGATAATAAAGTGCAAATAATACACTTTGCTATTCCGATATGTCCGTTATTATCGAAATGCACCTGACTGCTAAGATATTTGCACGACTGACTTTGTAATTTATATTTCAGAGTCAGAAATAAGTCAGTCGGGGCAGGCATGCACTTTTGCTACCCGGCGTGTAGATGGATTAGATGGAGCTAGTCGAAGAGATTGGTGTACACTTCGAGTCAGAAATATTAATCCTTTGCGGGCCCTTAGTCTGAATTTAATTTGAAAGCTTTTGGCTATGCGACCAAGCCTTCGATAGAAGGAGTTTTAGAATCACGTAGAAAGACCCTGGTCCATTGAGATTTACTGAATCCAAGCCAATCCTCCTGCTGCATTAAATTGAACTTGAGCAACTATTTGACGGCAGCACTACACTTCGCACGATTGCAGCAGATACCGTACATGGTGTTCGAAGTGATTACAAACTGATTTCCAGACAATTATCTTGCTCCAGTTTTTATGTTTTTCGCGAGCCGAGACCTTTTTTCACAAGAGTTCAACGTGAAAATCACATCGGCAATTTGTAACCTGTAGGGCTTGTAGGTGAAATCATTTCCAATTGCACCGACTTCGAGCCGCAGTGTGAAAGGAATATATGCATCATAATGGCAAGCAGCTAACAATGAGAAGGTTAGCGCTACAATACCAACAATAGTAACCGTAAATTGTAAATTTGAATACGAAAGGAATGCTTATTTACATGATACACGTTTGTATCTATAACGCGAAAAAACCGCATTGTGTATATCCCGTGTAAATCGCTGCTCACTAATGCTAATTATGCTCAAAAGTACTTAGAATCAGATCTTTGACTTTTTGTGTCGTAAGTCATTCACTGAATATCAGCTAGATCGATAGCACTCAGACGAAGAGGAGCAGTCTACATAACGACCCGTCCAGAGAGGTGTTATGATGAAGAATCAATCGATCGTCTGCCCATTGTTCGTGTCGATTTTTTACCGGGGTCGGAATTTGTAATCTGAGCTTTGGCTGTTTTTCCACAGACTTTCTTTTGCGGATCAGATAAAAACTAACGCGCAAAGCACCGTGGAATTTGATTCATCGACCTCTGCGAAATATCTTCTTCGAGCATTTCGCGGCCAACGTAATAGGTTTACTTAAGAAATAATCGATGAACAGCGTGTAATCGCGCCAGTGCACAATGGATTCGGAAAAATGCGATTAGAACACTACGCTAGCCTCCTGATCTAATATAGAATAGATTGCGTAAGTTTGTTCGACGGAAGATCGTAGGAAGAGACCACCCAGGCTTTTGTTGTATGGGAACAGATAACTGTATTTGAGACATGAAAACAAAATTTGGTTAATCCATTAGAGGCATCGTTTATTTTTTGCGGGATTAGTTTATAGGAGGATTCATTACAGTTAAGTCGTAAAGAAGGTAACACCAATAGAAGTACAGTCTTAAGCATGGTAGCAGACGATAATAAACATGTTTTTTATGTTGGGGCTAAAATATAGATAGATAATTAATTTTGAGAATTTTTGGATGTTTTTATGTTTTAGGTTATAATTATGGTCTTTCTTGATACTAGTTCGACGATTTTAACGCTGGCCATCGAGCTGTGAAATTCATTTCCGTGTTTGTTTTTAAATACATAGTTTGGCAAGAAAATATGTTTCGTATGCAAAAATATTTGGTTAAAGGTTAAAAGTCTACTTTCAAATATATAATTCCAATATATTGAATACTTACAGCTAATCTTAGAGTTATTATCATTAACTTAAGCCTACGGATTTCGCATCATAGCATTGATCCAGAATTCAAGCATAGCTCCGTTTTATACATTAACATTAACTTACATGCTAAGAGCAGTTCAAATTATCTTCATTGGCAGTATAAATCATATCGATGCTTCGATGCCTCTTGAGAAATATTGCCGAGGCTCAGTTCTGAAAATCTCGTACATTGGCAAAAGACACGACGTTCAAACTGTCCAATAGTAATCCTATGCGTTTTCAGGGTGGTATTACAAAAAGTTGCTCCGTATTAGATGAATGGTCTGATAAATGTGTTGAAAATTATCAGCTTTACTCTCTTAGATGCAGGGCCGTCTTTGCGCATGGGTACACTGGGCAAGTGCCCAGGGCACCGCGATCTATGGGGCCCCTTATTTTCAAATTCAGATCATGACATACAAAACAAGGATTGCAGAGGGCAAAGCTACGACAATGCTTCAATATGTCAGGTAAACTTGGTAGGTCTTCATGCCGCTGACTGTGTACGAGAGGCAACAAGTTTTTTTCAAATTCTTTTTTGGAATTCTACACATCGATGGAATACATTGACAGAATATTTAGGTTCAAAAAAAGTTCTTAAAAGTTTTTCTGAAAGGAGATAGTATGCGTGACCTGATGCAATAAGCGCCTCACATCAAGTTCATAAACAAATTATAGAAGGCTTGACGTCTATCGCGGAGGATGCAAGACAAGAAACTAGGGACGAAGCACTTAGTTTTTCAAAAAAATGGAAAACCTGAAATTTATTTTACTGATAGAAATTCGGAGCACAATATTGGAAAGAATAGACAAAACAAATACGAGCACTTATCTATAACAATGGACGTTGCAACTAATTTGCTATTTTCACTTGATGATTTTATTGTTAACGTCAGGGATAAATTTGGTGACTTCGAATCGAGCGCAAAAGAGAAAAATCCGGAGTGTGACTACAAGGACCTATCTCAAAGAATAAGAGGTAGTAGCTCACGTCAGGCATTATTTGATGGCTCTGCTCAAACAGTCCAACTAAATGGGAAAGAGAGATTCAAATTAGAAACTTTTGTTCCCGTAATTGATACCCTGAGCGTTCATCTAAAACAGGGATTGAACTCGTACAAGGGAATAAGTCATCGGCTCGGTTATCTCGCTTGAAAACTTTTAGCCCCAGGAGTTGAGATAAAGTTGCAAAGAATACACTTAAATCTATCATAACGACGTTAGCGAGGAAGCGTTAAAAATGAAATGTCTGCATTTAACAGAATACATGAAAAGTGTTCAGACTTGTGAAAATGATGAAACTAATAATATTTCAGGAATATATCATCTTTCGAAAGAAGATAAAACTGAAGACACGTTTCCAAATGTAGAAATTGCATTGAGAATCTTTTTAAGCATGATGGCAACTAATTGCAGTGAGGGACTTCTCAAAATTGAAAAGAATCAAAAAATTAATTAAGAAGTACAATGCTTCAAGAAAAATTGATGAGCTCGTCGCTAATGTCTACAGATTGTGATGTGCTTAAAGAGATAGACTTTGAAGAAGTGATTGATTATTTTGCTTGTCTAAAATCTAGCAAGCACCCCTTCAATCAACATAGACTTTACAATTACTAACCTGCGTATAATGGTTGAAGAGTTACTTTTCTGGATTATTATTACCTATTAATTTAACGTGACTTTGACTTTATAAAAATAACAGATAAATATATCTATAATTTTGCTTACCTGCTCCTGTTCTTTTCTATTGGCTGCTATTGACAACCCTCTGACTTAGGGGCCACATTTATCTTAAAATGCCCAGGACCCCAAAGTGATCTAAGACGGCTCTGCTTAGATGTCGGGGCAGATTCACGAAGCAGAGTACGCATCATGTCATACGCTGCTATTGCCTTGTTGAGGGCCATGAGAACAAAGAAAAAAATCAAAAATAATGCCGAGATACTTGCCCGTTTCGATGTGTTTAGAGGGAGGTGGCCACTTATACTAAGGCTTAGTGTACTCAGAGATTTGATTTCGTTAGAATACGGTTTTCTAAAATAAATAAATTCGCTTTTTCTGGCGTTAATTTGCGCGCTCCACTTGGGATAGTATCTTCAAAGCTCTTGGATGCATCTTTGCAATTTTAGCAAGGCCATCCTTGGTTTGTGGGCGTTACACCGGCCAGTTGATCATCTACGTAGGATTCACTTCAACATCGTGAGAGCTGAAGATGTGAAAATGTTGGTGGTGAAAATGTTAGATCGGATGGGACCGATTATAGAGCCGTGAGGAACGCCAGTATCAAGGGAGTAAAACCTGGAATCAACACCATCATGAGTGATAAAAGACCATCTGTTACGAAGAAAACTAACTAGTTTCTTGATCAGATAACTACGAAGATCAAGAGAGATAAGTTTGTGGACTAGGCCCTTGATCCAGACTGAATCAAAAGTTTTTTTCCACGTCTATGAGACAGGCCACATTGGATTTATCCTCAAACTAGGATCATTTTATGTCGATCGTGAAGACTCCGTAGCCCCTTTTGATCAATCCTCAGTCACTACTTAACTAAAGGAAGAACAAATATCTCTTTCTGGCATTTCTCCTTAGTTAGAGGGCAGTGAGATTCAACGGGTGCTAGTGAGATTTGTGTTGCCTGGTTTTTTGAGAATGAGAATAATTTCCACTCGTTTCCATACAGTAATGAAGTATCAGTATTTAGTAATAATTGCGAGCGAGATGAAGGAGGAAAAAGGAAATATTTTCAACGTAAATTAGGGATATTGTCTTCACCTGCGTACTTCTTCGGTTTTTGGGGCATTGACACTCTCAGACAGGCCTGATGAAGTGATGAAGTTTCCATTGATATATGGGCAGTCAGACGGATTGGACGAAGGGAATTATATCAAGCAGGAACTACTCTCCCTGGAAACAAACTAGTAAACTCCATGCGAAACCTCATCAACGAATAAGGAATCCTCACTGGCATTGCTACCTGAAAAAGTGCAGAGAAATGGTCTGCTGCAGCAGAAACAGTGCAAGAATCCGGGCTTACCATCAGTCGTAAAGCTTGGGCGCGCCTTTTGCTCCGGATGATTTCCGTATACATTTCTATACCCGGCTCAATGTTCCGAAGCCTGCGCTCGAAAATTTTGTTTTGACCATATTGAGGAAGCTAATAGCCCTCACAATGGCCTCAACACGTCTGTATTCTTCGTTAAAGACGTTTAGTTAACGATGATAGATACGAGATAGGCATCTTTCGAGGGAAATACGTCTGCAGTGCAGATCAAGGATGTCATCCCAGCAGACCCTGATCGATGAAAATAACAAACATCCTTTGTTGAACGAGCAGTCACTACACCAGGAACTACTAATGGTAGAACATAACAGTTCGTCAAGCATTTCAACATTCTGCAAGAGGACATCTATGCAGGACAAAGCTTCCTCACCTATAAAAGAGTTGATAAACAGTACAGCACCACCAACTCCATGCTCTGGTTTAGGTTTATCTTCCGACACCGACGCAGCATCAATCTACAAATTCGGTACTTTTTGGTCCGAGCGCGATTGGGCCCCTCGCCTACAAAAACTTAAGACTGCTAACAGGCCCAATCGTGTTGAGAAAGCATGCTTCAAACTACCCACCAAAGAAAACCAAATGGCATTCTACGTGAATAAAGTTCCTTACAATGCTGAAGATGGATGGCTGGGAAGACTTCTAGAAGCGGATTTCAGCATCACCGATTACAATCTCCAACAACTACCCCAGCGGAAATATAAATCACCTAAGCGGTACAAGGTTTTTATATCAGCTAAATATACCTGGCTTTTTATGGATATCAATGGAAATAGTGGCAGGTCCAATTGGAAAGCAATCACGTTCAGCCCATGGAAGAAAGTCAGCAACAAAATTAGCAATAAGATAAAAAAGAATATTGTAAAGAAAAAATGTATATCCCCAAATGCCGTTAGCTGCGATATTCCTTTCAAGCACAAACCTTACTTTCTATCTACTCTTAAAACTCCTTATCTCATAGATACTGACCTTCAGCCTCCTACAAATATACGTGACCGCTTCTTTAGCGGTCCATCCAATGTTACTTCTAACTGTACCAAAATGCTGAAATGCTATACCAAAATGTTACCAAAATGCTGCAGAGTTTCATTGATACCTATGTTTTATGACCCGTTTAATCGACGGTGCTAAGTAGCCGGTGAATAGATATTCAAATATTTTTTCATCAGTCGATAGAATGCAAATTGAATGATATGTATTCTTATTTGTTTTGTCTCCTAATTTGAAAATTGACATAACGTCAGATTAGCTCCTGATTATCGAAAAAGATCCTAATAATAATAATTAAAGAAGCTGGCACAATTCTGAATGACTAATAGTGATATTTGACTTGTGCGGATACGTTTTTTTCTTTTAAAAATTATGTTTTTCAATCATAAAGTAAGCTGGGAAAATGATATTAAAAATATCCAAAAGAAATTATTAGTTTTGGAATAAAAGTTAACGAGGAACAATGTAATCCTTGTACATAAACTTAAAAAATAATTTTCTTCTTCCAAAGGATCCTATCGATTGGTAGCAATTATGTCACAAAAGAGAGCACACGTTTATAGTGGAGTCACTAAGATTGAGATGAGAGCCAGAGTGGAATCAGTGAATTGATTAGAATAGATTTTTGAAAATCCACTTATTTATTTATTTGAAAATTCGCCTTCTACAGACTACTTAATTAAATTATTACAAAAAACTCCACGCGATAAAGAACGATATACTTCAATGACTATACAGATAAAATTTATATCAAAATTGCAGCGGTTTCTACTGGCTGTTCTTTTTGTCGCGCAAATAGCTTCATAGTAGACGTTATTGGTCCGACGAAAATTGCAGCTGTGTTTAATGACCTGTTCTAGTTTGAGCTAGGTTGAGATGCCTCAGCAAAATGTGTTTAATCAGCAATTCAACCGGTAAGTTGCTCGAAATTGCTCTGATTTGTATTTCATGAGCTTGCTCTAAGGTGAACTAAAGCAATTTAGAGCACGATTTTTGCTCTACCTTTTTTGGTAGAGCAAGTTCGGGCAAGCAACCAGCTGTTTATCAACTGTCACGAAATAAATTTGTTTTATTAGTAAATTGACAGGTTGCACTTCTGATAAGCAATCAATTTTGAGAATTGCCTCCGAATTTCTCTAACTTGCTATAATTTGTACGACTTTTTTTTGCCTCTCAATTGCTCTAACTTGCTTAACTTTTTTTGACAGCTACTCTAATTTAACTTGCCTTGAGATGCCTTGTATTTAAGTGAAATTGGCTCAGGAGATAAAAAAACTGTTTAAACTTTTCAAATTTTGATCACGATTTTATATAAGTGAAAACTTTCTAAATAAACAGAAAAATATTTTCGTTTCATATATTTCTTCTTAATATATTTCTTCTCTTAGATTTTAATTTCTGCCAATAGAAAAAGCGGTCTTGTTATTTATTACAGTTTTTCCAGCATTATTTGATAAATCCGGAAAAAATAGACTCAAATCAGAAAAACTAAAAAAAAGGCGAAAATTATACTTAGTGACTTCGGATGTCCCCAATCTTCCCTTAGTTGGATCGGCAGACATTCCAATTATTATCCAAGCAGCCATGTGCATGATCAACTCTAACATGATCCAGGTTGCGGGGTGAAGATGCCTAGCAACTCAGACCTAAAATAATGTGGGGATCATACAATCTCGCAGCTACCAAATACCTACTTGAATTAATCCGGACTGACTGCAAACGGTTGGTCGGCATCATCACTGCCTTTTCGCAACTCATGCTTTCAAACTGCGACTCCTGTAGCAGGTGTCTGGAGCCAGGAGTCTCAGAAATAAATCAACACCTGTTCTGCTACTGTCCAACACTGGGGAATACTAGACAACACTGCTTCAGTGAGCACTGGCTGGTAGACCTCACTTATGTTTGCACATGGCTGAGCAGAGGTCGAAGGACATCCTCCTATTCACAAAAAAGGTTTGGAGCCTTCGATGACCACTTGGACTAAACGTTTAAGCTCTATATATTCTTATCTGGTATCGCTACGGACCAATAGGTCTATGCATACCTTGTGTCGGTCAGAAATACCGTACCAGGTCTAGTGCCTTATGGACTTAGAGCCTCAAATCAAAAATTTCAGCAAAAACTAATTTTCAAATTCTAGATCCATAAATAATTTTCCTTTTTACGCAAAACCTATGCCTAATTACGGACTAATTGGCATTCCTAATGCCATCAAGTGCCTTTTCATTCACAACTTGAAACTCATTAAAAGCACAACCGATGAAAAACCATCAAGTGTCACTTAATCACTTGTATTGCGACAATTTACCGTCACTTGAAATGTACACAGTTGCGCTACCGAAGATTTATTGCGTTTAGTCATATAGCTGACAGTTGGATTTTGGGTGGTAAATAGCAATCGGCGATTTGTCTTAACTTACGAGCTTACGGCTAGAATTAGTCATGATGTTTGAGTGAGGCTCCGAGATTCGAGTTCGGGCACAAGCTCTCATGCTGAGCAACGAGCCTAGTCGTAGTCGGCGGATCGGAGTTCCAATTCAATGTTGAGACATAACCGACATATGCACGTTACTTACAAACGGCATACAAATACATATTTACTTGGACGTACGTACGTAGGCCTGTCGTCGGCTCTTGTAGATTATTATATTGAACATAGATTATTCAGTCCATATATGCAAGGCGAATACTCGTTACATAATTCACACATACGCCTTCGATATTTCATCTCTTGCCCGTGGCTATAGACACAAGGTGAGAAACGAAAACAAGACGCGTCTGGGTCAAATGCAATGATCTATGCCGGTGATTTGAAAATTTTGACTTTTTAATTATCTCGATTGAGCTGAAAACTCAACTTACTAACCTACTTAGTGTTTACCGAATGAAATACTCGAAGCATTAGAGCTGTCGAGTTGAAGAAAGTCAGGGCAATGGGCGATCTAAGTACCAACTAAGTCATATATGTATGTGAATAGCCCGTTAGAAGCTCGAAACATTGAAACTGACTACAATAACACACGGCAAGTGTCTTCGAGAAGAAGAAAAATATGTCCATCATCAACCATCCGAACCCATCTGCTTAAGAGTTGTCGTTTCGTTGAATGTTTTTTTATTTGTCTTTTATTGTTGTAATGAAGAATCTTTTTAAACCTTAGTTTTTCATGAAAATTCTTCGTCACTGCTTTGTGAATCCAAACTTAGAAAGATATCAAATGTGTCTAATATACCAGTCTACCTAAATTTAAATTGAGTGTGGGACCATAATAGTCCTGAGAAGTTCATATAAATTTCTTAATTATTAGGACCTACCATTTTTTTTTTTTTTTGTTGGAAAAGTCAGAAGTTTTCAGAAATTATGTTTTCAACGTGAAAATCGTTGGAAAAATCAAAAATGAACCAAATAAAATTATCGCTTGTTGAATTTTATTTTTATGGCGAAATAAATATAACAGAAGGATGTTGGATATTTTGAAAGAAGCAGCCATCTTTCATTCGAAAATTATTCATTTTAAATATCGACACATAGAGTTCGTACCAAGAGCAACTTAAATTGTGAAGTGGCAGTGACTGGGAATACTAGAGCCAAGCTTAAAACATTTTGTACTTTGATATTTAGCAAAATTAAATTTTTTCAATGATAATAAAATAAATTCAGTTATAATAGAGGTAGATTGTTAACTAAGCGAATGTTTATACTCATGCGAAATGTTATTAGCCATTGTCTGTGCGCAAATCTTTCTCTAAATAATTTAAGCTTAATTTATTTTTTAATTTTTTTTGAATGTTAATTATGCTTATTATGCTATATTTTTTACTCTTTGATAATTCTTTTTATTGTTTTCTCTGCACTGATTTATTTCATTATCCTCAACAAGTGAAATATAGGATAATGAAATCCATCCAATTTGACAACCCTTCATTCCATATCATTCCATCATCAATTTCAACGATATTAAATAGGCGTTAGCCATATCTAACACGAATCATCCAAACTCGAATTTTGATGCCATTGAAAAAAGATGAAAGTTCACTAGGTGGAGAACGAGCAAGTGATAGACAAGTATTGCCCATGCGATGGGGCGTAATGCGTTGGTAAAGCTATGAAACAATCACCGTTTTTTCCCTTGCTTGCAAATTAACTTCTTGATCATCGCACCCGTAATTTCCTTGGATTCGATACTCTTCTCGAATCACACGCTTCAACAATATTGTCAGGAGTATCCATCTATTATGCCTTGCGGTCATCGCGTTTTCAAGGCTTCAAATGTCTGTATTGTATCTAATAGTTATTGTGGTGGCGTCATCCGTTCTTGCCTAAGCATCTCATACGGGCGGGCAAGGTAGACAGCACGCACCGAATGATTTAAGAGTTAAAATATTTTTGTCGATTTTGCTGCAAGGCTAAAAATTATATTACATATCGGTCGATCTCGTAGATTTGATTGTGCAATTATAGCAGATGACCTTTGGTAACGCACTTGTAATTAATAGTAGTCGAAAAACTTTCCCTGCGGTGAAAGACAATGTTTTGTTTATGGGTGTTTCTCGGATTTCGGATTGCGGTAGTCGTGCAGTGAATCCGAACTTAAGCTATTTGTAGTTAAATCGAAGGTCACGTTGACGAGCAACAAGAATTCAAGAGCAGAGTTTTTTTAAGACCTAAGCAGTTCAATGTTTAAGTTTAGGCCAAACGGCTCGACCCGATTCAGACAGTTTCGCGAACCCTTCTTCGAGTTCCCAAGCATGTTATTCGAACAGTCATTCAAACAGCTTGTAATAATACGATGTCAAGCTTCTCTACCTGATCATGTTTACCAGTTTGTAACATTACTAAAGCATTTCGATGCATCGACCTGATGTGTCCGCCTGCTTTTCACTTCCTTTAACCTGTCCTCGATCCGAATCTTCAATAGGCAAAACATGATGTTTAATTGCATCATCTTCGCTGAATGCTCGAAACGTTGTCGTCGTAGTTGCTGTTATTGTTGTTGTTGTCGACATCGCACCACCAACTCAACTCACGGCTAAAATCTCCGACGAAAGGCGAAATATAATGCATTTCGCATGCATACATACAATACTGCTCAGACTAATGCAGCCCAGGACCAGGTGTTAAAGCCAATAGACAAGTTTAACAGCAGGTAATGTGAGATTTTGATAAACGATTCCGTCTACTATTTAAAAGGTTGAAAAAGAACACCTTAAGTGATTTTTCAGTTGTTGGTAGCATTTTGCAATGTTCGTTGCCTATATAACTAAGTACTAACTATTTTGCACTCGGCAATATGCTCGATATGATTTCAAATTGATTTCGATTCGAAAGTGGCCTTTTGAATTGCAAGACTAGAAATTGAAGTGTTAAAGAGCTTTATAGATATGTTTATGAGTAAAAAAAAGGATATTAAAAAGAAAGGTGGTTTAGCTACGATAACTAATTCAATGGAGCATTTAATATGAATGGCTTAAGGTAGGTTTATAGTAAACGTGCACTATCGAGAGGTGTACTGTGAAATCGATATGAATTCTGAATTTCGAAATGTGTATCGAAACACATCATATATTTTTCAGTGTATGCCATTATTTTCTCATCTGGTCGGTAAATTGTTATAATATATACGTTCCTAATGCAAGTATTATGACGTGGATTGCACATAATTGATCAACCTATTCTCATTTGTGGAGAAAAATAGATAAAAATTATAGCACCCAATGTGGGTAGTTACAGTAGAAAAAAAAGATAATTTGAAATACATTTATTTACTCGCTGACATTATGTTCTAGCAACAAATTCCAGTTATCTGCTGATTTCTTTGAGCCTTTGATTCTATCCCAATTAACATTGCAAATTGCTCACTATACTCTCACCATCAGATCAATCATAAACCAAATAACACATTATCCTGATATAAATATTCTAAAGACTTGCTCTTAAAACTCGAATTAATTTTTAATCGTACACAAGTCATGTATCTCCATTCGAATTTGATATGTTTCAGGGATTAGCCGGAGTTTAACTTTAAATCGCGCGGGCATAAGTAAACAGTCTTACATAAAATTTCAATTATCGATCCGTTCGAAAAACGTCGATGACGACTAAATAGCAACAGGTATGAGTGCGATTCAAGGAAAATCGTAATAGTAACATTGATATGAACAACCTGAACACATTGCTGCCGCTACAGTCTTACATGTTGCACGGAAGTTTAATTGACTTTATTAGGTACAATCAACAAGAGCAACATTACTACTCGTTGCTATACGAACAGCATCACCAGTACTGCCATCATGACTACTGTCATGATCATATTGCTGGGAACTATAGTAACAACAACGTCTTAGGTACATCAGCAAGCTCTGGTCGTTTGAAAAATATCTGCGGTAAGTGTGCAGTGGATTCGAAGAGTAAAGCTTCGCGAGTATTAAGACGTAGCGAGAAGTATCTACTGTGCTTGTACATACAAATCGGACGAGTATCTATCCATCCACCTTTAATAGAAGTCGATATGTGGTTTACAAAACTGTTTAGGCGCCGCCAGATTTTATTTGTGTATGCACTTGAAATTTTACCATCGCCAAGATTAAGAGTGATCATGATTCGAAATTGAAGCTTTAAAATGTGATAATTGCGTTAAATTTGAGTAGATATTTATGAAGAGCTTATGCATATCAACTAGGCTGTTGATTAGGGTGGTAAAATTGATATTGGACTTGAGATTCAACTTGAATGAGAAGATATTAAGTTGAATCTGTGGATTTTGTGTTGATTTTAAATCAGTTGGGCGAAAAGATAATTATGTTGGTTCGAAAGAAAAGTTGCATCGCTGGAAAATCGATTGTTCGTTGCTTGCGAACTTTGCCAACATCAAATCCATTCTGATTAAAACAATAATTCAAGCATATATCCGGAAAGTTTTTCAGTTGTTGTTTGCATTCCCTTAGGCCCTTTAAATGTCCTATACCCATAGTTCCATTCATGTTTGTCTTCAATGCTGCCGACAACGTACCCATTTTCATCACTAGTTTTGCATCCATGTACCAAATGGTTAGCAGTACACGAATACATCGAATTCGATTCGAAACTGTACATCTGAGTACATACCCTTATTTGTTGTAACTCGACATTTGCAATTTCTGCATTTCTAATTTTATGCGTAGAGAAGATTTATATTATTGTTACTTTTTACTTTAGCGGGTGGAAATTTACGAGCATCAGAGCTCGAATAAATCACGCGGTTTTGGCTCGAAACGGAAAATCAGAAAACCGGGCGAAGTAAAGATTTGTCACAGGCTGAATTTATTGGTAATGGCAAATGCCGGAAGAAGAACGCGCTACTCTTTCGTAAAAGAAAGATAGTCAGGTGGCGTGGAAGTGTGCGTTTTGGTCAGAGCTGATACTAAATTAGAAGTACATGGGGGCGTGTGTGGGTAGGTCTCCTGCTAAAGTCATTAATCTCAAAACGGCAGACAGACATTCGTCAACTTCATCTCATCGACTTTTCACGTAGTAATTGTTCCACATCAGTTAACGCTACGGGGTGATATAGTGATCAAAGTGGTTTTCAGATCTAGTGTAATTTCATCATTTTAATAGGGCTCGATTGTCTAACCTGTACACCGTACTTGACCTCTTGCTACGAGCATAGCGCCAGGCAAAGTTTACTTCTATTGCCATATTGTGCCTAGTTTCTCAAACATTCGAATGAAATTGTGTTGAATAATTTTGCAAGAAATAGTGAAAAACGATTCAGTTGCTTCAATCGAAGTCAATGAAGGTCAGAACTGTGTTAAGTTCTGCATTTGCATGATCTGAGAAGACTGATAAGATGCAGCGTGTTTTGTTTTGTAATTTATGAAAAAATACAAGGCGGTTTTTGTTGGGTGTGCAGAATGGAGGAAAGGAAATTTAAGGTATGGTAGTTGATTGTGATTTTGAGGTGATCTTTCTTGAAAATTAGCATGGAATTTGTCAGGTGTGATCTATACTTAATCTTCTTTTCACATTTTTGCAGAATTTAAATGATTCTTAATAGCATCATAAATCACTCTCGCCTCCTTATCAACACCAGACAGCTCTGCCATCCACCGCACCAGCTTGATTAGTTAAAACGCTATACCCCAAGCTGTGGCGCTGAGTTGAGCCCTGTAGGCAAACAACCAGCCACATATCAAATTCAAACTGCAGGCTTTTCTTAGAGTTGCGATGTAACTTACATATATCAACAAGTACGCGCACAAACTTGAATCGTTGTTGCGATCATTTATGAGCACGTACCATGATAGCTTGGCTGTCATAATTCTTTATAGGCCGACCGACGTGACATTGATCAGCGGCGGTCTTAGTGCTTGTGATCTCTCTCTGCTTGGTTTGTTCCGTGTAGCCAACAATACGAATTAGCTATTAATTCACCTGGCGGAGCCTGGAAATTTGAACCGTTGACAAATTGCCAACTCAATCAATCCCCTAACGCTCATATAATTAATAACTTATGCAAATCGTTTTTGTAGCGCACTCTAATTAACTCTTAATTTATGTATGTGCAAGTGGTATGACATTTAAAAGATACAGGATATTTGCACTTTATTGTCGTTAGTATGTTTGTGATGTCGAATTAGTTTCCTTAGGCGATATGATTAATCGAAATTCAGAAAATATTTTCGATCCATGGGAAATTATTTGTTGATTGGCAAATACATAGAATATTGTTGCAGTTTTCAATACTATTAGTTTTCAATACAATTGGCTGAGAAAGTGTCAATTACTACCGGAGCAAAACATCATCGGGAAAGGAACTGATGTCTTTTCTGAAGACTGCTTTCTAACGTTTCTGAAGGGTTTACGCCACCTTGGCGTTCGAAAAAATAGGTATAAAAAAAAATATTTTTTAAACGCAGTATTTAAATACAGCAATATAATCTTTATTTTACACAAACAGTATTTTTATGAATAATTTGCAATATTAAAACTTGAAAAAAAATTAACAAATGGTGCAGATATGAGCCAACAAGCAGAGCCCTGTTTTAAAAATTCTCGCTGATGACGTCTTCGATTTTTCTGTTAGGCATTATCTAAAACAACAACAAAAAAATGTTTTTTCCTTGTTTAAAAGTGTGATTGTTATAGTGTGGCGTAGAGAATAATTTTTTGATTTTTTTTTGTAGAAACGACACTAAATCAAATAACTCAAATGCACCTCGAAATTTTCAGTCTAAAAAATTTATAGCTTATGAACACGAAACCCAATCAAAAAAGCCTACGTCACACTTTAGATAATAATATGAATTACACTGTTTTATTTATTGAAACACTGTATTAAAACACACAGAATCCAATTTATTTATAGTCCAAATAATTAATATAAAATCAAAACAAGCAACTTGTAACAATGGCGGTTCAACCCCTACCTATATTTTTTTTTATAAATGTAAATTTCAGCTAAATCGGTCGAGTAGATTGAGAGATATCGTGTACTCCATTTTGGGAAAAGTAGTTTCGACGAAAGCGCAAAAAAAAATATAACGTCAGCGACTTAAA
This sequence comes from Nemotelus nigrinus, assembly GCA_947369275.1. Lineage (NCBI taxonomy): Eukaryota > Metazoa > Arthropoda > Insecta > Diptera > Stratiomyidae > Nemotelus > Nemotelus nigrinus. The sequence continues at coordinate 28,905,568 of OX376375.1, read as the reverse complement.
ATCAAATATTTTCTCCGAAATAATCTCCGATTCCTGGACCACACATGAGGTCTTCGATATTCGTTGAGAATCGAACTTTTCAGTACATTGCAGTGCGCTTAGGCCAATTTCAAGGTTCATTACTCATCATTAAATATACTAGTTGCAATATAAGATGCAATTTCAACAATTTTCGCACTACTGTAATGTACTTTTGGCGCCATAGACCAAATAACAGCGTTTACACTTTCGTTGTTATTTTGAGTGTATCCTTCTAAACAACGTTCTAATAAATCGGCATGAGTTAATCTATTGTATACCGATTTAAGAATTTTTTGAACATCTACAGGAATTACCTATAAGAATCCAAAATTCCTGAGGCTTTTGCTTTTTTGATACAAATACCAGGTATCATCGCCGGATGGGCACTTGTCATGTTGTAGATTCTCACCATTAGATATTTTATGGTAATAAGTTACCCATATTGTATTTTTCATGTTTTCAACCGACGTATTTACACTTCTTCTAATTGCAAGACCATAGTAAACTATTAATTCGTCTATGAGCTTGACTGTCAATTTTCCTCTACTACCTATATCAGGATTATCTTTTTTCACTTTACGTAATCGCGCACCCGTTCGCTTTCGTACGTGATCTATGCATTCCTTTTTTTAACAATTAAATTTTGATATGGATTAGAATCAGGGGCGGCTCGTCGTTGTACGCAAAGGAAGCAGTGCTTCCCTTGCTAAATATTGCCTATACAAAAAAATAGCTTAACAATACATATTGAAATTCAAAGCAAATCAATTGATTTTATATGAATTAGCATCCAACATCAATTAAAAAATTTACAAAACTCAAAACACTATTCTTCTCACACACGAGATAGTTCTCACAGCCAAAGTGCCTTACAAGTAGTTTTACGCGATCGGATATCTTGCGTTTGAGTGAAAACCTCAAGCATCTCGTACCACTGTAAGCCAGAACGCTCAGTTCATTGCAGCGTATTGAAATATGCTACACAGAACACTAAAGTGATCTTGCGTCAATGCACGTACCATGATGTGTGCATACACTCCATTGCAAGCATCACGCAATCGGTGGTCGGAAACACTTTGCAATTAATGTTCCCGAATAGCAGCGCGGACACTGCTCAGCTCACCGCGTCTTCCTGAGTAGAGAAAATCAAAAACCCCTCGCTTATTCAGCCGCTAAATAGCCCAGAAATATTTGTGAATGGACGCAGCACGATTTGTAGCGTACTCTGTTTGGTTTCTATTTTGTTACAGAGCTTGGAGCTAGTATACTTTGGGTGACTGAGCTTAGGATGTTATTTGTATGTATGAATACTGTAATACTGTAATGAATTTGTAGTTTAACATAAGGTGTTATTTGTATGTTTCGTTTCTGTAATGGATTTATTACTGAGTTCAAGAGTTTAATGTTTAATGTTTCTTCAGATTTGTCTGTTTGTTTGTGCTGAAAGTGCGTGAGTTAGTATTGGAATGATTAAAGAAAGATAGTGGCTTTTCACTTAAATAGTACAAGAGTATTAACGTTCGGCATACAACGTGAGGTTATTTCAAGTCCAAATCTTAAAGACATCAAGCTGATTTTATGGAAGAGGTTTGAAAGTATTTTTTTAAATAAATGCTTTGTGTTTTATTATTGCTTGTTGATGCAAAGAATAAAAGAAATATTTGAGCACGTTCTGTTTAATATATGTATACACAGAATAGATATAATACTTTATGAGGTAAATCTAACCCCACCTTGTAAGGGAGAGGAATTATTTTACCGTTGTTTACCGAATATTCATTTCATTTTGTCTTGAAAATTGAATTTCACCATATATTATATATATAGTATATTTTTCTCTTAGACTATTTGAAAAGATAAAAGTACTTTATAGATTCGTGGTGACCAGGACCACCAATTTTCACTTTTTATTTAAAAAAAAAAATCTAATTTTCAATATCTTGCATTGTAATTTGTAATCTTGCATCATTTAAATATTACTGAGATTGATGGTGATCATAATGAGTAGAAAAGTCACTGAGTCAAAGAATTGGAAATTGAATGCAACTTTTGATGTATTTGCTGCGCTGAAATTCATACTCTTTTATTCTGGAAAACTATGCAAAAATAAATCTGCTTCGCCGAGTCTTAAAGACACGAGCCGCCACTGATTAGAATCAACAATTCCTTTTTAAGTTTAACTATTTCCATCCTCTCGTAATTACCATATCGTACGTTATAAAGAGTTTCAGACCTTTGGAACATTTCTACAATACCATCCACTTCCATTTTCCCAGCTGATCCTTCGTGATTGGCAGAACATTTGTCTTCGTGTTCTTGGTTCCATACATCATATATCTGAGTATCCTCAAAATTTTTCCAAAATTCGCAAAACATACAATATGAACACCTCATTATAAAATCAAGAACTTTCCTCGAATAAAACGATATAAGGCTATATAATAGATGAGTAACTGCGTTTCATTCAAATTTCATCACCAGAAGCAAAAAGTTCTGCTTTTTCTGGACTGGATGGAACTGCGTCGCGAATCGTCAACGAGATACAGCGGGCGTGTGATGCTTCCATGCCACGACGTTCTCTCCACAAGACCAGGAAGTCTAATTATTGGCGGAATGCAGTATAATTACGTATAAATACGTCCGGAAGAACCTACAACTTGCAATCACTAAGACGAAGAGGAAGCACTTTAGAAAGCTGTGTAACGAAGCCGATTCCGATCCATGGAGTGGAGCGCACAAAGCCGTTTTGACTACAATAAAGCGAAAGAATTCTCCTCAAATAAAGTGTCCGAAGATGCCCCAGGAAATAGTCACAACGCTATTCCCACAGAATTGAGGCGAAAGCCTACCGGCAATACGGGTAGATCTTCAAAACGTGCCGGCGATAAAGATAGAAGAAGTATTGGTAGCCATACGAAAATTCGGTGACGAAAAAGCACCCGGATTGGATGCGATACCGAATGAAGCACTTAAGCTGGCGATAAAGGGGATACCGAATGTCTTCGCTGATACATTGACAAAGTGTGTACGGAAAGGCGTTTTTTCTAAGCAATAGAAGCAACAGAAACTGGTTCTCCTGCCCAAGCAGGATAAACCTATTGGGGAGGCATAATCTTATTGGCCAATATGTCTGCTGAATAAGATGTGGAAAATATTCGAGTGGGTCATATACCAACAACCGCTGTCGGAAATCGAAAAGAAAAGCGGACTGTCGGACCGGCAATTCGGTTTTCGGAAAGGGGATCAACTGTGGACACTGTCAGAATGGTGTCGGACATGGCAATGAATGTGAGAGATAAAGGAGGCTGCTGCGCCATGGCCACGTTAGACGTAAAGAACGCCTTTAACTGCATGAGGTGAAGCCGTATTGTAGGCGCGCTGGTGGACAATGTGGTGTCACGCTATTTGGCTTGTATAATCGTCGACTACTTCATTGAAAGAACCTTATGCTACGACACAGACGAAGGACCGAAATTCTATCTAGTAACGGCGAGAGTACGACAAGGACCTGTCCTTGGCCTCTACTTTGGAACGTAATGTACGATGGGACACTAATGCTACGAGTACCCAAAAATGTGGTGGTGCTAGGTTTCGCCGGCGTTATTGGCATCGTGATTCCAACCCGTCATTTTGAAGAAGTCGAAATTTACGCTAGCGAAGCAATCTGGGCGATTAAATCAAGGATTGGTTGTACTGGGGTTAAACTAGCCGATCATGAGACGGAAATGGTATTAATCGCGAAGCGGAGGAAACTACCAGTGGTGCGGATAAAGGTTGGCAACTGCTTAATTACCCCGCAGCCTGCTATAAAATACCTAGGCGTAACTATCGACGGTAAACTGAGCTTCAAATCGCATCTGGAAAAAGCAAGCAAGAAGGCATCCGTTGTCGGTTCAGCACTGGCTCGAATGCTACCCAATACTGGTGGGCCGAAGCAAAGCCAAAAGCTACTGATCTCAAGAGTGGTGACCTCTATTCTAATGTACGCCACATCAGTGTGGGCACCAGCGCTGCAAATAAAATGGAATAGGCAAAAAATCCAAGTAGCCTACCGACTGATTGCACTTCGAACTTGCTGCTCCTTTCAAGCAACGTCTTACGAGGCAAGGTGTGTTATAGCCAGTATGCTGCCCATGGAAATTCTCTTGGATGAAGCGCTTCGACTCTATGAAAACGAAGTACAGACAGCAAGCCCGCGAGAGATTTAAAGACCAGTGTCAATGCGCTCATGGCAGACTAGCTGGGAAGAAGCGCGAAACGGGCGTTGGACGTACAAATTAATTCCCAACGTTGTGCAATGGGCTTGAAGAAGCCACGGAGAAACCAGCTTTGACCTTACCCAATTTTTGAGCGGTTATCACTATTATCTGCATCGGTTTGGACACGACACGTAAATAATTCCGTGGGAGAGTGTAGAAGAAGAAGAAGGTGGTTTTAGTCAGTAAAAATCCGGCATGTTCTAGGGCAGAAGCCATGAAACATCTTTTAGAAGATTTTCACCTTCTAATGCCTAGTACTATACTCTTCGCGAAACGAATTCAACGGTCAAATCCCAGACAAAAGAGCTTTACTGACGAATTGAAAAGCTCTTTTTGTATGGGATTTGACCGTTGAATTCGTTTCGCAAAGAGTATAGTACTAGGCATAACAGCGAAAAAAATACTCGTCGGGATGATGTTCAATTCGGCAGATTTGATCATGATAGCCCCGATCCTCCATGCACCTCTTTGGAAAATTTCTTCACTACTGTAGTGTAAGAACTCAAATTACATTAATATGTACTATAACTAAGCGCATTTTAACACTGTATAGTTTGTAAGTGACCTTTTAGTGCATAAGAAGAATAAATAACGTGACGAGTCGCGCTCTCTTGGTTCGACCATCGCACGAAGCAGACGCAACTGTGTTTGATTCTATTTTAGTGTTTGTTTTTATTTAATACTACACCAAAGTGTAGGAAAAGATAAGTGGGTGAACTCCTTCCATTTTCAAAAAAAAAAACACTTTGACCTTGAAATTGCGCCTCCATTTACGCAATGCATTAAGCAACCTGAGAGTGTGTTGGTATTTTTTGCGAGAAGGAGCCGTATGGGAGCAATGAAAAATCTAGCTTGAGCATGTAGTTGTCGAATCTTATCTTGCATCCCTTTCTGTTCCACGAGATTTCTTCCAATTTTCCAACTGATCAACAATACAATCTCAGGCGGGTTCAGTGGATTTTTGGTCCGTATACATATACGGAGTCCGTACGCTGGGTAGGAACTAACTTCTTACGCTGTGACTACACTACTAAGTATGCTTAGTGAGACAAACCACAGTTCAAATTAGTTCCTCGTCAGAGATCAATCAGAGGACCCTGATTGCACAGCTGATTGATCGTGCAGTTGTTGTTTCTGCAAAACCAGGTATCAATTGCGAAGAAATAGACAGGAAGTCTGGTTCCGATTTCCACAAAATTTTCAGAAACAGTTTGTTGAGAAAAAGATTTGAAGCACATCAACGGCGTCAAAACGAAATTGTAAACATTTTAGACTAATATTGGTAAAAAAAATTTAATAGTTACCTCCACTGAATTTGAATTCATTTGATTCTTGCTTACTGGTAGAGATATCTCTGCAACGGAGTGTCGTCAGAAATCAGAACCTGACGGCTCTATCCTGGCTAGCTTGAGAAGAGTGTAAATTCAACCGTCTACGAAGCTGGTTCTTACAATGGGCTTTTTATCAACTGTCGTCAGTGGTAAAAGGGTTTTGTTTTTATTTATTTTTTTCTATGATAATGCTCAAGCTCAGAGAATTGCCCATTGAAGCGAATGCTTAGCGGTGGCGGTAGGGAGACACATATGGGAGAAGCCGATATCAATTATTGCATTACTCTTTTAACTGCCACATTTATAAAGAATTACTCAAGGAATCAAGGAAGGATACTCAATAAGAATAAAAGAGGAGACTTTTTGAAAAAAGCGGTAGTGGAAATGTTGTGTTTAGTGATAAGAACAGGAGCCTGATACATGAAATGTTGGGAACAACGCAAGAACATTAAAATTAATATGTACTGATTAAATTGATTTGACCAACTTATAAATTAAATTAAGTAAGAGAACAACAAAAATTGGTGTTTATAATTTCATTCCAATCTTTAAAATAATAGAAGCTATTTTCTTTCAAAATTTCGTTGAAACTTAACAAATAGAGTCAAATTGATGTTTGGTTCATGCTTCACTTATTGTCGTCCACTTGACATGTGAGTCAAGCTCAGTCTGTTATTCGACGCGTATGTTTTAATTAAGATTTAACTTTTGCCTGCGCTTCTGAATTATAGAATTTTTAAGACTTTTATACATTCCATTGAGTTATAATCAACCCACCACCACCTACTTATCACACTTGTCTTCATGCATATTGAATAGTCGCTAACGACCTTGAAATAATGCAACCACAATTCATCACGTTTCATCGCTTCATCCAAATCTAAATCGAACATCTGTTTTCACTTTCTGAAGGACGTTCGTTCGAAATCCTCAAGGAGCTTCCCGATTCATGCGTTTCCGCTTCATCATAAATATTTCAAACCAAAAATCCTGTTCGCATTCAGTGCGTAACTCAATCAATCAATTTCGCACATAGCATCATCATCTCATCGGCTAGCCTCGAGAAATTCATTCAGAAAAATGCTAAAGCCTCTGATTTAGAATAGATTCTGGCCTAGTGATGATACAATCCTGTCGAACCTTGAAGTGTGCATAGTTGCCAAGGTTGAATATGGCAGAAGCGTTTCGATTTCACGGTAGCTGAGCGAAGGAAATCAATATCTGAAATGCAAACTAGAATGCATAAGATCGAGCCTGATCAGTCGCTTCGATTGAAATAATTTTAGAAGAGTATATTCTACTTAAATCAGCTGCGATGTGCACAAAATCTCTTCCGAATGCGACGAGCCTCGATCGAAGAGCAGTTAATGTATTCACGCATTTCTAAGTGCGACCACCAAGTACGGCCAGAATTGAGAGATGGGAACAGCTTGTGGCATTCTTCCGGTAAGATATCCAAATCGTATAAATCTAATTTGCGCTGCGATTGGCATTTCAAAATCGAAATGCTTCAATGTCAAAAGTCCAAATCACCAACTCAAATGAACCCTTCTAGTTTGTAGCAAGTTTACTTGCTGAGCCACTTTCAGCGACACGGGTGTTGGTAGCAGCAGGCTGTAATTTGCTGCAACCAATGACTTTGAGTAGCCATGCTATCTGGCCAAAATTGAATTTGAATGGGAAACAAGATGAAATGCTAACAAGTCACTGCACAAAAACCGAAATTGGATCTGATCCAAATGACTTTGCCTAGCTACGAATCGTAATGGGTAGCTTCTAGCATTCTTAGATGGTGTCTGGGTTGGCAGTCAGTCCGACAGTCGCAAGTCAGGTCGGTGAATGCTGCGACCGAAGTGCAAATTTGCAACCGCTTTGCACTCGAAATTCGATCTCTTCCAAAACGAAAGCAATTGGGATTTGCATACTGAGACGAGATTTGTGCACCTGGCTACGATTGCTCGTCTCGGCCATAAGAATAGTTTTGGGCATGGCAACGAAATCTAAATATGAACGACGAGTGCAATTTATTCGAATGGAAATTGAGACACTCGAAACAGGGTTCCTGCTTTTTTGAGAAACCTTCGATCTAAGGTCACTTAGCGCGAGTCATCATAAGACCGTAGAATGCATAATGCAGTAAAATCGATGAGCAACTATTTCGAGGGGCGGATCGAGCCAGTTTGCTGACGGAAGGAACCTCGAAGCGTCCGATCAGGTCATCTTCACTTTCATAGAATGCCACTCATTGAAATTCAGTACAGTCGGCGCATTATCCAACTCGAAATAGACATCAGGCCTCGAATGAATTTCCACTCATACATGAAATCACTGCATCCATTTGCAAAATGTGTCCGATTTGTTCGCGAAACATCATTCCCAGTCGGGAAAGTCCGGACATGCGAGCCAACTAAATGCGCATTGTCATCCTCATCAAGGTCTCCCTCATCCGAATTCTTGGAATGTAACAAACAAATTAGATGTTAGACCTTAGATTCGAACGAGAAAAAACAAGACATCAGGTTACTCTGATTACTTTGACCATTAATTTTAATAAAGCCAAACCCGAACTTTTCGAGTATTGACTTTGTTCATAGATTTTCTTTCCGGAGCTTGTGAGTTTTTTCCCACCTGCGACTAATAATTGTGTTATTGATTCCTGTCATTTTTTCAATGTACCAGCAAATTTCTTTGATTTTGACGGCATCATGAGCTTCAGACGATTCAAAATGAAATGGGCTCAAAGTGGTATGGCATAACTAATCCGTGTCTGCCTACCCACAATTGTGAAGATTATGGGATTGAGTGATTAATTGCATCGCTAATAATTCACAACGGGTAATCCCTCTTCACGATTTGCTCCACCTGATAGATGCTGTTAAAATATTTTTTGATATGATTTGAATACTAACGATTTAGCGTTTCCGTTGACTCACCGTGTTTTTTTTTTTTTGTGAAAACTCAAAATGTCCCACGCATTTAGTGTGGGTCTTTGAAGAAATTGAAATGCTCATGTCGTTAACTTATGTGGCTGTATTCAAATAAAATGAGGTCGTATGAGGATCATTTTCAGCCATTTACTGTAAATTATTTAGAGGTGGGTTTTGACAACAAACTTCGTCTTTTCAAACAAACTCTTAACTGACACGACTGTCTCCCAAAAGATTAATATTTTATTGTTTCCCAAATACATTAATAAATATTTTAAACTTACACTTAATCAATAAAATCAAACAACCAATGCCCTTAGTCTCCAAGAAATCATATCTATCTTTCAATCTCAAACATATTTCCATTGATGACCTCTCAAATTAATTAAGACCCAGACGATTGTGTGCTCGCGTGAGTCCCTCATTTCCAAGCACCTGAATCTCGCCTATGAGATTCTAGCACAGTGATGGTGGTAGACCTGCTAACTAGCTTTCAATATAACATTGTTTACGTCAGTCCGAAATTGATTTGCTTAAATTAAGCAACAAACCATTTAGTTCATTTGTTGGATTTACTCACCATCTCTACCGGTCGGAAGAGGATCAAGACCCATGTAGATTTCGCTAAAGATAAAAGCAACAGAATAAAGGAAGTCAATGTCATTGCCAAAATACCATTGATACTTTTGCACTCTTCACTTAGAATAGATCGGATACGATGCGGACAGCAGGTCATCTCTACAAAAAGCGATATTTACTTAGCAAGTCATTCGAACGCTAGAGGTATAGTTTTTTCTTGCTCTACCGTCTTGGGGATTTTTTATAGCCCGAGATTGATTTGATAAATTATTTAAACGTGAACTACTTGTCAAAGGTTTCAATTTATATTTCTTCGGCTAATTGCGGAATCACTATGGAGTAACAAATATTATTTTGAGAAACTCGAATCGATTAATTTCCAAGTGGATGGCAGTTTGTTGTTGGCGATGGCGTTTCGATCATTAGAATAATTTAGATAATGCTGCAAGTGAATGAGTTTGAATCATTATGAACGTGATAAATTTTAGAATCATGCAGAACTAATTTGTTAATCTTGATGCTGGGTAATTGGAAAAGTCATAAATTTACCAGACAATGTTGGATGAATAATTGCGCTTCAGAAATCGTGTAAAAGGAGTGTAAAAAAACATTTAGTTCGTTGATGCTGATTAGAATTTGGAATAAATTTGAGATTTGTAAAAAAATTCAAGTGGATTTTCTACGCTCTGATTCGCTCAATTTGTACGACTATTTCATTTGAAGATCTTTCCACTGTGCTATTGCTTAGGTGTTTATAGTAGTGGATGATTTCATGGTCAACAAGTTTTTCATTGCTTGCAAGAGAAGAAGCTATCTGATAGCGCAATGTTTTTGGTGTGGTTAATTTTAGCCAAAGAGCTCTTTTGAAAATGATTCATTCGCAAAACTAGCGAAGCTAATTGTCAGGCAAATCCATGACTCTCAAGCCATCAATATTATAGCACGATTGTTTGAAAATTAAAAACCTTTTTGAAGTTTTGCCCTGTAAAAATGGCTGGAAATTAGTTTATCGCTGCGAAGGAACACCCACACTGGGCGCTAAAATATTAAATTACTTTAATGGTGTAGTCAAGTAAAGTTGGCACTTTATTAAGGTTCAATACCTTAGATCTGTGATCAGATGTATTATTTCATGCCATGCACTAACTATTCATTGTGGGTTTTTGTATTCGCCTGTCTACATTTAGCCAAAGCTGTACCTACAGTACAGTCGAAGATTTAATTATTGAATTAGATTCACCAAATATTGTGCAGTTAGGTTTAGAAGTTCAAATGGTGTCAAAGCAAAAAAAAGGAGAAATGTCGCAGCGTGAGGCGCAGAGGGGAAATATCACGTAATGTTTTATAGTGTAACTTGCTAGTGTGATTTAATCTGGAAATCGTCAAATTTCTATTTGAATCTTGTGTATGAAATCATACCATTCAGCATATCAGCAATCGGATTAAAAAGGAATAGAAAAATAAAAGATCACTACAAAAACCAACGACTACAACGCAAGCAAATTTACAGAAAAAAACTGAAAAGAATATACATACTTGTTTATTTATTTAGAATTTACTTCTAAAATTTGAAAGTATGTACTTCCACTGAAAATTTAATTTGAATGCTATCAAGAAAAACCCGTCTTGACAGCTTCTTTACAAAATATATTATTCATTTTTAATTTTCAATATTTTTGTTTACATTTTTCTTAGCCTACTATATAAATAAATTTGGGTATATTGTAAAGTGTTGTGTGGATATGTCATTGTGGGCTGTGTTATGTGTTCCCACACTTGAAATAACTATATTTTACTAGAGCTGCGTTTTATTATCATCCAGAGTGTAGTAGGTATCCTGGATGCATAATAAAACGATCCAGAGTAGCACGCGAGTTTTTTTCTGTCAGACAGTTGTCATTTCAAAATTTGAGCTGTCATATAACCAACGCCGTTTTCAAATGTATGACTATTTATCCTGGTTGCCAGGGTGACATGGAAAATTTTTGAAAATTCCAACTATTCCAGTTGATATGACTTTTCAAAATACGTTCCACAGAGAGCACGAGTACGAAATCCACTGAATTCACAAGTGTTTGTGCTCTGGATGTTGTTGTTGTTTCGTGTGCAAATCGATATCCTGCACTACTCTGGATGTATAATAAAACGCACCTTAGGTTGAGTTTAAGTTTTACTACGGTTTTTTTTTCAACAGGGTTTTCCACATCACCATTCAATGAATGCTAAACAATGCCCGTTAAGGTATTTTACTGGAAGTAAAATAGAACCAAAAGATACCGTTTCTAGATCGAAATATAATTAGGAGACATAATAGTTTCGAATTCAATATATACCAAAAATTTACGCAAACTCAGAGGACGACACCGCCTACATCGAATCATTGGTCATAAAATGGTACCCTATAACTCAATCTTCCACCGGGTTTCAATAGAGCCAATAGACCAGTAAAATATCCGCAGAGAAATCGAATGTATCTAAGATAAACTAATGATAAACGGATTTATGATTTGAACCGATCAAATACTTTCAAACATTAGAAAAATCATCGAAGGACTAGATGACCCCAAATCCACGGTATTTCTTTTCGGTTCGTCCAACGAAAACTGCTGGTTTTTTCTTTATTTTTCGGATCAGTGTTCAATCTTCAAATCGATCCTTACCAAAACCAGCAGTTTCTGTCTCTAAGCTTCTAAAATTTAAGTGAATCAGGTATTTTCGCATCTAGGTTCATGGAAAATATAATTTATTCTTACAATTTCGTTGCATCAAGCTACGCGAAAATAAACTAGAACACCCACAGTAATGACAATACTCTTTAGCGATTTTATATAAACATTTTCATGGAAAATTTGAAAATGTCTGAAATTAGAAGTAGAATCATCATAGCTTGTCATGTTTTTTTTGAACGTAAGTCGAAAAACCTTCACAGATATCCTTGCAAAGATGCAGGATCATGCGAGATTCGACTCACTAAAAAAAACATCACCCGCTGACCACAGGAATTCGCTTTCGCATTATTTCGACTTAGCTGTGCTACTAGCACCTATCAGGTGCCCCCACGACTACTCTCGTTCTGTCAGTTAGGCAAATCTCTTCTCCTTTCAGCCGCAATACCGTCTCTACATATACTGAGACACGTACCCAAGTGTTTTCTGAATGCAGCATGGCCGATTGCAGACCAGAGCGCCTCCCGCTCTCTTCTGAAGCGCAGGCACTTGAAGAAAGTATGCTATGCATCATCAATTTTCTTGACTTTCCATGTAGGTATTTCCTAAAATAGCCATGGCCTGATAGAAATTGGCACGAGCTGAAATTATTTCACCGTGGTCACGACTAAATCAAGGTTTTATGGCGCAAATCAGCCTAGTCATTCATGTCCTCATTGTGCTCGTAGCATAGCGCTCTCTTCCCACTTCCGAGCTATACAGATACTTTGCAGATTTTTTGGTTTCGATTACTTCGGAGCCGACTGTCATGGGTATGAAGGTTCGTATCCTTTTTTGGGTAGCATGATGATCTCAGTTTTCGAGATCTCCAGCTGGAGATCATGGTTTTCTATCCAGCCTTCAACTCTTGTTATTACTTGATTTAATTTGAGCTGAGTAAAGTGGGGGGTTTCTGGAGGTAATGCCCGCTGTTACATCATCAGCATAGCCTACCAAAGGCACATCTTCTGCCATTTCAAGACGTAAGAACGTGTAGTACGCAGCATTCCAAAGATCTGGCCCGAGAATAGACCTTCGTGCTGCTCCGGCAGTAATATTTTTTCGGATATTTCCCTGCTTCGTCTCATATGTAAGGCGACGGTTCTTCAGGTAGTCTCGAACCATGGGTAGCAAGTAGTCCTGTGCTTGAAAATTCGACTCAAGTGCCTCAAAAATATCTGCCAATCTCGCTGAATTAATAGCGTTCCGAACATCCGGCGTCACTAGAAACACGATCGGCCTGGTGGCATCAAGCATTGGAGCGCTCTACTGCACCGATTACTTCTTAGATGGCACTACGGAACTCATGCTGATTTTTCGAAAACTGCCTGTAGTCTTGGCTTTAATCGGCATTCCAGGAGTTTATCCGCCGTATCCGCCCTTTGGAATGAAACTAAGGCGTGCTTCTTTCCAGCGTGATTGGAAGATACCCGCCAGCAAACACGCATTATACGTTCGCAACAACGCTGACGGTTGGTCCTCCACCACAGCTTTCAGCACTTCCCCTGGAATGCTGATGGGGCTAGGAGACTTTCGATTTTTCATTTTGAGAGCTGCACTACGAAGTTCTTCCAGAGTGAACAAAGGTATATCTTCCCGACGTACCATGAGAACCTTTTTTTTATTCGGTCCACCAATAAGTCTGTTGCTTCCCAGTAATTTGTATTCGACGTGGCATCGAGACGTCGCCTACTCGTTTGATTTCTCCCATGGTAAAGCTCAACAGCGTTTTGACTCCTGCTTGATCTGTCACTAGCTCGACTCAATCTGTGCTGCCCTAGGCAGCAAAGCTCTTTGGGCGACTCCAAGAACTTTCTCCTATCTAACTTCGTAAGGTAGATTTTAAGTGGCTATTGCTAGGATAATCCCAGCCACTGTACATGGCTGGGTATGATAATCAGCGTGTAAGATTAAAAGAGAAATTCAAAAGATAAGCATAAAAAAAATAAAACACTCAAGAGCCAGCAGGCCAAAATATTATAGCCGCTACACTCAAAAAAAAAATATATCGCTGACAGATATAAAACGACGGAAATATAATATATCTCACATGAGTATATGGGTGTATTTTGAAAGACATAATATATTCACGGCAGATATAATATAAATGTTTATCGTATGTAAGCAGAAAAAAGCTCAGGGGATTGCTCTTTGAAGCGAGCGCTTAGCCATGGCGGTAAGGAGACACATATGGGAGAAGCCGATAACAACTATTCCATTATTCTTCTAAGTGCCACATTTATTTCTCATTTTCTAAAGCGCTAATGTTATTCTTAGTCGCTACTTAAGCTTTAATCTGGCACTTAATCAATGGAGCGCTGGTATTATGCCCAGTCGCTGACTGTTAAGACAACATAAGACGAACAAATACAGCCATGGGCACGGCGGGATTCGAACCCGCGGGCAGTAGATCGCTGTTTCGGACTGACGCATTAGCGAGCTAAGCTACCGACCCTTTTGCAAGCTCAATCTCAAACTATAAACAAAACATGCCCCATAATTAGAAACGAATATAAACCATATATCTACGAAAAGCATATTACATTGTTCAGTGGTCATTTTATACCTGCCGCGTATATAATATACCAACTGTATGGATTTCATATCTTTTGCTACCAGAAAACAGAGAAACCCATATAGAACTTATACCTGTAGCGTGCATAATTATGATTGCTGTGTGCATATTTTGTGTACCCGAGTTATATTTTTTACCTGAAAGCCAAATTATACTTAAAATGAGTATAACTCTGGATTTCCATATACTCATAATACCTTTTAAATCAATAGTTATACCTGTTGCTAGTATATATTATGTATCACACATAAATAGAGCAAAAATATATTTGTAGGAGCAATTTTGTGCCCACTACAGTTAATTATGGCTATTACAGATATTATTATTTTTGCTACACATATAGCAGAGCGAATTTTTTTTTGTGTGTAGTTAGTAATTTTTTCAAATTGTAAATAGTACTTAAATTAGATTAATAATGTACAAAAGAAAATTAAAAATAAAATTTTTTCTTATCTAAAAAAAATCCTATCTGACTTGAAAATATTCCAGCCAAGTATTTTCCGATTGGAGCTATGCGAGTTTTGGATTTCCTCCGATAACCAGAGCTTGATGTTGTTATGATCACCCTCCAGTCTCTCGTCAGTGCTGACAATGCTTCCGAAACGAGAGTTAGCTCGTGTATAGAATCTCCGATGCCCAGTCTACGATATGCAGGTATTGAGTCCCTATTTAGTACAGCCATGTTAATCTAGCTCCCATCTCCATAATTAATTGTCCTCATGTGTTCTGGGTTGGCATTCCCAACTCCAAAGCTCTCGCGTTGAAGTCGCCAGTCACCACCAGTGCACCCAGCAGATATCGTAAAGTATCTTCCAGTACTTCCATTTACCAGCGATTACCTACGATATATTCGCTAATTTACTATGTTAATATGATATGGTCGTACCCTTGAGTAGTTTTAAGAAATTTGAAATTAACGTAAACCACATCGTTTCTCTATAATACCCTAAGCATAACTACGAGCGACTACTGAACTTCAATGAGGTCTCTCTATTTCTATAAACGTGGGTAAACATCCTACTTATTCAACCAATTTTTCATCTACGAACATTTAACACCAGTTTTTAATGAGCAATTTTTTCAATAGCTTCAATCTCCTATCACATTTTGCCTCCATTCAGAACTGCTTAGTCTCCCTCGGAAAAAATTGCATCGCATACAACATGCAATTATTGTACAATTCGTTCGCCTACACTCCGTCTCCACCTCATTAATACACTTCACATCTACTTACTTCCGTTGATTCTTATCGACAAACGTTTGGAAATTCTCGATCCGATTGAAAAATACACATTGAAATCAAATAGTAGAATCTTGTTGGGGAGTCGGTGCATTTACGAAATAAACATACTGACACAAGTACGGTACCCTGTAGTATGCCATGTTTAGGGGAGCGCACCTGATGAATGAACGTAGGTGTTCACGTGTAATTATCGATCTAAGTACGGATCGCGTCTAGGTAAACGACTGTAGGCATCATCGACACACATGGGCTTGGATTCACGTCGTCGCAACGAGACAATTAAACATCGCCTGTGTAAACAGTGCAGAGGTGGATGAAGCTGAATGCGCATACGAGAAACTCACCTGTCGATTAATATGGGTATCTTAGATACTTGTTACGGTCATATGAGTCATCGAGACAAGAATTGTGTCCCATATAGCACCTAATCGTCTGCGCCTGACGATTTTGCTAGTAAAATGTGACATACATGTGGCAGCATGGAAATCGATAGAACAGAAGTACCACATTGGGCGCAAGTCTGCTCGACCTCGTGACTTAATTATACCGTCTCGACGTAAGCGAACACTTTCACTTTTCAAACCACAAGTATTAGCCAATGTAAATCCTTTCTATCGCCTTTTCCATCTTGATTGCTTCGCGCGGGTCCTCCTCAGCCACACCACACTTCCAGTTCAAATCCGCACATGTATAAGCCCGATCAAGACAATCATTAATTGAAGCTCTCGTGAATCATGCAGACTCCCGAGTCAATTCGTTATTCATAGAGTTCGAGACTTTTTTGGTTTCTGACGGTGTTGCGTCCGTTTAGGCGTTCGAGCGCTTAGCGGTCCATTGAATCGTTCGCGGTCGCACGTCTATTTGCCAATTTTCCAATGATTGGTGGCTTCAATCAAAACTTAAACTCGCATTACCACTCACCTGGCCGTGCGCCGCCGCGTCAGGCCACAGCCCGACCGAACTTAAGTGCCGAGCATCATTAATAATTCAGTTTCTTAAAGTCCTCTCAATATTGGTTTCCGTAATAGTTGAATCAAAGCAGATTGATTACGCTGAGGTTTTGTTCGGCGATCAGCAGGACATAGATTTCAAATGAGGATTTGGTCTGGTCTGGTCGTTGCAGAAGACTCGATCGTTACATGAACAGAATAGTGATGGCCTTAATTGCGTGGGCATTAGACGAGTGTTGTTGTGGGCAGATCAGTTTGTAATTAATTGAAGAAGCTTCAAGACTTGGCTTCAGTACGCGCGACGTTAGACTTCGCAAGACACGAACTTAGTAGGTGCGGTGTGCTTTCTTCATTGAATAATTTCACCTCGATTATGGCTATATTTCACATGGATACACGATTGGTGTACACTATACACACAAGTTGGCTGATTTTAGTGGATGTAGGACGCTGATTTAAAGACAGGTTAGAAGCTCAATTAGATGTTAGACGAGCACGATTATTTCGAAACCGCAGTAAGCAATTTCGGTTAGGTGTCGGTTGATCGGTCGGTCGGCCGGTGCTCAGAGATGAGTAAGACAATGTGTATTGATGGGAATTACCGTTTTCGATACTCCGAAGGATTAATCTTCCTAAGAAGTGGGTTACATTCGAGTTTGGATTTGAAATTTGATACTGATATCGGGACTGATATGGTTTTGTGGTTTGCACTTGTTTCTCAAGTAGCGTTTTTTTAAGTTCGCATGTTATACGTTTAATAAACTTCCACAATAAAAGAAACAAATTGGCTTGTGGGAAAATACTTGTGGAATGATATCATCGAGTAAATACTTTCACACATTTGTAACTAGTTAAAAAGAACTCCCGGCAAAAATAGATGCGTTTTTATAATAAACAAAACAAAATTGCATTCTTGTTAACATTATTCGTGTTATATCCCATTTTGTCCTCATTTTTGACTAATTGTCTCATTAATATCACTTTATGCTATTTGTAAAATGAATCATGATCAGAGACTTTATAGGGCAAACAAAGAATAACCAATAAAAACATTAAATAATCCTCCCCAAAACTTTTTCTTGGATTGGTATTGTTTTAAAAATTAAAAATAGAGTTTAATTTAGCCAATAATAACTCCGTTTTAACATAGAATCATTTTCAAGGAAAAAAATTGAATTTATTATCAAGAGAATTGCAAAACTAATCATGTAAATTTAACAAACATTTTGAGAAAAACAATTTAAACTTTCAAATATTTCAAATTCGTTAAATTTACCTGATGCTCAATCCATTCATAAAAAATCTCATCTGTAAAGCAACTGTCATAAAATATAACAGATTTCTACTTGCTATAAAATACGAGTATTAGCTAAGATTTCTTCCTATGTTGAAAATATCATGGACACAGCGGCTGTCAAGAAAGCTGAACGGCAGATATAATTTGCGCCATGCTAAATAATGGTAGATACCTATGATTTCACAGTATGAATGTGGTCATTTTCTCCTCGGAGCTTGAAAGGAAATTGCGTATCGGATGAGTTAAGGTGTAAATAGACGGTATTATTAATGCATTTATATTTATATTGTTCTGGTTTGTATCTTGACTATTGTTAGGTTTCTGATCTAACTAAATTGATATGTGTAGATTCAATTTCAAATAATTATCTCACGATTTCACGACTTTTAACGTAAAATGGTATAATGATGGTAAATTATGAAAGAACAACTGAAAATATATTTGTTTTGCTTGATAGGATTTTTTCTTTTGTGATTTGTTCTTGACCAGGACTCGATTAGCAATTTACCCTGCCATATATTAATTTATGGTATGCCATCTGATGCGTGGGCAATTTCATGGCATGCCATATCATTTCGAAAATCCCTCTGAACGGTGAGGACGTGTGCTTCATCTGTGCGTTGAATGTTCTTAAAAAATTATTTGAAGTGGAAAGCGAAGAAATTCTGCTGTTGATGAAAACTCCGCGTGTAGCATCAATCCCTTTTTTGATAAGCGGGTGAAATTTCAGATGAAAGTGAACCTGATTGGTTTGGGTATGAAGGGGTATGAAAACATTGAAAAACATCCGCCGATCATCTGCCTATAGATATCCATTTAGTTACGCATCTTTCAAAATTCATATTATTTCTGTTTAAAAAATACCAAGCATTTAATTTTGTTAATCAGAATTTTCGCATCATAATTCTTCTATTTCGCAATTTCCCACCATTCCATATTCTGTTAACTATTTTGATTACTCAACGCGATCTTAAAAACCCTGTAAATTCAGAATTCCTACATTTTCTTATAAGAAGCACGACCACGGTTCAACGCCATTTTGAATGTCAAGAACTGTCAAAATATGGCCAGGCCGTTAGCCATTTATGACATGCCATAGGCCGCCTCCACTGGCAAATTCAAATGGCATTCCATGGGAAATTGTCAGTGGAAGCAGCCTGCTAGCGTGCCGTTTTTGTTCGCCTACCCTCGGGATCGCACGAAATTTTATCGGATTTAGGTTACGTGTCAAAGGAATTCAACACGGTACGGTAGCGAATGTCCATTATTCTTTTCGGACTTGAGTGTGTTGAAAAGAAAGTAGTGTTAGCTCAATTTGAGGTGACAAGCGTTCAAATCATTTGAAGTGAATTAAAAGTGCTAACAGAAATATATAAAAGTATAGCCCTAACCAAAGATGAGTCTGCGAACATAATCGTCTGTCAAAACCGACCGGTTTTAGAGCAAAAAAGGCATTTTTTGACATACGCCAACAGGAATGAGCATAAGTGCCCATACAGCGCATAAGCGAACGTATGTTGAGTTAGAGACAAAAGGTTCAGGAGCTAGTAATAGCCCCTGCATCACTGTACCACGGTCAATTGCTGACAACACAAGCAAACTAGATGCTGCCATATAGACCAAACTAAAGTCTGGATGGGAAAACAGGATGGGCTGCAAGGTGGCCAGAAAATTATGGCCATCACCTGATCTAAGCAAAAGCATGAAACTGCTCAAGCTCAGCCGAAACTGCTTGAGAGCGACGGTCGGCTTGATCACAGGGGATGTCAGTCCCATTTTGTTCTCATGCGAACAAAATGGGACTGACATCCAGTAATTAATGAAAAAGGTGCGAAATGGAAGAGGACACCATCGAGCACACTCTCTGCTGTTGTCCGGCCCTAAACAATAAACGCCTCACGATTTTTGGGTCTTACCAATTTCAAGAGTTACCAGAAGTGGCTAGTACCGTCACGTTGAGTCAGCTGTTTCAGTGTGGCGAAGCGGTCACTTGCAAGCTCTAACAAGCCAGCGGAGGGTGGCAAATAGGCCCAAACTGGCGGCCTAATGTTAGCCGCATATCCGGCAACCCTCTTTACTACCTATCCTAACCTTGTGACATCAAAAGGAAAGTGCTTTTTCATCCATAACTTTTTATTGAAAACCCTTTTAAAACTACATTATCACCAACGCTCTGCACTGGTAAAACTATTAATCATGCTTGAAAAAGCGCTGTCATCTAAATGGGGGCATTTTAAAAAAAATATTTTTCACAAAAGCATAAAATATATTTTGAATAAAATCGTAATCGAGATCATGCTAGTTTAGACGAAGAAATTTTCTTTTACTCAGACTTCAGTGCCGTGCGAATTAAAACAGCGTGCCATTGTTTAGTGTGCATGCATATTATACAGCTGGGAAGCTTTTGTGTTACAATGATAACTATTATTTATATTCATAGCTGTGTTTCCCAGAAAAAAAAAAACCTGATACACTCTTCATTTTCAAATAAAATTGACACGCACAGGTGCAACGTTCACTTTCAATCAAATCATCAATTAAATTATTCAATTCCCAGTCATTATCATCGTCGCAAACATCAAAACTGTAACAGCATTCTCATCCAATCTTCGAGCAAACAAACGACACTTCGTCATCATAATTCGTGACGTCAGCAATGCAACCTGTTAAAAAGTGAGAGTTTGAATCGGCACTTGCGATACCGCGACTATTCAATCAGCTGTATGTTTTTGTTTTGCTTTTCGATTACGATTTTCCATGCCCCGTCCGTACTCGCACTGCAATTTACGTAGATATGTACTACTAGCTCCACATAATCCACCCAAGAGACTCCAGCAACCACAACACTATGAAATACTTGCGCAGACGTGAGGGTCAAAATACAAAACTCAAAACGCGAATCAGTTTCGATTTCATTTTCAGTATCTACCATCTTGGCTCTACAGTCTGCACAGTTAGTAAGTAGTGCGAACTGAACGACGTTCATTAGTCGCGCGGACAGGTAAATCGCCAATTAAGAAGTGCCGTTGTCATCTTCATCGTCATCGCTGAGAGTGAAATGCATCCATCTTAACGTATTCGGAGCCTGCATTGTTATTCCACTCGAAACCCATTCAGTTTTCGATCCATTCAAATTAAATCGGGAGTGTGTGTTCAATCTAATAAAATTCAAGATCGATTAGCGCCTGCAGCGGTGAAAAGTGTGGAAAAATTAGTTTCTCAAAATGCATAGATTACTCCCATTGGTGTTGCTGCTGCGTCTTTTCATCTGTAAGTGCAACAACAATTCAGACTCATATTGCATCTAACCGATAGTTTGCATTCTAAAATTGATCCAATTTTCCTCGGCGCCTGCCTTCTCATTGAAAATGTAACTCAAAATTGGAATGCTGACAAAGATTACGAAAGTTTTTTATCTTGCTAGTGAATAATCGTGAAAACCAGTTGAGATCCAAGATATTACGAAATCGTATCTTTCGCGCATTGTATCTGTGTATCTGTATGAATGCGTTTACCTGTAATACCCAACGCTCAGTGTATAACACTCCACACATGTAATGTTTACCTTGCGAACAACGTAAGAAGGTCCAAAAAACGAAATTTCATTTGATTTGAATATGTTTGCGATATGATTAGCGTTAGATAAAATCCGTGAAAAGCTTAATTTGCAACTGACCCGGCCGGCTAATTAAAGTTAAAGTAAAAGATATTTTAACTTTAAAAAAACACGCTTAAACGTGATTCGTATAGTTTAACGGAAATGTTTTTATCTCAGTACTCAAATGACATTTGTATCTTGTAAATGTAAGCTTTATTACCGGTCAGTTTTTATTAGATTTCTTCAGACCACCATAAAGCTTGTTGTTTGCCTTGATCTTAATACTGGCGATGACAAATGACCTTTTGCTTGAAAGATTGCACCTGTTTAATTACTTGCAGTCGGCATTAGACATATTGTTTGTCACATTAAGAAATTACAAGAATTTCTCTTTCGCGAACCATATAATTATGCGGGGTGAAGACAATAATTCGTCGGTATTTGACTAGTGGACTTCACGGTCTGCATTTTCGAAAGTGAAATTCGAAACACCCACGTACATATGTCTTTGGTTCGAAGATAATTAATACTTATGGATTTATTGATTGTCATGCAATGGTTGGATCGAAACAAAGAATGAAATTGAAAGTTTTTTGATTGGCGATATGGAGCTATATTTAAAATTCCGTTTAATTTCACATAAATGATTGTGGATGAATTTTAGTTAGATTACAATGGGTAAAAACAAATGAAGATCTTAGGTTTAGCTTCCCGCTTTAATAACATTTCGTAGATACCATGAGGTTTTTTAGGCCTCAAACTAAAAAAAGATCCTTTAAGAATCTAGGGTAGATATTATAAAAATGGATAATAATGCTTGTTGAGTCTTATAAACAAAGATGAACTAAGCAAATATTGACACATGTTTAGTTTGGAATCATTTGGAATTATTAGGCTTATCAGAATCGTCATTTTCTCGGACTAATAATAATTAAAAAATTGGTACAGATCAAAACATGTATCCACTTAAGGGGTTAGTCAACTGTTAAACTGCTCAAAATGAACTTTTTTTTTTAAACAGCTACCAAAAAAAAACTATTCAAGATATCGATTTGAAATTTTACATACATCTTTATTGAAGTTAAGAGTTAACATTTTCATTGGAAAAAATTATTAGAAAACAAAATGGCGGCCGCCCCAATGGATCGCCGGAGCACCGCCAAAAAAAAAAGCAAATTGCGCCTCGTAAATTCCTGGACAAAATAAGCGTCTGTGAACTAATTACCAAAAATATTTCATTAGTTTTGAGTGTAAAAGAATCCGCTATATGAGAAAATAATGTTAAAGTGCTTTTTCTCCAAGTACCTGGGAACACGTAACGCGAATTGATCAGCAAATATACGAAGATGATTTTCGGCAGTAATCACTATAGGGATGACTTTAGTATCAAAAAGCTTTAGCGCATCAAAATCACTAGATAACTAATTTTTGAAGAAATTATGTTTGAGTAACTTAAAAATGTGAAAAAACGTATTACATATATCCTTTGAATTTTGTTTTCAACCGAGGATTTCATCGAAAGTTTCAGCGATGAAACGATATTTGGGGATGCCGTACGAAAAATTTCCTAAACTCGAAAAATTTAAACATTGGTTGCTTATTTTTATTGTAAATGCTGTTCGTGTGAAAATACAATGGAATCATTTGTTGGCGCAATATTTACGAAAATATCTTGTACTAGCAACCCTATATACCACAGACAAAAATACGCCAAATTTGCTTCATGTTAAGTTAAACCCATTCTATGAATTGCGTTTCAATTGGATGACTGCGGTGGAAGTTAAAAAAATGTTAAAATGAAAAAAAGAATTTTGTGATTTTTTTTGGGCTACCACCCGCAAAACTTTTCAAATTTTTGAATCCTTAATATTTGCTGTTAATTACCATTGCGGAATAGTTCCCATTTGAAAATTTAATGACAACATCGCTTCGTAAAGAAATGCCAAAAAAAATTACAAAAATTATATTAGCTGGCAACCATTTTATGATTTTTCCTACCATATGTGGGCTGTGAAAAGGTCCATTGGCTACATGAATTTCATTTTGATTTCATAGCTGCATTGGGAGTTAAAGCTTTACTTCGCTGAGTAAATTTACAAGATTCAGAAGACAAAAATTGCCACAGCTGGCAGCTCTATCCTAATTTTCTATCAAATTACTATCAAATGTTATTCAGTAAGTAAGATTCAGATGATATGTGAATTTCGTTAAAATCTGTAGGCTGAATCGGAAGATAAGGGCCTAAAAGTAGTTTTTTTTTTCTTAGAGATTTTTCAAGTTGGTATCGCTGCCACAGAGTTACCCGCATTTCAAAATCACTTTTACTAGACCTGGTCCTAATTAATATCAACATGGTCTGTAAATAAAAAATCGATCAGATTATCCGGTCATTAGTTCTCGTGAACAGAAGTTTCGAGTGCTGAAAATAGAGGTAATTTGGTTATGGGTTGCTGTTCTTGTGCACTCGGAATTTTGAAAATTTTAAATAGACATGGTGGATAAAAGTTAAAATTTATCAATAATGTGAATATTTTGCCAAAGAGCAAAAACATTTCAGGAGGGTCAATAATTTGAAGGATTTTTTTCACGAATTTTCTTATCATCAGTAAACAGTAAGGTACAAATAAATAACGCAAACGATTGTACGTGGTGTTCCTTACGGGGATATTTATCACCATTTGACTATACAGGAATTCAGTTCTAATAACGCATCTAATAACGTTCTTCTGAATGCAAGTGGAGGGGTCAATAACTTCATATAGGGGGTCAATTTTCGAAGTCGTAAGGGCTATACAGTTCTCTTAGGGTGAAAAGTAAAAAATGTTTTTGTATGCCATTTGTGTCTGTACTGTGGATTTCAAAGGGTGGGTTCCAGATAATACAGGCTAATTCAAGAAAGGGGCGTACAAGTGCAGTGATGATTGTTGCCCACAAGTTTTAAATTTCTTAGTTAGTCGCCTAAAAAAGCCGAACTGCTTATTCGCACGGGGAGAATTTTGTCTTAGTGCAATGTGAAACGATGTTCCCCATCCAAGACAACACCGAAATCAACAACGCTATCAACGCGAGTTAATAAGTTGTTGCCGAGAAAATAATCCTGCGTAACGGCTAAAACTTATATTTTGGCATCATCAACATTAAACGAAAGCTTGTTACAAATATTGTACCACTGAACAAGTAAGTCAAGCTTGGATTGAAGAAAAAGTGCGTCAGATTTAGATTCAATGGCGTGGTATAGTTTGATATCGTCAACATAAAGTAAATGAGTAATGTTTGACAGGACTTCCGATAGATCGGAAATAAATATACTAAAAAGAAGTTGGCCAAGATGTGATACACCAGAGGTACCAAATACATTTTTTTAAAAACTCCTTCAAACTTTACGAATTGGATTCAATTGTGGAGGTAGGAACTAAGTAAAGATCCGGCAAGTCCCAATTCGTGCAACTTTAGAATCAATATAGAATGGTCAACTCTATCAAAAGCTTTGTTAAAGTCTGTGCAGATTGCGTCAATTTGATAGCTTTTCTCAATTTAACACAGAACGTCCGAAAATAGCATTATCAGGTTTGTGCGATCTTTTCTCATTCAGACGGGAATCAACTGATGGAGAAAATTTATTGTAGACAATCTTTTCAAAAAGTTTTGGAATCGAAGATAAAATGGCAATGGCCCTTCAATTTTCGATGCAGCGTCTATTGCAATTTTTGAAAACAGGTGTCACATATGAAACTTTCCAACAGAATGGGAAAAATCCAAATGAAAGTGACCCGTCAAAGAATATATGCAGGGGTGTTATTAGCTGCTCTACACAGTTGAGCAGGAAAGTTGGTGCAAGAAGATCAGGACCAGGACCAGGACCTTTGTTACAATCGAGTTCCAAGATACCTTTACGTATTTCTTCACGTGATATATAATATGGCTGATAAAAGCGGTTGGAGCTGAATCAGGAAAAGAAAGGTTTGAGTTAGATGGGTATGATGCATTGAACATTTCTGAAAATTGTCTGCGAATAAATCACAAATATCTTAAGAAGAAGAATAGGTGATATTATTACAGAACATTCACGATGAATAACCGGTGATTTTCTGCTTCATATTTACAAAATCGAAGAATTTTTTGGGTCGTGGATTATGCTTTCACCGGTTTTCTCAATATGATTGGTATCAGCATCGCGAGACTTTGTCGAAAATAGCTCAGCTACTTCATTACGTGCTTACTGAATAGTAGGATTAACATCAATATTTTCCTTTATTTCCTTCTGAAGTTTTTTCCTACGATTTAGCAAATGCTTAATCTCCCTATCAAGGCAAGGTTCAGACAACTTTTTTTTAAATCTTAGGTACATATCTTTCAATGGCGTCAAATATTTTTTCATAAAAAGTGAAAATGACTTCTTCAAGATGTACGAATTATCGATAAGATCTTCACTATAGATTGAACGAATATTCGTTCAATCTATAGAGTCAAATGCATGGTGAATGTTTTCGTAGTTAGCATTAAGAAAGTCATATACAAAATCTGGTACAGATCAAAACACTGGCTTTTTTGCAATTAGACACCCTTAATCCGCTTTGTGAGAAAATAATGTTATATTGCTTTTTCTCCAAACACCTGGACACGTAACGCAAATTGAAAAAAAGCTATAAGTGCTAAAAAAAAAACTATAACCACATTTTTAAATATTCGACCAGAACTGGTGATGTTTGCACTAAATGCTCAGTTTAACATGAAATTTCAAGCTGTGTGACCAAAAAGAAAAAAAGTAAGCTATTCTGCGTATACAAAGGATATAACAGAATAAGCATCGAGATGGTGCCCCAAAGTCAAATTCAATGAATGCAATATTATTGAATATTCTATGTATTTGTATTACTATTTATGTAAAGCTTTAGTTTTTATTGGAACTCTACTAATGTTTAACCGAATCAGGCTGAGTGCTGGATGGAATATTGGTAGACTCACTAAGAGCTCGACACATTTAAAAATCTTCAGTTTTATTTTATACGTTGATCAGTCATTAGACCTTTTTAGCGTTGTCAAACTCTTTGCTTAACTCTGATTTCCAAATTTCACCATGGAGGCTAAAAATTTGCCCTGGCTTTAGGTGGACTGGACGCTGTCCTGGCAGCAGAGCTGAGAAAGCTAGCAAGAATGCTAACATTGATCACGATGTTGGCAGCACTTGATGCTCACCGAAGAGAGTTCCAGTGAATATCGGACTAGAGATTGGGAGCATCGGCCGCTCACATAGAAAGATTTGTACCTGTGTTCGCAGAGTGGACGCTCCTGTACGACCTTCCAAACCATCAGGAAATGTGCTTAAGACAACGCCAAGAAACTCCCGCTGATTTGAGGTGATGAAGGTTGGCTCACTGCACTCGTTCACGATCTACAGGTTGTAGGCCATGATAAAGTCAAAGAGTGCTTCACCTCAACCATTTGTATTGGAACTGCCTTTTACTTTATGATGAGCATTGGAATCAGCTCCCGGAATAAGGAGTACAGAAATCCTATCGGCTGCAGCGATTACAACCTTGACGATGCCACATGGGAGTCCATGTTAAGGCACATTGTGCCATATAACTAGAAACAAGCCAGAATGTTCTCCTATCAATTTCCGCTGCAATAGCTAAGTTATCCTTGCCATCAAAATTGTGAAGACAAGGACATTGATGATATTTTTGACAGTAATGCAAATTCGTGGTTTCTCCGGGCTGTCGGGTGTAATAATTATATAACCATTAGTGTGAAACCCGCAAACTCGGTTGTTTACAACCCATGGCTCATAGATAAGTATCAACTCCTCCCCTGTATAAGACAGGCGGAGAAGCAAGGTTGCTTTTGCTGTTTTAGAAAAAAACTTTGCTGCTTTCTTTATCGAAAAACCCTATAGATTTTCAAGCAACTACAAGGTGCGTCAACACGTTTTCACAAAACGAGTTGTTAGTAGGCACTGATCAATTCAAAGAGAGCAGTAAAGGTATTACACAACTCGAACCTCAGATGAGAATAACTCTGACAGTACTGTGGATTTTTATAAACAACTGAACAAGAGTAGTGAATCTTTTATCGAATTTCCTATGAAAAGAGTAATCTCAACGCACGAATACTATTCATTTTGTAAATCAACTGGCACAATAAAAAATACTTTGAAATACTACAGTTCAACCATTCACAAAAAAAGGATGATCGGTGATGCGTAATTCACTTAATCGATAGCTGTTTTTGTGAAAAAAAGTAGCCGAATCTTCAGCAAAAGCTGGAAGTAGTTTTCCTGTTTTTAGAACAAATATCAGCAAAATGAGGACCATCGATTTAATAAGGGACTTTTTTATGCCTGAAGAGTAATTGAAAGCGTTTACAGAACTTGATTGGGAAAATATTATCGAGCTCAGGGAAATGTTATTACCCATGATATATTCTAGCTCTTTTACCCAGACTCTCGTTCTTGTTGTAATGCCAGTAACAATCAGGAATTTAAACAGATTCACTCCTAGTATTTTAAGTATTGAATAGGCGACAATTAGTCTAGAATTTTCGCAGTATTATATGATGAGATGCTTCGAAAAAGATACTTTGACATCCTGTTTTGGGATCTATGCAATAGCACGAGAAGATTTTATCGATAATTATATCAGTGGCACTGAAAAAGAAAGCGGATTACGCTCAATTATCTTAATAAGTGACTTGCATATCCGCAGGATAATACCGATTTTTATTTAAAAATTATTGTTTATTTGTCCAACCAGGATACCAAGATATTTGATTGAATTATTGTTCCAGTCGAATTATACGAAGGGTTTTTGTTGTATAAGATCAGCCCTGCGGTTTCTTGTGAGGAAAAATTGCTGCGTCTTTTCAATATTGATTTTTATTTAGTAATAATTTGCATGTTAAACACCTTTAAGATCAGATGCAGAAGATAGTATAAAAATGTCGTCATACTAACGCAATAGCAAAAAGGGATTGAGATTCCACTGATATATATTGTAAACAACATAGGGCTTGAGACGGATCCTTGTGGAGCGACTGAAGAAATGCTAAGAAAAAAATCGGAATAAAGACCATTAATATTAGGCGCGTTTTTTTTTTGCTCCTCTATCCAGCACAGAGGAAAACAGACGCATTGGAAACAACAACACTCATGTACCAGTAAATTCACTAGTACAGAAATTCTGTTCTGCAAAGGTAGTCCACGTGCTGATAGAAAAAATAAAATCTCATGAGTAGTTGCCTTTTTTTTATGTGAGGTGGTTTTGGATTTTTCAAGGTTCGTTGAATGTTTGGGTAGCTAGGAAATCAGAAAAAGCCCGCATAATGCGTAGAAGGTTAAAAGAGGTAATATTCTGTTAGTTCTTTTTCTATTTTCTATCGATTGTAGCGGTTTATACTCGTTATTTTTTCCCTTTATTATCAGCTGTTTTGCGCTATCACAGCGAATACAGCAACCTATAGAAAGCTTAAAGAATGCATCAGCTGTTTTGTGATGGATCGTTTTTTTGCGTCATTGTTCTATTGTGTTCAGTACTGGAGCCAAAAACGCACCTACTGAAATGAAAGCTACGACCCAATAAGAACTATAAATTAACTTACATGAAAATCTAGTTCAAGCAATATCAGTTACTTAGACTATTTGAGACTACTCGTCAATCTTAGATGGATTCCTTTTAACTTTATTAGACACAGAGGTAGATGAAAAACTGAACAAGAGGCACAGAGGCGCCCATTCGATTTTAATGTGAACTTAAATTCACTTAAGAAAGGTAGGAAATACTAGCTATGATAATTTGTAAAAGAGAGCTTCATCTCAGACATTGTGGCACGTTTTATTTATTCCTACAGAGACCTTTAAAGCATCTTTCTTTATGATAATTACACCTCTTCTAATCCAAAATTATTTTGTATAGCACGATACACAAAATAGCAATTCAAACTATTGTTTTCATTCATTTTCAATGTTTCTCTATATCATAAGTAAAAAGCTCAGCTTTCTGGCTAGCAGGTAAGTTTTTCACAGCTGAAAAAGTGAATAGCAAGCTTGACGGGAACCTTGATCGAGGATTGTTTGCCATTTTAATTCACGAGTTTTCATTATTGACTTAGAGACACACATTTTTTTTCATAAATATTATTATTTTTTCTATTTAGGCAGCCAAGCACTGATTGTTCCTCAAGAATTGCCATCCATTCTATCAGTTGTCTACCCAAATATTCCTCCAATCAAAAAAGGTAAGCGTCAAAGTTAAAAACTAGA
This sequence comes from Nemotelus nigrinus, assembly GCA_947369275.1. Taxonomy (NCBI): domain Eukaryota; kingdom Metazoa; phylum Arthropoda; class Insecta; order Diptera; family Stratiomyidae; genus Nemotelus; species Nemotelus nigrinus. The sequence goes on along the minus strand of OX376375.1, from coordinate 28,875,826 downwards.
GAGAAAACTAATTAATTAATGCTTTTATTTCTAGGTACGGACTCACGGCTGGGTTTCGGTTTTCGCCTAGGCGAACATGCCGATTTTCAAGTTATGCTCGAACTAGGGCCGCAAACCGAAACCAGAAAAATTGGCGGAGTTCAAGCGAGTAAGAGACAAGTCGACTCAAAAGAAGCTCCAGAATCTACAACGATAAAAGCTGTGCACCAAGATGCCGCCAGCTGGTTAGCAAACTGGTCCAATGATATGACAATGGCTCAGAAGAAACGCAAGAAGGCTCTGTTAAATGCCAAGAAATCACCAACCACGACGACATCAACCACATCAACTACAATCAGAACTGTTCCATTGATCTCAAAGGAAGCTCTTCAACAGCTTCAGTTACTGTTCAAATCCAATAACAGTCAGGAAAATGCAGCGAGAGCTCCTACTACAACACAAGAACCGGAAACTGTTACGAAGTCAAAGGAAGAACAAAGAAAGATTGAAATTTAGTATCATAAGTACTGAGTTTTCGAGCAAAGTGCTCCTAAGATCTATTATTGTTTCTGTAATTGCTTGCCGTTGTCGGGTTCTCCGCATCAACAGCATCATCCAAATTAGCCGTGTTAACTACTACATTAACCGAATCAGGCTTGTTCGTTGTCGGGTCGTAGGCTTCTTCCGCCGGAGGTAGAATCTCGCAGTCGGTCTGATCAGTCTGAATGAAGAATGAACGTGTAATACGGAATTTATCGAGGACTCCGTAGGCTTTCTGAAGTGTTGATCCAGCCGGGAAACGATCTCTTGTCATGACCCAGACTGATTCTAATTTGAACGAAATTGAAAGAGTATTAGATGCTAGTGAAAAATTCTAATTGGGGTTTTAAAATTTAATTGGTTAGTTTTTTTTGTACACTGTCTTTGAATGTTAAGGGGAAATTTATCTCGAAAATGTTTAAACTCAAAATTGTTAAACTCAAAATCTTGAAAATATGGCAAGAATCTAAGATTGATAAACTCGAATATTTAAATTTGAATTTTCAAAATTTTAGTACGTTGGAAAAATGATAATGGTAGTAAATGAGAAAATTTGAAAATTATTTTTACAATGTGTGGAAATCCATTTAAATACTTACGAGTATGTCCAACCGCTCCCAAAGCACTGCAAGAATAAATCACAGCAAAGCTATCATAGTCGGTATCCAGCACGTTCAAAGTGGTGTCATAGTTAATCGGTAATGAATTATAGCGAACAGTATAGGTTGCTTCACCGGATTTACCACTTAATTTCATGAGACCCGTAATTTTTCGTTCAACTCCAGTACTAAAAACAAACATGATAGGTAAATAAAAGTTTACAGTTATGACTTAAACAAAGAAGATCCTTACAATCGATTCGTAATAGCATTGTCTATCCAAATTTGACCATCCTTGCGTTTCTCATATGTCGCTGAGATGCATTTCGAAGCTAGCTCAGTAACGGTAAACAAACGTTCGCTCTCATACCATTTTCCTAAGAAACGATCCTTATCGAATTCCGGCATCGGTTGATATTTAGGACATCCTCCAAATGATGGGATTTGTGCGATAGTGGTGGCAACAAGTGCTGAGCATAAGAATAATTTTATGAACATTTTGATAATGGCTGTGTGACCCTGTGGAAGAAAAGTAAATTTTATTAATTTGAACCATAAACATAAATAAATTATATGTAATTAATTAGTGCGAAATAATTAGACTAATATTGTCCGTTTAGCAGAGTTTCAATGTAAAAAGCGATGCAGGAGATGAAATTCCAGATACACTGTCTGCAACAAACCCCTACAAGGCTCTATTTTCTTTAATTTCAAATCTTAAGGATGAGCAAGATTACCTAATTATTTTATGCAAACGAAAATAATTCAGAACCGCTAGAAACACTAATGTTTGAAAAACAGCAGCACTAGCAGCTTTTCCTACTTAAGCTAATATACCCCTAGTAATAGTAGAACCTAAGCCAATTTAATTTCGATGACTTCATCGAAAATTACAGCGATAGAAAGGTGTTTGGGGCTGCCATCCGAAAAATGTGCAGATCTTAGAAAATTTAAACATTGTTTACTTATTTTCATTGCAAATGTTTGCGATGAAAATACTTAGTGTAAGCATTTATTCGAACGAAAATAACAAAAAGCCCTAGTGCTGGCAGCCCTTTGATAGCACCGAAGCAAAAAAAATATGTCGCATCTGCCTCACGTTAAAGTCAACCTGCTCTGCGAATTTTGTATTGATCCGATGACTGCATTGGAAGTTATTGGGATGCAAATAAAATTTAGGGCTACCATTCGCAAAAGTTTCTAAATTTTCTAGATCTTAATATTTGGTGTTTATTTTCACTCTAAGATCACTACGATTTGAAAATTCTATGCTAAAATCGCTTACTAAAGGTATGCCAAAAATATACAAAAACAACCATAGCTGGCAACTCTATCATTGTTTTGAAATTAAATTTCGACTGAATATAGCCTATAATAAGTTTACTTTGCGATTTGAATTTCGTTTTGATTCGATTACTGTACTGGAAGCTATTGGGCAAAGAGCTTTATTTTCCTCAGGAAAATTTAAGACACCAAAATTACCATAGCTGGCAGCTCCAACTGAAGTTTTCAACCAAATTTTTACCAAACGTGGTTTAGAGTAAGGTTTTCTTAGTGATTTTTCAAAATAGCACCACTGGCACAAAATTGTCCGCATTTCAAAATCACTTCTATCAGACCTGGTCCTGCTTAAGAGCAATACATTCTGTAAATTTCTACTAATTCTGATTATCGGATCGTGAGTTTCCGTGAACAGAAGTTGCAGATGCTAAAAATATAGGTGAATTGGGATAGGGTTACCAGGCGTGCCCATTGTAAAATTTCAAATTTTTTCCTTTGGCTATGTAGACAAAGCACAAAATTTATATATCAGTGGCTTTTCCTCCAAGAAGCAACATTTTTTCAGGAGAGAACAATTAACTAATACCAATACGTTCTGAAAGTTTCATAATGATCTAATAGCTCTGTCAAAAGTTATCGCAATTTAAAAATTTTAAAATTTTCCCGTTCTCTTTTTAGGCACCCAGCGCACACATAGGGTTAAAAAATTCCAAAACTTTATCCGATTCATATTTAAAACACGTTCGAAATTTATTCCACTACCTTCGTTTTTGCAAAAATTATTTGTGGTATATATATATATATATATATATATATATATAAATATATATATATATATATATATATATATATATATATATATATATATATATATATACATATATATATATATATATATATATATATATATATATATATATATATATATATTATATATATATATATGTATATATATACATATATATATATATATATATATATATATATATATATATATATATATATATATATATATATATATATATATATATATATATATATATATATATATGTGGAAATATGAAGTTTTGGCCAAATCGATTTTAATATATATATATAGCCCTAAAAATGTGGAGTTTGTGATAGATCTGCTCCCATATATTTCAAGTACGAAGCTTGAATACCAAAGTAGCAGTTACTGTGAGAGTCAAAAATGATGGCACACTTAGAAATTTCATTTTTGAACTAACATATTTTTCTAACTGTAAGGTATAGAAAACAGTTGAATGTCTCAAATCAAAGTTTTATTTGATCCGAAGAAATTATAACGATTTCATAGCTATGCATGCTGTATTAATCATTTTATATGTGAAAACATTGTAAGAGTGCTGTTTTTATCAGTTGAAAGTAATGGTACTCTTGTTTTTATTATTTGAGAAATAACAGTTAAACTTAAAAACAGAATTTTTTTCGGCCTCTTTTGTTTTTATCATGCCTTGCAGATGTACTGGCTCTAAAGTTAGTGCTTCTTTTGTGGTTAAACTAGAATTATTTGAATTATTACATAATCACCCACGCTGGGCACTGGTAAAACTAATTGATTATTTAAAAAATCCTGCATGAAAAAGCGCAGTCATCTAATTGGGGGCATTTTAAAAAAATATTTTTCGCGAAAGCATGAAAAAATATTTTGAATAAAATCGTAATCGAGATCATGCTAGTTTCGACGAAGAAATTTTGTTTTACTCAAACTTCAGTGCCGTGCGAATTAAAACAGCGTGCCATTGTTTAGTGTGTATGAATATTATACAGCTGGGAAGCTTTTGTGTTGCAATGATAACTATTCTTTACATTCATAGCTGTGTTTCCCACAAAAAAGCCTGCTACACTCTTCAAATTCAAATAAAATCGGCACGCACAGGTGCAGCGTTCACTTTCAATCAAATCATCAATTAAATTATTCAATTCCCAGTCATTATCATCGTCGCAAACATCAAAACTGTAACAGCATTCTCATCCAATCTTCGAGCAAACAAACGACACTTCGTCATCATAATTCGTGACGTCAGCAATGCAACCTGTTAAAAAGTGAGAGTTTGAATCGGCACTTGCGATACCGCGACTATTCAATCAGCTGTATGTTTTTGTTTTGCTTTTCGATTACGATTTTCCATGCCCCGTCCGTACTCGCACTGCAATTTACGTAGATATGTACTACTAGCTCCACATAATCCACCCAAGAGACTCCAGCAACCACAACACTATGAAATACTTGCGCAGACGTGAGGGTCAAAATACAAAACTCAAAACGCGAATCAGTTTCGATTTCATTTTCAGTATCTACCATCTTGGCTCTACAGTCTGCACAGTTAGTAAGTAGTGCGAACTGAACGACGTTCATTAGTCGCGCGGACAGGTAAATCGCCAATTAAGAAGTGCCGTTGTCATCTTCATCGTCATCGCTGAGAGTGAAATGCATCCATCTTAACGTATTCGGAGCCTGCATTGTTATTCCACTCGAAACCCATTCAGTTTTCGATCCATTCAAATTAAATCGGGAGTGTGTGTTCAATCTAATAAAATTCAAGATCGATTAGCGCCTGCAGCGGTGAAAAGTGTGGAAAAATTAGTTTCTCAAAATGCATAGATTACTCCCATTGGTGTTGCTGCTGCGTCTTTTCATCTGTAAGTGCAACAACAATTCAGACTCATATTGCATCTAACCGATAGTTTGCATTCTAAAATTGATCCAATTTTCCTCGGCGCCTGCCTTCTCATTGAAAATGTAACTCAAAATTGGAATGCTGACAAAGATTACGAAAGTTTTTTATCTTGCTAGTGAATAATCGTGAAAACCAGTTGAGATCCAAGATATTACGAAATCGTATCTTTCGCGCATTGTATCTGTGTATCTGTATGAATGCGTTTACCTGTAATACCCAACGCTCAGTGTATAACACTCCACACATGTAATGTTTACCTTGCGAACAACGTAAGAAGGTCCAAAAAACGAAATTTCATTTGATTTGAATATGTTTGCGATATGATTAGCGTTAGATAAAATCCGTGAAAAGCTTAATTTGCAACTGACCCGGCCGGCTAATTAAAGTTAAAATATATTTTACGAAAACACGCTTAAACGCGTTTCGTATAGTTTAACGGAAATGTTTTTTTTTTCTCAGTACTCAAATGACATTTGTATCTTGTAAATGTAAGCTTTATTACCGGTCAGTTTTTATTAGATTTCTTCAGACCACCATAAAGCTTGTTGTTTGCCTTGATCTTAATACTGGTGATGACAAATGACCTTTTGCTTGAAAGATTGCACCTGTTTAATTACTTGCAGTCGGTATTAGACATATTGTTTGTCACATTAAGAAATTACAAGAATTTCTCTTTCGCGAACCATATGATTATGCGGGGAAAAGACAGTAATTCGACGGTATTTGACTAGTGAACTTCACGGTCTGCATTTTCGAAAGTGAAATTCGAAACACCCACGTACATATGTCTTTGGTTCGAAGATAATTAATACTTATGGATTTATTGATTGTCATGCAATGGTTGAACCGAAACAAAGAATGAAATTGAAAGTTTTTTGATTGGCGATATGGAGCTATATTTAACATTCCGTTTAATTTCACATAAATGATTGTGGATGAATTTTAGTTAGATTACAATGGGTAGAAACAAATGAAGACCTAAGGTTTAACTTCCCGCTTTAGTAACATTTAGTAGATACCATGAGGTTTTTTAGGCTTCAAACTAAAAAAAGATCCTTTAAGAATCTAGGGTAGATATTATAAAAATGGATAATAATGCTTGTTGAGTCTTATAAACAAAGATAAACTAAGCAAACATTGACACATGTTTAGTTTGGACTTATTTGTGTACCCGGAAATATGCGATTTTGTAGAAAAAAAGAATTGCTTCAGGCTCATCAAAATCGCCATTTTCTCGAACTAATAATAATTAAAAAACTGATACAGGTCAAAACATGTATCCACTTAAGGGCTTAGTCCACTGTTAAACTGCTCCAAATGAATTTTTTTTTAAACAGCTACCAAAAAAAAAAACTATTCAAGATATCGATTTCAAATTTTACATACATCTTTATTGAAGTTCAAAGCTAACATTTTTATTGAAAAAAATTATTAGAAAGCCAAATGGCGACCGCCCAATGGATCGTTGCAGCACCGCAAAAAAAAAAGCAAATTGCGCCTCGTAAATTCCTGGACAAAATAAGCGTCTGTGAACAAATTACCAAAAATATTTCATTAGTTTTAAGTATAAAGGACTGCACGGGCCTAAATTTAGAACAAAAAAAAATTTTCGACGATTTGGGAAACATTTTTTTGATTGAAAAAACGCGAAAAACTGGATAACCAATGTTCAAAAGTATACCAAATTTTTTTTAATCGTTTTGGGGCTCTAAATCTAGGCCCGTGCAATCCTTTATACTCAAAACTAATGAAATATTTTTGGTAGTTTGTTCACAGATGCTTATTTTGTCCAGGAATTTACGAGGCGCAATTGGCTTTTTTTTCGGCGGTGCTGCGGCGATCCATTGGGACGGTCGCCATTTTGCTTTCTAATAATTTTTTTACAATGAAAATGTTAACTTTTAGTTTCAATAAAGATGTATGTAAAATTTCAAATCGATATCTTGAATAGTTTTTTTTGGTAGCTGTTTAAAAAAAAGTTCATTTGGAGCAGTTTAACAGTGGACTAACCCCTTAATCCGCTATATGAGAAAATAATGTTAAAGTGCTTTTTCTCCAAGCACCTTCGAACACGTAACGCGAATAGATTAGCGAATATACGAAGATGATTTTCGGCAGTAATCACTATAGGGATGACTTTAATATCAAAAAGCTTTAGCGCATCAAAATCGCTAGATAACTAATTTTAGAAGAAATTATGTTTGAGTAACTTAAAAATGTGAAAAAACGTATTGCATATATCCTTTGAATTTGGTTTTCAACCGAGGATTTCATCGAAAGTTTCAGCGATGAAACGATATTTGGGGATGCCGTACGAAAAATTTCTCAAATACGAAAAATTTAAACATTGGTTGCTTATTTTTATTGTAAATGCTGTGCGTGTGAAAATACAATGGAATCATTTGCTGGTGCAATGTTTACGAAAATATCTTGTGCTGGCAACCCTGTATAGCACAGACAAAAATACACCAAATTTGCTTCATGTTATGTTAAACCCATTCTGTGAATTGCGTTTCAATTGGATGACTGCGGCTGAAGTTAAAAGAATGTTAAAATGAAAAAAAGAATTTTGTGATGTTTTTTGGGCTACCACCCGCAAAACTTTCCAAATTTTCGAATCCTTAATATTTGCTGTTAATTACCATTGCGGAATAGTTTCCATTTGAAAATTTAATGACAACATCGCTTCGTAAAGAAATGCCAAAAAAATTACAAAAATTACCATAGCTGGCAACCATTATATGATTTTTCAACGAAATTCCTACGATATGTGAGCTGTAAAAAAGTCCATTGACTACATGAATTTCATTTTGATTTCATAGCTGCATCGGAAGTCAAAGCTTTACTTCACTGAGAAAATTGACAAGATTCAGAAGACAAAAATTACCATAGCTGTTACCAAATTTCTATCAAATGTGATTCAATGAATTTCGTTAAAATCCGTAGACTGAATCGGAAGCTAAGGACCCAAAAGTAGGTTTTTTTCTCAGAGATTTTTCAAGTTGGTACCACTGCCACTGAGTTACCCACATTTCAAAATCAATTCTATTAGACATGGTCCTAATTAGTAACCAACATGCTCTGCAAATTACAAATCGATCAGATTATTCCGTCGTTAGTGCGCGTAAACAAAAGTTTCGAGGGCTGAAAATAGAGGTAATTTGGTGATAGGTTGCCGTTCCGTGCCTGCCGTAGCTGCAGAGTTACTCGTACAGGCTTAAATGTGTGCACCAATTTTAGTGAACATCAATACGCTCTGCAAATTTCATGATGATCCAATATTTCTGTCAAAAGCTATGATAAATCGAAATTTGGAAAAAAAAATCCTTGCCTACTTTTAGGCACTCAGCGCCCACAAAGGATTCCTAGCAGTGTTCCCAGCCGTATCAAAAAGTGTATCAAAAGTGTTTTTGGGTCAAGGTACTGAAACTATAAATAATAATATAAAAATACTTAGTTTGGAGCTACTATATTTATTGAATAATATAGAACAAAAAAAATGTCACAAATTGCTTCCGCTTTTGGTATTCATCTGTATATTGCCATTAATATTGAAGCCACATAAAATAAAATTATTACAAAATGTGGGTTCTTTGCGTATGCGCTCAAAATTTTCACGAAATTAATACCGAGCTCAGATTATTTTCAGAGAAGTCGCAATTTTAAATTTAAAAAAAGGAAAAAGATATCGAAATACTGATGATTTGATGAATATCATGAATAAAAAGATATGTTTTGGGAAAGTATGTCATACAGTGGCACCCAAACATTGTTTGGTTTCTTACTTCCCAAAATACACCTAATCTCTTTTCAACTCTAATCAGTTCATTTTTATATTGCCATCCAAGTTTAATACAGGAAAACCTGTTTCTCAGGTAAAATATAAGGTGCAGCTGTTAAAGTCAACATGAAGAAAGGCGACAGATGATGCTGATTCACCTAAATTGTTTTCAACTAAACTCGGTTTTTCCCAAAACGCTTGAACATTCATTTTTTCGTTATTAGTTAAATAGCTTGAAAATTTCAAATATTCAGAGTCATCAAATATTACATATCTTTCGTAGTTCAGAGTGTAATGTAGGTTGAAGTTGGCAGTTATTACTGCTAGAGACAAGAGATTTGGTTGGCACATGGCAGCAAAATTAGAAAAATTGAATTTATTTACGGGATGAGAAAATGTATCATTTTGTCGTAATTCTGTGAGTTGCTGTATCATTGTATCAAAAATATAAGTTTCAAATAAAAATGTATCAAAATGATACAAATGTATCAAGAGTGGAAACCCTGGTTCCTAGATTCCAATTTTTTTTTATAACGGACAAGCATAACATATAATAAGATTTCATATCCAGCACTTAATTTTTACAAAAATCTGCTCTGCATAGACATATAAAATTCTCTATAATTTCCGCCGCCGCTGAAAGGTTAAATGCATCGTAATTTTATTTAGTCACTGCACTAGTCGTTATATACATCAATGTCCTCTGAAAAGTTCAGCTCAATCGAATCACATACTCCAAAGATTATCTCCCTAGAATCTTTTTGTTGATATATATAATATGATTTTTTGGCGAAATGAGTCTAATATTAATTTTTTTCGAAAATCAGTACAAAAGTAATAAGCGCTAGAAAATCCAACCATATTTTCAAATATACAACCGAAACTGGTGATGTTAGCGCTAAATGCTCAGTTAAACACAAAACCTCAAGCTGTGCGGCTAAGAAGATGAAAATGCGAAGTGATTTGAATTATAAATCTAAACTATTCTGCTTATCCAAAACCTGTCAAAGGTTATATAGGATAAGCATCGAGAGGCTGCCCCCAAGTCAAATTCAATGATTGCCATATTATTGAGTATTCTATGTATTTGTATTACTATTTACGTAAAGCTTTAGTTTTTCTTTTAACTCTACTAAGTTTTCCGAATGTTTAACCGAATCAGGCTGGGTGTTGAAAAAATTTATTGCTTTGCTTCCTGTTCAGGGTCTGTTTTCATTCTTTCCTTCCGAGAGTTTACGTTGATGAATTACCCGCAATTTTTGATGGAATATTAGTGGACTAACTAGCATTTCGGCATATTTAAAAATCTTTAGTTTTGTTTTGATACATTGACCAGTCATTAGACCTTTTAGCGTTGTCAAACTCTTTTCTGAGCTCTGATTTCCAGATTTCACTATGGAGGCTTAAAATTCACCCTGGCTTTAGGTGAGTTGCACGCTGTCCTGGCAGCAGAGTTGTAAAGGCTAGCAAGAGTGCTAACTGGTTGATCCAGATCATGGCAGCACTCGATGCTCACCAGAGAGAGAGTTCCAGTGAATATCGGACTAGAGATTGGAAGCTTCGGCCGCTCACATAGAAAGATAGGTACCTGTGTTCGGAGAGCGGACGCTCCTGTACGACTTTCCAAACCACCAGGAAATGTGCCCAAGATAATGCCAACAATCTCCCATTGATTTGAGGTGGTGAAGGTTGGCTCACTGCACTTGTTCACGATGGACAGGTTGTAGGCCATGATAAAGTCAAAGAGTGCTTCACCTCGACCATTTGTATTGGAGCTGCCTCTTACTTTATGCTGAATCAGCTCCCGGAATAAGGAGTACAGAGGTCCTATCGGCTGCAGCGACTACAAGCTTGACGTTGCCACATGGGAGTCCATGTTAGGACACATTGTGCCATATAACTAGAAACAAGCCAGAATGTCCTCCTATCAATTTCCGCTGCAATAGCTAAGTTATCTTTGCCATAAAAAATGTGAAGAACAAGGACATTGATGATATTTTTGACAGTAATGCAAATTCGTGGTTTTTCCGGGCTGTCGGGTGTAACAACTATATGGCCATTAGTGTGTAACCCGCAAACTCGGTTGTTTACAACCCATGGCTCATAGATAAGTATCAACTCATCCCCTGTATAATACAGGCAGAGAAGCAAGGTGGCTTTTGCTGTTTTAGAAAAAAAACTTTGCTGCTTTCTTTATCGAAAAACTCTATAGATTTTCATCAACTACAAGGTGCGTCAACACGTTTTCACAAAACGAGTTGTTAGTAGACACTGATCAATTCAAAGAGAGCAATAAAAGCATCGAACCTCAGATGAGAATAACTCTGACAGTACTGTGGATCTGTGGATTTTTATAAACAACTGAACAAGAGAAGTGAATCTTTTATCGAATTTCCTATGAAAAGAGTAATCTCAACGCACGAATACTGTATATTTTGTAAATCAACTGGCACAATAAAAAATACTTTGAGATACTACAGTTCAACCATTCATTAAAAGAAGGATTATCGCTGATGCGTAATTCACTTAATAGATAGCTGTTTTTATGAAAAAAGTAGCCAAATTTTCAGCAAAAGCTGGAAGTAATTTTCCTATTTTTAGAGCAAATATCAGCAAAATGAGGACCATCGACTAAATAAGGGACTTTTTTATGTCTGAAGAACAATTGAAAGCGTTTACAGAACTTGATTGGGAAAATATTATCGAGCTCAGAGAAATGTTATTATCCATGATATATTCTAGCTCTGTTACTCAGGCTCTAGTTCTTGTTGTAATGCCAGTAACAATCAGGAATTGAAACAGATTCACTCCTAGTATTTTAAGTACTGAATAGGCGACAATTAGTATGGAATTTTCGCAGCATCATATGATGAGATGATGAGATGCTTCGAAAAAGATACTTTGACATCCCGTTTTGGAGTCTATGCAATAGCACGAGAAGATTTCATCGATAATTATACCAGTGGCACTGAAGAAGAAAGCGGATTACGCTCAATTATCTTAATAAATGAGTCGCATATCCGCAGGATAATACCGATATTTATTTAAAAATTATTGTTTATTTGTCCAACCAGGATACCAAGATATTTGATTGAATTATTGTTCCAGTCGAATTATACGAAGGGTTTTTGTGGTATAAGATCAGCCCTGCGGTTTCTTGTGAGGAAAAATTGCTGCGTCTTTTCAATATTGATTTTTATCTAGTAATAATTTGTATGTTGAACATCTTTAAGATCAGGCACAGAAGATAGTATAAAAATGTCGTCATACTAACGCAATAGCAAAAAGGGATTGAGATTCCACTGATATATATTGTAAACAACATAGGGCTTGAGACGGATCCTTGTGGAGCGACTGAAGAAATGCTAAGAACAAAAATCGGAATAAAGACCATTAATATTAGGCGCGTTTTTTTTTCGCTCCTCTATCCAGCACAGAGCAAAACAGACGCATTGGAAATAACAACACTCATGTACCAGTAAATTCACTAGTACAGAAATTCTGTTCTGCAAAGGTAGTCCACGTGCTGATAGAAAAAATAAAAGCTCATGAGTAGTTGCCTTTTTTTGATGTGAGGTTGTTTTGGATTTTTCAAGGTTCGTTGAATGTTTGGGTAGTTAGGAAATCAGAAAAAGCCCGCATAATGTGTAGAAAGTTAAAAGAGGTAATTTTCTGTTTGTTCTTTTTCTATTTTCTATCAATTGTGGTAATTTATACTCGTTATTTTCTCCCTTTATTATCAGCTGTTTTGCGCTACCACAGCGAATACAGCAACCTATAGAAAGCTTAATGAATGCATCAGCTGTTTTGTGATGGATCGTTTTTTTTTGCGTCATTGTTCTATTCTGTTCAGTACCGGAGCAAAAAACGCACCTACTGAAATGAAAGCTACGACCCAATAAGAACTATAAATTAACTTACATGAAAATCTAGTTCAAGCAATATCAGTTATGTAGACTATTTGAGACTACTCGTCAATCTTAGCTGAATTCCCTTTAGCTTTATTAGGCACAGAGGTAGACGAAAAACTGAATAAGAGGCACACAGGCGCCCATTCGATTTTAATGTGAACTTAAATTCACTTAAGAAAGGTAGGAAATACTAGCTATGATAATTTGTAAAAGAGAGCTTCATCTCAGACATTGTGGCACGTTTTATTTATTCCTACAGAGACCTTTAAAGCATCTTTCTTTATGATAATTACACCTCTTCTAATCCAAAATTATTTTGTATAGCACGATACACAAAATAGCAATTCAAACTATTGTTTTCATTCATTTTCAATGTTTCTCTATATCATAAGTAAAAAGCTCAGCTTTCTGGCTAGCAGGTAAGTTTTTCACAGCTGAAAAAGTGAATAGCAACCTTGACCGGAACCTTGATCGAGGATTGTTTGCCATTTCAATTCACGAGTTTTCATTATTGACTTAGAGACACACAATTTTTTTCATAAATATTATTATTTTTTCTATTTAGGCAGCCAAGCACTGATTGTTCCTCAAGAATTGCCATCCATTCTATCACTTGTCTACTCAAATATTCCTCCAATCAAAAAAGGTAAGCGTCAAAGTTAAAAACTAGAGAGAAAACTAATTAATTAATGCTTTTATTTCTAGGTACGGACTCACGGCTGGGTTTCGGTTTTCGCCTAGGCGAACATGCCGATTTTCAAGTTATGCTCGAACTAGGGCCACAAACTCAAACGCGCAAAATTGGCGGAGTTCAAGCAAGTAAGAGACAAGTCGACTCAAAAGAAGCTCCGGAATCGACAACGATAAAAGCTGTGCACCAAGATGCCGCCAGCTGGCTAGCAAACTGGTCCAATGACATGACAATGGCTCAGAAGAAGCGCAAGAAGGCTATTCTAAATGCCAAGAAATCACCAACCACGACAACATCAACCACATCAACTACAATCCGAACTGTTCCATTGATCTCAAAGGAAGCTCTTCAACAGCTTCAGTTACTGTTCAAAACCAATAACAGTCAGGAAAATGCAGCGAGAGCTCCTACTACAACACAAGAACCGGAAACTGTTACGAAGTCAAAGGAAGAACAAAGAAAGATCACAGAAGAATTGATGGATATCGATTTGAAATGATTTTTTTCTGCCAGGACAGTAGTTATTTATGTTTGCAATAGTGTGGTTTACCTAGAATAGTTCAAAAATTTTCAAAGAAAGTATGCTAAGTTTTTCTACAAAAAAAAGTAAGAAATGGAATAAACGTTCTGAAGTAACTCATATCTTTTGAAATTTTAAAGAAACCATTGTGAAACCATGAAAAATTGATACATCATTGACAAAACCAGATGATAAATTAATAAATATATAATTTCCGTCGTATGAAACACACAATAAATACATAAATATTGAACTCCATCATTCAGTCAAATAAATATGATTGAAATTTAGTATCATAAGTACTGAGTTTTCGAGCAAAGTACTCCTAAGATCTATTATTGTTTCTGTAATTGCTGGCCGTTGTCGGGTTCTCCGCACCAACCGCATCATCCAAATTAGCCGTGTTAACTACTACATTAACCGAATCAGGCTTGTTTGTTGTCGGGTCGTAGGCTTCTTCCGCCGGAGGTAGAATCTCGCAGTCGGTCTGATCAGTCTGAATGAAGAATGAACGTGTAATACGGAATTTATCGAGGACTCCGTAGGCTTTCTGAAGTGTTGATCCAGCCGGGAAACGATCTCTTGTCATGACCCAGACTGATTCTAATTTGAATGAAATTGAAAGAGTATTAGATGCTAGAGAAAAATTTTAATTGGGGTTTTAAGATTTAATTGGTTATTTTTTTTTGTACATCATTTTCAGATGTTAAAGGGAAATTTATCTCGAAAATTCTTACTCTCGAAATTGTTAAACTCAAAATTTTGAAAATATGGCAAGTATCTTAGATTGATAAACTCGAATATTTAAATTTGAATTTTCAAAATGCTATTACGTTGGAAGGATGGTAGCAAATGAGAAAAATTGAAAATTATTTTTACAATGTTTGTAAACAAAAAACTATTTAAATACTTACGAGTATGTCCAACAGCTCCCAAAGAACTGCAGGAATAAATCACAGCAAAGCTGTCATAGTCGGTATCCAGCACGTTCAAAGTGGTGTCATAGTTAATCGGTAATGAATTATAGCGTACAGTATAGGTTGCTTCACCGGATTTACCACTTAATTTCATGAGACCCGTAATTTTTCGTTCAACTCCAGTACTAAAAATAAAACATGACAGGTAAATAAAAGTTTACAGTTATGACTTAAACAAAGAAGATGCTTACAATCGATTCGTAATAGCATTGTCTATCCAAATTTGACCATCCTTGCGTTTCTCATATGTCGCTGAGATGCATTTCGAAGCTAGCTCAGTAACGGTAAACAAACGTTCGCTCTCATACCATTTTCCTAAGAAACGATCCTTATCGAATTCCGGCATCGGTTGATATTTAGGACATCCTCCAAATGATGGGATTTGTGCGATAGTGGTGGCAACAAGTGCTGAGCATAACAATAATTTTATGAACATTTTGGCTGTGTGACCCTGTAGAAGAAAAGTAAATTTTATTAATTTGAACCATAAACATAAATAAATTATATGTAATTAATTAGTGCGAAATAATTAGACTAACATTGTTCGTTTAGCAGAGTTTCAATGTAAAAAGCGATGCAGGAGATGAAGTTCCAGATACACTGTCTGCAACAAACCTCTCCAAGGCTCTATTTTCTTTCATTTCAAATCTTAAGATTACCTAATTATTTTATGCAAACGAAAATAATTTAAAAAAAACTCTAGCGCATCAAAATCGCTAGAAACACTAATGTTCGAAGAACAGTAGAGGATTTGTGCAGATTTTGAAAGTGTATTCTATCACTAGCAGCTTTTCCTACTTTAGCTAATATACCCCTAGTAATAATAGACCCTAAGCCAATTTAATTTCGATGATTTCATCAAAAATTACAGTGATAGAAAAGTTTTTGGAGCTGCCATCCGAAAAATGTGCAGATCCTAGAAAATTTGAACATTGTCTACTTATTTTCATTGCAAATGTTTGCGATGAAAATACTTAGTGCAAGCATGCATTCGATCGAAAATAACAAAACGCCCTAGTGCTGGCAGCCCTTTGATAGCACCGCCTTACGTTGAAGTCAACCTGCTCTGCAAATTTCGTATTGATCCGATGTCTGCATTGGAAGTTATTGGGATGCAAAGAAATTTAGGGTTACCATTCGCAAAAGTTTTCAAATTTTCTAGATCTTAATATTTGGTGTTTATTTTCACTCTAAGGTCGCTACGATTTGAAAATTATATGCTAAAATCGCTTACTAAAGGTATCCCAAAAATATACAAAAACAACCATAGCTGGCAACTCTATTATTGTTTTGAAATTAAATTTCTACTGAATATTGCCTATAATAAGTTTAATTTGCCAATTGCATTTCGTTTTGATTCCATGACTGTACTGGAAGCTATAGGGCAAAGAGCTGTATTTTTCTCAGGAATTTTCAAAATTTAAGACACCAAAATTACCATAGCTGGTAGCTCCAACCGAATTTTTCAACCAAATTTCAAAATCGAATGACTGAATCAGAATTTATAGGGCCAAAAGCAGTTATTTTTCTTAGTGATTTTTCAAAATAGCACCACTGGCACAAAATTGCCCGCATTTCAAAATCACTTCTATCAGACTTGGTCCTGCTTAAGGCCAATACATTCTGTAAATTTCAACTAATTCTAATTATCGGATCGTGAGTTTCCGTGAACATAAGTTGTTGATGCTAAAAATATAGGTAAATTGGGAAAGGGTTACCGTTCTTATCCGTTGTAAAATTTCAAATTGTTGGCTATGTAGACAAAGCACAAGATTTATATATGAGTGGCTTTTTCTCCAAGAAGCAACACTTTTTCAGGAGAGTCAATGATTTGAAGGTTTTTACTTTCAGCGCCTGCCCTAGCTGCAGGGCTGCCAATATACGACACAAATTTACAACTTACTAATACCAATATGTTCTGAAAGTTTCATCATGATCTAACAGCTCTGTCAAAAGTTATCGCAATTTAAAAATTTTCAAATTTTCCCGTTCTCTTTTTAGGCACCTAGTGCACACATAGGGTTAAAAAATTCCAAAACATTATCCGATTCATATTTAAAACACGTTCGAAATTTATTCCGCTACCTTGGTTTTTGCAAAAATTATTTGTGGACGGGATAATAGGTATATTAAAAAAATCATTAAAATGGCCGCCGGCGCCAAAGGGTTGAAGATAATTAACATTTTTATTAGAGCTGGACCTATTCTGCATATACACCAGTGTATCCTGAAAGTTTCAGCTAAATCGAACGGCGCGTTCCCGAGAAATAGTCACTGAATTTTTTTGATGATATATATATATATATATATATATATATATATATATATATATATATATATATATATATATATATATATATATATATATATATATATATATATATATATGGAAATATGAATTTTCGGCCAAATCGATTTAAATACTAATGTTCTTCGAACATTAGTAAAAAAACTGGAAGCCCTAAAAATGTGGAGTTTGTGATAGATCTGCTACCATATATTTCAGGTACGAAGCTTAAATAACAAAGTTGCAGTTACTGTGAGGGTCAAAAATGATGGCACACTTAGAAATTTCATTTTTGAACTAACAAATTTTTCTAACTGTAAGGTATAGAAAACAATTGAATGTCTCAAATCAAAGTTTTATTTGATCCAAAGAAATAATAACCATTTCATAGCAATGCATGCTGTATTAATCATTTAATATGTAAAAACATTGTAATAGTGCTATTTTTATCAGTCGAAAGTAATGGCACACTTGTTTTTATTGTTTGAAAAATAACAGTTAAACTTAAAACCAGAATTTTGTTTCGGCCTCATTTGCTTCTATTATGCCTTGCAGATGTATTGGCTCTAAAGCTAGTGCTTCTTTTGTGGTTAAACGAGTGATTACTGTGAAGTATTTGAGTCGTGCTCAGTATTAAGTATATTTCAGAAAAATGAAGCACGAAACTCAGTTTGAAACGAGAAAAATCATTTTAAATTTATGGCAAAGAAGGGCGAGATCTACCACGAAAGTGGGAAAATAGTCAAAAGACATTATTCGACAATCAGAAATATATTCGCGAAGTTCAAATCTTGTAGAAAATTAGAAAATTTTCCACGTTCTGGTCGACCCAGAAAATTGGATCCCGCGCAAGTAAAATAAATTAACAAGGAAGTAAAAGCTAAACTAAGATCAAGTGTAGTGAAAATTGTAGGAAACGTCACCCATGAGACAGAGAAGTCAGTAAATGCATCTTCGGTCCTTAAAAAAGAAAAGCAATCCCACGACAACCCTCGTACGGGTCTAGGGGTTGAAGCTGGTAGAGCTTCATTACAATTTTTTTAATCATTGTGGATACGAGTGTGGAGTGATTAGTTCCTCGACTCACTTTACCCCTGATTTAAATCAGGTACCTAATCAGAACTATGTGAACTCAAAGCTTGGTGCGCGGACCCTCGTCCGAACCTGGATTCGAACCAGGGACCCCACACACAAGAAGTCTCTGCTCTACCCACTAGGCTTCGGTCCGTAGGGCTCTGAACTCAAATGGTTTATTTAGACGAGAACCAAGGAAGAAACCTTTCATATCGGACACGAACAAACGGAAGCGGCTAAAATATGCAAATAAATACAAAAACTGTGGAGTTGAGTTCTGACAAACTGTGCTCTTCACCGATGAAAGCGAATTCGAAATTTTTGGGCATAAAAAATCTACGAAAATATGGCGAACTAAAAATTCCGAATTTGGAAAAATCATATCTAGAAATCGTATCTACAGTGAAGCATCGATAACGGTATGGGGGTGTATGGCGGAGGCAGGAGTCGGGAATCTCGTGTTCATTAATAGTACAATGAACAAAGAGCAGTACCTCGAAATTTTGCAAGAAAATTAGGCTTCCAGTGTTCAAAAATTGGAGCTGCCTAAGACGTGGGTCTTCCAACAAGACAACAGCCCTAAGCACTCATCTCGCTTGGTCAAAAAATGGCTCTTGTATCGGACACCGAATAAACTTGACTTGGCCAGACTTTAACCCTATAGAGCATTTGTGGGAAATTTTGGATTAGCGAGCTCGAAAAAAGCCAATTTCTTGCAAAAAAGATTTGAAAAATGCTTTGCTTTAAGAATGGGAAGCTCTAAGTCCAAATGTGACAAAGAACCTTCTAGAATCTATGCCAAGACGCTTGCAAGCTGTGAGAAAACCAAAAGGAGCCCAAACTAAATACTAGTTTTAGGTTGAACTATAAGTTTTCAGTATTACTTTTGACTAACTGATAAATATAGCACTCTCACAATGTTTTTGAATATAAAATGATAAGCACTCTATTAACTGCTATGAAATGATTATCGTTTCTTAGAAACAAATAAAACTTTGATTCAAGACATTCAACTGTTTTCTATACCTTACAGTTAGAAAAATATATTAATTCAAAAATGAAATTTCTACGTGTGCCATCAATTTTGACTCTCACGGTATGTATATCGCAAAATGGATGGTTGAATTGATGCAATTAACAGTCACTCTGTCTTTTGCCATGTATTGGTCTTTCTCACTTTTCAAAAACACATGATAGTTCCTATGCAAAATATTTCACGAGAAAGTGACCTATTCGATGAGCCTTTCGTGCCAACTTTATTAGATTTCCAAGAAGCTAGCTAATGTAGCGAATCAAAAAACTTTATAGTGCTTTTATTTGCTTTCTCTTACCACACCTTTGAGTATTCGGCGGACAGTGTGTTTCTGCCATCAATTATTATTGTCTTCTAGCGAATACGCTTAATAGCCATAAATACTGGCATTCCGGTGGACATTTAAATCAAACTTTGTGACGAATATGCTAATTTTCATAGCATTATGCTAATCGACCGATTGATTCGAATTAATGATTTTGATTGCATAAGATGACCCGATTGGACCCGACCTGCCTGGGTCCCAGAATACGAAAATTTGACTTTGAGAGAAATTTGTAAAAGGAACAGTTTATAAGTATGAAACGGAACAAGTCGATGGTTGGTACAATGGTACATATTCGATTTTATGTTGCTTACATCATTTTCAGGTGAAATGATTGTTTCAATATGATGATAGAAGGTAGGTAGGTGGCAACGAACCGGAACTATTCGTGCAAATTTTTTTCATAATTTGAAATTTTATTTTGCGTATATCGCGCGATATTTTGAATTCTAGAAATAAAAAGACATAAAAGATAAATTTCTCAGTTTCGCGTCAGTTTGTGTTTCCGTAGGCGCATAAACTTACCGAAAATGCGGTCGCTAACTTCACCTTTACACAGAAATGGCGTAATTAGGGGTAATTTCTCCTCTTGCAAGAATTTATCCGAACTTTTTCCCCTGGCAATGTCTCGCAATGTGGTTCCGGTTGTCAAGTAGTCCCACAGCCGCTTAATTTAAAGCTAGTTGTGTAAGAATGATTGACAAAGAGATATGAAAGGAAACGTCAAATTTGGTTCTTCTTTTTGTGTTACAAGTTTTTACCCGAAATTCGTTCCTTTACTTTTTTGGTTTTCGGACAATTTTCTTCCACCACGGAAGTAAGTTTCTACTCAATAAATTTTTACCCGATTATCGGCAATGGAACCACAACTTTACATTTACCAACATTTATGTGTTGAATTCTATGCCTGCAGTGTTTGTATAATATTTAGTTTGCCAAAACTGAAAAGATTTCCGGACCAATTATCACAATTTCTAGACTATCAAAAGCACATTGTTATTGAAACGGAATCGGCCAAATTGTACACAATACTTCCGGGCTAAGAAATGTAGCAATTTTGGGCTTGACAAGCTAAAGTTTGAGATTTGGATCAATGAAACAGTTTGCGATGTAAACAACAAGAATATCACTTAAAATTGATAATGACGATAAGACCAGGGAAATATTTTTGACTAACACTCTCTCTTAAAAAGTCTAGCTAAAGGGAAGTAGCTTATTACGACAGTTAAAAGTTAATCAGATGTGGAAATGTTAGAGAAATCTATCAAAATCAACTGTTTCAACCTGCAATAATGATTAAACTTATACTCATAAATTAAAAATATAAGCTACACTACTGTTGATCAATTAATGCTGAAATTTTAGTTCAATGACGGAAGAAATTAGCCGTGCGAGCGACAATCTCTTCCTCTGTTTCGTTTCTCAGTGGGTTCTGGCGAAAATTGTGAAGCAGAAGCAGAAACAGATCTTATGTATATTTCGATAATGACGTCACTAAATTATTTTGCATTCTTTAAAATAGCACAACTCGAAATATCTTTCGCGTTAGTGCATCTTCTCAACCTCAATTAAGTAGCATCAATCGACCACGAACATGATTGTAGGTCGACTTTCCCTCGTCGCAACGGCAACATACTCAAGATAACATTGGAACACCTACTTAAGATACGCTTTAGTTCTTTTAGATATCTCAGGACAAAAATATGACACTGATTCCTTAACTCACTCACTTTAAGCAAATATGTATGCACTTCTTCGACAATATTTCTGTTTCAAATCACTGTATTTCCGTTCCTCCAGCACACAGCACTGTTATAATACCAAAAAAAATCAGGTCTCCAGATTTTACAGTCACTTTACCGGGCTAACTCTTTCGCACCAAACACAATGGATAACTGACCAACTGGCTTCTACCCAAAAATCTTCACGTCGCGTCGATTGCTCCACAGCCAGATCAAAGAAATTGAAGAAAGTTCAACTTAAAGTTCGCCGGAGAAATGGTCGGTGTAAGAAACACTGCTTGCATATTTATATGGTTGATCGCGACTACATTTCGCGATCACACCCAACGATATGGCGTTAATCAGCGAATCGACCGACCTAAAGAGAGCTCTTTTCCGAATCTCGTCTCAATTCGATCGTTTTCAGTAGTGAGTGGGCCTAGCGTTTACACTGCTGATAGAGGCTAAGAATCATATCTGGCAAGCACTTCTTCTTCGGCTTGCGGAAATGTAAATTGAATATTCTGATAAAAACCAATAAAAGCGGTGGTCAGTGTTTCCAGAAAACCTGTATGCAGCTGTTTATTGGGTGAAAGATGCATTGAATGTACAGCGCAGTGTTTCTTTGAATGGTTTAATATACACCGAGTACCTTCGTATCACGGAAATAGGAGCAATTGGGGAAAGGAATATTTTAAGTTTTCATGATCAACACGATCAAAGGTCTTGCTGAAGTATGTGTAGATGGTATCATTTTGATGCCCTTTTTCCATGCCACAGAGAACATCTGAGACGAGAATCACGAGGTTGGTAGAAGTTGACCTGCCTTTTGTAAAAACATGTTGTTGTTCGTTCAGAAGAGGTTCTATTAGAGTAGTGAGCTTATCACAGACCATTTTTTCAAATAGTTTAGGCAATGCTGACAGTATTGCAATACCTCTTTAATTATCAATTGACCGCCTATTACCAAATTTAAAAATCGGGATCAGATGGGATGATTTCCAGAAGGAGAGGAAAACCCCACAAGCAAGTGATTTATTGAAAATTAAATACACGGGTAAGTTAAGCGACTCCATGCATCCGAGTATGAAACTAGCAGGTAGCAATTCGGGACCAGGGCCCTTGTTGACATTAAGATCTTTGATGGCCTTTGCAATCTCCTCTCTAGTTAAATACATTTCTCAGATGATATTTGGTGGAAATATTTGAGAGAACTGAATGTTAGATATGGTTGTACATGAACAAAATACTTCCTGGAAATGGTCAGCGAACAGGTCACAGGGCTTGACGAACAAAATTTCTTTTCGTACATTGAAGTAGGGTAGCCCGAAGTTTTCCGTTTGGTGTTCACGAAATCAAAAAACTTTTTAGGATCATGAATTATATTTTCGCCCATGCGCTCATACGCATTACGGGATTTCGTCAGGAATTCTTGAGCTAATTCATTATATTTATCCTTGATATCATCTCTGACATCAGTGCTGGTTGTAATTATTTTGTAAAGCTGATTTCTTTGATTCCGCAAATACCTTAGACTGCTATCAAGCCATGGTTCAGATATTTTGTCTTTTCTCTTAATCTTTGGGGTGAACTTTTCAACGGCGTCAAAAACCAACTCATAGAATAATGATACAGCATCATCCAATTCTAGCATTGAAAATTTACTAGCCCAGTCAATTCCGAGAAGACAATCCGAAAGCTGCCGAGAGAATGAACGTGAATTACGGAACTTTATATTGCTATGTTAAAAAAAAGCCTATTCAGCCGAAAAAGGCCTATTCAGTCTCTCAAGAGCTTCAACATTCAACTGCCATAATGTCGAGATGTTTTACAACAA
This sequence comes from Nemotelus nigrinus, assembly GCA_947369275.1. Taxonomy (NCBI): domain Eukaryota; kingdom Metazoa; phylum Arthropoda; class Insecta; order Diptera; family Stratiomyidae; genus Nemotelus; species Nemotelus nigrinus. Next base: position 28,852,568 of record OX376375.1, on the reverse strand, counting down.
TTTAGAAGAGGCAATGAGAAGGTGTAGAAGTTTCGGTGACGGCACGACCACGGTACAAAAACCAAGAAAAGTTTTAGCATCAAAAGGGTCGAAACAATTAAATAAAATAACAAGTGGTGAACGAGGTACCCTTGTCACAACATGCTGCGCAGTTTCTGCTACAGGTAATGCCCTGCCGCCTGCGATGGTATTCCCTCGGAAAAATTTCCACCAACCGACACATTGGGTTTGGCGCAAACTACGGGCTCTATGAACTCTCAGTTGTTCCCCGAGGTCATAAAGCATTTAGTGAAGGTGACTGGTAGCTCAAAATATAATCCATCGCACAAGGCAATCATGGCAGCCACTTAGCTTCGGAGGCTTTGACCATAGCTAATGAAAATGGTATGACTCTGCTTATCATTCCACCTTATTCCAGCCACAAATTACAGCAGCTTGATCTGTCAGTGTTTGGACCTCATATTACAACGCTGCAATAGATTCATGGCTTTTACTTCATCCAGGAACACCTTTAACCATACACAATGTTGCAAAACTACTGGGCCAAGCATTCGAAAAAGCAATGAGACCCATAAATATAAAATCAGATTTCCTTTCGACAGGAACATATTCACAATCGACGATTTTACACCAAGCGAGGTTACAAACCGGCCTTAAGCAATAAATCAGGCAACGGTTCACAAAGATTCCTTGATGCAGGAAAATGTACAATCTTTGAACCGGGCTAAATCTTCTATAGACTTCTTGTCGCAGCAGCAAAGTGAACAATCATGAAGCCTGTCCACGACCTCTACTAGTTTCGAAGAAGAGAACGGGCAGATCTCATACCAGACTACTGCACCTGAAGCTTCGACATCGTCACAGAGGCTCAGTAGTTTGATGATGATGGAAGACACTTTAAAGAGCCCAATCGAGTGTAGAGAATACCCGAAGGCAGGTCCAAGACTCTCTAAAAAACAAGGAAGTAAAAGGGGGAAAGTTGGATCGCTACCGATACACCTGTTAAACGAGAATTCGAAGAAGCAACTAAAATAAGAAAAACCAAGAAGCCTAAAAAGAAACCCCCAAGTGCGAGAAATATAAAAACAAATAAAAAATCAAAAAAAGACGAAAAGGTTATAAACTTTTTATTTCCAAGCTCTGAAGAAAGCTCTGAATATTTTGATGAAGATTCAAATGATCTACTTAGCGGTTAAGATGACATCCCTTTGTCTTCACTCAAACGACCAAAAAAATTTTATTGGAAAATTATTGACAGATAATGAAGAAGATGAATATGACATGAATTATCTGCACAAAAGTAGTAAAGTTGGTTATGTGATTTATTGTCCTTTAGAACCGGATCTTGCCGCTGTTGGATTGAATAATATTAATATTATACTACCATTACCTAAAATGGAAAAAAAAACTAAAAGTCAGGCCGATCACTACTCATTCCCAAAAAAAAAAATATTAGGCGTGTTTTTTTGGTCCCCCTATCTAAAACAGAACAATGCTATCCACTGCAGACGCATTGGAAACAACAACAACTCCCCATATCCATAACAAGAGTTGTTGTTGTTTCCAATGCGTCTGCACTGGTTAGCATTGTTCCGTTATGGCTAGGGGGAGCAAAAAAACGCACCTATTTATACATTTTAGTCATATTGCAAGCTTGTTTACACTAGATTGTTAGTAAGGATGTAATTGAAGTTAAAGTTTTTTTATTTTTATGTTTTATATTGTACCACTAGGGCACACTAAAACAAATTTTCGATCTCAGAAAACTTAAAAGATAACTAGTTTCTAAGTATAATTTCAATATTATTTCAAGCCTAAAATCATAGTTAAAGACTGCTGATTTTATGGTAAATATTAAGAAGCCGATGTAATAAAAGCAATTTCTTTCCAAAAATAAAAATGACTTTCTTGTTACACTGTGCCGCACTTGACCCTCTCTATATTTGTATAAATTGCACTAATTCAACAGAAGATTACATTCAAAATATTTTCGAGCTATGTAGGCTAGTGTTTGGAAAGTAGGTACAGTGGTGAATTAAACAATCTTTTGAGTGAAACAAAAAGATACTCCAATCTATTGATTTCAGTTTGAAAAAATATTAAATAATCTATTTATTGAATTTAAAATTTTACTGGTTGCCATTTGTCGTTTAACATTGGTTGTTGTCCATGGTGGTAGTATTCTACAAATATGTATATACCACCTATTCCACACTAATGATTTCTGCTTTCAGCAGCCGATATAATACATTTATATTTTCACAATATAATAATACCTGATTTGCAGTAGATTTTGGTTTTTGGCTACGAAAAATTTGAAAAATCCCTGTGTGTTTTAGTTCTAAAAGATTATAGTCTCTGATTAGATGTAGCTTCTAAAAATGTGTCTAAAAACGGTTGAGTAAACGACGCGAAACCTACGAAGAGGAGGGACCGATTCGCCAATAATTGCCGAAAATGGCGAGAATGGAGGAATCGAAGAAGCTTACTAAAATCAATTTAATTTTAATTTCATTCATTTAATATCAATTAATTACATGTTAAAAATAATAATTGCATGCATTTAAATAATAATTGCTATTTGAAGTAGCAATAACAAACCATATTCAACAAAATATAATATATGTATAATTTTTTTTATAAATTATATTAAATTATATTAAAGAAAATAAATTGCAATATACAGTTATATCTCCAGGATTAAGAATTGGGGAAATTACTATTAATACTTTGTTCAAAATGGTTAGCAGTTCATATAACTTGACTAACTCAATCTACTTGATTAACTCTGTCAGACGCCGAAAAAAATGTATGGATAATCAGGTAGATTTAAGTTGATTTAGCTCTAAAGCGATCAGCTGATCGAAATCGCCTGATTTAGAGTTTAGTGTGAACGGCATATTAGTTGTACGTGTAAGTCAGTGTCGTGCGATGATTCGAAAAAGTTAAATCATTATTTTGTAAGGCCAGGCCAATCCCTACTTTGAGCACCGCTGAATGTATGCCTGCCACAATGAAGACTACCACCCGGGTCAAGTACCGCGTGAAGTGGGCAACGCCACTGTGTGTATGGCATAGGTACGAGACGAGAGCCAGTCTAGTTTAGACATTCAATGTGGATAGTAGCAAACAAAGCTAATAAAAAGTACTTAGCTGCGAACAAAGCTTGTGTTTCAATTCAAAAAGTAATTACTGTTATAACTCAGGTGTGGGGTCTGACCTAGCAGTGTAGCATGTCATTAAGGAAAACTAGACAAACCGCTACTGTGGAGTCGAGCGACGAAAGAATCGAGGAGGCCGCTTCATCGGGAGAAGGCAGAGATTGTGAAACACCGCAATCGCCATTTTTCGAATTGGAAGAGCAGAAGTGGTCGGAACCGATTTCGCCGCAGGGACTGAAGCGCCTCGAAGAAGAAGAGGCTATGGTGGAAAGAAAGCTGAGACTGTTGAACCGCAAGCATGAGCTCATGCTGCTACAACAGAAAGTGGCTGAGATGGAGGAGGCTCACGTCGCTTGGCAACAGGCCAAGATGGCCGCCGAGGACGCCATCAATACCGAAGCACACCTAACTGATGCCGCTGCTGTTGTTAAGGAAGCCATGATGGTAAAAAGTAATACAACTGCTGTCACCGAAGAAACTGCCGCTATAGATAGTGATATTGCTGCCGCTATGAAAATCAATGCCGCCGAATTAGATGCCGCTAAATACGCCACCGATGTCAGGAATGCTGCTGCCAATTACACAACTGCTGCCGAAATCAAAACTGCTGCCGAAATCAAAACTGCTGCCGGAAAACTGAGGGATGCCGCTGCCGACTACACAACTGCTGCCGAAATCAAAACTGCTGCCGGAAAATTGAAGGATGCTGCCGCTTCGGCTATATGCACTGCTGTTGCTGACGATACTGCTGCCACCATTGTTGAAGATACGAGTGTAGTGGAATGTGAAAGGGCCGTCAGGAAAATTAAAATTAACTCGGGAATCGATATGGTGGATTTCAGACCAACGTTGCCGGAGTTCTCTGGTGAGAGCATTTACCAGCCGGTTCGCTGTTTTTTTGAAGAGTTCGAGGAAGGCCTGAATCTGGTCGATATGGAGGACCACAAGAAGCTGATTTATTTACGGAAGGCCATGGTAGGCTCGGCTAGAGTCTATTTAAGGCTGTCCAAAGCCAGGACGTACAGTGAATTGAAGGCCGAACTGATAAAAGAGTTCTCTGTCGTTACTACTGTGGAGGAAGTGTATAGGCAGCTCCGAAGCATGAGATGGAACCCGGCGGACGAGCCAATACACAGGTTCATCTTGAGGATGCAGGATGCTGCCAAAATTGGAAACATTAGTGAAATGGAATTGATAGACATAACCATCGAAAATATTCGAATGGGAGGCCATGATCCGACGCCCCTGCTGGGAAGTAGCTCGATCGAAGAGCTAAAACAGAGGACACATCGATATGGAAATCTTGTTCAAAGAAAAGTCAATGCACCTCGTTTAATTCCTGTCGCTGCTCGTTTGCCATCAAATACGAATCGGTCGTTGTCAACTGCCGTCAACACGACATGGAATACATCACGTCCTAGTACTTCTGCTGCCCGCCTAACGTTAACGGGTCAACAACCTGTCGGTGCCACCTCCCCATCCACGAGATTAACTGACGGGGATACTGAGGTCCGTTGTTTTAATTGCTCTCAGATGGGGCATTACCAATCCAGGTGCCCGTTTGAGAAGCGACCGCTAGGAAGCTGTTTCCGATGCTGGGAGATGGGCCACGATAGGGCCCAATGCGGAAACCCGAAGAAAAGATTACAACCAGTTGCTGCTGCTGTGAGGAGGTCCCGACCGTCGAATCTGTCAACGCCGAACGAGTCGTTATGCTTGATGTCCGAAGGAGATTTTGAAGAGGAAGCTGAGCGAGTTGACCCATCAAACTTGGTAAGTGTCACTTTTAATTCCACGAATGAGCACGGGGAAACCCGGAAACTGACGTGTCTCTCCTTGTTTGATACCGGCAGCCCTATTAGTTTGATGAGCCGAGCATTAATTCCGTCCACCGTTTGCCTTAAAAAGGAAGAACCAACGTATCGAGGTCTTGGGGGGAGCGAAATCGAGATTATAGGAACAACTGCGGCCCAAATTGAGTACCGAAGACAACGAACCGATATAAATATTCGAGTTATGAATCAATGTAGTTTTTTGTATCCCCTAATCTTAGGACGAGACTTTCTCGGTCAAAATAGAATCCGTTTGATGTCTAAGAAAAGAATCATGTATGATCGAAGTAAATTGTTGAAAATAAAAACTGATGTTGAATTAAAGCCCGGTGGTTTTCCTCGTGCTCAAACAAGTGCTTTATTTGTATTGATGAAATTTGATTTGTTAAGAAGGGAACAGAATGATGAAGCGCGGCCACTTCAGCCTGCCTCCGTCGCCTCAAATAGAAGCATGCCTGACATTTTTAGTATAGAAATTGATGAACCGGTAAATCTTCCTGATGTTAATAACGAACTTTCTCCTGAAGACGCTAGTCAGTTATTATCCATTTTTGACAAAACGTATGCTTCTGCTAAGGACGCTGATGTGATGCCTCTAGATTATGAGATGAGTATCCATTTGACTTCTGATGTGCCGTTTCATTGTCCGCCAAGAAGGCTTTCGGTGCGAGAGAAAACTGAGGTTAAGACTATTACTGATGAACTGCTGAGGGAAAACGTTATCAGGCCAAGTTGCTCTCCATATGCTTCTGCTGTTGTGTTAGTAAGGAAAAAGAATGGTGAAACTCGTATGTGTGTGGATTATAGAGGCCTGAATAAATTGACGAAAAGAGATAACTACCCATTGCCCCTAATTGAGGACTGCTTGGAATACTTAGAGGGAAAGAAGCTATTCTCAGTTCTGGACTTAAAGAGCGGATTTCACCAGGTGCGAATTGCTGAAGCGTCGAGAAAGTACACTTCATTCGTAACACCTATAGGCCAGTATGAGTACTTGAGAATGCCCTTCGGATTGAAGAACGCCCCTGCTGTCTTTCAGAGATTCATCAATGAGATTTTCTTGGATTTAATTGGAAGTAGAAAGATTGTAATATATATGGATGACATTATGCTAGCCACCAAGACTATGGAAGAGCATTTTCAACTGCTGACGACGGTTCTCGAAAGAATAAAGCATCGAGGTCTAGAGATTAATATAGCTAAATGCCGAATTGGTCACACAAAAGTAGACTTCTTGGGATATCAAGTAACTGCAGAGGGAATTGCTCCCAGTAAAACACACCTGGATGCTATAAAGAAGTTACGTTTGCCCACTAATGTGCGGGAAGTCCAATCTGCCTTAGGATTGTTTTCATATTTTAGACGATTTGTACCGAACTTCTCGCGAATAGCGAAGCCTCTGCAGAACCTCTTGCGCAAAGATGCCCGTTTTGAATTTTCCGAAGCCTGCCGTATTGCTTTTATGAACTTAAGAGAGATGCTGATTGAATCTCCGGTTTTAACCATTTATAACCCGAACTATGAAACGGAATTACACACTGACGCTAGTTCTATCGGTTTTGGGGCTATATTAATGCAGAGGCAGCCGGACGAACGTTTCCACCCTGTGGCATATTATTCTAGAACTGCAACCGGAGCTGAATCGCGGTATCACAGCTTTGAGCTGGAAACGTTGGCCATTATCTACGCCTTGCGCCGTTTTAGAGTATATTTGGAAGGAATACACTTTACTATAGTTACCGATTGTAATTCTTTGACTCAGACTCTTATGAGAAAACAAATCAATCCAAGGATTGCTCGTTGGGCGTTGGAACTAGAAAATTATGACTATGCCATTCAGCATCGAAGAGGAACCAGTATGCCCCACGTAGACGCCCTTAGTAGAGCCCCCATTATTGCTGCTGTCACTGAAGAAGAAGTTGATTATCGGTTGCAAATAGCACAGGCTCAAGACGGAGCTATTAAACTAATCAAAGAGAAACTTCAGACGTCCCCGGTGGACCATTACGAATTAATAGATGGCTTGGTCTTTAGAAAAACTACTGACGAATGTCCTTTGTTGTATGTGCCTGTAGCCATGGAAAATAATATTATTAGGATGTCTCACGAACTGGTTGGTCACCAAGGTATTGATAAGACATGGCATAAAATAAAAAGCCGCTATTGGTTTCCCGGAGGCCGTAAGAAGACTGAAGAATTCATACGAAATTGCGTTCCTTGTATTATGTACGCCCCCGTAGCTAGTCCATTTGAACGAAATTTGCATAATATTCCCAAGAAGCCGCTGCCCTTCGACACGTTACACATCGATCACTTTGGTCCACTGCCGTCCCTACAATCAAAGAGGAAACATATTTTAGTAGTGGTTGATGCATTTACCAAGTATGTCAAGTTATACCCAACGAATAGTACCAGCTCTAAAGAAGTTACTGCCGCCATGAAAAAGTACTTTGATTATTATAGTCGCCCTAGAAGGATTATTTCAGATAGAGGCACCTGCTTTACCTCGTTAGAATTCGCTGCATTTGTGCAAGAACATAATGTTGAACATATTAAAGTGGCCACCGCAGCTCCGCAAGCCAACGGCCAAGTTGAACGGGTAAACAGAACTTTAAAGAAGATGCTAGGGAAATTGACCGAGGCAGTAAACCATGCGGACTGGGTTTCCCGCCTGACCGAAGTCGAATTTGCCATTAACAATTCAGTTAGCGCTGCAACAGGGTTTACCCCTAGTTATTTGCTGTTTGGAGCATCTCAAAGAGGACCTATTATAAGTGAGTTAGACGAATATTTGGAAGACAAAGTTGGAAGTGAAGACCGATCCTTACCGCAAATCCGGTGTACTGCTGCCCAGAATCAATCGAAGTCCCAAGAGTACAATTTGAACTATTTCCTGAAGCATAGTAAGCCTGCAAGAACGTATGAAGTTGGTGATTTTGTCGTTTTACGAAATGTAGATACTTCAGTAGGCACTAACAAGAAACTGATTCCGAAATTTCGAGGTCCGTTCGTAATACATAAAGTTTTGGATAATGATAGGTATGTAGTGAGAGACATTGAGGACTGTCAGCAGTCCCAATTACCGTATGATGGCATTGTTGAGGCAGGTAGGCTGAGGAGATGGCAAGCAAGTTCCTTTTCAGATCATAATTTCCAAATAGCACTAGACACTGAATACCAAGAAGAAGAGAGACTGAATCAAGAAGTTCCCGATATCAGAGATCACCTGAATGAAGAAGACCAGAATGAAGCTGTGTTTGACCACCCCGACTACCAGGATGAAGAATGGTTGGATGAAGATGAATGGGACCCCGAGTACTTGGATGAAGGAGGCGAAGAAGTTCCTGATGAGTCTGCCGCTTTTGCTGATTCTCCGACTTTTCGGATGGCTACGATCGAGGACGATCTACTGTCAGGTTGGCCGAGTTGTAAGGCCAGGCCAATCCCTACTTTGAGCACCGCTGAATGTATGCCTGCCACAATGAAGACTACCACCCGGGTCAAGTACCGCGTGAAGTGGGCAACGCCACTGTGTGTATGGCATAGGTACGAGACGAGAGCCAGTCTAGTTTAGACATTCAATGTGGATAGTAGCAAACAAAGCTAATAAAAAGTACTTAGCTGCGAACAAAGCTTGTGTTTCAATTCAAAAAGTAATTACTGTTATAATTTCATGTTTTAATATAGGGAATCGACAAGGATATACACATACCAACTATAAATTAACTCTAATATTTATCCTACGCATGCTTTGTGTATGGAACAGTAGTTTCTGGGACCAACTAGGCCATTATTCACATTTCAATTCTGCATAATTTTTCCCCGTCAAATGTATTCTAATCCGTTTGTTTTATCCCCCGCCAAATAGATAACCAGCAATGCCACATTAGATTCCACTTCTTTTCATACGCTTTTCCGTTGGCGAGACTTGAATAAAATTTCACCACGATCAAAATCCAATTCACTAGCTGACAGTAGTTCGAATCGGACCAATTGGAACTTGCCCGAATCGAAAGCAAGTCGACCCGAACCAGAGAATCACTGGGTTTACAGCAGTCGGACCAAAAGTGACCTGACCTAAAGCGCGGACTAAATGAACTTAGTCCTCAGGTGTTTACAATGAACCCGACCTAAAATTTGCTTAGGTGGAATTTAGTCCTCGTCCGTATATGACAGCTGTCATTTAGTTTAATTTTCCTTCATGCACTGTATTTATCGTTTCATTTGTCTCTCAAACATGTTTATTTCAATGATTTTGTGTCAAAGGGGAATGTTATGAGCTTATATTCAACATACATACATTATTAATAGTCGCACAAAAATCAATGTTTAGGTCGCGTGTGTTTACAACGATTATAGTCCACGACCTATATTTAGGTCAGGTCGCTTGAAATCGTGGACCGACCTAAATTTAGGTCGGTCCACGAGTGTCTACAGCACGTGGACTAAAAAATTTAGGTGGAATTTGGTGTTTAGTCCGCGGACTAAACGTCCGCTGTAGACGATACTAATTTTCATTCCACCACCAGCCAACGGCCGAAACGGCATTTCTAAGCTCTCCAAATCTCGAATCATTCCTATCATCGTGGTGAATTCGTGTTCCACTGAAATGAAATACCATCGTCGTAGCAAAACTAGCTAAGCTGTCAAAAGCGTACGTGAGGTTGTGTCGCCGTGAAGTCGTCTCTATTCTTGTTCATCGCGTTCATCGTCATTCGTTGCATTGTCAATTCGTCAAGCGGAAACTTTTCTGAACCGCTAACATTCCGGTCGCGAAAAACATATCAAATTCAATTGTGTGATTTCGGTCAATATCGAATAAGACGCCAGTTGGAATACTGATACGACGCGCCCTACTTGCATGAGATCCTTTGGTTGGTCCATGAAAACGGTAGAGAAAATCTCGTCGAGCGTGTTTTGTCGTTGACTATTCTTATATTCGAATAATCGACAGTCGACAGCATTTTTCGCGGATCGATTAGTGTGATGAAAAACGTGTTCTAGCCACTAAAGTAGCTAGCAAGTGCCAGTGAAATTTCGGTCGTACTGAGAATTCTTGACGGCACGAATTGTTGGAGTGTGATATTTGCCGTTCGTCCAATTGGAGTGATAGCTTTCTAGTGTCCTCAAGTGTCAAATCGAAAGCAATTTTCAGTGTGATCTTGAATGTATATTTGTTAATTACGACAAATCAGTGCAAATCCCTAAACATTGCCGGATCGGGCTCGGGTTGTTATCAATCTATTCATCGATTGCCGGACAGCTGACAGGATTTTCCTACATTGCGACATTCAGCACTGCATGGATGGAATAATTTTTCTATAAAAGGTAACGAATTGAATCAACTATCAAATTGGATTTTGTGTTTTTCCTAAATGCCTAGTACGTCGTATGGATGTCTTGCAGGGGCTGAAAATCCGGTGGCCGTGCGGTCACTTCGCAATCATTCGGTGACCCACGATTATGGCCGCGCCGTGTAATGCTCGGCTGAATAATTGGCTGGCTGCGAAACGGGTTTTGTGGCAGAAACCATCTATGCGGTGTCCGCTCCGAACATTGAGCCGATCCGCACATGCCACACCGCGGCCTCCGCCATGGCGGACAGGTACTATCCACGGACACGGCTCGAGAACCACCGAGCGAAGCGCTACAGTCAGCGCTTAAACTGAGTAAAGTCAGAGGTCATTGTAACCGGAAGCCAAAAACACATCAATCAGAACGGTTTTCTTCTCGGCCAGAAGTTTGTCCAGGTAGTGAAGTAAATTGGTAAAATTGCAATGATGGTTTTTGGCTTCGATTTTGATTTGATCTTAAATTGCCAAGCATTCCGTTGGGTCTATCTTGGCTCCATTAAGAATTCGGAACTCTTTCGTTAGAGTTCATCTCAGTAAGTGGTTTGTAAACAACATTCCTCTGCTGTTCCGAAGAAATGCGCGTGATGACGTCAAACTCGAACTGTCTTCCAATGTGGCTACAGCCGCCTACACTTGAAACTACGCACCCCAAAGCTCTACAGTTGTATGTGCCAGACTGCTTTCATCAGCAGAACGACATAAACGACCTTGAGACGCATCTATTAGTTCGGCCTCAAAATGACAGCACCTAAACGGGAACCTGCACCATAAAGTTCATTCCAATCAAACAGCAGTCCCAACAAAAATCAAACCCCCAATTTGTTTATGCCACTGATAGTTAATATCTACTAAAATCGAAAAATGTAATTACTTTCTCCTAAAAATAGATGAAGGGAAGTTATCCCAGCTGGAAGTGTGACGTTATCGATTATTTTCTTCCCACGGTGCTTGAAACGAGAGCATGGGACGTGGATCCATAAGTAGTAGATTGGGGATCATGTGCCTGTGTTCTTAATTTTAAGACGTAGAAATCATGTTATAGCCTAGTAATTAAAATTTGAAAATGGGGCAGAAAGTAAATATTACAGTGAAAAATTTCAGAGTTGAACTCATAGACATTTTGCAAAGTACCCCCAAATAAATCAACAATCGACTAAACCCTGTGACGCACCATGGCCCAGCAAACCACAAAACGATTTATCGGCTTCATTTGTTTTTATATTATTCTACGAGTAAATGTAGAATTGACAAAATGTCTGCATACCAGTATAAGTGTTCATAGTTTTATCTTGCGAATTTTTGTCGTTTCTGAACAGAAGAAACTTGAATTTCTGTTTGTTTTTTTTTTTAAATAGTCAATGCTGAATCAATCATATGTCTTTGATAGTGGTATTGAGTTGTTAGTTATAGTTTTTTATTCTCTCAATTGGCTGTTTATGTTAAACGCTTGTTTTAGTCCATAACGATCTTCGCGACTCGCCCCTGAAAATATTTCGTCGGAGCACATGCCGATGATGTCAGAGACATGAAAATAGACGCTAAAAGGTGTTTCGAGTAACCAAGTCCATTTGCGATAAGTTTTCGTTTTTTCGGTAGAGAGCTGATACTAAAGACCTGGTTTCTGATATCGTAAGACGCCGGCAATATGATAAGAATTGGATGGCTAGTAAGGAAAACGTTTTGTGTTTGAGGAGTAGTGCGGCACATAAAGTCATAAATTCTTGTTTGCCTCGCGAACAAGCCGATTCGTGCGTCATGTGGAAAAGATAAAATTTAGCGCTTCAATTCAAATTCTATGAATAAGAATTGTATACATATGTTTCGACTGCCAGTATTGAATTTTTTGAAGACTTATAATACTTAGTTTGATATTGTGTTTGCTAAAAGGTGAAAGGGACAATATCGTTCAGATAACTTAATTAAACAGACCATTTTGTGATAATATATTCTGGTCTGGTTCTAATCCAACAAGGAGTTTCGATCTATAACTATTTCTGATATCATTATTTTAGGCGAAACCTGGCTTTATGAAAACGAAGCAGCTTTTTTATAACATCTCACGGTACTCTGTAGTGTTCAATTGCCGAAATTCAGTTGGAGGTGGACCCGTGATTTACATAAGGAACACTATCAATTTCAAAACCCTGTGAACTAGAAACAGTATAACATGATCATTGTCGAACTATAATAGTTTGTAACACTCCTCTAAGACTTGGCACGCATTACAGAGCTCCTTCTCAAGATAGCAGGGATTACTTTGAGTATATCGATGAAAGCTACCATAAATATAAAAATATAATGATTGGTGACAATAATATTTATATACTTAAATGTAATGATAATCTAACCAGAAACTACCTGAATACGCTAAAAATGAATAACGCGACTTTATTAAATGAGAAACAACCAATTAGAGTCACAAATGAATCCGTTCGGTTAACCTCCGCAGGTTTGAGTTTGGTATTGCGTTTTATGATGTGTTTGATTTGGATAACAGGGTTCAAAACGTCACTATTACGGGTGTTCACATTCCTAAGTCTCCAATGAAAGCTTTTCAAATACCTGTGTTAAATAAAAATAAATTTTCGAATTTAGTCCGTGACAAGATTCATGTTTTGATGCTGGAATCGCGGGAAATTGAACTTGAAGGACTCATTGAAATAGTTTGTAATGCAAAAACTCTTTCAACCACTCATGAAAAGATTCGCTCAAGAAGCAATGATTGGATAAGTAGTGATGTCCTTAATATAATAAAGCAAAAAAGAATTGCTTACAATACCTACCGGAAGAATCCAAATAATGAATTTTTATTTTAAATACCGGTGGCTGAAAATCAAGGCTAGCAATATAATAAATAAAGCCGAAGAAACTGCACTAAATAAAAAAGCTGACAAGGCGCATGTGAATTGAACCCTGGGATCAATCAAAATAAGGCGAATATGTCTCTCCCCACAGCGACGCAGCTTAATGACTTCTTTTCGCTAATTGGCAGCAGAATGAGTGATGTATTTCGCACAAACTGTGCGCAAAGAATTAACAATAGAATCATTCAGCAGACCCTCTTCCTAAGATCAACTACGATTGAAGAAATAAAAGGGATTATATCAAACCTTAAAAATGTAGCTCCTGGAATAGATTCGATTAAGGCAGATGATTTAAAATACATCGAAGATCTTCTTGATCCTCTCCTTACTTCTAGAATTAACAACCACTTGGATGAAGGCACCTTTCACAATGTTTTGAAAAATTCTCTTATCACCCTCATATATAAGATTGATATTGATGATCCGAACAACTATAAGCCAATTTCATTAGCAAGCGCCTTCAGTAAGATCTTCGAGAGAGTTATCAATTTTAGGCTAGTTCACTTTATTACACTCAGAAAAATGTTATTTAATAGAATCATATTTAAATCAAAAGTTGAAATCACTTTGAAATAAAAAACCGAATCTTATTTGAATTCCACTTTATTATAAAAATTTTATTTCCAAATCAAAATTTTTCATCATTGAATTAAAAAGAAACGTATATGGAGCCAAATCATATTTGAAAAATTTTGAATCAAAAATGTTCAAATATGATTTGGCGCCATATACGTTTTCTTTTTAATTCAATGATGAAAAATTTTGATTTGAAAAGAATTTTTTTATAATAAAGTGGAATTCATACAAGATTCGCTTTTTATTTCAAAGTGATTTCAACTTTTGATTTAAAGTGATTCTAAATAAGTGTTAAGTGGTGAAATTTTTCTGAGTGTAACAACACGATAGGCTTTGATCAAAATCAATATGGTTTCTTTACTGGCAGCAATACAAGTGTAGCCCTCATAGATGCTCAACATTATATTAACAGCCAACTGGACAAGGGTTTATATATTACAGCCATATTTGTTGGCATGAAAAAGGCATTCGACACAGTTGATCATACCATTTTAGGCCATATTTTAAATGAACTAGGTATTCTAGGAAAGGGAAATGATCTAATAAAAAAAATACTTATCCAATCGAACCATAAGTACCCAGTTCAGAAGTGGTGATGGGAGAGTGATAAACAAAGGCATTCCTGAAGGATCCATTTTGGTATCAACTCTTTATTTGCTTTATGTTCAGAGTCTGAATAACCTTGATTTAGCTTCTTAATATTTGATTTATGTAGATGACACACTTATATTAAATTCAAAACGAGATCCTAACGAATTAGAGCGGATGATTAATGATGATTTAGGTAGATATTTCAATTGCCTAGCTAGTAATAAATTAAAAATAAATATTAGCAAAATGCATTACTTGATTTTCAAACAGAAAAATAAATAAGACATATCATTACACATCTTGATTGACAACCAACACATTGATAGACTAGAAAAATTAAATATTTATGAATAATAATTTATGACAAATTGTCATGCTCGGATCAAATTAGAAAAATCAGAGCCAAGATTTGTCCCATTGTAGGCTTCCTAAGAAGACAATGCTACTTGAACATTGTTCTAAAAAACATGACTTACCATGATTTGTAATTCCATTTACTAGTTATGCTATGCTTAACTGGAGCCGAACTTCTTCAACCAACCTGGCCATCCTGACCAGAACTCTCAAGTAAGGCAATTAAGGCAGTTCACAATGTGAGTCCACGGACTCCTTTCATAACTGGGAAAATAACTTTTTCCAACTATTAGCATTTCAAAAATTAATAATGGAATGGAAAATCGTCCGCAGAAAGAATAAATTTTCTATTTCTCTCACAATGACCCGAGAAATGCATAGCTATGAAACAAGATCAGCAAATTCTTATAGATTGCCTCTAGTCAGAACCAATACAGCCTTTAATGACCCGATTCTTTCAGCTATATCGCTGTATAATGATATGCTTGATGATTCACAAAACAACCTATTGTGTTTCGTTACTAGAAGGAAGCTGAAGCAGTGGGCCCTATTCTGAGAGTCACCTCACGTGAGATCTCTCGTCACTTCGAAAGTCACGTCACCTACGAACTGGTATTCTGAGAGTCACGTGAAGTGACTCTAGGTGAGGTGACTACGAATCTGTGTTTGAATGGCAACGCCTGAACGTTTGAAATTTACCACGTCATTAAAATTTATCAATGTTCGAAATTTACCACGTCCATAGCACACTGACATCGACCGGTTCTTGTTCGATTATCGAAGTTAAGCAGAGTCATGCGTGGTTTGTACTTAGATGAGGGACGGCTTGGGAGCACCGCATGTCGTTGGCACGCAAAAAAAACTTTCCCTCCCTTCATATCCCTAGCCCGCGACTTACTTTCAAGGGAGTAAATTACATTTTTTTAAAATTTAAGTTTAAATAGAAGTCAAAAAAATCTAATGCAAACAGGGAATTTTCAGGGGAAAGCAAACTTTTAATTTGAAATCGCTCCCACACCTAAAATATTTTTTTTAAAAAAACTTATGTAAAATATAATTTAAAATCCAATTTATTTACTTTTTGCCACTCCGCTCCGGTTCTCATTGGAGGCCCAATACTGTTAAGTTTGTCAGCTCATGCCTGCCATTGATCGTTGAAGGTTTGTTTTTCTATTTTAAAATTTTTGGAAAAATTCCCTTCGCCAAGTGTGGGTTTATATCCATCAATTCAACAATGCATTCGAATTGGCGTGTGTTGGTTACTCTTAGCCTAGCTAGCAAAACACACAAAAGCACAAAAATACACAAGGAGACACTAAAGGACACACTAATGAAATACAACAAAAACATAAAACACCCCAAAAATTAACACACAACCACAGAAACACAAACGTACCAGCCAAATATCTATCGGTCAAATCGTCTAATGGCTATGTAGAACACGTAGTCGAGTTTAGCCGCATTATTCAAATTAAAATATATAATTATCTTCAAAATAAAATTTACTTACTTTTTTCCATAATTGACGATCTAAAATTCTTCTTCGTTTTATGAAAAAGCTAATTTCTAGCAGACTTGTGTTCGCAGTCACTTGATATTATAGAGTGACCGAAAATCTCACCTCACGCGACTCTCGGAATACGAAATCAAAGAGTCACTTCATTCGTCACTTCATTCGTCACGTAAGGTTACTCTCAGAATAGGGCCCAATATGTTCTAAACCTATTTTAAAAGCTAATGAAAAATAACACTGATTTTTTTTTTCTATTTTGGATGTAAATATTTATCCATAATTTTAGTTGTTTTTATTTTTATTATCTTTTATTTAGTTCTTCTCTGACTTATATTTTAATTTCTTAAATTTGTTATTACACTCTAACCAATTCATGTTAGTATTTCTTTTTGTCTCTACACATATTAAATTCAGAGTGATGATTGAAATAGCAGAAAATTCAATTCAAATAATTTTACAAAGAATAGTTTAATTTGTAAATTCTTGTCCGCTCTCATGCCAGTGTTCGGCTCTGCCTGAGGGGCAAGTTGTGACAAATGAGATTATTCAACTGCTTGCAATATATTAATGTTTTATTCATGAGTGTTGGTAAATTCATGTGAGAAACTAAGGATCATATCACAGCTAATTAGCCAGTTATGTCACTCCCAATGTACCCTCATTTCCTTAAGGGGTCAGGTACACTTGGGACGTCCAAAAAAATCTCTTTTTCAGGATTTTTTTTAGACACATATTAAAGTAATTAATAACAAATGTTTTTTTACTTGAAAGAAATATATTTGTAAAAGCTATTGTAATTTTTGTTAAGGCACAAGGTTGAAAATTAGTCGAAATAGAGTAAACTTTCGAGGGGTCCAAAATAAAAAATTGTTTTGCCATGATCACTGTAGCTTGTCAGTGGATCATCCGAAATAGAAAAAAATCGGGGAGTATTAGTCAATAACATAGTGCTTCGGATGGACGAAGGACTTTGACAGATTTTGATTTTTCGAAAAATGGCGGTTGTTGATATTCAAAATTGCATTTTTGACCAAAATTTCATTCAAATTTTCGGCTATTGAAAAAAAGTATTTCGTCCAATCAAAAAATCCTTCGTTCATCCGGAGGATAATTACATATCAAATAAGTGAGGAAAATTTTATGCTGATCGATAAAGCCGTTTTCAAGTTACGGTGATCACCGACTTCGAAAACATAGTTTGGAGAAAAATGCTTTTAAAGCATGCGAAAAACGCTTTATGCAATAGAGACGACTTCATTCAAAGTTATTTATCTCCATAAAGAATTGTCCGATTCGACTGAAATTTGCAGAGAATGCTCTTGAAATATGCTACTTTTAGAAAATGCAAAGAAAATAAAATCGATTTTCTCAAAATTCTAAGTGTAGCTGCCCCCTTAAAGAAAAAAAATTCCTGATGAGAGTGTGGGTCGGACCCATCCACAGATCCTTCATTCCCTACTCGAGAATGGTCAATTTATTATTAACTTTGCGGAAATTCAACCTAACCCCATATTGTCCATAGTTAGTAGGAATTACTTTGTAGTTGATGGTGGATAAAAAGTGCATGCATATTTAGATATTCTTTTTTTCAACTGAGCCCTCTTTCAGCATATATGCTAGAGTATGATGAAATGGTGAATTTTTCTTCAGTTCAGTAAATGTTAGTTTGTTGAGCTGAAGAAGTGTGGCACGAAATTAGACATATACATATCTGTGTATCTATACATGTATATGTGTTAGATTGTCAACGACGAATTCAATTAACTGTGTCCACCAGTTTATGTATCGGACAATCAGGAGACAAATTCAACGACTGCATGAAATAAAAATTGAACTGAAATAAACATTAAATATGAGATACGGCCATTTAATCTCTACTGCTCTAAAAGGCTGAAGAGTACCACTTGAAAGAGTGTACATTGTAGATAATAATTTTTTATTAAATGGCAGCTCGTCAATTAACAAATATTGATTGGTATTGCCATAGCCGTCTCCTTTAAACTTTTATTCCAAACATAAAACTATTTTGAAAATGTAAAATAAAAAAAACAGCCTGATGGACTTAAACTAGTACACCACTCACTGACGATCTCTAATATTAATGATTGTCTTGTCTTAAATAAGCAAATCGATATGCAAACAAGACAAAATTTTGTACCATTTGAGATGAAAAACTTTACATGCGTGAAAGTTAAAACGCTTGTCTCATAAGCAGCTCTATATAGATACAAAATTGATTTTATAGCGGCGAAAAGAAAATACAGTTAATTTATCAAGGTGCGAATTCTGGTTATGAACATACATACTTGCATTTTCGATGCCACCGTTTAACTCACAAACTATGTGATACCAAAAAAAGTGCATCCTTCACGACTTGTATTGCAAACAAGCATTAGAAAGTTGTCAAGTGAGCGGTAACTGCGCACGGAACAGTGGTGTGGCAAGTGTGATAATTCTTCATTCAGTTTGGAGACATCCTGAGAGGATGATCTTTTTACAAAAAAAGCAACCTTGTCACTTGAAAGAAATGCAACCTTGTCGCGACAAATGCAAAAATTCACTGTCATAGCTATTCTCGTCTCTCGAGCAAGCGATATTTTGATAGTTAACCAGTTATTTAAGCGGCGACAATAGCCAGTCAAGGCACATATTCGATTGTTTCATGGGCAAATGTTTTGTATCCGTGCTGTTGACGACCTAATTTTACAGAAAAATTCAAAACACTCAACTCTATAGCTTGCTCGAATACTAAATTGTCGCTTACGGCGCAATATAGATTCCAGTGTGACCTGTTTTTTTTTTTACATTTATGGTGAATCGATATCATCAAACCAGCTATCTAAAAATGACTAAATTCAGATGTTTGATATTTGAACAGCATTATGGATTATGCAAATTGATTTCGTACCATTCAAGTTTTAGGGAATACAATGAAGAATGTACGGTAGATTGACGTTAAAGCGTTAAAAAATACGTTTCGTTTTGAAAACAAACATATAGTGTGTTGATTGAATGTGAAATTTGTGATATTATCAGTTGTGCCTTATTTGCGGATGCATGAAATGTTTTTTTTCGGAAGTTTTGCACACTGATATTGTGCTCTAGTATAAAGCTGCCAAAATACTGAAATAAGGCAATCGATCTCTAAGGTCCTTTAAATTATGTAGATGCCTGCTTTTCAATTTAAACGTGTATTTTGCATTTAAAAGCGATATTTCGTTCCCGATTGATGATTTGATGAAAATGGACTTAATTTGGCATAATCTACTCAAAAAAAATGTTATATTGTTATTCAATTACGATTTACGCATAAAATGAACGCTTTTGCACCATTCATTCTTCATATCATGTATTTCAATTCATTCGTTTGCTTCATTATTTAATTTGTGTGAAGAGTTAAATTGCATTTCGTGCTATTTTTAATCGCAACTGTATATACAGATTTTAGAGATAAAAATTGGTCTTTAGAAAAATAAAACTTGTTCGAATGGATTTAAAAAAAAAAAAATTAGTCAGCTGCTAAAAATCAACCACTATCTTTTGAAAACTAAAAAATATCAAGGATTTTCATTTTCTTGGAGTAATGTGATTAATACAATAACACACATGAAATTGTGAATTTGGAACAATCTGTGCTGAGTTCGTTCCTTCTCCTCCTATTGATTGTATTATTGTACCTACGACGTGTTGTTTGTAGTCGCGTCGCATCGTAGCTCTATAACTGTCGAAAAAGAGAGTCAGCGTCAGTTTTTTAGTTGCATTTCATGTGAATGATATTGTCGGTTTTTGGGCTATTAAGTGACCGGGTCATGTTTTCGCGAACTTTTGATCTACTGGTCTGTTGTATTTGAATCCCTTGTAATTCGCCATATAACGGCGTTTTATCGCTCAACTTTTTAGTTTCATTCTTTCTCGGTTACCTTCATGTCCTGTCCTTATTTTTGGAGACTCCAACATGCCTATTATGGAGTCTGGCTCCAACTGCCTCAGTTTATTATCCTGCAATCAACTCTCTGTTGCGACTTCTTCCTTTCCTTTCAGTTTGTTCTTGTTCTCAAATTAACTACCTTCGCAGTATCAACAACGAAATCCTGCTCCCTTCCTATATCAACAACCTGATCCTCATCACTAGAGCTCGAATAGTTATGCACGAAAAAAGGCTGAAATGCATGCAAATATGCACGTAAAATCACTGAAATATGGTCATAAACATGCAATTAAAATGAGCAAAATAGGCAAAAATCCTCAATTGCATCCACAAGAAAGATGATTTCGGCCTGCTTAACATTCGACGTTATTAGAGGCGTTATCAGAGTTGAGTTCCTGAATAGTAAAATGGTGTTAAATAACCCTGTAAGCAACACCAGGTCCTCTCGTTTACTTAAGGGAAGGCTCTCTCAGATACGGTCGAAAATAAGGCAAAGTTTGAGAATTTTCCGAGAGATAATGAAAAAACATACAAAGTTCTGGTTTTGATTATTTTATTTGCTGATCATTCTAAAATCGTTCAAATTTTTATTACGATGAAATTCAATGTGGTGGCTCCAAAATGGCGGCTTCCGTCTGCCTCTGCACGCGGGACATCGTCCGGTAACTTCAAGTCTGCAGCCTCCCGTAGTAAACTGATATCAGTCATAGTTTAAAGTCATTAAAATTTATGGAAATCTCCATGTCTTATACCTAATGAGAATAAATTGGGACAAAAAATAAACCAAATAATGGACATTTAAAAAAAAATGCAAATTTCAACCCGGTTCTTTTTCACTTTGACTTGGCTTAGTAATTATGAATTGAAATTTTTCATGCTCATTTCAGGTATAAGACATACAAAAAAGTATATTCTTTTGGGCAGACTTGGAATGAAGTGAATCGGATCAATAGATCGACATCTGTGCTTGAAGTTATGATGAAAAATATCGTTTCGAGAAAAACACGTTTAAAGTTTTTAGCAAGTTTGCCTTGGGATAACTTTCTTGTTTGTTCAGTTATCACTACCAGTACCAATGCTTATAGGGTTTTGGTGTCGCTGATTACGCACCTGAAGTCAAATTAACAAAATGCAAGATGGCGGATCCAATACGGCGGATCAAAAAAATTTCCATCTGCCAATTTGGACCAAAATATCTATATGAAGATTTTCGTCAATTTGCTCCATTATACTCACATTAGGATCTAAGTCGGCTATTCCTCTGCCGTATAGGAATCCTTCCTCGATTTCAAACCGCTCCTGGTTGGCCTGCTCCGGCAGACGTTGCTCGAGGCGGGCGTTTCGAGCAGCGCGCGATATTCGTCGTAAGGATATGCAATTTTCTGACGCATCGGTTATTTTTCGCATGTGCTGCCACCTAAAGTGTATTCCAACACGAACAAGTATGCGATAGTACAGATCGTAATTAGTTCCGGTACATAGAAAGCCATCTGGGGCCACGCGGTGAATAAGCTATACCTGAGCATTCCCCAGCGCGCGTGAGGTAGGTGCGTTTGAGACGCTCTAACGCGATAAATATGTTCCACATCGGAATATCCTCTTTGCATTCATATCCTGCACGTATGTAGCTTTCATTTTTTGTAAAACAAAAAAATCGACTACTTACGCAGCTAATAAGCCGACAAATAGATGCTGCAGGATATTCAATAGCGTAAGTAATCTGTATTCTTTAACGATCTCCAAATTATGCTCCAAATCCTGCTTTCTCCAAGCCATCCGCAGCCCCTTATCCTAAGCTATATGTCAAGGTTTTATTTATTTGTTATTTATTAATTTCTACTGACCTATTTGGTACTTATTTATTTATTATTCGTTTTTTTTTTTATTACATAACATTGGTTTTCAATCTTGTTTTGCATTGTTTATGTAACTTGTACCGTGCTTGGTTGGTAATTAAAATAAAATAAAATTCAACCGTGTTACAATCATTTTATTCAACTAACAACAATACTACGAAAAAATATCCTTTATTCATTCATTTCTGTGAATACTTGAAGCTGAGCTTGTGAAATTCCCAAATGCTTATGATTGTGTTTAACTTACTAAAATTATCTGCTAGTCTGCGAAATTGAGTAATACCATTAAATACGAATATATCATCTTGAAGATCTGCAATAAAAATATAATATTAACCTTACAAGCTTCATCGTCTCCTCCTATTGGTAACAAACCTGCGTTCCAGAGTTGACATTTAGCTCGACGATTCCGCCAATCATTAGTTTTCTTGCATTTTGTACTTTGCTCAAGCAGAAGCATAACATTTTCTGATCTTGCACGGATATAAGATACCACGGGAAATCATACACCATCGCAATTAATTTATCATTCTGGAAAAAAGGCATTAATAACGAAATGAAATTGGAACTCATTGGCGTTTATGTTTACTGTTATGTCTAGAAAAGTCCCAATCAAGCAATAAGTGAAAACTTCAATGAAACCCCAAAGTGCAAAACCATATGCCCCTAAACAATCAGTCTGCAAAGGAATATCAAAAACAAATGCCATGAAATGAAACAGGGAGAAAGGATCATTCAAAAACGTATTTCTTACCTTGACCACGCAAAATAAACTTAACGCCATCGTCACAGCCCCAGTCGCAACTTGTATAAAGATAACAGGCGAGTAGAATTTCCTTAATATCATCAGATAATTATGAATATCTCTTAGCATGAGCATGCAGTTTTGGAATTTCATTTGGAAAAGCTTCTGATCTTTGCCGATTGCTGCTTTTGCTTCATCGAAAGCAGCTTTGTAACTGTGTCATGACAAAGACGTGAAAGGAAATCATGCATAAAACAACGTCAAAGAGAATGTTTCCTTGTATTGCGTAGAATAATTCCACAAATTGCATAATGTAATTGACGGTATAATTTCTTGTAGTACCGGATGCAATCGGAAATCCGATAACTTGAAACTCGATGAACAATTCGATTTGGTTCAGGTAAAAAAATGAATAGGCCGGATATATGGCAATGACGACGATTATAAAAATGCAAACCACTATGATAATTTTGATGATCTTCGCAAAACTGTTTACGGCATCGTACATGATCTTTTGTCGCACTTCGTCCATACAGGAACAGTTAACAACGTATAGTTCTCGAATCGAATCAACAAATCCTCGAATTACTGATACATTGGCATGGCTGAAAAAGTACTTTAGGACTCCCTGAAAAGAAGATGAATCATATTCATGGTAGATAATCGGAATGGAGCGTAGTTGTCTACCTGCAAAGCTTGCATGCATGCACATAAACATTTCAAAAATGCCACAAAGTCATTGTGAACTAGAAATATTGTATAGGGGGCACTCGCAACACCAACTATTACTATAAATACGCAGCAAATCAAATTCCAATCGTAAATGGTATGCTTGTAAACATTGACTCCCATTATTCGCATAGACGTAAAAATCCAATTGAAAAGTCTATCGTAGTGTTCCAAAGTACTCATAGATGAACGTTTGGCGGTTCCCTGAACCATATCGAATATCAATGTCAAGTTGTTGGTGCTTAAATCTGCAAAAGAATCGTATAGGTGAATGATGCTGATTCGATTTGTTTAGCTCTCAAAGAAAGACATTTTATTTGAAAGAGCTGTTTTCCTTTAGAAGCTAGATCGATTTCAATATTTCTTATAGAGATATTCCAAGTTTTCCCTCGAAATATCGATATACACTCGGCAGAAAAAGTCTGCGTACACACTCAACGCATTAAACATATCTATAAAAAAAAACATCGTTTTAAGTAATTTATTTCATAATAATTTTTTTCTTTTTTTCATGGCTTTATTACAAACATAAAACAACACAAAAATGATGATTATTGTACTCCTTAAAAATATTAAAACTCAAAAACGAAAACACATCCTGAATTGCAACAATAAAAAGTCTGCGTACAAATATTTCTTTTGAAAATAAAACATTTGTTTTTCCTCGTTAATAGTTTGTCGGATAGCCTCGTTTCTTTATTACTTCCCACAACCGTTTTTGCATGGAATCTACCAGCTTCTTAGTGAGCTCTGGGGTTATTGAATTCCACTCCTGGATCAGGACTTCCTGGAGCATTACCTTCGACGTAATTGTGTGCGCTCGAATCCTTTGTTCCAAGTGATGCCACAAATGCTCTATTGGATTAAGGTCAGGAGATTGGGGCGGTGTACGAAGCTGATTTTGGGCATTATACAGCAACCAGAGTCAGGTTCGTTGTCTTGTTGGAAGTAAAAGTTGTCGCTTAAGCCCAAATGTTCTGCACTATTCTTCAAATTGCGCTTGAGAATATTAAGGTAGTCTATTTTATTCATAATACTTTCAATCAACTCCATTTTTCCTACTCCTCCACTAGCCATATACCCCCATATCATAACACCGCCACCACCGTACTTTACTGTTGGACAGAGATTTTTTTACGTCGAAGGTCATGCCAGTTTTTCTCCACACAATCTTCCGAAGTTTGATTCCAAAAATACAAAATTTACTTTCATCCGAGAAAATAACTTGTTTCCAAAATAGGAAAGGTCGTTCTAATCTTATGGTGCTTGTTTCTGATGTTTTGTGCAAAATGGAGAAAGGTGATCAAATTGACGCAGTCTACACAGACTTTAGCAAAGCATTCGACCGAGCTGATCACTCCATTTTGATCCCCAAGCTGAAACAATTCGGAATAGCAGGATCCTTACTAAAGTGGCTTGGCCCCTCCTACACGACCGCTTGCAATTCGTGAAATTCCAAGGTCTCATTTCTAAGAAAATCGTCGTTAAATTCGGTGTACCTCAAGGAAGTCATCTTGGCCCTCTTCTTTTTAATATATTTATATCTGACATATCGGAGGTTTTATCTGATATTCCTCATTTACTATATGCGGACGACCTCAAAATCGACCATGTCATCAGGTCAGAATCTGACGAGGCCTTTTTTCAGCCTAAACTGTATTCTCTAGACCATTGGTGCTCGGCGAACAAACTCCCTCTTAACATTGCCAAATGCCGCGCAATCAGCTTCTCTCGCAAAACTGCACGCGTTCATTATACGTACAGCCTTAAACAACACGGCACTCAGCAGGGTTGACAACATATTAGATCTCGGTGTCACCCTGGATGAAAAGCTCCGCTTCAATCTACATTACGATAGAGTGCTTTCCCGAGCAAGTAAACAATTTGGTTTCATCAAGCGACGAGCCAAAGAGTTTAAGAATCTCTGGGTTACTAAATCCTTATATATTTCACTTGTTCGCCCTCTTCTTGAATATGCGTGCACTATATGGAACCCGGCTTTCGAAATTCACAGCCAAAGATTTGAGTCTGTTCAGAAGTAGTTTTTACTGTTCGCTCTGAGAGATTTTTTCAACCCTTATGATTTCAGTAATCTACCACCATACGAATATCGCCTTAAATGTATTAACTTGTTACCCCTTGCATCGAGAAGATTAATGTTGTCTGCCTGCTTCAGCTTCGATGTCATTAGAGACGTGGTTAATGTCGTCTACTTGAAAGAAAACTTTGTGCTCAATCAGCCCTTGAGAGTCGCTAGATCCCGACGATTGCTTATTGAATACCAACACAACACAACATATGCAGCAAACGAGCCAATAAATAGGTGCTGCAGGCTGTTCAATAGCATGAGCGGGAACTTTTCCCCTACGATATCTAAGGCAACTTTTAAAAAAAAATATTATGAAGGCTCTCTCTTCATAGTATCCACCTTTCCCAACAATCCACCTTTCCACCTTTCCACCCTCGGAGCAAACTCCGAGTCTCATGAGGGCTCAACTTTGGAGGACGGCCAGATCTTGGTTTTGAAACCAAAACACCTGTGTTTTTTAAGTTGGTTACGACTCGTTGGACAGATGAATGACTTCTGCTGACTATTGCACCTATTTCACGATATGACATACCTTTTTTCCACAAATCCACGATAATTTCCCTTTCTCCAAATTCAATTTCCTTTTTTAGCAATTATTTTTTAGCAATTCTTTTTAACGCAAACCTTAGATAAAAACACGTAAATCAACACAAACTTTATTGTTATTAATGATTTAACTGCAACTCAGAGACTTTGACTTCCCTCTAACGCTTTGAACGCAGACTTTTTATTCCTGGAATTTCAGACTGTTTTTCATTTCCGAATTTTACCGTTGTTTAAGAGTGCAGTAATTCTCATTTTGGTTTTGTTTTATGTTTATAATGAAGTAATGAAAAATAGGGAAAAAATATTTCGGAATAAAATGTTAGAAACCATGTTTTTTATAAATATGTTGGATGTGTTGGGTATGTACGCAAACTTTTTCTGCCGAGTGTATGTCAAGAAATTGAAATATATCTAGCTTCTAAATGAAAAACTGGTCTTTCAAATAAAGTCGTGTAGCAGGATGATTGGTCCTAATGTCAGCTTTCTTGAAAAGTCACTCCAAAAAGTCGCTCAACAATTTTCTATCTGATATCAAGAATCAAATTTGTTAAAACAAAATCCAACGTTCAAAGTTAGAGTTCCAGCCGCTGTACTTACTTTAGATGCCGTTTCAACAAATTCGTGTAGTGAGGCAAGAAAAAGTTGGCAAAAAAGAGCTGGAGCCGGCCAAGTTTTGGAGGAAAGTGGCCGATTTTTGGAACAATCACCCTACTCAGACTGTATCTTATTCGTTTTTGCATTTGTTGCAAATAAGTGTTATATTTGGCAGATTTCTATGCATTGAATTGAAATCAAATCGATTCTTGGCCTAAATAATGGAAAAAGATAAAACAATTGTCAATTATCTTCTTCGCAATTTAGCCACATTGAGCCTGTCGTTGTGTGAACGCCAATACTAGCTTTTTAGCTCGATGATTAGCTGATAATCACATCGAATGGCCAAGAAAATATTCGCTCGATAACTATATTGAATACTTATCTACTTACATGAATCAAATGTTAATCAAAAACTGTTTGGTTCCTTGATATTCACTTTGAGAAATTAATTATTTCCTATTCCTCCTGATGTTTGACTAGCTATTTCGTGTAAATTGTATGAAAAATGATTGAAAAAATAATCTTCCGAAACGTAACAATAAACCCCATTAAAGTTCAAAAAAAGCCCATCGCCCAAACACTTTAACCCTGCTTGTGAATTAAGTCAAATCGAGCCGCTCTACTTTTTCACTTCTGACGCTTCCTGTAAATCCGTTCGTCTGCGAATGAAAGTCGAAACCGAAGGAAATAAAAACGTTTTGCCTTTATTTGTTTGCACAACTCCTGTCAATCTTCGAAAAAAATGGAAACAGACAGGTATTACATCATTAATAATGATAAACACCATACGAAGATTTAATTGCATGGAGAAGTCAATCTTTAGTTGATTAAATAAACAATCAAGAGATGTTATGATGCATACATATGCGAGTTCTCATGTAATTAGTACAAAGAGGTGGCATAATTGCTTGTGAAAGCTGTCAAAATGTCAGAATGTGCAATTATACGTGATTTGATTGAAGAAGAATTTAAAATCCTCTAAGACAATCTCTATAAGCAATCATTTCTGGACATTGTACCTGTAATAAATAAATTATGGAAAGTTTAGTTAATCGGTTTTTTTAATTAAACATGTTCAAAATACATAAAAGAAGGACTCGAGAATTTTTTATTTATTAGTGTATTTTTTATTGTGCAAACTCGTGTTTAAAGTTAGATATGCACTAACTTCCACCGCCAACAAAAATATAAATTATTTATTTATTAGCCAAACAAGGTATAAATTCAATACAAATATATACATATAAATATGAAATATCAAACTATTTTTAAAGAAAAAACTACATGGAAAGAATTCCAGGAAAATTCTCAAGAAGCATATGACAGATTCATTAAAACTACCGCCCAGAATATAATTAACAACCCCGAAAAATTTTTGACTTTGTGAATATGAAGCGGAACACTACCGGTTATCTCTCTTCTATGTGCAACAAAACCGCATGTCTTCTTCTGCTCAAGAAATTTGCAACTTTTTCGCAGATAACTTTCAGGAGGTTTTTAGCCCTGTCAGTACTCCATCACCCTGTCACCCCCTAGAGTATCTAGAACAATTTTTGCTGAGGCTATAACTATTTCCAGAGATGATATTTTTAAAGCTATCTTGGAGCTTAATCAAAGGGCCTGGATCCGATCTTCTTCCTCCGACTTTTCTTATTAAATGTGTTGCACAGTTAATCTCTCCTCTTCACATCATATTTAATACATCTCTTTCTTCTGGGCACTTTCCATCGTATTGGAAATCCAAAAATGGTGATAGAAGATCAATTCAAAATTATAGAGGTATTGCCATTTTATCTACTAATCCTAAACTCTTTGGAAAAATCATGTGTGGTAAACTATTCCCTCTGGTCGATTCTCGACTTAACGAACAGCAGCATGGTTTTAGGAAAGGGCGCTCTACCACTACTAACCTGATGGTGCTGGTTTCCCATGATCTTTGCAAAATGGAGAAAGGTGATCAAATTGACGCAGTCTACACTGACTTGAGCAAAGCGTTTGATCGTGTTAGCCGCTCCATTTTTATTTCCAAGCTGCAGCAATTCGGAAATGCCGGATCTTTACTAAGATGGCTTAGCTCTTACCTCCAGAACCGCTCACAATATGTGAAATACCAAGGGCTTATCTCTAAAAAAAAATTCATTTCGACTCTGGAGTAGCTCAAGGTAGCCATCTTGGCCCTTTGTAATTTCAAATTTTTATATCAGACCTGTCGGAGATTTTATCTAATGTACCTCATCTACTCTATGCGGACGATATGAAAATTTTTCATATTCTAAAGGCGACTTTAGAGCATGCTAACTTTTTTCAACTAAAACTAAATTCCCTGAATCATTGGTGCTGCGTGAACAACCGACATCTCAATATTGCAAAATGTCATGTGATTAGATTCTCTCGAAAAAGTACGCTCGCACATTATACGTACCTTTTAAGCAATACGACTCTTAGTAGGGCTGACGATATATTAGACCATGGTGTGGTGCTAGATGACCTTGGTGAGTTGCTTCAGATATCGTAGGGGAAAAGTTATGGCTCATGCTATTGAATAGCTTGAAGCACCTATTTATTGTATTCTGTGTCCAAACTTGTCCTTTAAGTAGATGGCATTAACCACGTCTCTGATGACATCGATGCTGAAGCAGGCAGATAACATCAATCTTCTCGACGCAAGTGGTAACCAGTTAATACATTTAAGGCAGTATTCGTATGGTGGTAGATTGCTGAAATCATAAGGATTGAAAACATCTCTCAGAGCAAAAAGTAAAAATTCTGAACAGACCTAAATCTTTGGCTGTGAATCTTTGGCTGTTGGCCAGAGATTCTTAAATTCTTTGGCACGTCGCTCAATGAAGCCAAGTTGCTTACTTGCTCGGGAAAGCACTCTATCATGATGCAGACTGAAACGGAACTTTTCCCCCAGGATGACACCGAGATCTAATATGTTGTCAACCCTTCTGAGAGCCGTGGTGCTGAGGCGGTACGTATAATGAACGCCTGCAATTTTGCGAGCGAAGCTAATTGCGTGGCAGTTAGCAATGTAAAGAGGGAGCATGTTCGCGGAGCACCAATGGCCTAAAGAGTTCAGTTTTGAATGAAAAAAGGAAGCGTCAGATAGTGACGTGATGAAATGGTAAATTTTAAGGTCGTCCGCATATAGTAAATTAAGAATGTCAGATAATAGGTACTCTAACTCAGTTAACTTTCATAAAACAGAAAAAAAAACGATTATAATTTCTGTGATCGAAACGAATATAATTTTATGATCGATGACTTCAGCTCATAACCTGTGAGAAATTTGTGATGCCGAAAGTATCTTCTTAAATGTTTTCCATCCGCCTGAAAAATCCGTTTTCTAAAACACTTTTAGACACTATCTTTCATAAATTTACATACGTGATTTCGCTAGTCGCGTTGGTTAAAATGTGTTTAAAACCTTAAAGTCTTCTGCTCTCGCAAGTATGTATCAGGGCTCAGTATTTCTAAAGCTGTAAATTTTAAGTATATTGAAATGCACACTTCATAGTTATTTCAACTAACTAAAAAAAATCTAAATTGTTTTCTCTAATCTTTATTTAGTCATACAATGGTATTAAAACATGTTCTTCAAAGTACATATTTGTTAATTTGATTGCATTGCATATTCGAGAGTGCATATTGTATTTTGAGAGTGCATATTGTCTACATTTATTTCTGTAAATCGATGTTTTCAGTTTTCAATTAATGAAATTCAGTAGCATCATAAGATATGAATAAATGGTTTTCAAAATCTGCAATGTCAATAGTTAGAGCTGCAATATTAAGGGGGCAGGATGGTTTCCAACTTAAATAAAAAAATAATTTTTTATATGAAAGTACAACATCTCAGGAATATCCTTTGAAAATTTCAAGTCGATCGGACCAAAACTCGCAGAGATACCGGTTATTTTATGATCGTGTTGCCAGGTATATTTGTATGAGAAACCGAAATAGTCTAGCTCGAAACTCCGAACTACATTTTTGCAGTCGGTGCGTAACATAACTCAAAAATTAATGCACCGATCTCAATGAACTTTGCCGGACATCTTTAATATGATAAATACTCGCGGATGAACGATCGTTTTTTTAAAAAAAATTTTATTACTATTTTTTACAGGCTATCATAGGCTGATTTTTTATGTGAAAATGGTACCTCCAAATTAAAAACCACACCAAAAATCGGAAATCGCATATTTTTCAATATAATTTCGTTCATCCGCGAAAAAAACTAATATATTAAGTAAATCACTTCGATTTTTTGATTTCAGATAACACTGTCAGGCCAGGTTTTACGCACCACACGACGCCTTTTTTTCGAAGCGCCTTTGATCAACTGCCACCACGGGATAGATTATTAATATTTTTTTACACAATAATTCCTACATACACTCAAAGTATAGTTCTTTAATGTGTTATAAAAAATAAGTAATTATTTTCACTCAAAGCTGAGAAAAAAAATCGCGAAAATCGGCTTTTCTCCGGCCTCGGAAACCATCTTGCCCCCTTAAATGACATCAATTATTCTACTCACTGATGCACCAGAAGCCACATTCGATTCAGCGATACCTCCAATTGTCACTCGTGTTGAGGTGCGAATACTATTTGAACACATTTGCATCATTTTTTGATGCTTCACTGACATCTGATACTAAGGAAAATCATAAATGACAACTTCCAGTCTCTCACACTGAAATATTTCGAAATATTATGGAATAACTAAAAAAATTGTCGTACTACTTACAGTGACATCGAGGAAAGTTCCTGCTACACAGTAGCTGATGATTTGAATGAAACTCCATATCCCGAATCCATATGCTCCCATCCAATCAGTCTGCAAAAAGTAGTCAAATGTTCGAAAATACATTTTTAAATACTTAATTTATTATTTTAGATACTAACCACTACTATACAGAACAAGCTCAACGCTAGACACCCAGATGTTGTCGCAATCTGCACAAACACTGGCAATGAATACATATCCTTCAGTTCTAAAATGTACTTATTTGTGTCCTGTACCATAATAAAATGATTCCGCAATCTTCTTTCGACAATCGCCTGATCTTTTTCTATTAATTTCTTGGTTTAAATATCGAGGTTAGATTACGTATTACTGGCTGACACAAGGTCGCACATAGAGCTATTGGTTCGTAGTGATGCCAGATAGGAAGACCTGAAGCTAAAAAGATTCAGACCAAGTGGCGATCGAAGACCCAAAGACTTTTTGCGACCTGAACGATGTCTTTCAGCCTATGCTTTGCAACGTGTATGAGATTCATCAGCCAGAGCTCGCCGAAGAGACGCTGAATTGTATCTGAGGCTCTTGACACTTCCTGCAGGTATCGCTGACTAGGGGCTGCAGTTTCATGGCATGTGCTTCTACAAGACAGAGGCCAGTAATGATGCCGATCGGCCGTTTGCAGCTTTTCGCGTCGCAAAGATCTCAGCTTGGAACATCCTAAAGTGATTAGGAAGCCTGAAAGCTGTTTCGATATATACTGCAGAGTATGCTGCAGTTGTTTTGGATCCGTCAGTGTAGGTGCTGAGTGCTGCTGTGCCCACTTGCTGATTCCATTCCTGTCCATCTTCTACGATCGTTTCATATCTTCGCTTCAACTAAAGAGTGGGGGTCAAGTAGTCAGTGCTTCCCGCGTAACCCTGCTCAATACTGCTGACAAAGGGTATCTAGCTTCTAAAGAAAAAAATTATGTTTAAAATAAAACATTTCACCAGAAACCAATTATTTTCTAGTTTGATATCTGATACTTTAGTCTGTGATTTGTTTTCGTTGCGTCCCGTTTCATCTGATCAGCTCACAAAGCAAAAGATGAACCAGAAGTGGTGTGCGAACAATCTGCCCGACTTCATAGCCGCTGAGGATTGCCCTCTGGAAGCCCCGATTGGAACCCGCTTGACTATCGCTGTTGGGACTGGCTAGAGCAGAAGGCCTGCAGCAAGCGTCGTCGCAATATTGAGGCTTTAAAGGCCAGCTTGGCAAAAACAGCAGCCTCAATTCCGTTAGAAGTCGTGCGTGCAGCCATCAACGAGTGGCCCGACCGTTTGAAGAAGTGTGTAAAAGCAAATGGCGGCCATTTCGAATAGATTTCTGTGTTTTTTTGTTCCTTTGTCTATCGAGAGCAAATGAAAATATAAATTTTTGTTTACGCTAACGTTGCATTTTAATTTAACCCATTGAAACAAGGGACAAAACTTATGTCACGACTGTGTACGTCTGAACTAGCCAAATATCTCTAATGAAAACCGAAACCCAATTTAAATCATCCTAATACTTGAAAAAACTTTCTCTCAGGCAGGGTTTACATATGCAAATCATGAGCTGTTTCATACAACTTTGACAGCCTATCAGCGAATAAGATTGCTGGTCGCCGGCACAAAATGTGTCGCAAATGAAGAAAATCCATCTCAAGCGAGTGTCCTCCGCCTTTTGTCTGTAGCATTTATGCACTCACCGTTTATCAGAATTTTTTCTTGTTTTACATTACGACAGTACTATGAAATTCAAGGCTCATCGTATTGAAAACAATCTGTTGAAACAACCGTTTCGATCGCAACACAATTTTAAAACACAAAATCAACGGCGAAACGCTATTGACTAACTGAGATGTCAGAGTCTTTGAAAATTCAAGTCTCCTGCATTTGAAATTTCTCTGTTTCGAGGAATCGAGCCCTCTAACAAGAATCCTTAGCTCTCTAGCATGACTTTGAAATTATGATCTATTTATAAAAATTCACAAATCCCATTCATTTGAAATTCTTTCTACATATACAAAAAACTAGTCTCTACGACTTTATCAAGTCAAGTTCTTCCAATAAAATGTTCTTATCATATTTCAATTTTCAACAAGTCTCATGTGCAATCCAAACATCCTTATCGGTTTGCGGCTTTTCAAAGAACGTTGCAGCGGTTGTGTTTGATTTCGTCATCAAGAATGAGACACTAAATTCTATTTTCAATGATCAATTCAACTCTCGAGCTGTTGTATCAGTATCAGTACATTGGCTCTAACACAAACATCTTATAAAACAAATATTTACGACACATGAACTTGTTGAGATGTGCAAGTCAAATTGCTGAATGAATTAGTGTAGAACGTTGTAAACTTCCTTGAAGTAATGAGACAATTGTTTTCGCTTCAAATACAGCTGCTGATGTTCAGTAAAAATGATTTTAGTTTCTAGTCACTAGTCGTCATAAGTGTGTAAAAAAATACATTTACCCAGGATCGTTTTTTTTTCACAGCCGCAAATTGCGATTATTTCATTTAAATTTATAAATCGTATCTGCTTAATATCAAATTCTAAATTCAAATCATACCCCATAAATTGCAATTTAAGAGCCGAAATCAGATTTTGCTGCTCATACGACGTCATTTTCCAATTTTCCATCCCACCAGAAATAATGAAGTGAAAAATGTGTCTGCTTGCTTTTGCCCACCAGCGATTTTAAAATGATTTCACAGCAAGTTCATACTTACACATGCTACCGTCATCATCATACACATATTACCGCCAACTATATGGGGTTTCCTTGTTCGCTGCTACCCCTAGTCGCTTTGCATACCTCTCATCATAAGAGCTTTCAAAAATAGAATAACAGATTTGACCTTGCTCTCTGTCCGATGGCCGACTCGCGCTCGCACTGATATTAATGTTGTAATTCTTACGAATATCAATTTCGATTTAATTTCCCTTGTTAGCGATTCTGATCTGATGATCACTTTTTTCGCATGGAAGAGAGCACGCGTAAGTGAGAGCATCGTGATTGTAGTTGAAAGTTATTTTTGCATAAATAAAAAAATAGAACTACGGTGAAGCGGATGGAGAAGACTGATTGCAGCGTTACGAAAGCGAGGAAACACATTTCATTGGTTTTTCTAAACCTATGAGACCCCATTGTAATATTTGAACTTATTCCCAAGATATTTGTTTTATGCAAATTCAGAGGCTGCTTTCTTAATATGTTTTTAATTGCTTGCACCCAAAACGCCATCTGGCCCAGACATTGATTGACACACTCCTTGAGAGTAATTTCATGCGTGCCTGACGTATTTCTTCTTGAACATCATCTTTCACTCTTTTCTAAGACAATTTTACCGGTTCGGTTTTGTGATCTTTTCGATTCTTTTCGTTTTTGCACGCAACTGTTTCAATTTCTCTCACGCGCTGTTACAATGAGCGATTATTTGCATTTTTGCAATACTCTGCGTGACGATGGTGGTGATGATAATGCTGATAGTAGAGAAATGGATGAATGAATATTAGAATAGTAGTTCGTTAGATGGAAAAATGAAAGTTTTGAAAGGTTATCGGGGCAATAGGTGCAACGAATCGATGTCAGTAAGTGAATTAATGAAGAATCGTTATCTGTATTAGCATGCTTGCTTATTTAGGATGCTAGGCGTCGTTGCTCGTGTTATATTTTCATGCGCACAAATAATAAGTCATAAAAACTACTATAAAAGGTCATTGACAAGACATTGATCACGCAAACGTATACAAAGCTTTTATAGGTTCTATTTATTGTTTTGTTTGATTTGTTTTTATTTATAGAAGTATAAAGCGATAAACTGCATTGACGGCATGCCAAACGCAATTGAAATATACGCTTTTATCGCTTTTAAAATATAAAGAAGTCCTAGCACAATTATTTTCGGGTCTGGGTTTGATGCTACTAAAGTTTTCAGTCAAAATCAATTGATTCGAATGTGAAATGATAGGTTCCACGACTCACTCTAATGATTCAGGTGCCCATTCTAAGCTAGCTTGATACAAAATCCGATGTGATTCTAGTTTGATTTGAACCAAGAAGCACACACGCTACCAGCCGGTGCTCTGCTACCCATTCGTTTGCTCAGGTTTCAATCTAATCGTTTTTAATCCTTAAAATGCTGAAAAAAATTTTTTATTTTATTTTTATTTAATATGTAGGCAACGTCATAAACCAGTTCCTTAATATCTTAGCTTTAAACTTTTCAAAGTCTATGTACGCGCATCAAATCATTACTCGCAACATCTTTTTGTAGGAACTTCGCGAGACATAAAAGCCGAGTACTTCTCTATGCCGCACACTATCTGTCATTCTGCATATTTCAAGATAACTATACACATGTGCGTCGACGGTCTTTTATCAGTGTGTACTACTACCTACTTACATTCTATATTTTGCCTTCGTTATTCATAGCACGTTATGAATTTTCAGGTGACATTCAATTCACATGATAATGATGATGACACTAATAACCTGATGGGGCGTTGCAATCTGTATTTATATGAAATTGCAATTTAGTGATTTTGTTATAGATTTTTTCACGTTTCTTACTATAGGACAATATACTAAATACGAATACAGTTGAGAAATGTTTACTGTTTGGGTTGGAAAAGATTCGATATGTGTATGATATACGCAGCTTATCAATGAAATAAATAGACTTGACGATCGAAAATTACAGATTGGCATGTAGTCAATTGAAAAATTGTTAATAAGTGCTGTGATCTTGATACGAAAATAATTATGCACAGGACTGGCGAAAATGAAGCACATGTATATATAATTGGGAAAGAGTCCTTGATTGATTGACATTCACATATGTTTTCATCTCACTGATTTTGACGGGTTTTGAAGTTTATTATTTTTGGATTTGATAACAATTCTCCCTCTAGTTAAGACATAAGGCGAAATCGCGTAAATCGAAAAAAAAACTTCTGTTCTGCTCACATTTATCTTTCCATAACATACATATATTTTCTTTTAAGGGGGTCGGATACCAAAAATACCGTAGAGTGTAGCTTAATTCACTAATTATTTGATTAAAAGTAGGTCTCTCTAGAACTAATCTATTCTCCTGTCCATTCTTTTCCAACCTTAAGGTGTTAATTTAATCTGTATACGTCTATTATTGTGCCTTAGAACTCTTTGAACAGGAAATGTTCGTGGCAAGGGAAAACACGTAGTCAGATTTTGCGCGCAAGGTTTAATGAGAACGATTACAGATAAAGAAATTATTTTTTATGGGACATTAGTCTCATTGGTAAGCAAAAATTGTCATAGGGGTTTCATGAAATTCCTCTCCTAACTTGATGCACATCAAAATTTACAATCATGCCAAAAAAAAAACACTTTTCACTGCACCAAAAATTAAAATTATTAAAATTAAAAAGAATTTCATGAAAATTCTATGAAAATTTAAGGCAAGCTCCTATAACTATCCTATGACAATTTAAGGCAAGTTCTAAAAAAATGAAACACCTAGCATTTACCGGTTTGGAGAAAACTTGCGCGCAAACCGTGAAAAAAAAGTTTTTGAAAATTTTTTTTTTAGTTTTACAGAATTTCACAGCCATTTTTTGTAGTTTTACAGAATTTCACAGCCATTTATTGCAGGGACTTAAAAACTATTTTTAGGCACTTACAATTTTTCGAGACAAACGCAGTTCAGTTCTATGCAAAGAAGGATGTGGGATCCAAAAGAACAAAACCAAAATTGATTTTTGAATTGATCCAACTCCCTTAATCAAAAATTGTTCGAAAAACACGTAGCTCAAGTACAGCGGTGTTCGAAGGAGAATTCTATTTTTCTTAATATACGTAATATTTAGTGCCTACCGCAAAACATGGTGGGGGCTTTGTTATGATAAAGTGGTGATTTGGTAGAGATAGAGTCGGTCACATCTGTATAATCAGAGGAATTACACAATCGAAATATTCTCGAAACTGAAACGTTGCCACGGGGACTATGGGCTCTCGAAAAATTATGCACATTTCAAAATAAAAATGGCTCTATGCACTCTTCGAAAATCTACAGGTAGTGCTTAAAGAAAATTATTAACTGAAAGTTCTAAAAGTTATTTGGCCAAAAATGTAGTTTGATCTCTGCTCATGTCAAAAAAGTCTGCTCTAAAGTTATTTGTCAAATCATTAAGGACAGTGCTCATATTTTTATTTTTTTCTAATTTTATCTTAGTTTTAGAGCGAATAATGAGGGTTTTGTTTTAGATATTTTAATATACCAGAGTATTTTATTACGATCATAAAAATCGCATATTACAAACACGAATCTCTTCTTTTATTTCATAAAGTAGACATACGCTAATAAAAACAAAAATCTTAATATTTAGTAATGTCACCTCTTGCTGCAATTAGATTTTCTATGCGTCAGGACATGCTCTCTATACGTGCTTTTGTATGTTGTTTCAGTTGCATTCAACTGGCGTTTTGTATTAATCACTTCATTGACGATCGTTCGTTTTAGTGAGTTCTCCGTTCTCCAGCCAGGACAAAACGTTGATGTTTTAATCCATCAAAAATGCAGTAACACTTCTAGCTTTGTGGTAGGATGCCGAATCGTGCGCAGAAACGAATTCTCCGTCGCGAGATAACCATTCTTCAAGCTGTGGTAAAAGATGAGCTGCCAGTACTCGATTGTATTAGTCCAGTTTAATTACATCTTCTACCAGGTATAGGCATTGAATGAAATTAAAGAGCACACTATGACGCTAACCGGATGTTGAACGAACCCTCTCCACAAACCATTCTGGGTGGAACTGCTCTCCAGGGTATCGTCGAACGAAAGAGCTTTTTTCGTCTAACATTTGGAACTCCTGATTTTCCCATCTTTACGAAGAGTGGTGATCTTTTTCTTATCAAATTTTCCCAGGCGTCCCATTTCTAGAAGTTTGTTTTTATTCTGTTTAAAAATACATGAAAGTTTTGTAATGTGTCTCTGGGAATGTACGGTGTTAGCCAGTAAGGTTTTTATTTCCCTACATTTTCGTGAAGACGTGTCTGAAGTCTTGCCCATACTAAACATAAAAAGTGTTGAAGTTAGTACTGCAAAATGAGTACCAAACTAAAATTGATTTATGAAATTTATCAAAACCAAATAAATAAGAAGCTTTACTTACGTTTTGATTATATTTTATTATTTTTTTATTTTTATTTATTAGTTTTGATTATATTATTATATAAAAATGGTTCATTCCATAATATAGTACTTTTTCATCACTTTTCACCCCACTTATTTGACAGATGACAAATACCGATGCTCTAAACAAAAACAATTATAGCTGTTTTTAATGAGCTGCTTTAGGTTGAGCTGGATTCAGATATCTTAGCAAAATGTGTTTCAAGAGCAATTCGGCTGCTCTAACTTGCCCGAAATTGCTCTGATTCGTTTTCTATGAGCCTGTTCCAAGTTGAGTTTTGTATTAGTGAATTGCCAGGTTGAACATCTGACAAGTAATCAATTTTGAAAATTGCCTCTCAATTGCTATAATTTGTTCGACTTTTTTTGATAGCTGCTCTATTCTAACTTGCCTTGAGATGTTCTGCTCTTTTTTCAGAGTCATTAAAAGCAGCTAATAATGATGCCAGTACCAAAAACAAAAAAAAACTGTATGAGGATCAATATATGTATTTCTTGAAAAAATGGATTTGAACTAGAAAATACAAAAATATGTCCACTGACCCCAATAATTTGGCAACCTACTATACTTCTACTGAACATCTGTCGAATATTTTGTTAGCGCAATCGAGCAGAATCTCATTAAGAGTTGGCGAAATAAGATTATAGGATGCCAAACATTTGTAAAGTGATTATTCAAAATAAAGATGTATACATAGATGAGCTGTAAATTTAATGATAATTTAACTGTTTCCAATTTTTTTCACAAATTTACTGTGTGCTTTGAACTTACTACAAGGACTTCTTTTTCAAAGTCCTATTTGCTTGAAATAGTAAATTTATTGTGTGGGCAAATACTTTTGAATGATATTGTATACATAAAATTGATTAAGTGAAAGCTCATTTGATTTTCTCAGATATCAAAACTAAATACTTTAATTTAAAGACTAAGTTGTCCTTTAAAAAGTAGCCTTATTTTTATTTGCTTACATATATAGCTTTTCAATATATCTAGCTCCTAAAGAAAAAAAGCATTAATATCTTTAACAAATTTTTTTAAAAAAACTAACGGCTTATTGATATGTCCGTTCAATGTCAGAATTCTTCACTTCGCCCACTAGAACTATCCACTCGGTCCAGTCTAAACATTCAGCAGCATCTAGCTGCTCGTTCTATATCATTGAAGAAATCATGAACACCAGATACACGCTACGCAACCACTTTGTTCTTGACTTTGTTACAGGAATTTTCAATGGCCAACCAGTTTTCTGGTTACTACTACCGAACATGGAACTACAAAATTAACGGATGGAATTTCAAATCTTCAAATCTTCCGCTGATATAGCGGCGGCACGGCATAATTTGGCCCGTATAAATAAATATACCTACATACATCTGCCGTATCTGAATGAGTTCAATAGCCAAAAAATTGTGATTGAGCTAAAGCTGGCAGAGCTGCCGGTTGCCCGGTTGTTTGTGTTTCTGTTTGGGATTTGGAAATGTGGATGGAGCGAATTGGATTTCGCGAGTACTTGGCTGCTCAAGGTCTATTTGGAGAGCTGATTGATAGATAAGTACATAGACACATCGCCTTTGAATGGTCGATCGTCTGTAATTGCAGAATTCCATTTTGGCTAATGTTTGCCGTACAGAAAAAAAACAGTGCGAGTTGGTAGTTTTTCAAGATATTTGGTGAAAATTATTGTTACTTGGCACTCAAAATTTAATTTTTAATCCTAACTTTTCCTGCCATTCTCTATACACTTTAAGTCTATTATTCAGCAACTGACCAATTCCTACGGATTTCATCTACGAAGCTGTCTAGGCTGAGATTAACTGGCGGCAACATTTTATTGAACCTCTTAATGTATACGTGTTGTTAGCACGGATTTAGCGCTGGATTATGGTAAGAAAGCTGAAGATGGCAATAATTCTAAGATAGATTCTTGTGCGCGAGGCTGAAAACTAAAAGGTTTTCAAAGACCCGACCGGATCGTATTTTTGTAATGAAAAGTTGATATGCTGTCGTTGTAAAAGAAGATTTTTGAATCCATTGGACAAACAGGTTCGACAAGGTTTCAATCGAAACGGCTTCAAGTCCAGGTCTTGGGTATGATTTCGTTTAGAGAGTCTCTCTACGTTTGTTTTTATTATGCCAAGACAATTTTTACGTCAGTGGGATTGGTATGTAGGTACTATGCGATTTGCGCTTATGCTGTAAGTTGTACTGGGATATGGGATCAAGTTATATCATGGATGGCGTAAAATCGATTAGTACGAGTCTATTTGATTTAATGGTGTTGCATCGTTTACTGTTGATTAGTTTAATGCAAATAATCTAATTTTACATGATCATTAATTTCAAATTGCTATTGCGTTTCTATGTCTTGTTTAAAAATTGTTTTATTTTTCATCTTACTTATAAAAATGCCTACTTGCATTCACGGGACCATAAGAACAGTTATTATTATGACATTATATATGCACATATTATTTTACTTCAAAAAATAAATCTACCGTCGCATTAGCAGCTATTATCGCAATTCCAAGCTTGCACATTATCCTTGCACTTCCAATATCAAATCTGAACTGAAACGCAATTGAAATTTTCATCGTGAAACATAATATTTATCGATTAGTTGTTCAGTTTATCGCAAGATATTTTTGTTTCCATGAGTCGCATACAAATCAATCAGCACAATAAATTTCTTATGAGCATACAACACTGCCAATCATCGAGTGATAACTCGGCTGTGTCAGCCTATTATCTAAACAATGAATGATTTATATCTAAATAAGCACTTTTTTCTCTTTTCAGGTACGGCTCGAATACTCTGTTGAAACGAAGTGAGAAGGTTAAAAAGGTATCGAATAATATAAACAATCACTAGAATAAGTCAAATATTTATTGATTTGAATAGTTTTCTGTAGGATATATCAGAAGGGTTTCAAATTTTCTGTGAGATTATTTATAGTCATGGTGATATTTAAAGATATTAACATTAATCATTTCACGATTTGACATAACAGTAAAAATCTCTGATTTTATTTAGAATAAATAACGAATTGTAAAAATTCTCATCGTTATTTTTTCACAAAATTGCGGGCTAGATATTCATAGAAAATCGGCTTCCATCTTTCCTCTACGCTATTCAATAAATTTCGTACAATTCGTGAACAGCACGAGACACATTAGCCCTATTGAAGTTTGATTCTATTCCATTGTCCACATATGTAGATCTAGCTTGCCCTATCAGTGCCAGACATTTTGTTCCTAATAGCAATCCTCATTGTATGGCTTCATCACTTGAGCGGATTATTGTGTTTAGTATGTTTTGTGTTAGCTCGTAGTATTCTATACTCTCAAGCTAAGCAAACAATTTGCCTGAATAACACTACTAGCATTCTAGTAGCTAGCTAGGAAATTAATAGCTCCCTCTCTATATTAGCGTATGAGCGAACAAGTACTTTTTTTTAATATTGTACATTCAAACGTATTGCATTGAAATTCGGCCAAAGTTCGATTAGCCAATCAACCAGAAATTGGACAGTGCTACGACTTTTACATCGAACTTTGCTTCAGTATCTTATAGGCTATGAAAAAATATATGCTCTCAGATTTAGAAGGATAAAAAATTCCAACAACGTCCAAATTTTTTATTCAACATTTATTTCCATCTATTCGTCCAAGTTAGATGATTATATTTTTAAAATTCGCAAATGTTGTAGATATTCCTGTTTCCTCCAAAATTCGAATTGCATTATGTCCACGGGTACATCTGTTTCATGTATTACCTCTCCACTTCCATCCTCTTGTAAGCAGGCTTCTAGGCGATTGCGTCCATTTAGTATGTCTATCATGGCTCTACAATTTCTCCTACTATTATTGAGGAAGAATCCTACGGTCCCATGATAAGGCTCTGAGAGGAAGATTTTCGTTTGTCTGGGCACATCAGAGGATAGCTATCTCTCTCAGTGGGTATCAACTACTCACTTCCGAATAATGGCATACCCATGCAGATTCGGTAAACATATTTTTACTCCCGGAGGTAGCGTTTCATTTGATAAAGCCATTTTATAACGACTGAAAACCTTAACAATTATAGTTTCCGCCTAACACAGAAAAGATTTGATCATGAAAATAAAGGTCAAATCATGTAAAAGTTGTTAAAAAAATTAGGCCACAAATGTTAACATATCGGACCAAAATTTATAAGAAGATTTTTGGGGTCATATGCAACCAAAAAATCATAACCAGCTGTACAGAAAATGGGGGTTTATACGTCAGTCACGCCTATGAACCATATTGAAAATTTTCAAACATAATGACATTTTATACTTTTTAAACTGTAGACAGGTGAATGCTCACACTTTCCCAATAATAGAAAAAATAGTCAACTGTACTTATAAGACTGGCTTACAAGACTTATTAGACTGACTGATGTACTTATAATAAATAATCAGCTGTACTTGTAAGACTGTCAAGGTCAGGAAAATGCTGCGAACCCAGTGTTGCACGGTCTCTTTGATAGAAATTTCTTCATATTTCAACCCTTCGACTCCTG
Source organism: Nemotelus nigrinus (assembly GCA_947369275.1). Lineage (NCBI taxonomy): Eukaryota > Metazoa > Arthropoda > Insecta > Diptera > Stratiomyidae > Nemotelus > Nemotelus nigrinus. The sequence goes on along the minus strand of OX376375.1, from coordinate 28,809,338 downwards.
CGCTGGCGGCGGAAGTAAAGAGTCTAAAGGAAAGTAATTTGAGGTAACAATCGTGGATTTCAGCCTGCCATATTCGCAGTACTGTAGGTCCCGGCTTGAAAACTCTGATCGTGGTGACACCAAGCAGATTGGAAACCAAAACACAAAACCTTGGCCTTATTGATCTTTCATCATCAAAGATCTTTGCCTCCAAGATTGACCTGAGCCGAAACCCACGGCTCCTGTACAAGTGCAATATAGGGGGAAGTTTTGACTATTTTTCACTCAAAAGAAAGGATGGAGTATTGGCATGCTGCAAGTTGACCTGAACAAATTTTATTCATTCGGGCATAGAAAAGTCGAGACAAAGTGTCTGCGGACCTCTTTACTGCGACTCTTAGACAAAGTTCGCGTGACTTTAATAAAATAAACTCTATAGAAGAGAATTACCACTAGGTCGTTGCGTTTTGCTTTGAAGATATGTCTATAGATAGTCACAGAGAATAGACGCTTCACATTCTGCTTAATTTGGTTAAAATTAATCGCATCATGCGTTATCTGTCCTTGTACCCGATAATCCAGTGTTTGACATCGATGCCTAAATTCAGCTTACCGAAAAACACCTGTTCTCCGGGCACGGCCGTAATCCGACTTTAAGCTGACGCTGCACTTGCCTTTTCGGAACCTGTAACCACTGGAAATCTATCAGCAAGTTCGAAAAATCACTGGCAATAGAATCTTCCACTATGTTAACCTGTTAGCTTCCATTGCAATCATACATAAAATTAGGCCCTTCTGAATCTGAGCCCCTGCCGTACTGAGCACACTCAGCACGGGTAGGTTCCCAGACTCAGTCTGACTGTTACCTGCAGAGATACAACCCTTATGATTCATCCTCATGTTGTTTGCCGGCACTCTTGGTGTGATTTCTTGCGATGCATAGGCCACCTCGACCACGAAAAGGTTGTGCTCAATCGGATGAGGGCTCGAACGTCCAACGGCATCGCGAGAACCGCAGAGATTTCTCGTAGTAAACCTCTGAACCATGTCCCATATTGTCGTTTTCTAACCATACATCATTTGGAATAAGTCTTCAGCGGAGTTCATCGCCACATTCTGAATTTTAATTTAATAGTTTGATTAGAAAATGTAAAGACAGAAGCCAGCTTCTATTGCGATATTATAGAACACAAAAGCATTTTGAAAGCAGGACAGAGTCCGTCCAATATAGAAGCAAGAACTATTGAAAATGTAATAATGAAAATGAAATAATAAACATAATAGTTTAGTGCGCTAAAATATTTAAAGCAATGCGCATAGGGATTTTATTTTGAATTTCCAATAAAGTTATATCCAATATTATTTTAAATATTCGTTTTGTTGCAAATACTGTTAGAATCCTCTTAATGTTCAACCGAATCTCCTCAATATCTTTTGAAATAATAAACTCATACTACAAAAAAAAACTTGGGACGCCTTTTCTGTTTCAATTTTATAAAACGAAGCTGTTGTTCATAGCTCAAAGTATAAAGTAAGGACAGTTTTCTTTTCTGTTTCGGAAAAAAAATTTTCTATAAACAAAACGTGTTTTTCAATTGGAAACTTATTAAAATCTACTCAACAAAAAAATTGTTCTAGACAAACTATCAATCTTAATATCTCGTTAAGGAAACGTTACAAACTGAAAATTTTGACATTTCTAAGAGCCATCTTGACTGCCATAGTTGGTATGTACGCTAGATTATGAGAAAGTTGTGTTTAAATTTATACATATCTAGAAACACTAAAAAGCCTCTCGACTTTTACGTCTGCTAATCGCTCTTAGAGCCTCTTCTCATTAAAACTGATCGCTTAAATCTTCTGAAACCTAGAACATGAAATTTAGAACAAAAACCAGATGCAAATGTTGATACGAAAAAAAGTACAAAAATACAAATTTATAACATTGTCATTAAAAATTTATAGCATTCACTTATAAACACATATTTACTTTTCGCATATGCGCCATTGAGCAGCATCAACCGAATACGGACGCATAAAGATACACAGTAAACTAATGGGTAGCACGATTAGATTCGAATTAAATGCTTAATGAATGATTACCATAAATAATGAAACAAACCGATAATGATATCATCATCATCATCACTTGACAAATAATTTCAATGGTAGTCGCCGATTATGTCAGTGTTTAGTTCCGTTATGTACATATATGTACTTATAAGTATGAGAACAAGCCAGATGCTTAGCAATTATTTTTTTTTTGATGAATTTGAATAAAAACTGCATACAAAATGTTATATACTACAGTCTATCTGATAAAAAAATCTAAATTCTTTCGATTGTTTACATTGTCTGAATCGCAATTTTCTGATTTTATAATATTCGCATGACGCAAACGTTACTAAGAAAATATAATCACTAAAATAATCTTTATCTGTATTTGATAGAGGATAACGGCATACCATCGCTATGTGTTAATTATGCCATTGAGTTTCATGCGTAATTCATTCGAACGATATTCGAAGATAAGCTCGTGATAAAATGAGTACAAGGCTAAGCAGCAGGTGCCCTCCTTATTCGTTTAGTATTGTTCTTTGACATTATTAAATGTAATATAGTTTTTACTGCAGATTATTGGTTCTTAGGTCTGTTGACAAAACTTTCTACGAAATTGTTTATGCTGAAAACTATGTAATATTTAACTTGCGTTAGCTCGTCGTCTACTTAAAGTGGTGTCATTGGCAATATCTTTCTAAAAAACATCGTTGAGGATTAAAAGTTGCCCAGAATTTTTGAGAACTTCAATGATTAACAAGGTCATCACACCACAATCATAAAATTCCACAACTTCCTATCCAACCTTATCTCCTGTTTCACTCCTTCCAGACATCCTCGCAAGCCTAACGATACTCCTTGGTTTCGTTGTGATGGTCTGCGCCCAAAGCTAAGGATATCGCTCTAATGATAACATCCTCGAATTTTCGAGGTTACGTTCTTCTGCCAAAACTGCCGTCAATCAAACTATATGGGATTACTTTTCCAGCATTGAGTCTTCTATCTGTGCTAATCATCAGAAACCATTTTGGTCTTATGTCCGTTCCCTCTCAAAAGTTCCCATCGTTTCCCCGATTCCATGTTCCTCGATAACACTACTGCGTCTAATCAACGTGAAATTTGCGACCTCTTCGCAAAATATTTTTCTTCCTTCTTTTTTCAACACAACCATATCTTGCTTTGTGAAGTTTTCCATGCTGCTGCTACATCTTCCATTTACACCAATCCTCTTGAAATTGAATCCTTACTCGAGTGTCTTTATGCCAGTGTCTCCTGCGGTTCTGATGGTATCCCTAACCTGCTGGCCAAATCACTTTCATCGTACTTATGCGTTCCTTTGTCTATTATATTCAACCACAGCCTGTCCCCCGGCGTATTGCCCGCCAGTTGGGAATCTGCTTATATATCACCCATCCACAAGTCTAGTGACCCAAGCTGTGTTTCCAACTACCGTCCTATTTCACTCCTTCCTTGTTTTGGAAAAGTTCTTGAAAGAGTGGTTTACAACAGGCTGCTTCCTCTCCTCTATCCATTCCTTGCTCCTGAACAGCATGGTTTCGTTAAAAGTAGATCTCCCACCTCTAATCTTTTACCCTTTACTAACTAGGTTGCTTCTACTTTAGACCAACGGAAACAACTGGATGTGGTATATACCGACTTCTCAAAAGCTTTTGATTCTGTTGATCACAGAATTCTTCTTGTCTTTTTTTGTCTTGGTTTTGATCCTATGTTTCTGGTCGTTCTTGTGCTGTAACTGTGCATTTTTCCATCTCTTCCCCTTTCTAACCGCTTTCCGGTGTTCCTCAGGGCTCCATTCTCGGTCCATTATTATTTCTAGTCTTTATAAATGGTCTTCCTTCCTTTATTCGTTCTCCCTGCCTCTTGTTTGCTGAGGACATCAACATTTTCAAAGTACCTAATTGAATCTACCAACAACTGCCTCCAACTCCAAAATAATGTGTACTCTGTGCGACTGGTGCTTTCAAAATGCACTTACTTTGAACATATCCAAATGTCATCAAATGTGCTACACGTATAAAAGGGCACCCTTAATATATTCCTATACTCTGTATGGATCTTCTATTATGGCTGTTGATAATTTTAGGGACCTTGATTGTGCTTTGATCCAAAGCTCAAATTCGACCAGCACATTGCCTATATAACCGCCAAGACCTCTCGTCTGTTCGGTTTCATCCTTAGATGCTCTGCTCCTTTTACTAGTATCTCTACCTCTTTCCATCTGTTTTTTTTTCACTTGTTCGTAGCATCCTAAGAGTATTGTTGTCAAGTGTGGTCTTCCCGTCATAAATATCTCAATAAGGCTGTGGAATACGTTCAGCGTAGGTTTACTCGCTCATTGTTTAAATTCAACATCCCTTACTGTGGGTATGTCTCTGTGTCTTTCCTTATTCCAAATTTCTTTATTAGATTCCCGACGAGTGTTCCTTGACGAGTGCTTATATGCTGTGCTTACGTAACATCAATCGATCAGTTAGATCTCAATTAATGTTTTCTCTTCCCTTCGCGCGGTCTGAAGTTTATTTTAACTCGCCACTAGTGCGTATCCCCAATAAACACAACGATCTTCAGCTTGGTCCTTTTCCGGTAACGTTATCTCAAATTAAAGATTTAATTCTTAAAGGTCCTTATAATGCTAAATTAATATACCGTGTTTGCATTTTCTTCCATGTTAACTTGTGGATTGCTTTAATTTGTTGAAGTTTCAAACGTGTGTATACTTAATATTTTCAATTAGTTCTTAATTTTTTCTTTTTAAAAAAATCTTTTTTGGCTCTTTCTAGTATTTATATTTTTGTAACTGGGCAGTAACCTGTTAAAATAGATTTAAATAAATAAATACCTCCTATACCACCTATTTTCTAAACCATAAAATGGTATTTATCAGTAAGCTGAAAGTATGTATTCAAAATTAAGTAAGATAACGCAATCTTAAAACTTTTATTAAAATTTCATAATAACGATTGCGTAGTAGAGTTTTGAAATAAAATCTACATAACGTAGACGCCATCGCTACTCATTTTTAATCACAATTACTGATAAAAAAGCAATTAAAATTATCCCAGGTGCTGACAATGAACATATATATATATACATTAAAAATTGTTACAGTTAACATTTGCTGTATTATTCATCTTATTATATAATGTACGATCACATTTTAGCGTGCATTTGATCAAATCTATATCTTATTGTTATCTTAAATTTGATAAAAATGTGCCTACAAGATACCAGCCAACCGTATCACTTATCTAACTATGTATTTACATGACTTACGCATTTCACGAGTATTTCAAAATGATGTTTGATAGCGTAAAATGAACGCAAACTTATCAAAAAATGAAAAGTACATTGTCGCTGCAGATATTTACAAAATTGGACTATTTAATAAAATTATGTTAAGAACGTTCAAAATTGTTATAACTTGGAGTTCTTTAATTTGACATTAAATTTTTCGTGGAAATATTGGAAATAATTTAAGCTCATTCTGTACTGCTATGTCACTGATTGTACGATGAAACTCGAACCGCTATTGTGCGATATTTGAAAATATGTGGATAGTAGAAAATTTGACGATGAGTGAATCTTATATTAGTATTAATAAAAGATTAATCTTAGACGATTTACCATCTTCATCTTTTGGCCCCGCACACAGAGAAATGCAAAGAACAGTATTTATTTGCGCTAGAGCAAATCGATCTAATTAAAATGGTTGACTTGTTTTCAACTTTCAAGACCCTAATCAAACTAATTACAACATCGAAACAAAATGAAAACAAAGAAATTCAACGAAAATACTATTTAGCTCACTTTCATTTTAAAAGTTGTCAATCGATCACATGATGTACAGAGTCCATACGTATCAACTACACGGATGAGTTGATGCACTGATGGTCATCAGGCTGGGTGAAATGTAATAAAAAGTAAAATTGGAATGCTTTGATTGCAACGATGCAAGCAAGTTTCAAGTCGCGTCTCCGCAATCAAACCAGTCAGCAACTAGGTTTACACTTGCTACATATGTATGCTGTACTTACATAGATTCTATCTTGCTCATGTGAGCACCTACATACATAAAAATTGCAATCATCATCGTTCACATGGAATTTCTACTTTGACCGTTTATCGAAAGAAAAGCGAAAATCCGAAACAAATCTGCTTTTTCATTATTTATTTCCACTTTTTGCACCTGGTTCGACCAGATTGGAACGCGCAAACAAGCTTGCTCTACTACCGCTTTTGCCTGAGTGATTTTACTTTGAATTTCGCTATTAGATCACGATGAGAATTAAAGTTTGTATTTTGCGTACATATTTCTATGAATAATCTATTTGTACCACAATTAAATACACTCAAATATCATATAAGTTGCAGTTGATGTTGCGACACGCTGAAATCTTAGCTCGAAAAAATAATGAATCTCGTTGTCTCATCTGTTTTGTATTCACAACACAACTGCTCAAGTAAACAAACTGCTGAAAAATTCAAAAATTTGCTCACAGTGTACTTTCAATCCAAACCTAAAGTCGATGCAAGTTAACTAGCTAGCCGCGTAATAGTAACCAGTTATATTGATTCCATATCAGGTTTCCAATGTTTATTTTAAAATATACTCTGCATGCAAATTGTAAGGATGTTTGTGGAATTTTATCAAAGAAGATCCATTGGGCTTTGCATAAGTTTAGAGTTGAATTTAAAATGATGCGAAAATTGATATCATATTAATTCACAGAAGATGCATTATTTAACAAGAAAAATTTAATCGGTTTCTAAACACAGTCATAATTTTACTTTGCAAAATAAACTTACTTAAATTATTAATAGGTCCTCAAAATCATTTCACACTTACATTCGCATCATTCCAGTCGAAAAATTACATTTACATATGATTCATGTTCATTATATGTGATGATTCCTTTTCATTTTCATCATTCTCTTCATCACTGTCCTCACCGTATCCGTCGAAAATATTAGAATAAGATGATTTCAAAATCTCCACATGGCTCTTCAGACTACGAATTTCCAATTGTGCATCACCAAACTTCTGCTCCAGCTTGGACACTTCACTTTGCATCCTTTGCTTGATCTCATCGCGTTCCTTGAACGCTGTGCTCAAGTTCGCTCGAAGTTGGATTAGCTCTTCTTCCAATCCAGATATTTGCGAATGGAATGCTTTTTTCTGAACTTCAGCTCGCTCTTTGACACGTGAAACCTGTGGTGTGAGAATAGTATGATTTATTAGTTTAATTACCCCATCAAAAAAAATAGCGAATGAAATAGTTTCTGTGACAAATTGATGAAATATAAGAGTTACAAAAGCGATTTAGGCTCTTTGTGATTCAGATTTTATGCAAAAATATTAACTTCGAATAAGTACAGTCGCTCACAGATTAAATGATGTGAAAATTTAATCGAGAAAACTTTTGAAGACTCAAAAATATGAAAAATTCGTTCCAGTCAGAAATAAAAAAATGAAGAAAAACTTGAAGAAATTTTTTTTTTTACTTTATTAATGGATCCGAAGCAAATGGAGGAGTGGTTTGCAATTGCAGATTGCATCTATATACATAAAGAAACGAAAACCAAAACGGATGACTCGCCGAAGGAAACAACTGAAATATGTAAATTTAGTAGAAGAACTCACACTTGAGCCTTCTGATTGGCAAAATTATTTAACAATGGATGAATTAACAATGGATGATAATCCTTTGCTACAGTTGGTCACCCCATAAATCAAACGAAAAGATACGAATATGAGGCAATCCATCACTGCTCAAGAAATATTGACCGCTACTTTGCGGTACTTAGCAAGCGGTTGCAGCTATGAAAAGCTCAAACTTTCTACAGTAATTTCACCCCAGGCTTTAGGTCAAATAATAAGACATTCATGTGGTCTATATTTTTCGATAACTTCCAAAACAAAATCATGGCTCCACTATCCATTATGGTGAATTTTTCGATTAAATAAAATAATCATAGAAATAGTCAATGAGCTTGTGACAGGTAAGCGTGTGAAGCAAGCCTGCCACGTTGTTTGGACTGAGGCTTCAAAACACACACGACCAGTCCATTCTATAGATTGTTAAAACTCGGCCTACTATTTCCCACACACGGTCGAGCCAAAAAATAGTCCGATGGTTTGAGTCCATGGACTTTGGATTGATTGGAAATCCAATTTGGTTCCTTGAATCCATGAGTCCTTCCGAATTCTCCTACACACGGTGAGATTTTGGCCTGGCCTCAGGCCATTTGGACTGATGGATTGCTCGTGAATGGGGGCCTTAAGAAGAAATTTTTTAAGCTCGTCTAGAAGTAGTCAAGCATAGGAAGAATCAACTTTTTTGTATGCTCTGGCGAAATGGCGTCCCACTCCTAATGTAATGCGTGGCCTTGTTGCTTATCAGATGTTATTTTTATTTCTTTTTTTTATTCAACCACGTTGGCAGGAGTTCAGAGATGTACTTGGGGTCCCCGTCTTTGTAAAAAAAAACGGAAGCTGTTCATTAGTCTCAGTTTTCTAGCACTCAATAGTAAATTATCCTTCCTGATGTTCCATTACTGGAATCGATCCAAGTGGTCCACACTGTCACATAGCTTTGAACAGTACTGCATACATTTAGTAGTACCAGTTCAGTGCTTGGCTATCTGCATACGTAGCGCTTCCTTTCGCTTCTGAAAATATTAATTTTTTTCCTATCCGCAAAAATAACGGTATTCCAGAACGTTAAGTTCTTAGCCAAATGTTCTTGAGCAAGCTTGACTCTGCTTGCTTTGCTTTTATCAATAATATATAAGGTTTTTTATGCAGATACCTTTCAGCTCCTTACACTAGTTTAGATGCATTAAATTTTTCAATTGCTCTTCACTCGCCCTAAAATAGATTTTTTTCGGGGTTGTTCTAGCCTTATATTCGACTAGGTTTTTCTTGAAAATTTTCTCTGAAGAGTAAAAATTGATTCACTCACTATTTCCCTAATATAAAAAAAATCTTTTAAAAAAATAGTGTCAATCGTAATTCAAAAAGCAATGTTGTTTCACTGGAACAAAGTCGCTGGAACTAATTTCTAGTCTTGAGAACTGGAGGCGATAGATGCTCCATTCTGACAATGGAAAATTTTACGAATGTTGGATAATTAGTCTCAGCGATAGGCTAACTCAAAGCTCCGTGTATAGCCTCTCGCCAGTACCTGGATCCGAACCAGGGTCTTCATACTCTAGAAGTGTCGTTTCACGCTCTCTCAGCGTCGCATAATTTAAGCTCTGACGCGATTTTATCAGTTTCAAATGTTTTTGATTTTTTCTTTTTATGTGAAGAATTTATTTATTAATAAAAAAGATCGCAAGCTAAACGGTTGTTTTTTTTACAACGATTTTGTCCTAATTTTGGAAGTGTCAAAAGATTTTCCTTGCATCAAGAACTGGCAGCATTTAGGATGTAAACGATTCTATACTTTTAAATTAATATGGCCACTCCTATCCGAACGGAGATTACAATTCAATACCAAGCCAACAATTAAAATTGAGGTGCGACTCTTCATTAGACATAAATCTCCGAAAATGACTACCTCATCAACAAAATATCAAAACGCTATGAACATAAATATATGAATTTCTCATCTACATACATGCCTTGCACCCTCCTCTCTAAGCTCGTCAAGATGCTGACCCAGTTTATAAACTTCGCGTGTCTTAGCATCCAAGCAATCCTCAAGGAATTTCATTCTTTCGACACCTTTTAGCAAGAGTTTATTTTCAGCCATCAATTCGTCAAATTTGTGCTTCCACTCGTTAACTATGGAATAGATGCGAACCAGAAACGTGAAGAAAATTAGCAACTTGATGAATGTGTGTGTGCGTATCTTCCAGATTAAATCTCAATATTTTTTCGAGTGGCGCTCGCTATAGAACTGCTGCTATAGAATAGCTGCTTCTACGCACTGTAGCGCGCGAAATGTAACATATGAACTCGTAACGATGACGCGACTCGAGTGAAGGGGAAAAGTTTATAAATAAAAAAACTAAAACTCAAGCAACACAACATATGCACACATACTTTCCCGCAGGAAATTCTCGCCTTCCTTATGCAATTTCAGATTCTTAGTTCGTTCGTGTTCCACGTCCTTTTGGAGTAGTTCGCATTTGACGATGCAACTTTCAAGATCATCGGATAGTGCAGAAATTGTTCGTTCGGCCAACTTGAGTTTAGATAAAGTCTCTTGTAGCTCCAGTTGCTTGGCCTCGAGTATGAACGGTAAATGACCCAATTCACCCAGTTGCTCTTTGATTCGTTCATTTGTTAGCTGCAGGCCTGTGTTGATTTGTTCTTGATTCAGAGCATTGTCTTTGCCAAGCATATCTAACTTGCGCCTGTACTCCTCGGCCAATTGTTGAGCCCTAAGGTATTTGTCTCTGAAGTGGAGTAGAGTTATAAATGAATGAAAACCTTCTAGTCAGTGCTGGTAGAACAACAAGCAAAACATCAGGTTTCTTATAAACATAAAAGCATCGAAAATTTCGAGGAATGTATAAATTAAAACCAATAAATTGCATCTAGTGATACGTTATTAATTTCAATTGTGTAAAAATAATAGTGTTTCGATTGTGCTTTTGAATTTCAAAAATTTCCACTCCGCATACGAGTACCACCATTTGTTGAGCTACTTCAATAATGATCCGAAAGTAAGTGTAAAAGTTTAACAAGTTTAACTTTTCCGCTTTATTTTCACACAAAAACTCGTAATTGTCCAGCAGCACATGCAATTCAGCGTCCGTAAACGCGACAGCGACATCATTAAATCGATGCGCTGCGATTATACTATTTTGATCTAAATCGCTAAGTCACGCTAATAGGACTGAGGTATGTGTTGCACTTTCTGTTTAGTATGCACTAGAGTGCAGCAAATAGTGGCGTAGCAGTAGACGACTCAACACATTCGGCACCACAGTACAGTGGCACCTGGCCTCAGCCCAAATCTGGAGCGTGTTATTGTACAAGAAAGCACACGATACCGAAATACTGCAAGTGTACTCTAAATACTTTAAGCTGATTAAGGCAAACCTACTTTCGTTCTCAATTGCATTAGGCCTGTTCAAACATAATAGCCCGAACAGAGTACACTCGAAGAGTACCTAAACTCGTAATGTGATGCCCATTACAGGCGAAAAAATGCTATGCTGTCAAGAACTCTTTTTTTCGACATGACGATCATCGAGGAAATAATGTGAATGAATAAGTCAATGGATTTGGATGAATAGAAAGATGAATGGAGTTAATCGAATATGAATGAGTAAACATCAAGTGTATGGAATTTAAATTTTTTCCCTGTAAGCTGATGTTAATACCCAAATAATTTACTTGCCACAGTAGCATTTGGAATTTGCAAATTAATTATTTGAAGGAAAGAAAATGATTTATTACCGTATGCAACTGTATGTTGTTTCGGCAAACTTTTTTCCTATATTGGATGGAAATACTTAGAATCATCTATGATTGTTTAAAAAACCTAAAGAATCATTTCAAATCCCATTGCAGGTGATAATACAGTGGCTTAAAAATCCTTCAACCGAAAATTCATCAGACATGGCAAGACATATCAAACATATTTAGAACTCTTCCTTACTTCACAACGCACCAAGTATTCAATTTATGTTTCAGCACCACGCAGCAGCATAGACCATTGTTTGATTTCGGTCAAGTTTTCCAAGTCCTCTCTCTGAAGCCCACCAATTAATTTTGCATTGAAAGGTTGGCATAATACTGCAAGAATAAGAAAGCCAACTGGGCTGGTTTTAAGTCTTTTCGGCGAGTTAAATCGGGAACATTAGCCAGACTGGCCCTCCAGGTTGGGGGATTGGGCAATGGGCCAATCAACCGTTCCCATAAAATGTTACTCATTCAGGAACCTGACACTTCGCCTCATATACTTGGATTGGATCAACGGAAATGGCCACGCCAACGAAATATGGGCTACTCTATTGGAAATGGGAACCGGGGGCCATTAAAGCCCTCCTGGAACAGGTCACTCACTACAAAATAAACATTTTCGCTTTCCAGGAAACGAAACTGTTTGGTGCTGAGATTGTGATTAGAGTGGCCTTCATCGTGGACAAAAAGATAAAATTGTAAATAATCGATTTTAAACCTGTCAACGAAAGATTGTGTGCGATCCGCATTCGAGCAAAGTTTTTTAACGTTTGACTCATTAACGTTCATGCCTCCACTGAAGATAAGGATGAGGCAGTGACAGATAATTTCTATAATCTTCTGGAAAGGTTATATGATTCTGTGCCATCAAATGATGTGAAAATCCTGCTGGGCGACTTCAACGCTAAGGGTGGAAAGGAGGAAACACTTCGCGAAACCACCGGCCAAGAGCGACAATCGAATTCCCAATCGAATTCTCAAGGGGTGAGCGAGCGGAGCCAGGCCAGTCGGTAAGCCACGCAAGCGCTGGGAGAATTCAATAGATGCTGACAGCAGGTCGCTTTTGGGAGCACCGAACTGGAGGACGCGATCACTGAACCGAGACGAATGGAGGCGGAGCAGTAAGGAGGTTAAGGCTCGATTCGGTCTGTAGTGCCACGATGATGGTGAGAGAGTTAAATTGTTTTGTTATACTTGTCTCAAAAAACGTCGATGTTTGTGCTGAAACATTAATTTTATAATCCCTATTTAACAGGTATTTTTCCATCTTTGTGGAAGCCTGCTTATATCTAGCTTGTTCCTAATAATGCTGAACGTAGCGATTTCTCTAACTGAAAAAATTCGAAAACCCCATTAAATTACAGTAGAAATTAACCACCTTATAAATGATTGACAGAATGGATCGCAAGCTAGCCACTCCATCGAAAATCGAATGATGTTTCTTACAGAACGACGGAACCGCTGTGTCCAGAACTTTGATAAATCTGTGGTCATTGTTCTACAGCCTTGCCCAAAAGTATTAGGCACCCCTTCAAAACACATGTAATTTGAAACGTGTGTTCAAATTGATAATTTCTTTTAATATTTACGATACTGGTTTGTTCAAACAATAATAACAGCGATAAACGATCTTCTTTGAAGAGCCATAAAACATCTGGCGTGCAAATTCCAGGAAATGGGGTATTTGAGATATTGTTGATAATATTTTGTCAGTCTTCATTTGTTACTTACAGGGTAAGGCTGCTTGTTTTTGTGATTAATTTGCAAACTAGACACTCTGTGCAATACAATATGCCTAAAACGAGTGAACTTGGTATTGAAAAACGCTGTAGAATTCAGTTTCTACATGAACAAGGTAAATCTCAAGTTGAGATTGCCAAGCTAGTGAAATGTTCTCGGTGCGCAGTGCAATCTGCAATCATGCGGTTTGCGGAGACCAGTTCTCACGAAAATAAGCCAAGAACAGGCAGAAAACGCGTAACTTCAAAACGCCAGGACAGAAAACTTGTCCGCGACTCTTTGAAGGAGCGTAAAAAAACATCTTCTGCGCTTGCTGCTAGCCTGTCGGAAAACTTGGGGAAAGTAACAAGTGCTCGATCGGTAAGAAGGCATCTCACAGAAGCAAGCTTGAAAGGTTGTAAAGCTAGAAAGAAGCCGTGGCTTTCAGCAGCCAACAAAAAAAATCCTGTTAGAAAAAACAAAAAACCTGTTTCAATTTTTTTGAAAAATTTTCTGAAATCAAGGCCTCCGTAAAAAATTACGGTTATTGTTGTTTGAAAAAGGTTATAATTAAGCTTACCTGGAAACAAGATTCATCGGACCACAGAACATTTGCCCAATCCTCTTCTGTGAAATGCTGGTACCGAAGAGCCCATTCCAAGCGATTTTTTTTGTTGGCTGCTGAAAGCAACGGCTTCTTTCTAGCTTTACAACCTTTCAAGCCTGCTTCTGTGAGATGCCTTCTTACCGATCGAGCACTTGTTACTTTCCCCAAGTTTTCCGACAGGCTAGCAGCAAGCGCAGAAGATGTTTTTTTACGCTCCTTCAAAGAGTCGCGGACAAGTTTTCTGTCCTGGCGTTTTGAAGTTACGCGTTTTCTGCCTGTTCTTGGCTTATTTTCGTGAGAACTGGTCTCCGCAAACCGCATGATTGCAGATTGCACTGCGCACCGAGAACATTTCACTAGCTTGGCAATCTCAACTTGAGATTTACCTTGTTCATGTAGAAACTGAATTCTACAGCGTTTTTCAATACCAAGTTCACTCGTTTTAGGCATATTGTATTGCACAGAGTGTCTAGTTTGCAAATTAATCACAAAAACAAGCAGCCTTACCCTGTAAGTAACAAATGAAGACTGACAAAATATTATCAACAATTTCTCAAATACCCCATTTCCTGGAATTTGCACGCCAGATGTTTTATGGCTCTTCAAAGAAGATCGTTTATCGCTGTTATTATTGTTTGAACAAACCAGTATCGTAAATATTAAAAGAAATTATCAATTTGAACACACGTTTCAAATTACATGTGTTTTGAAGGGGTGCCTAATACTTTTGGGCAAGGCTGTAGATATTTTGAATGACAATGATCGTAGCCACACTTTTTGCATTTGGTCTTGGCTCAAATATCTCTTATTTCCTGGTTGTCCAATTGATTTATTTTGGATAGTTTTCTGATAGTTTTCTATCTTTTCAATTCTATTTATCACAGAGTTAATGACGTTGTTCCGCAAGGCTCTGTCCGCTCTCCAACTCATTTTTTATTAACGACTTTCTTCTGCAACTTCCAATCCTGGACGCTATGTATTTTAACTGTGATCGCAAGTTCAGGTCATTAAATAATGATTTATGTCAAATTCTAGCTCAAGACAGAGCTAATCGGATCATGTTTAATGCAACTAAGACTCGATTATGATGATTAAAACTATATTTGTCAGAGGAGTAGTTAATCCAAACATGTTCTCTCTTAATATTTGAGGAAAGTATCACTTTTTTCTTTGTGTCATACTACTAAGGAAATCGAAATCATACTACTAAGGAAAGAATGATCCCACCGATTGCGCAATACTGAATCACTTATAGCTCTCATTTTCGGGCCATTAAAATTAAATTAGCCCCAGTTGTTTCGTCGTATTGTGCTTGCGCACCAATTTCGCCCAACCTACTAATCATTTTATCCTTGCTCAGCAGTCCATCTTTTGCCAAGGCTTTGATATCACCTAAAGCCGTAATCACACTCTCCCTTAACGTTTCTTCGAGCAACTTGGGAAATTACTTCCCAGAACATTTGACGAGTATTCAAAGTCTTCACTCAAAACTGTTTAGATAGGCCCATTGTTTTTATCCCCGTACACCATAAAACTACTCCTGTCCGCATTGAGAAGAGTTCAAGGATGTGAAGCTTCAGTGCGCTGATATTCATGTGGTGTAGGTAGGTAGCACTTTCTCTGTTCAGAAATATAAATAATAACAGTGAATAACAGTGTATATATAATAATTACAGAATAATAACAGTGTACCTCGTACCCATCCGTACTCATGCATCTTGTCCGGTATGATGCATCTTGTCGATGTGATGCATCTTGCCCATGATTTCATGGGCAAACCAAATAGGTTTGCAAATATTATCGGAGCCAGCACCAGACCTTTTTTTCAAATCCCTTTGACTCGATACGTAAAACCGACATCAAAACTCGGCCTCGAGGTATGTGAAAAACGGGCGAGAATAAATGAGGAGACCATTTACACTCTCGGCTCGTCAACATTGGCCGGGAGTGTAATTTCGGCATAAGGGTGCCCAAACTGTACCAAACATCTCTGAACATGATCTTAAAAAAGTCATAATTTCCTATTCTATTTTGCTACACCAGTCTGAAATGTTCTATGAATAAAGGTATCGCGCAGTGTTCGATCCTAGGGCCTATGCTTTCCCTTATCTGTTTGAAGAGCGTTCAAGATCTAGGCTTTCTGGTAAAATAGTTTTTTTTTATGCTGACTATACATACTGGAAAAGATGAGCCAGCCATCGAAAATACAATAAATATGAATTTGGATAAATACTTGAGATGACTGCGGCAGAGCAAACTCATTATAAATCCCACAAAACCAAATACCTACATTGTGTTCCAGTAAAAAAATAAACGCCCTATTAATCCATGTATTCGAATTGATGGAGTTTAACTGAAGAAAGTCGATTCAATAAAATACCTGGGATTGATTTTGAACGAAAAGATGTCCTGGACACATCACATCAACTACATAACAAGTAAAATCACATAATTTGTCGCAACACTGAGAAAGTATGATTTCGTGGAAAAACACTAAACTTTTAATCTTAAATGCTTTTGATTTGTTAACTGTTAAATATGGAGGAGTCTTGTGGAGCCAAATAACTAAGCAGAACACCGAGCAAATTGGGAGACTTGTCACTAAGGCGATAAAAGTTATATTTGGATTGCCGACCTTAACACTAACGGTCGATGTGTACACTCGAACAGGGTTGTTGAACATCCAACAGATTATTGATCTCGAAAGAGGAAAAATAATATGCCAAATTATTAACAAAAGATTAATATGGCCATATATTTCTCGAACTGTTGGAGAGATAGCTAGCAGAGAAGCCAGGTCCGCCGGCAAGCAACATTGTAAAATTCAAATAAAACTTAAAATTGCTCATAAAAAAATAACAACCACGAAAAATGACAATAAACACCAGGGTTTTTTGTATACTTTTCTCTGAATATGTCCATCATGAGACAATAAAAGAGATTCTAACATATTGGTAAAAATTGTGATGCACACGGACTGTGCATCTTAATAGAGTGATGGAGAGAGTAGAAGGAAGAAAGAGAAAAGAAAACTACAACAATCAACCGCTTGCTATAAATATTTCCTAAAGTTATATTAAACATTGAAATATAAATTAAAGCATACGAGTATAAAGCTGTGGCGGCTATATCAAAAATTCATTGAATATTTGCCAAAACCGTGGTGAACCCCTCATTATATCAACCGACTGATTACAAAATAATGATGTAGTATTATGGGACTCATTTGTGATTCCAGATTTTCGCTATTAGTAATTTCGATGTCAGAATAAAATTAATATAAAATAGGAAGAACAAATATAGAGTCAATAATGTCCAATTTACACGGGGATGGTGTGAACAAGTATTTTCTACTGTGTAAGAGTCCACTAAAATTATATTTATACACGCCACGCTATAAAATTATTTAGGAGCCTAGAATTAAGCAAAGCTGCCATTGCTGAAGCTCAAAACTGTGGATTTAGCATACGGATGATTTTTACTAAAATGTCTGTGAAAGATTTATGCAGAATCGTGGGTATAGTCTATAATGAACATCGGCAGCTTTCGAAGCAATATTGGCCTGGTTTCTTCAGTAGAACCAAATAATTTTAAAACATCCGTTACCGAAAATTTCAAATCTTACTCTTTATAAAGCATTAAAAAAAACTTATTCATTCTACTTCTCGAACCAAATATACCTATTCTGTTCACATTCACTCGCCTTCTCATTGTATGCCGTTTTCCATTCTTGTAGCTCGTCAGCTATGTTTCGATTTTCTTGTTGGAGTCGTTGCACTTGAATGGCAATTGATTCCAATTCCTCATTGGTCACTAATTTACGAACGCCGCGTTCCGTTAGAACAGATGTCTCACTCGGGTGCTGCTGATGAAGCAATTCGACCCTTTTCCTTTCTTCATAAACTGAAAAAATCAGAAAATGGAAGAAAAAATCCTTATAATTGTCTCTGTGCGTAATAATTGAATGAGCTGTAAATGTAACAATTAAAATGTTTTCCGTTGCATCCTTACACGAATTCAATTCCGATTCGATCGATTGAATTTTCTGTTCCATTCCACCCAGAGCTTTATTAAAACTACAAATTTGTTCTTCCGTAACCTTTTGCTTCCCATTTTCTTCCATCTTGGGACTATTACTCACACCAGGACTGCAAATGCAGGCGGAAAACTAAGGGCTGTTTTTAGTATAGTATTGCTGTTATAGTAAATACACTTTCGTCTTCTTATCGCTCGCCGCCGTCTTGGTCTGACTCACTAAAAGCCTGTAAAATTACTTGAATGAAATTGCTGCTGGTGTATTTGTCGCACAAGCTAATTGAAAAAGTAAGCGTAACGCTGTTAAAAATTGTTGAAATTATTTACACGCAAATGTGGGTAAGTGGCTTTGGCTATGACACAGATTTTCGTCGACAGATCGAACTGGAGTTGTTTAGATCGTTTGAATGAGAATAAACCCGAGAAACGTTACAGTAGAACGAGACGAGAGCAGAATGGTGTGCACGTGAAATATACAAATGACTGAATGAATATGGAAAATTGCGTTTGACACATGTAATTCGAATTCGATGAGTTAATGATCGCGTCATTGATATTTTCGTGAATTTTGAATGAACTCTAGTTAATTTAGCTTTTTTCAAAGCTCAGAGTTTTGTTCAGTGTGTATAAACCCTTGAGCTAAAGTGCGTTTTTACTCAATTGACTCTGATGTGCAAAAATACAATAGAAAAGATAATTTAGCTATAAACGTGCTGAATCGCAAATTAAAACAACAGAACAGAAATTTGACGCCATTTCATCATTTATATATCATATTATTCCCCACTGAATTTTCTATGCGAATGACAAATTTTTATAATTAAATTTTGTGGTTGTACCCCCGATAATCGAATCAAATTCTTTGCACATTTTCAACTTTCATCAATTACAACCTACATCATTTCATTTAAATCTAATTTCGATTCAATTTCAAGAAATCGTGTTAGTCCTTGACTATGAAAGCTTAATACACCCACTTACTGCTTTGCATATATACTTACAAAGACCTTGTGATTTAAAAAGGACATAACAAATCAATTTCTTTCCATTTCAAACATGGAGAAATTCTGTAATCTTCTCTTTGCTCTTTACTACACTATTTCTACTAACTTTACATTCATTAGTTTGCCAAAGAAACACAGCATAAATAAGTGTGCACACTGTGAATGCACACACAGCAAACAAGCAAGAAAGTAATTTTCTCGTGAAGCTCTACGAACATCAATCTTGCATTCTACAATATATATGTATGTTTGCACATAGAAAGCACTGCGAAATTGATTTTTTATGTGTACGTTGTATCATATGTAAGCAGGAAAGTTACTAGTTTCTCGAGAATAGATTCAAGACAGTGACCACGAACAGTGATTTAAGAATAGTAGGTAACGTTCAAATTTATCTTAAGTTTGGTCACGTTATTGTAACCTTTCTGAGTTTCGATGTTGAAAGAAGCGCAGGCTGTAGGCAACGGACCAAAATTGACATAGATTTCCAGCATATTCTAATACCTAGTTCTGCCCAAAAATTATAACAGTATTATGTAAAAAATCGAACACGAATTAAAATTTTCGATTTGCTAAACGTTCTCATTTCTAAAAAATGAATTTGAAAAGAAAAGAAATGAAGCTTCAAAGTTATACATTGATTGCCAATAAGCAGACAATATTAAATCGAATCAAGGATGGCTACAGATAAATTTGAATGAATGTATAGAGTGACCGCGTAGCACTTGGCACTGCAACCTCTTGGGTCTATTATGCCTCTCGAGCGTTATGCCCTGTAGGATATCCAGATCCCTTATGAACTTGAATATGTCCCCCGGATGGGACTTTTCTAATATCCCAGATGGAGGGAATCCATATCCCATATCAGCTTCAGACTGATAGCGTTGAGGACCACCTGGAGATCCGATAGCTCCATATATTTTTTCTGTTCCTTATATTTTTTCTATTCGTATTCGTATTTAAGTATATCTTATAATTCTGCTGGATAAATAGTGGCTTCTTTAAGAAGGGGGAAGTGCACGATCCCTGTTCCTACTCCATAATAAATCTGCTAACTGTCCATGTACTATATTTGCACCCTTGGACCATTCTGCCATTTGTTTCTTGATGGTGTGGTGACCTTGAATCTTTTCTGGAAGGCATCGCCCAAACAGTCTTACTGACCTTCAGTATCATTTTGTTTAGATAGCTGCCCCAGGTGAGTTTCTTATCCAAAAAGGATTCCTATATATATTACCTCTTCCTGAAGGCCCACCTCTGTACCCTTAATTTTAGGGCTCCTACCTCGATTTATCATTTGCTGCTGAATGGAACTATGTTGGTCTTTGGAGGATTTATGGATAGACCCTCTTCCTCGCACCATTGTCCTGTTTCATTTAAGACTTTTTGCGTTCTGGATCTCAAAGCATCCGAGTGTGAGTCTCTTATTATTATTGTGACTTACTGTTGATGGTCCAAAGAAGATCGTCAAACTGTAGAAATCAGATGGTCGATGGTCAACGATATATTAGATGTCCCGAAGCGAAAAAATTGGACCCAAAATATACTGCGAAAACTGAAAATAAAACTGGAAACCAAAACATCACGACAAGTTCATAAAGATCTGATGAACGCTACTGCACGTGTTAAAATTTTACGTTGGAATTTCAGAAGATAATGATCCGAGGCTTACACACAAAAAAGTCCTTTTTTTCAAAATCAAAATCGAAAGGAAATTAGCTTGAAAAAAAAATCGAGCAAGTTAGAGCAATTGAGAGGCAGCTCTCAAAATTGATCGCTTGTCAGAAATTGAATCTGTGTATTCTCTAATAAAAAACTCTACTTCAGTAATAATTTTCTATTGAAAGTCGATTCCTTGACAATTGGCGATAGCTGGTTCGTTGTCCGAACTTGCTCTACCAAAAAAGGTAGAGCAGATATCGTGCTCTAAATTGCTCTAGTTAAACTTAGAGCAGGCTCAAGAAAATCAGAGCAACTTCGGGCAAGTTAGAGCAGCCGAATTGCTCATGAAACACATTTGGCTGAGATATCTCAATCTAGTTCAACCTAGAGCAGCTCATTAAACACAGCTATAAATCATCATAGAATAATTAAACAATACAAATACAACAATGTGCATAGTATCGTAATATTTTATTTATTTATTTTTATATTTATTATATTCATTATATTTATTATATTTGTTTATCTTTAATATTTTTATCTTTGATTTTAATTTATTTAATTTCATTTTAATATCCCTTACTTATTTACTTATAATCATTTTTTCCTATCATAAGAGAAATATTGTCTTATGTTATTGAAATGAAGAATGCATTGTCCAATAGAATGGTCCACCACATCTTTTGAAGCATAAGTTAGATCTGCACAAGTTAGATCAGGCTAGTAATGAATGTAGTAGCGTAATGTTGTTTGCAATATATTATTTGATTTGAGGATTTGATAACTTTCTGTGAAGAGAAAACTTAAACTGCATATTCTTTCTCTAAAAAAAAGAAAAGAAAAAAACGAGTTTAAATTAATTTAACTAAATTCAGCCGAATGAGTACATGACAATAACTCTTGTACAACGACAGCGAATACTATTAACAACTACCCCAACAAAATCTATCATCGTCGGAAATGTTCAAAAACCCGGTCAAATTAAAATCCTTCTACCACTTCGCGAAAATTTCTAGTTCAACATTTCTAAAAGCTACAGCTTCACAGCTAAAATTTCGACAGCAATCTACCTAGTTTCGAGGACAAACTGTAAAACACTCTGGCTCATCTGAAAGTATGTATCTTGCGATATTGTGCTATTCAATGCATTGTTACATGCTTTACATTGCAGATGAACGGATGTAGAATGGGGATGAGTCTTTCCGAAACTCTTTTGTGCGTCCCCAGCATTTACCATCGGGAGAGAGAGAGAGAGTAGCCGTGTATATAGGCAGTGCTGTCAATGAAAAGCCATTTTCATTAACATTGAGAAAAATGTGAAAGACGATTAAGAGGAAGAAGTTTTTTGTGTAAGAGCTGATTTTGTGTGCAAGTGTTTGTATACATCTTCTACGTCTGACATTGACATAAGACTTGAAATAAAGGATTTAGGTCAGTTTTGAAGGTTTCGATTTACTGATTCTGTAGGAGAAATAATGCATGCTTGGTAGGTAATCGATAATTGAGCTGAATTGTGTGGAAAGATGCAGTAAATAACTATCGCATCCTCTTCGCGGACTCAGCAAAGTATTTCAAGAAAATCGTAATTAGATAATAGTCGTGTTTTTTGCAACGTTGCAGAGCAGATCGTAGGGTTGCAAAAAAAACGATGCCGAGCAAAAAGCTTGCTTTATTCGATAATAGTGCTGCATTCGCTGAACTTTCGCTTGGGTTGGTTCTTAAATTAGAATGACAGATAGAAAAATAATGAATGAAATCTAATCTGGGTTTCAATCGAAATCAGACATGAAAATTGCATATGAAATAATCTACAATGTAATGTGCATTGAAACATTCAAAAACAGTCTTCACACTACAAGATGTGATGTAAAATAATTGGCAATTGAGGAGTGATCTGCAAATTTATTCAATTCAAAGTGCCGGTTTTACAATAATCAACAGCAATGGTACGAACCGTTTAGAATACTCTTACTACACTTACTTTACTTACCATGAACAACCGCTTCCGAGAAAATTTCTGGCTCAGTGACGTGACATGTGCAGAATTTTGTTGTTGTATTCAATAAACTTAACAAAATTTGATCTGCTCGGGAATGCAAAAAAACGCACCTAAAAATGGGCTGCAATTGTTTCAGACTTCTAAGCAATCTAAAATGTAATTTTATTATAAATTGCCTTTACTATTTCAAAAGCAATTAATCCAACTTGTGTCATTCATATGGCCTCGATAAAAAAATAAGATTTTGAAACGCTCTTTAGATAAGCACTTGATCCGTAGTATTGATCTAGACTGCAGACTGAGAGGGTTTATTTTTGATGAATATTTGACGACAAAATCAGAGGAAAATCTTCGGAGCATATAAGCATTTCCATTTAAAAGATCAGTTTTTTGTCAACGTAATTAGATTTTAAACGTACTGAAGCGCACAGTTTACATGATTCTGCCAAATTTTGTAGCAAAAGAAGCAAAAATTATTTTGTATTGTTTTTTTTTTTTGCTTCAAAGCTGCTTTTATTCTATTCGTTTTGAATTTAACGAGATTTTTTGACTGTGATATAATCTCTTTTAACTGCGTAAAATGCAAAAATTTAACATGCATTAAATTTGGATAAAAAAATATAATAATTTTATACAGAGAAAGAGATTCAAAATTTTGTAGGATGCACTTTTTTGTATCATTATTGCTATTGCTTGTTAAATAATTTAAACTGATTCAATTTTTTCTAGTAATCCAAATTCAATATTTCAATTTCAAAATCAATTTTGCCTCTAGAAGCTATTCTTCTTCTTCTTCAGTGTCTATCAGGGTTAGACGGATCAGGGCGGCTTTTTAAGGCATATTCGTTGACGACTGTGAGTTTTTCTGATTGTAGCTTCCTTATTTTGGGGCGTATGTTGTCCATAAGCTGTGGAATAGTTTGAGATTTATTTGCGTACAACTTTTCTTTTAAATAACTCCACACAAAGAATCCAGGGGCCGTTAGATCTGGAGAGCATAGTGACCAATGAATTTCTGAAAGTATGCGTTCTCCGAAAATTTTTCTAAAAATTCCATTTCGGGCTTACCAGTGAGACAAGTGGTATCATCTTGCTAAAACCATATCGCCTATTCACAAAACCGTTGAGTTAGAACTGAGCCTCAGCGAATACTGCTAATTTGGGAATGAAACCGTTGTCTTCTCTTGCCAATTGTTGAAATTTATCTGCATATTTAAACCATAACTGCTTGCCATCGTAGTTTAACTTCTGCAGCAGTTCCAGTGATTTAAGGAAGAGCGTGTACGGCGTTATTCATAAAAAAGTTATTCAACAAACTTTTCTTTCACATTTATACATTCAACATGCCCCAAGACAATGCGCAATTGTGTTAATAATAGGTGCAATCACCGTCAACATCGATGATCGCTTGGCATCTCCGAGACATACTATCCACCAAATTTTCGGCGCATTCGAGGGGAAGTGACCTCCAAATGTGTTGAATTCCTCGGGAGAGCTGCTGCAAAGTGCGGATATACTTTCCTCGAAGCTTCTGCTTGATGTAGGCCCAGACATTTTTGATAGGATTGGCATCAGGCGATTGTGAAATTCAATAGCCAATCGAATGCGATGATGTCATTTTCCCGTTTCCAGTCAGTGCAGAGTCGGCTTCGGTGTTTGGTGTCATTGTCCTCCTGCAAGATCCATTCTTTGTCTTTCATAATGAATCGACGTTTGGCAGTTAGTAACAAGGCTTTCGTGTAAATTTCGACCATCTTGGAAGCATTGAGGTTGTAAGGAAAGAAGTGCAAAACGCCAAAACCCTTCTTTGAGAAGCAGCCCCAAAGATGCAATTTAATTGGATGTTTGTCTGTGCGCTGTAAAAATTGGTTTGAAGAGGAACACTATGCCCGTGGACTGATTAAAAAACCCCAAACAAAAATTTCATCAGAGAAAACGATCTATATTTTCCTGTGCCCAGACGAGTTGTGGCAGTGTGTTTTTCGGACATCAGTGTTTTCTTCAGTGAACTTCGCCATTTCAAATTAGCCACACACAAATGTTATGAAATAATAAAGTGCAAAACGTCCACAAAAAACACGACTCCCAAAAATATCGCGCACACGGCTTTCATCGCGGTTTCTGTGTTCCTCTGACAAAAGATCAGCATATACTAAAATTTTTCCATTATGGAGGAGGTTTTCTAAACATGATAAAAAAAGATTTATATATGTATAAACTACCGACTGCGAATAAGGCCGTTGTTAGAAAACCTTTTTTTTTCTAAGTCAAATTTAATATCAAATGTGGTCTGTGATTAGAGCTTTCTGACTCCTGTGAATTAGAGTGGCTCCATTGTATTCGCTCACGAATGAATAGCGCATTTTACAAACACTTGTTAGAATTTATTAATAATATGTGATTTCTGAGTATTTCACATTGTTGTATTTTTAACAAGAACCAAAAACTCATGTTCACTCGGAAAAAACTAACTGTCAGCTCTTCATATCTTTTTATTTTTTGTTGAATTTATTTTACTCGGTTACTACGTCTCTTTTTTTCCAATAGCGAATTTTCAATTGAGTGGTTTTTTTAACAGCCGTAAACGCTCTTACTTAACAGACTCTAATTCTTATACGGGAATAGAATTAAACTCTGTCATATACACTGCAGTGATGTCCGAATAATAACCAATTGAGTACATAGTCTCCGGGTCGAAGCTCCAGGTTCTACTGCAACAGTGTCCTGCATGTTTTCAAAGTTAAATTGTAGCTGAATGATAACTTCCTGCACGTGGAAGATCATACACAGAACTCTGACGCTAAAAACGATCAGCTAAACGACGAAATGCTAATTTTGAGAGACCAACTCTAACACTAATATGTCTTTTATTGTCCTAAGCTCTTTGTATCATAACAATTAATGTGTGGATTTCGAAAGTGAAATTGGATAATTTGGGTGTGCTACACGAGTTTTCCATCATGAATCTCTTTAATATTCTCTACAAATTCTGAAGAAGAAGAGATAAAAAAATATAAACAAAAAAATAAATAAGTATAACACCACTTTGCACGACCAATTTTCGGAACGCTACTGACACCCATATTCACCACCCTGCAGACGCCCATATTCACCACACTGCATACGCTCCGACACGCATATGCCAAATCCTATATATACGAGGCATCGAGTACGATAGGATAACTCTATTATCAGCGTTCTCAGGCAGCACTCAAGGGTCCCTGGAACATCCTGAATAAATAGTTTATTTTTGTATTTTACACTATTATGTAATAAACTATTTTCGTATTAAATCGTTTATTATAGTGGCGCCCAACTTGAAGCCTAACCATCGCCCCGAGAAGAAGTACCCGCAAGAAGAAGGCAATGGCAGCTATTCAGATGACCGATGAGCAACTGCAGCAGCTTATCAGTGCTCTCCGACCATCTACCCCAGCACCGTCAAACGGATCACTGGGAAGTTTTGCGAATTGCACCGCCCGCTACGATGGTACTCGTTCAAGAACGAAATTGGACGAATTCGTAGGCAAAATCAGCATCTACAAGCAAGTAGAACACATCGATGACCAGCAGGCAATCTTAGGAATGCCCCTTCTATTGGAAGACATAGCGGCAACCTGGTGGCAAGGAGTCAAAAACGAAGTGACGACCTGGAAGGAAGCCATAACTCTCTTAAGAAATACGTTCGCACCAACTAGGCCAGCATACCAAGTGTATATCGAGCTATTCAGCCAGAAGCAAGAAGGCAATTACTCCACAGATATTTTCATCTGCGAGAAGCGAGCACTACTCTCTGAGCTGCCAAGGGACGCACACGATGAAAGTCAGCAAATAGACCTGATTTTTGGACTCCTCAGTCTAAAAATAAGGCAACATATCACCAGGGACAGTGTAACAACCTTCGCAGACCTGCTACAGCACGCCAGGATCATCGAAGAGAACGAAGCGGAACGAAAAACAACGCGCAGAGAGGACAACGCGGTAGCCCGGAAACCCAACCATCCTCAACCGCAACCAACCAACCGCTTGAAGTGCACGTTTTGCAACAACTATGGACACAACATAGACAAATGCCGAAAACGAGAAGCACTTAGTCAGCGAGGAAACAAGCAACCAATGAATGTCGATCAGCCATACAATGTATCTTGCTACGGATGCGGACAACCAGGAGTGGTACGAAGCAACTGCCCAAGGTGCCGAAAGACAACGGAACCCCCGGTAGTCAATTTTTGTTCAGTTGGCACCAATGGAGTAGTTCGTCCACGTTACCGCCCAGTCCTCGATATTTCTGTGAACGGTATCAAAGGCTGTGGTTACTTAGACACCGCAGCAAGAGTTAGCATAGCCAGCCACGAGCTTTACAATCAGCTTCAGCAACAAGCAGCATACGATCAACTAAAGATGTGTCTTACCACAGCGCCAATTTTGCAGCAGGCCGACGGAACAAAACCGTTCGTGTTGCGAACAGATGCAAGCGGTTTTGCCCTTGGAGCAGCATTGTTGCAAGGGGAGGGTGCTGAAGAACGACCAGTTGAATACGCTAGCCGTCTCTTGACTAGCGCAGAAAGGAACTACAGCACCACGGAAAGAGAAGCACTACGTAAGTTCAATGCCAGAATCGATAACGCAGATCAACCTATCCAGCCTCTACGTCAACGAGGTCGACTAAAAAATTTACACCCGTAACTGCTTCATCATCGAGGCGATCATCTGAAGCAGAAGGGGAGTCTATAACACCACTTTGCACGACCAATTTTCGGAACGCTACTGACACCCATATTCACCACCCTGCAGACGCCCATATTCACCACACTGCATACGCTCCGACACGCATATGCCAAATCCTATATATACGAGGCATCGAGTACGATAGGATAACTCTATTATCAGCGTTCTCAGGCAGCACTCAAGGGTCCCTGGAACATCCTGAATAAATAGTTTATTTTTGTATTTTACACTATTATGTAATAAACTATTTTCGTATTAAATCGTTTATTATAATAAGCTATTTTAACTCCTTCGTGACTTATGGGCCATTCTGTGTATAGAATCGTGGTTTTTATTTAAAGTTTAAGCATATATCAACCGATCAATGAAAATAATTATCATCATTTGATGCTCTTAGTTTATTATTTTGAATATACGTATTTGGTAAATAAATAAACGAAAAAAATCTTACTATGATGCAAATAGCTTTCAGGCTATCAGAAAATAATTAAATTCGCTCAAAAAAATTTTCTCTTTTCTGTTAATTATGAATCAAACTTATATAAATTCATATCTTACTTAAGTTTTCATTTTCTTCTATATGACCGCAAGCAAATACAAATTGATGAACATTTCCAAAAACCCGCGATATATTTTAAATTACTGCATCAGATACTATGGAATGACATGGAAAAAAAATACTTGCAAATACTGCCTTATTTTCTATTCCATAGAAAAAAATGTTTTCACTAACCAAGCTTCAATAAGTTTATTCTCTTTTCATAATAAATTTCCTACAGAAACAACAATGTCCATTCGATGTGCAAAAAAAAAACGACAAATTCATTGACCTCATCATCATCGTCGTCGTCTCTGTAGTCGTAAATGTCGTCATCATTCACAAAATAATATACTATGTATAATATCTCACAAATAATACACTTTCACTGCCGCAAAAAACTGTTTTTCACTGTTGCGGTTGTGCTAGAGGTGCTGCTGCACTTGTACACTTCTTTTCGATTTTCGAGAAAACAGACAAATAATGAAGATGTTCGTCACAGTGGTGTGTGTGCTCTTACTTGAAAGTGGCATTTTGTATATTTTTTGGTAATTTATCAAAAATAGACCACACATCATTTGAACAGTGTTTGTTTCATAAGAATAAAGCGAAAAATATCTATTTCTGTTTGTTTTCGGTTTTATTTTGCAGTTGAGACGCTGTTTCAATAAATATTTGAAAGCCAGCGATGGTACGTAGTCAACGAAGCGTGAAGAGAATAAAGGCGTTGATTGCTTGGTAGTTGACTATGTACCATCAATTAATTGTTGGCGTGATGCAGTCAATTTAGAAGATGTAATGAAAGTTACGATGCATAGAAATTATGTTGGAAATTGGACTTGCATTGTTGAACGTTTGAAATATGTTCATAATATACACTTGCCAGAAAAAAAGTATATGTACACCATGAACAGAAAACAATTTAATAAAGAAATCTATTGTAAAGAATCTGTTACATTTAAATGTTGTATCAACAATTTTTATTCAATAATTATACCATCTTTTTTCTACATTTTTTCTTGAGTATATCTTTAAAACCTAAATCGCACAAGGACAAAAACTAAAAACTTCACTTAAACGAAATAGAAAAAGTATCCGTACAGAGCAATAATAATTTAAAATATTCAAATTGTTTTTTTTAATATTGTGGGATAACATGCTAACCAAGCTTGTGGTGGGATAACATTTACGCTTGGGAACCTCTTTAAGTCGACGTGGTATGGAGTTGACCAATTTGGATGTGTCTTGTCTGGTAATTTTGTCGTATTCATTTATTTGAAATTTATGCTGTGCTGGCGGATCCTGTGCTCCAGTAAATCCCCCAAATGCTCAATGGGATTAAGGTCTGGGGATTGGGGTGTCGTACGCGGACTGATGATTTGTGTTGTAGAGCAACCAAAGCTTGATATTTTATGCCCCGTACTTGGGATCATTAACATGCTGAAACCAGTAGTCGTCAACAAGCCCTAACTGTTCATATTGGTTATTGGTTATTGCTTCATATTGGTCATCAAAATATTTGACTCTATAAAATCTAAGTTGCCAACTCTTTCCGTTACCATACACCTCCAGACTATCACACCACCGGCGCCATGTTTCACAGTTGAGACAAGATTTTCTTTTTCTAACGCAGTACTAGCTTTCTTCCTTTGATAGCAAATATACAGAAATTGCTTTCGTTCGAGAATAACGTTTGCGACTTAAAATCTGTTCTTTACTTTATGTTAAAAGAAAAAAACATAGAATTCGAGTGAACAAATTTATTAATGCGTATTTTAAAATTGCACTAAGTGTACATAACTACAAGAAATAGTTAACAACCTTTCTATTAGCTATAGATATTCGCCATAGATTCCTGAATTCCAGCAGTGTCCATGGATTTCAATTCTTTTCTTACCTTAAGGAGCAAGCTGCTTAGATTTTTTTGCCTGGTAATTCTTGCTATACGCCTTTTTATTAAGTTTGGCCAGAAAGTTTCTATCGGCCTTAACCGGGGTATGTTAGAAGGATTTTCTTCTTTTGAAATGAAAACAATTTTTCGCCACTGTAATTCCTGGATCACATCATCAGCGTTGTGTGCGGACGCTAGATCTGGCCAAAACACAATTTTATCTTTTTTATGGTATTTTTGAATACATTTACTCATTTTTGATTGACTTTCCTATTGCAAAGGCTATGTTTGACGAATATGTCAACTGCGATAATGACCTGCAATGCTTCGGCATCTAGACTGACGAAGAAATTATAGGAGAAGTTTTGGCTCTAAATCAAGAAAAGGCTGAACTGATCGAATACAATTCCAGTACATGAGTAAATATAGGAGTTGAAGATCAAAGCCATGCAAGGCAGGTTGCGATTCAGGCTTTCAATACTCTAAATAAATATTAAGAGTCAAAACCGTTGAACTTAAAAACTCTAGAAGAAACAGAAGAATATTTTGTTAAATCAGCAGTCATCACCACAGGACTGAAAAAAATGTCTGATTTTTTTAACTAAACGTTTTAAAGTGGAACTGTTTTCACTGCTTATTTATTTAAAAAAAATAATAGAAATGTATCTTTTTCCTGCATATTCACTAAAAAGTTTAAAATGTATACACATACAGTCAAATCTCGTTACTATGCCACCCGGCGGGACCGAGCGAAAGTGGTATTGGAACGCGAGTGGCATAGTACCGAGGGAAAACGTCTCGACGAACTGCTTTTTCTGAATAAAACTACATATTTTTGGCTTGACTGAAACCAGGAATTTTTAATGTTTATCATTGTATGGATTTAAATTCAAAATTTACACTACAAAGATACAGTACAGAAGAAAGATACATAGTATCTTAATTTACTCTGTCAAGTTTTCTATCAGTTAAACCCAAAGCTCTCAAAAATTGTTGACTGATGCATCTTTCTTGAACGTGATGCCGTGGCGTCTTTTTGAAATTGTCCAGCCAACCATCGCTCGCCATGCTTTTTCGGAGGCACATAAGCTCGGCCAGTTTAATTGCCTTCTCCTTCATCAGATCCCCGCTGACATGCAGATTCTTCCCTCTTGCTTGTTTCAACCATATTAGCACGCCCTCATCGACCTTCGGATTGTGAGCTTGCGTTAGCTTCATGCGCTTCGGTGGAACTCCAACTTTGATGGCCGCCTCGATTGCATCCTTCTTGTTGAGACTGCCCTTCACGGTAGTTCTCTTGACTTCGATGCCCCATTTCTTGCTTCTTTCTCTGGCCAGCTTAGACTGATTCCATTCGTTCTTCGCGGCATCGATGACATTGTAGGCTACTGACTACTGGCTACTGTATTCTGAGCTGACATTGTAGGCTACTTTTTGAACAAATATAATCAAACAAAAAATTGTTTGGCGAGCGTTTAGGTAGAAATTATACAATAAAATGAAAAGTCGAACTCGTTTTCGAAGAAACATCGCTGAAGAAGGCTATAAGTGATAGCCGAAATACTGGTATACGGATTTTTGAAAAATAAATTGGTAGAAATAAAGGAAACGAGTTCGACTTTTCATTTTATTATTTATTACTTTTTGAACTTCACTACAGTACGAGATCACAAGTGCGTGCGTGTGTAAGAGAGATACCGAAAAGATGAATATGACTGCCCTCTAGAGTTTGCGAGTGGCATAGTAGCGAGATTAGGGGGTGACATAGTAAATTGATTTTGTATATATTTTTGCCAGGACCGTGCACAACTGGCATAATAGCGGGAGTGGCATAGCAGCGACGTGGCATCGTAGCGTGATTTGACTTTATTAATTTTGCGTTTCGCCTAATTTTTAAAATCGTAACTGGCTATATAATCTGGCCCTCGATATAAACTTAACCTTTGCGTACAACCGGTCCCGCTCATATAAGTTCCTTTCTTGCTTGAAAGCGGGTGTCGGTTAAAAGCAACCCTGCTTATAATCATCAATTTACAGTGCAATTTAGTGGTTGCTTTTAACCGGGGAGCACTGTACGACAAATTGAACAGAGCATTGAGTTCTTCCTATTATTTGACCTATTTCACGGAAAAATTTGCCTTCCGTTCAAAGTTTCAGGATAATTTTCTTCTCGCCAGCAGTAATTTATTTGATTTTGGGTAAAGTTATATACTGACTTCAACATCAACCACCAAATAAATAAGAACTGTCATCGGGTCTAAATATGTCATCGCAGAACACGGGGATTCCCCCTTTTTGATATAAACTAAAATTTTTTCTGGTCGAAGGTGCTACTATATATTGATTTTGTATGTGTTAGAAGTTCTTTTAATTAGTAAGCATAATGAAATACACTGGGAATCATGAAAAAATTTGGCTTTTAAGAAGTTATCAAACAAAACAGTCAATTTAATGGATATCTCATATTTTTTAATATGACACCTTTTTTTTTTTGGAAGTACGGATACTTTTTCTGGTAAGTGTATATTATGGATGGATATTCGTCTTGGAGCTAACTCCTCTATTTTGGCGTAAAGTTGCCTTAGAAAATAATTACCAATAAACTAATTTGTTAGTTATACAATGATTTTTGCGTCACATAAATCTGGCAGCAGGATGCTGCTGTGCTAGGTAAATTATCTGCTTTTGTGTTGAGAAGTTGAGAGATAGAAAGAAATTACAGGCCAAAGATAAATCTTCATCGATTTCTTGTCTAATATCTGAAATCTGTGCTACTCCGTAATATTACCTAATTATACCGAACGTCCATGAAAATTAATCTTTGCTTATTCAGTTGCAAACACAGTGTCCATCGAAAGCATTTTAGTTCTAAATTTAATGTGTGAGAATTTTAATCATCTACGGGGACCACTTTCTTCAATTTTCTCAGTAAGATGGCTCAAAAATCAAGTGCTAGTATTTTAAAATTTGTAACAAATAGTTCATAAATAAAGAGTTTGCTCATTATATGATAGCATGTCCTAAAGCTCATAACCAACGATAATTGGTCGTTTGGTTCAGAAAGCTAGCGAGTCGAATTCGAACTCATATTTCAATATGTACCTGTAATTATTTCACTTAGTGAAACTGGGGCGGCATACAAGTGCACGTGCTGATGAAATATCGCATTTCACTTCGATCCTATCGATATCACGACAACATTCTTCAGCGTGTCTCACTCAGCCCCTGGACACGGACGGTATAACTTTCCACCAATAGCCCGCGCGACCGATTGCGAATGGGCAAACCAAAGACGTATGAGATTTCTATTTTTCATTTTCTTGTGGGGGCATAGGAAAAGGCGCGGCATTTCAAAATATTTACTGTCTATTGAAAAATTCGATTGGTATATTTTAATTGCAGCAACTTATTTTAGCTTAGATTTCCATAAGGAAATACAATCGTTGTTTCAATATTATATGGCAAAGCAAATATAGTGCAGGCAATAGTGTATCGCAGGAAAGTGGAGTTATTGTATACATATATGCAAATACTTACATATATCCAAAACAATACTATTCATATCTGCAAAACACTCAATTGTACCATACATGGAAATTTTTTTAAAAAGGGATTATTACATGAATAGTTAGCCATTCGACTGAAGTATATTAAGCTTCAAGCTTTAAAGTTAAAAGAGGATACAGAAGAGGAAAAAACGGAATTGAAGGAGCAATTAAACGTAGTAAGGAATGAATTAGAAGAAATAAAAAAGAAGCAAGCTCAACCAAGTTATACCTTAAACCAACTATATTAATTTCAAAGCCAATTTTTTCTTTAGAAGCTAGATATATTTTAATTTCTTGACAGCTACCGATATTTCGAAAGTAATTTGCCTCTTTTCAGTGATCGTTTAGTCTAGATCAATAGACGTTGCAGAGACTGATAAACACTGAGGAAGTGGGCAATAACTGCTTAGCTTCAAAAAACTAAATCGTACTATAAATCAGCATATTTAGCTTCATCTTTTTAGGGCAACGTATACAAATTTTAGACCTTCAAACAATATCGTAAAATATAATTGCCAATCGCCGAATTCAACCAAAATCGACCACAAAATACAACAAAACAAACGAAAAAATACACGTCACATACATAGTATATTTGTAGTGTCTTGCAAAATATTATGAAATTAATAAGGATCAAATAAAATTCACTTAAGACTGAAGATTCAAATACAATTAATTAATTCAACTTTTTTCAATCAACAATCACTAAACAAATCGAATAAAGTTTAATTCTGATGATTTAAATTTTCTTGTCTTAGCTCGTAATCATCATATATATATACTAAACAAAGAATGAACCTTGTTATAATTCTATCTCTGAATATTATTATTCATTACATTAAACTTCTAAATTTTATTCAATTTACATGTTATATAAAAAGACTCCGGGATTATCCTGATTACACAACACGGTACAATAATGTGTAAAACAGAACTTTTGACAACAAACTCAAAGTTCCATTTTATCTAACTAATATTCTCTTTCCAATACAATACAAACAAAGTAAAATTAACATATAAATCATACAATTAATAATTCACCTTTCAATTTCTTCTTCTTTCTAAACGTTAATACATATATTCTACATAAAAATTCCATAAGATTACAATCTAATAAGCGACAATGCTGGATTCTACGACATTCATCTTCATTTTTTCATCTTAACCGATAACTTTTTGCAGTTATCGTAACAATACCAATTCAGTCGTTATTTTTGCTTTTGTTGTTTATTGTGGTGTTGGTGGCAATTGGTGAATAGACTATGAAACGTATGTTTACGTGCAGCGGTGTCGATTCATATATTTTTTGCAAAATGCCATTTACAAAAAGCAAACATGCATTTAACATCCCTGTTATAGGTTCGCTTCAATCGACATCACTTGATTCTGATATAATGTCATCCTCATCGATAACGCTCACCTGATCGGATGATTGATCGAATGATCGCACCGAATACGATGAAGGCTGCAATACTTCGATATTCGAATCTGAGTCCCATTCGTCGAATTCGATATCATCATCACCTCGCCCGTATGCTGTTTTAACAATAAAATTTAATTATAAATGAATAGGAAACATTTTTCTAGGTTTTTGATTAATAAACAGCTAGTTTTTTTTTCAAAATTTTCTTGAATAATTTTTTAAACATTAAAATCATAGTAAACATTAAAATCATAGTAGTAAATCACATTAAAATTTTTTAAACATTAAAATCATAGACGACACTTACCCTCGATATATTTTCCAAAGACCTTTGGTAGTAAGGCTTTCGCCTTGTCAATATCTTCCTTCGTGCACTCTCCTTTGTCGAGCCCTGTGCAAGAAAAATGAAATAGTTTGGATTTAATGATGTGTTATTGTCAAATTTTTCGAAGCAATTATTGGAGAAATTTTGTTTTTATGAAATATTAAGAACCAATCAAAAGGTATAGAAATGTTTTGATTGCAATACTATCAGAAATTGAATTTTAACTAAGTGGTTTCGGAACAAATCACAGCTTGTTTTATTTAGATGCAGTTCCGGCAAACCCAACGCGCTTTTCCACACACATTGCTCGAGCTCGTTTTTCGGGAATCTAAAAGATATTGACGGCAAAGTTAGTTTTATATCATCTTGCCCCAAAGTTATCAACATTTGCAACGCCTTTGATACGGATGAGCACAAAGTGTCATGGCGACCACCAAATTGTTGACAAATTTAGAAACATTGAAAAATGATTACTTTTAACAGGAAAAGACGCTTTCAATGATTGATTTTAAGCTTAAACCTTATATTGATCACTTACTTGTGAAAAGAAACCACGGAAGGTTTGCATTGCTTCCGATTTTCGCAACTTGGCACAACGCACTTCATTTTCACTTTCTGCCTTTTTCTCTGTCTGTCACTGCAAAAAAATACACAAATATACGATCACTATTCACATCTTCACATATCTCAAACAGTTTTACCTTGAATCCTTAATTCGGAAATTCACAAAGGTCACTTTTATTTTGGCGCGCACAAAATTACTGCACAACTCACGTGTTCAACCGTACTTGTCAGATTGACAATGAGGTCGAAATGGCGGAAAATTGAGGGGAAATGCTTGGATTTGACAATGAGTAGCGAAAAAATTACTACCATCCCCTTCAATGCAAATCTTATGGGCATGTCCACTCCATTTCTACTATCTCACTGGTCTCACTTCAGCTTTGCTTCTACAAAAGAAGCACAATAATAATCATTGATCATATTGTAAGGCTATAGATATACACACACGATTGCCACTTCTATTCTAGGCAGTATCGAAAAACAAAAATATATCTACAACGGCAAGATCATCACTATACCATAATATCCACACAATCCAGACGAGAGTGTGTCTCCAAGTAAGGTAACAAGGCTGAGGTAATCATTACATTGAAATTCAAATTAGACGCAGAAGTATTATATGATAATGATAGATAGAAAGATACAAGTTCGAGTTTCGTATTTATTTGCATATTTGATACGAAAGATGATCTTTGTCAATGCCAACGCGAAACAGTAAGCTGACTCGACTATCAAGATATTGCTGGTAGTGTTCTGGGTTGGATGTGCACTGCTACGCTACCTATGCAGTGAGCTGCGAGTTAACTTTGATATATGCCGAGTGTTTATTGTATGAAGTTTCGTTCCGTACCTTCTATATTTTAATGTCGTCAAATGATTCTGTGACGCTGAACGACCCAATGGCTATAGAAAAATTATTATTATTGATATAGGGATATATTATTGATTTGTTTTCGAAAAAATGGTGGCTAAAAATAAACTTCACCAATTACAAATTATTGTTCTAAATTTATATCTGATGTCGTAGACTTGGAAAAGAGCGCTCTTTTCCGAATATCTGGAATGGTAATAAAGATTAAGCAGCAGACGGTTTCTGTCAAGATTAAAATAATCTATGATTTACACCGAATTTACAATTTTTAATTGCCACAGTACAGTAAAATTTTCAACGATCATTACGTCACACAACTCATTTCATAAATACGATCACATGTAGGCGCGAAAAAGACTTTTGAACAAATTTGTAAAAACATTACTTGTCACTTCAATCGTACATATCTCGAACCTGTATTGCTTATATTATTTTCACCATCTTGATAGTACACAGCAATCTGATACGTAAAGCCAGTTTGCACTTGTATCAACAGTCACCAAATATATCAGACATGCGAATATATAATATATGTTCACCGAGCCGTACGTCTGTACATACGATGCTCTATACGATTGGCATGAATCATTTAGCCTCATTGCATAAATTCCACTCAATTTCAATTTCTACTGATGCATTTTCCTCTTCATCATGTTGAACCATAGAAAGGAAAGTTTTGCTGGATCTATTAATTTCCGCTATCATTGAATAGCTGACGGAATTGGTTTGATATGGGAGAGACAACAGACAACACTTGTTATTGTTATGGGTATGGTAGTAGGCTGGGTGTGACTGGGACTGATTCAAGTTCTCTATGTGCAGAAACGTTATTTTATATTTGATGTTTTTTTTTTTCAACTCAGTATCAATTTTTATTGAAACTAAGTTGACAATTATAAATATGACAAGAATGTCTTAAATTACTATTACTTGTAAAAAAAAATTAAAAACTGCTCTTTTTCACTGTCTCGAATTTCTTAGATAAATAACTAAGCACATACGTAAAAGAAAAAGGGCACTTCTTCCACTGTATGCCTGGTTGTATTATTCTATTCGTAAAAAATTGATTTGCATATTTTTTCCTAACCGGACATTGATCAAAGGCCGTTCAAATTCGACTAATGGATTGTGGGCTTCTGTTTTTGACAATTAGCATCCAGTTGCTGTAATTTAAGCTGAATTCACGGATTCATTTGATAAGATCAACCATTACACCCTGCTTTGCTCAATTTTTTACCATATTTGGTCCCGTCCAGTGCTCCCACTACCGAATTTCCCGCCGTATCAAATTTCTTCAAAAAGTGTATCAATATTGGTCAAAATGTACCAAAAAGTTCCCAAAAGTGTATTTGAGTCGAAGTACTGAAACTATAAATGATAATAGCTACGTTTTTTTTGCACTCTTGGTCAGGGTAAGTTAAGGTAAGAACATTGAATACAACAATTTCTCCCGCAGTGAAGTTACAGCGGCAGCTATTGCTGTTGTATTCAATGTACTTACTTAAGCTTACCTTAACTTAATATAAAAAAAAAACTTAGTTGGAGCATTAGAATGCATTAGAATGCATTACAAATCAAAATTATTTTTATTGATACGAAATATATAAGGATATATTATTGATTTGTTTTCGAAAAATGGTGTCTATAAATAAACTTCACCAATTACAAATTGTTGTTCTAAATTTATATTTATTGAATAATAAATGCATTGTAATGCATTATAATGCATTACAATGCAGTACAATGCATTATAATGCATTAGAATTAGAATGCATTATAATGCATTAGAATTAGAATGCATTATAATGCATTACAATGCATTACACTGCATTATAATGCATTATAATGCATTATAATTCATTATAATGCATTGCAATGCATTATAATGCATTTTTATGCATTACAATGCATTATAATGCATTATAATGCATTGTAATGCATTTTAATGCATTATAATGCATTCTAATTCTAATGCATTATAATGCATTGTAATGCATTATAATGCATTACAATGCATTTATTATTCAATAAATATAAATTTAGAACAACAATTTGTAATTGGTGAAGTTTATTTTTACACACCATTTTTCGAAAACATAATATATCCTTATATATGCCGTATCAATAATAATAATTTTAATTTGTAATGCATTCTAATGCATTATAATGCATTACAATGCATTATAATGCATTAGAATGCATTACAATGCATTATAATGCATTATAATGCATTATAATGCATTGTAATGCATTGTAATGCATTATAATGCATTATAATGCATTGTAATGCATTATAATGCATTACAATGCATTATAATGCATTACAATGCATTATAATGCATTGTAATGCATTAGAATGCATTACAATGCATTATAATGCATTATAATGCATTGTAATGCTTTGTAATGCATTATAATGCATTCTAATTCTAATGCATTGTAATGCATTATAATGCATAACAATGCATTATAGTGCATTAATGCATTTGAATGCATTACAATGCATTATAATGCATTGTAATGCATTGTAATGCATTATAATGCATTCTAATTCTAATGCATTATAATGCATTGTAATGCATTATAATGTATTACAATGCATTATAATGCATTATAATGCATTAGAATGCATTAGAATGCATTACAATGCATTATAATGCATTACAATGCATTATAATGCATTATAATGCATTGTAATGCATTGTAATGCATTATAATGCATTCTAATTCTAATGCATTAAAATGCATTGTAATGCATTATAATGCATTACAATGCATTATAATGCATTAATGCATTTGAATGCATTATAATGCATTCTAATTCTAATGCATTACAATGCATTGAAATGCATTATAATGTATTACAATGCATTATAATGCATTATAATGCATTAGAATGCATTACAATGCATTATAATGCATTATAATGCATTATAATGCATTATAATGCATCATAATGCATCATTGTAATGCATTATAATGCATTACAATGCTTTTATTATTCAATAAATATAAATTTAGAACAATTTGTAATTGGTGAAGTTTATTTTTAGACACCATTTTTCGAAAACATAATAATATATCCTTATATATGCCGTATCAATAATAATAATTTTAATTTGTAATGCATTCTAATGCATTGTAATGCATTATAATGCATTACAATGCATTATAATGCATTGTAATGCATTAGAATGCATTACAATGCATTATAATTCATTATAATTCATTATAATGCATTAGAATGCATTATAATGCATTACAATGCATTATAATGCATTGTAATGCATTGCAATGCATTATAATGCATTCTAATTCTAATGCATTAAAATGCATTGTAATGCATTATAATGCATTACAATGCATTATAATGCATTAATGCATTTGAATGCATTATAATTAGAATGCATTATAATGCATTGTAATGCATTATAATGCATTCTAATTCTAATGCATTATAATGCATTGTAATGCATTATAATGTATTACAATGCATTAGAATGCATTACAATGCATTATAATGCATTATAATGCATCATAAGGCATTGTAATGCATTATAATGCATTATAATGCATTACAATGCTTTTATTATTCAATAAATATAAATTTAGAACAACAATTTGTAATTGGTGAAGTTTATTTTTAGACACCATTTTTCCAAAACAAATCAATAATATATCCTTATATATGCCGTATCAATAATAATAGTTTTAATTTGTAATGCATTCTAATGCATTATAATGCATTGTAATGCATTATAATGCATTACAATGCATTATAATGCATTAGAATTCATTACAAATTAAAATTATTATTATTGATACGGCATATATAAGGATATATTATTGATTTGTTTTGGAAAAATGGTGTTTAAAAATAAACTTCACCAATTACAAATTGTTTTTCTAAATTTATATCTGTGGACTTGCAAAAGAGCGGCTTTTTCCGAATATCTAGAATGGTAATAAAAATTAATAATAAACTTCATTCACAATACAGTAAAATTTTCAACGATCATTACAAATCATTTAAAAAAACAGTTCGTTTTAAAAGAACCGATTCGTTTGAGAAAAACTTCAGGCGGATCCATTAATTTTTTAAAAATCGTTGAATGAAAATAAATGAAATTAGATTGCATTAAAATGCATATAATGCATCATAATGCATTAATATGCATTTATAATGCATTGCAATGCATTACAATGCATTTAAATGCATTACAATGCATTTAAATGCATTACAATGCATCATAATGCATTTAAATGTATATAATGCAGAAGCCCATCAAATATAACACCATAAAATATAATGCATTGTAATGCTCTATCACTAGTGCTAACGTGCTAAACTAACTGCACGTACACACCACAGCAGAACGGTGTTGCCGAACGAATGAATCGAACATTGGTTGAACGGGCCAAATGCATGTTGTACGATGCCGATTTGAAAATTCAGATGTACGTGACGAATCGAACGATCAATCGGATATTAGGCCAAGATTCAATCAATGCGAAATGCGAATCGCATTTTTTCACAGAAGCATGTAAACGAATCGCATTTGAAGAACCAATCCGTGCGATTCGCATTCGCGTCAAAGCTGCCAACTGGGGAACTTGTAAAGTGAGTGAGGTATTTGAATTCGTTAGTGGTTGTAGGATACGGTACCATTTCCGAAAATTGTGAGATTAATTGATTTTACTTTGTTTTAAACCTGAAAACACTTTGTTTGTTGCAAATTGAAATTGTTATGAGAAAAATACATGACATCCGAAAAAATACCGGACCAACATTTTGAGTGACGTATTGTTGCTATTAGTAGATACAACGCTACCAAACTCTGAAGGAAGCTCTCCAAATCACTTATTAACAAATACAAAATTAATTTAAATAGTATTCGGTAAACAAAGTAACAAAATATTAAAATTATTCAAACTCCCTCATCTGCAAAGCATATTGTAAAAATTATCCATGTTAATTAACGCGGGTATGAGCTATCAGACAGCAAGCTAATTTCCTATTTTTTCCTTAATGTCACAAAATTTTCAAAACTACAAAATTGAAATTATAGACATGTTTTCATACATATATTTTGGACAGCTATCTAACAAAACAAGTATTCGAACATATTTGCCCACCAATTACTTTTTACGAACAAAATGAAACCATCTCCTGCCAGCTGAAACAGTTTCTTTAGTCAAATCTTGCTATGAAATTAAATTGCATTTGTTTACCTAAGTTACTGTTCTACAAAACCTATTGCGAACAATATACAATCGTGAAATCTACTTATTTTCACATCAAAAACAATATTCCATTTTTTATTTCAAACGAACCGCTACTATAGTTTTTTTTTTACCCAAGACCCAATCTACTATTATTTGACATAAATGATGTACATTTTCTTTTCGCGCAATTGGCCATTCCGACAGTTCGTGCGACTAATTTGGTCTTTGCTCAAATTTTCCGCATTCGCATTCGCAGTGATTGGACTTAGTCGCTGCGTCTTGCATATGTTTTCCTTATGCTCAAACCGTTCGCATTCGCATTCGCGTTGATTGAATCTTGGCCTATTGGGCAAACGAGCGCCAGAAGAGCTTTGGACTGAAGTGGGACGCGAAGTCAGAATCGATGTTGTTCGTTGGACTCACAGCGAATCAAAAGGGCTGGCGATGTTTCAACAAGGAAACGAATAATGTTTGTATCAGCCGTGACGTCAAATTAATGGATCCGCCTGAAGTTTTTCTCAAACGAATCGGTTTTTTTGAAACGAACTGTTTTTTTTTTCAAACGAATCGTTTTTCGTTTTTCTCAAACGAACCGTTTTTTTTTAAACGAACTGTTTTTTTTAAAACGAATCGTTTTTTAATCGTTTTCCATTTTTCTCAAATATTAAGGTTATTATTTGATCAAACTGAAATTTTTTGGGAAATATTGATGTACAAAAGGATAGGTTTATCTTTAGTTAAAATCAAGATATCTTTAATTCTTTGGTGGCGGTGGGCATGTTAGTGTATAAGCACACCATTATACACAGTACGCTTGTAGAACCGCTTGTGAAGAATAGATTTGAATGGATTGGATATACTATTAAGTAGATTTTTTTTACGTGTGCATACATATGGAATGCAATGATCAGATATGCATGGGAATTTGTATGGCTAGCATTGATGGCTGGTAGTTATGCTAAAACCATTAAGTCTGATCAAAGTGTTTGATCAAATATTATATGAAGTTAAAGTTTTGTCATGCTTGTAAGTATGTTAAAATAAAATCTGCTTTTAGATAGTGCAGTTGGAAAGCATATCAAGTATCGAGTATTTTCGTACTTGCGAGTATTTTATTCAAATATTCAAAAAGTTTTTAGGGCATAAGTAGCTGAAATCGGCCAATTTTGGGTTAGAGTGGTTTCGGACATAACGCGCCAAGACCAATTGCTGTGATACAAACATTTCGGTTTTGTAGGGGAGTAAGGGGTTTTTTGGCCATAGTTTGGCAAAAACTGCCTTTGCCGCGCTTTCGATGAAT
This sequence comes from Nemotelus nigrinus, assembly GCA_947369275.1. Classification (NCBI taxonomy): domain Eukaryota; kingdom Metazoa; phylum Arthropoda; class Insecta; order Diptera; family Stratiomyidae; genus Nemotelus; species Nemotelus nigrinus. The sequence goes on along the minus strand of OX376375.1, from coordinate 28,766,419 downwards.
GAAAGTGGTCGGGGAGTACACGGAGAGAAATTTCGGCAGTGATTTTTACTAGAGTGGATATTCCGAAAATTCCATATGAAAACATGAATGTTATTACAAATTTGATGAAAATTTACTATTTTCCTGCAAATAATAGTCAATTCCATTACATACTACAACTCACTCATGTTCATTGTGCTGTAGTAAAGACATTCATATATACATAATTCACAGCAAAGTAGTAAAATGTGTAGTGCAATTGATTGCAAAGGTAATGGGGTAAAAAATTATTACTATTGCAATAAAATTAATTGCAATTTTTGTTTAATTTCATTACACTTTTCTCTCCGTGTAGCTTGAAAACTTCATATCTTAAGAGTCATCACATATTAGATGTCTTTCGTAGTTCACAGTATAAAGTAGATTGAAGTTGGCAGTTATTGCTGCTAGAGAGAGCGGATTTGGTTGGCACATGGCAGCAAAATTTCAAAAATTGAAGCTACTTACTGTGTGACAAAATGTATCATTTTGCCATCATTCAGTGAGTTGCTCTATCATTGTATCAATAAGTTAAGTTTCAAATAAAAATGTATCAAAATGATACGAATGTATCAAAAGTGGGAACCCTGGTCCCGTCCTATCCTGATGTTGAGTCTACATCCTCAATCGCACCAGAAAAGTTGTGCCAAATAGTTGTTGTTCTCTTACTTTTTGTCTCACATTTGATATTCCACAAGGCTCTACTCTTGGCCCTCTATCATTTGCTCTTTTCATCAATGAACTTCCTTTTTTATTTACGCCTATGTACCTCCTTTTTCGCGAACAATATTAAATTGTTTTGAAAATGAACCTTAATAAGAACCTTTTGCTTATCGCTCACTGCCATCATAATTATTACTCCAAACAAACTCGCAATCCATATTTACTAGAAACCTATCATGAATCGTCGAAAAAGAAAGTGGGCAGCTATTAGTCGTAAACTTGCATCACAACTGCATAATAATGCACTTTATATTCCAGCCCAGCCTAAATGCACAATCAATTTCGTTTTCATTTCAATAGCTTTGCTTAACAACTACAAATTAAAGGATTACATAATCGCATAAGATTTTTCAAGATCCACACATCAATTTTTTTCTTTCACACGAAATTGCTATGCTACAAACGCGTCTTCGGCTTGCTTTCCAACAGGTGCCTATTCCGAAAACGTTTAACTAAGCTGGGTTTGAATGTCGATGCGAGCGTTAATTCTGGTTGCATTTTGTATTTCAAAACTTACTATTGATAAGTGAGTTGAATAGATAAATTTTGGAAAATTTGCAGGTAAATTAGAGTTTAAATGTTGCAAGTGGATTATGAAATAGGGCTGATGGTGAAAAGAGAATTTAGTTGAAAATGATACTTGGTGGATGATAATGTGATGTAATCAGTTGTAATTCTTCAATTGTATAAAAGCAGTACTGTGATGTGAAAATAAATTAATCCATAGATTAAATTTAATTCGATTTATAGCGAGCCAGTAAATTCGAACAATTCGGTTTGAAATCATCAACGATTTAGCCGAATTGAATTGAAAAATGGTTTTTATTATGATCAAACTATACGTTCCTAGTGTAATTAATAGCGCGATAAAAAATAAAAACTTAAATCTAGCTTCTATACTACCAACAACCGAGTGTGCTTCTGTCTGATTATCTTGATTAGTCTCTAGTGCGTAACTCTAGGTTAGTTTAGGTTGTAGAAGAGGATTGTCGCCTACGCGGTTTGCATTAGGCCGCCAATTTGGGCCCATTTGCCACCCTCCGCTGAATTGTTAGAGCTGCCAAGTCGGCACTCCGCTAAACTGAATCACCTGACAACATAACGGTATTAGCCACCTCTGCTAGCTCCTGTGAGTTATTACAACCTAAAATATTGAGGCGTTCACTATTTAGGGCCGGACAATTGAGAGTGTGCTCGATGGTATACTCTTCCACCTTGTACCTCTTGGATAAATTGCTGGATGTTAGTCATTTAGTCAGAACATTTAGTAAATTATTCCCGCCTAGTATAGTTTTATATGCAATTGCTAGTCGTTTCGGTGCACGAATACGAAAATTAAATGTATCATTTTTGTAGTCTGGTTGCTATCAGTAAGGATATGCCGAATATCTTCTTAAAATCACTCTCCTCACTCCTGTGTGTTCCTTCATCAATCTTTTTTCGCTGATATTTTTCCCATCAAAAGGGAAGATAATTCCTACAGTTTTAACTATCGCCGCATATCTGTCTTAGCTTTTTTCAGGAAACTCCTCAAAACGTAGTTTCAAATAAAGTATATCTGATTAGTGTGCCGTTTTTCATTCCCGAGCAACATGGAGTCATTAAACGTAATTCAACTATGTCTAATTTAATACCGTTCACTGATACTGTTGCTTCCGCTATAAACTTGCAGATCTAGTAAAGTTTCCTGCTCAAAGATACGTTGTTTTGGTATCTCGGTTCCTTTCCGCTCTTGATTTTCCTCTTCTCTATGTAACCGTGCTTGCTTTGTAACTGTTAGCTCTTGTTCCTCATGCCCTTTTTATGCCACTCTAATGTGTTCCACAAAGCTCGATTCATGGTTCTCTGTTTTTTTCTATTGATCATACACGATTTTCCTTCTCTCTTCAACTCCCCCTGTCTTTTGTACGCTGACAATATGAAAATATAGTTCGGGACAGCGGATGAATGCTTTCAGTTCCAGAAAGACTGGTGCGTACTGGACAACTGGTTCCTCAGTTCTCTTCCTTTAATTGTTGCCGAACGCTTACCGTCCTATATATGTAAGTTACCGTTTATAATGTTTCGCGTTTTTATCCTTTGCTCATTCGTCACCTTAGCCCTGTTGATAATTTCAGAGAACTATGGTGTAGTATTTGATTCGAAACTTAAATTTGATCTAAAATCCTTACTGAAAATATAGTATGCGTTCCTTTGAAATAAAAATCCCTTCACTCGTGTCACAGAGCGTGTTCTTTGACGAATATCTGCGTTTTGAAATTCACAACAGCTTTATGATTACTAAGCCCCAGAATTCAGCCCTCGCTCGTCATTCGGAACTTCATTTAGTTTCAGTAGATAGCTTGCTCACACTGATACTTATTATGATTCGTTTCTTCTAGGATTGCCAAGATAACATAATAGACTACATATCCGTTGGATTTTTTTTTTTGAAAATCGTTTGAAAGCAAGTACAATACTGCCCTATGTAGCATCAGATTTTCATTTTTGTGTTAACACCGGATTTTTAAATTTTCATAGTCATTACATCTTTCTACCAAGTATGAAAAGCCTATCGTTTGTCTTAAGATGTTAGAATTAAATGTCAAAAATGCCTTATCGACAAAACAAGTAACCATACTTAGCTAAAACTTTTTATCTACATGCCGGTAAGAAAAATGTCATGTAACCAGGGTTAACACTTTTTGAACGAAATTCGAGGTAGAAGTTGAAGAATAAAGGTGGTAGTTTTCACCAAAAATAGAAAAATTTCGTCTCATTCGATGGAACCAAAAACGGAGTAGAATTTAAAGAAACTGGAGTAGTGAAGTAGTTATCATTTTCAATTAAAAAATGAAGTAAATCAACTTCAAATTATGTAAAATGTGAACCCTGCATGTAACCTCTACAGATACAGAGGCTACAAATACAATAATACACATAGCAAGCAATGATTACTTCCTTCATTTCTGTTTCTTGTTATCTATCGCATATTTGAAGAAACACAGAATAAATGCGTTGCAAAAATGCACACTTTGATTTTTTTCTCTAAGCGGAAGTTAAACGAATAAACAAAGAAAACCACATTTAAAAGGTTTTCTTTGAAGTCTGTGCACTGAATTATAGAGCTAAGTTGATAAGTTTCCCCAGATATATTGTGCCTTAAAAGCAGCCTGTCATGGTCTAGTATCAAATAAGCAATAAGTAATTTCTTTCACAAAACCCCTTTTATTTTGCCAAACAATATACCACAAGTTAAAATCTTTTCAAACAAAATATTAAAAATTCGTTTAATCTTGCTAAATTAATACGTTTGTACTATTTTTACAGTAATATATTCAACAAAAAAACTGCAATTGATTTTTCCTAAAGTAGATAGGATATTTTTTTTCCTCCTTCCTTCCACTCTTTCCATCACTCTATCAAAAAAGACGATCTAATTTTGCTTAGTTAAGCTATTATTTCCTTACATTTCCTATAAAAAAAATATAATTGCTTACAACTTCTCTTCCGCAAATATTTTCCACGTAAAAGCTTTTACAAATAAACTTGCGTTTTGTATGTTTTAATTTCATTGCGCATGAAGCTGCAGGATTTAGAATCATTTAATTTATGCTATTGAGGGCAGAATAATTAAAAAGTAAGTGCTACAATGAAAAAGGGCAACAAAGAATTACTTCCTCGATGTTGTCCACTTTTGTCCCAGTATTTATTTTTTTATATTATCCTACTTAGAATTTACAGCTTTCATTTTGTATTTATATTTTGTTGTTGTTGAATTTATTCCTTGTCTTATCTTCAACCGGATGTAAATCTGTTTTTGAAGTCAACAAATAAATTTGTATAAATAAATATAATTTTTTTGCTTCATTGCTACTTTCATTACGAAGAAGTGAACGTTGAGCCAGCTTGAGTAAGGAAAAATCCGTCTATTGCAATGTCAAGCAATCTATTGTAATTTCCAAATTCGATTTATTGCACACAGAAAAACTAAAACGACAGCACTGGCTGATGCTGATTATCAATCATACTTCAAACTTCGAAAGAAGCAGTGATTAGATCGTCTTTAATTTATTCCTCTCTATTAAAATCTCTTATGCAATACGATACTTTTGATTTTAAATAAAGATAAAGAGATAATAAAGAATTGAAATTGTGAACAAAATCACATTCCACTGGCGACATAGACGTATTAGCCTGTGATTGCTTTGTGAGTACATACAGCTTTCAATCTCGCTGTAAGTCCACACTCTTGCTGTTAAGACCACACTCTTGCCTAATTTAACTGTCACGATTTCGATTCATCATGAGAAGTGAACTGCCGAAAATTAACAAAAGAATGTCAATTGGATTATCATCTGCAACAAATAGTCAACAAACCAGACGTAACAATATTAATAAGTACGTGCATTTATTGAAATGCTGAAACATATACATAGATGCACTGAGGCTCATAAATTAGTGGGCTTTAAATATGATTGGGCTATTCATCATCATGAAAAGTAAATAGTGCAAATATTGCAACGCATTTAGTATGTGTATACGTATATTTACCTATGAAAACAGTGGTTAGAAAGTGCATTAGTTACGAGATCATACTTATAATGCCAGCTAGAACATCGGGACGGTCTGCATTCAAATGATATGAAAAAATAAGCGTATCTAATTAGAAGATATGCGAAAATCATATATCTATGAGTTTTATAATTGATTTCATTTTGAATTTAAAATGAGAATACTAGATCGCTATTCGTTATAGATAGTTTCAAGCACTGAAAAAAAAATCCGGTGCACTGATATCTGGAAAATGATATATATGTGTTCAATATTCATTGAACAATATTTCAGCCTGAATGGCACAAATCGCACTGGTGGTAACGACACCCACATCTAATTACAATCACTCACCGCCATGCAATGACATATTTTGACGGCGTCGAGTTCTAAATAGCAAATATACTAGAATTTCATTCTTATTATGGTTTTGAATGTTGCAATTGACCATCTACTGCATATCATACTTTCAAATTCACAAATAACAATGTACCGAATTCCCGCTAATCCATCTCTCTTCTCCTTCTTCTATTTACAGAATTACATCAACCAGAACAAATTTGCATAATAAACACCTGGCTCGCACTTTCACAGTTGCCGAACAAACAATTCAAACTGGGCTAAATACGAAAAATACTCGTCGTTGTCTTTATTTGACCCCAACAAAATAACCACATACATTTCACGCGGTACGCGTTAATATCGGCAATTCTATTGTGATTTTGCTGTTGTAGAAACTTAAAGAAAAAAAATTCGAAGATAGCTTCATACGTACAACTATCAGAAAAATGTCACATCATAGCGACGATCAACTTTTGCAAGCTGGCAGTGAATCATTTTGGGAACCGGGCTACTATAAAAAGACTACCAAAAGGATAGAAGATGGTTATAAGTAAGTTGAAATTACATATTTAGTTTTTCCATTGGGAAGCTGTAGTTGTAATGTAAATTTCTATTTGTTTTTTCAGACTATGTACAGATTTGCAGACTCTAATTGGAGAGCGAGCAGAAATTGAAAAAGGATATGCAAAAAACTTGCGAGCATGGTCGAAAAAATGGGGTGAATTAATTGAAAAAGGTAAAGTGTGTAGTTTTTTATATTTTCTCCAATAAAATGAGATATATATCGAGAGAATTGTTTTTGAGAGTTTTAAAGCAGATTCAAGGAGGAATGCTTATTATTTGCTCATAATTGAATGGCGCGAAAATAATGAAGTATTTTGTTCGCTTTGAAGCTAGATATATTTAAATTTCTTGGCAGTGTTACCATCGCAATATAGGTGTTTGCAAAGAAATTGAAATATATCTCGCTTATTGTGTTTCAACTAAAAATTATTGGGTTTTCGAAGCTAGAAAAAATCGAATCAGAATAAATTGATTAAGCGAAAACAATATTTAAAAATTTGACAACCGCTTCGATTGTAGTCTGTGTCCAGTATTAGTGACTATTTTGACGAAGAGCTTTAAAGTATTTCTCTATTGTCTCGATCCTAAAGTCCTTGCGTGTGCGTGTGGGTTGGGGGAGAGGCGCCTGTCATCTCTAAGCACTCAGGTCAAAAGACCTCTTGTACTCATTCGTCTACCATAGCTTTCCAGACTTCCTAACAAAATCTAGCATCAATGATAGGGGGAAAGCGACTATCTTCTTCATACGCGCTACATCCCAGCCAAAGCATTGATGTCTGAGACGCACAAACAATGGGTATTCACAGAGAAAATGCTCCGTAGAGTCAGCCTCTTCTAGGCGGGATGAACATAGGTCACCCTGTGCAACACCTAAGCAGTTGTGTCCAGCAAGTATGCCTGTCATGGCTCTGCAAACTTTTCTCCTCTTGTTGAGCAGGAATCCCGCAGTCGCATAGTTGGGCTCTGATAGGAAGACCTTTGTGTGCCTGGCGGCATCAGACGTCATCCATCTATCTTTGTGCGCATCAACTACCCACTTCCGAATTATGGCATGTGCAGATGCGGTCGGCACACCCAAAGATGATTCAGGGTCCTGTAGTGAAAGCCTCGAACTTTGCTTCGTAATGGCTTCAGCAATTACATTTCCCTCAACACCATAGTGCCCCAGTATCCAAAGCTGGCGACAGAGTTCAATCATGCCTTGCACTCTTGGGCAATTTTCGAAGTAGCCAGGAGTCCACGCAGTGCCATCAGTGCAGCTTGACTGTCACTGCATATAGCAATGAACAGAGATCTGGATCCTCCCAGTTACCTCTGCTCAAGAAAATCACTTCGTACCTTCTCCGGAAGTCGAGGAAGGGCACTCGATCGTCCGAAGGCATAGTGAGAATCGGGGAGATATCACGCACCCCTAATAGAACAGGGCCCTAAATCATCATCTCCTACCCATAGGCCAAGCTGAGTTAGTCTATGGGCAGAGGTCTTCGCCACATTTATGTATGCTTACGTATCTAATGTACCATGGAATTCGGAAAATTATTTTATATATTTTTTATTTATTATTTTATTATTTAAGGTTTTATTTATTAGTTTTTAAGGTTTTTTCGAATGCAAAACTTCCGAATACTAATGCAGGTTTTAGTATTTGTTTGTTAATTAGTGATCTGCTGGCTTTGTTGGGTCTTTGTTATTTGATAAGAGTGAAAAGACCTTGAAGGTTTCTATTGCAGGTGCTGTGTTTATTGTGTATGTGTGCCGTTCAAGTCAGTCGATCGTCTTAAGCGAGCTCTTGGTACTTGGCCGTCCGTTGCCATTCAATCTATTGTTCGTTCACTGTCAGTTTTCGTGGATTCTATCTCCTGTTCCGCGTGATGAAAATTGCCTGAGTTTTTTCCTGACTTCATTCTAATCCTATATCAGTGGAAGTATCCAAGAAGCGTGTTTATGGAGAATGCAAATTAGAAGTGACATATATGTGTCATGAATAGTGATACTCTAGCAACAGGCAGTTGAGGAATGTCTGCAATATAAATATTATACATTAGGGGGATAATGAAGATCCTTGAGAAACTCCAGCTGCAATTTGCCTCTCGGATGATCGGATGAGCAGTGTTTAACAACTCTGACATCGAATTTTGTGATTCAATAATTAAAAGATTCAATAATCAAGGATAAGAGGGAGGGGTATTTAAAGCTCAAGCATTTCGGACATAACTATCCCAGTCGATATTGTATGGTTTAGTCCTCTTCGGTTCGTTGGACCATTCTTGCTAGCTTAAGTTCTGTGAAGTGAACCATTTAACTGCTCTTCCGAGAGAATGTTATTTGCGAAGACCTTTTCTTTCAAGCGAAAAAGGAGAACGCGTTCAGCTATTTTAGCTATTTATGATAGGAAACGGATTGGTCTCCAGTTCTGAGGGAATGTTAACTGTTTGCCAGATTTCAGTAGAATGATAATAACTGCTTTCCGTGCATTAACGATATATATACCTCCTCAGACGGAGTATATCGTTGATTATGCCCGTTATGGTCTATAGTGTGTTTTCTGGTAGGTGTGCCAAGCACATATTGTTAATGCTGTCGTTCTTAGGTGATTTTCGTTGTTTCAGTCTCTTCACCAAATCATCACTTCTTCAAGGTCAGCAGACTTTAACGGTTCTAGCTCTCGAGGTTCAAAATTGAGAAGGCTTGCGGCCGCTTGTTCGATGAATTCTGTATACTCTAGGTCATCCTCGGATGAGGTGTTCTCCTGAAATTGCATCTTCAAGGAGTCCGTAAAGGCATTAGCTTTATCTGCCCTGTTGTATTTTAGGCTGTGTGCCACAGATTGGTGGCATTAACGGTTTGTTTTTGGTCTTGAAGTATCAAGACACTCACCATAGGGTGCTATCCCCAGACTCGATGCTTTGCATCAAACTCTCCCACTGCTCATTCTTGTATAGGGATATCTGACCACGTAAGTAGTTGGTAAGCCGGTTTGCTTGCCGTTTTATTCTAGGAGCACCTGTGTGCTTGTAGCTTTCTCCGTATAAGTAACTTAATCGACTTAGGAAATCGGTAAGGATTGTTGCCAACTTTTACGAGAATTGTGATCGTGTTGTCCTTTTCTGCCTGCTTTTAACATCTATTGATCCCTCTAAGTCGCCGGCCATTTCGAGTGTTTCTGGAGTGACTACTTCGACCAGTGCAACTCGAAAAGCTACCCAGTTGGTGATTTTCCTCTCTCTTACCGAGTCATTAATGTAGATGCCCCCTACTCGAAAGAGAACCTGCCTATAGTCAGCTGAGAGCTCGTCGAGAACATAGATATGCGCATGTTAGTTGAGTCCGTGTGAGATCCCTATATCTAAGGCGGAGCTATTTAAAAGAGCCGAAATGCATAGACTCATTGGGGCTATGAGGGCTTGATCCAAAAATGCACGAAAATGTTCAATGAACTGCTGCGATATTGGTGGCCGATACGCTGAAACCAATACAAACTCGACAAAGTTCGTCTGTACTTTTCTAGCAGTGGCTTCCATTCCCCCGACTCAAGGGGGACAAGGGACAAGATGATGACTAATGTTTCTTCTCACGAGAATTGCAGGGCCTCCTCCCCTCTCACTAATTCTTTAGTTTGTTTATTAGATATAGTTGGGTATCCAGAGGTGGTCATTGGGTTTGAAGAATATTTTTTCTAGTAGCAAGCTATCAATTTTGAAATCAGTCAAAAATTGCATCAACTCGCCCTTTTTGGCCATTAAGGAATTTGCATTCCACGTGAGAATTGAAACCTGGCTAATGGGTCTCACTTGCGTGTATTTGGTGGGATCTTTGGTGTGCTTAATTATTTCGCAATCTTGGCATTATCTAATCGAAACCATAAATAACTCATTCATATGTTTATATACAAGATGCTTGGGTACTTTGATATTAGATAAAATACTTTTCATCCTTAAATATCTATTATTTATAAATCACTAGGGCTTTCATGTGCGAATCCAAAAAAAAAAAAAATAGAAAACCTAGAAGCTGTATTATTTTGCTTGATTTTATTATTACCCACCTGCACGCAAGCAGGTAATATAGATCTGGTACCTATGCGAAATTATCTCCAAGACAATTTTAAAACAATAATTTCAGTCAGTTACAAACTATCACATTCCATTATCAAACACATCATTACACAACCAAATTTATCTTATATCGGTCAAATTTAATAGAACAGACAAGGCGACTTGTTTAAAACTTCAAACATCACTTGACCTGGAAACAACGAGCCACTATTCTGAAGTCAAGTACATATGTATCTGGCAGTGCAGAAACTTTAGAGTACATATACCGTGTGAAATGATGAAAAAAGTTGCTTTTCGGGGAGAAAACAATGTACGGGTTTCATCTGAAAATGGAAATGCAATTCGGGGAAAAAGAATTAAACTTAAATTTATTCACTGCAAGCTTCGAAAAATATGTATTTGATATTGATTTTGAAAATTGGAAATTAATTCTTGGTTTATTATATTCTCGGTTTATCATCGAAATTATTACAGTGAAGCCTTGGAATTGGATCACCTTAGTCCGATTTTAAAGGTTCAAAAAAGAACGGTGTTGATATTTTTCCAATATTCATTTTCATCAAAGGTTACTGTAAATTATATTCACATATTTATTATTAACGTGTTTGGAGTATTGATTATAAATAAAATGCCAAATGCTGTTTTTTCAAGATAATGTTGTACAAATGCTAAATTTTTGGCTGGAAAATATGTTCAGTTTAAAGATTTAAAATAATCAGATATAGAAGTTTACTTCTTTGCGCTCGTAAGATGTGCCTGTTCCATTAAAACTTCGCAATCAGTTAATTTTTCCAAAACTTGAGGTATGTTTCTTTGGAGAGCATAGGCTTTGGTGTTTCGTATTTGCTTGATTATGGTGACAATGGAATTAGTATTCTGCTGACAAATTTCATCTTCTGCGTCGGAATACTGCGATTCAGATTCACTATCTGAACTAACAAAAGCTGCTTTGGCTTCTTCGGTTGAAACCCCTTCAAAAAAATACATCTTCCCCCCATTTATGGTCACAAATTGATCGGCTTCTGCCAAATGTTGAATGTCTGGTGGAACATTTGAATTCTCATCACTTTCGATTCCGCTTTCGACCCTCAGATTTCCAGGGAAACCACATTTCCAAAAACACTTTTGGATTGTAAGTGTAGACACTTTATTCCAAGCAGATCGCAGCCAGCAGAGAGCTTTAAATATAGAAACTGATTCTGTTAGATCTGAAGTACGCTAAGCATTTTCCAGAGGACACAGTAAGTGGTTCTTCATATATGTGCGGTAATTTACTTTTATGTTTTGTATAATCCCTTGATCTAAGGGTTGTAAATGAGAAGTGCAATTCTGTGGCTAAAATTGTAGCTTGATGTTCACCAGAATATCAATGCTGTGACAACTAGCATTATCAAGAAAGATTAAGATTTTCGGTTTTGTTTCTGCATTTCTATGTAAAGTGTGTGCATCCATTCACTAAAAATAGCACCTGTCATCCAAGATTTTGTGCTAGTTCGCCAAGTTATGCCCAAACTTTGCTTAATGTCAACTCTTCCGAATGATCTTGGTCTTTTGGCTTTTACGATAACCAGCAAATCTTTCTTTTTCCCGCTTAGACTATACAGTACTGCAACTGTCACGCGTTCCTTTGACCGTTTTCCATTTGTATATTTTTCTAATTTAAGACATAGTGACTTTTGTGGTGTTGCTTTAAAAAACAATCCTGTCGCATCAAGAGTATAAATATTTAAAGCATCATAGCCATCACATAACATTCTTAGCTGTGACTGACACTCTTGAACTGTATCTAAATGAACATCAACTCCTTCGCCACAAAGTGTGCTGTAGTGAATATTCTAACGCTTTTTAAAGGATTCTTATGATCCGTTTGAAGCCTTGAACTCACATAGTTCTAATTTTGTAGCAATTTCACGGGCTTTACTTTGCAGTATGGGGCCGAATATTGGCAAATTTTTAGAGCGTGCCTTAGAGAACCATTGATAGACAAATTTATCTATCTGACAGTATGGTGAATTTATTTTCAACCGCTTTCTTCCAGTGTCTTCGAAATTTTCCAAGCACTGTTTTATTTTTGGGGGGTAAATTTTAAAATACGTTGCATCTGACTTTTACTAATTTTAAAGTTAAATTTTAAATTTTTCTTTGATCTAACTTTTTGCGAACACTTAGTTCGTTGTACTTCACACTCATATTTTATTTTTCCAGTTTTTTATACTACCTGAACAAACATTGACATATTTACATCATGATTATCAAAAAATTGCATACATACCTGCTAATAAAGGAAAAAACACAATAATGCTCATATAAATCAATATTTTAGTACCATCAGAACATCACTAAAATTGAAGCAGTAAATTCACACCAAATTCTACACATTAAATAATTTTTCAGAGAATTTCCTTGACCCGCTGCTGTTAATATTTTTCTGGAAAACTATTTTTTCACTTTTTCATTGTGGTCTTATAACCGTTTGATCCGATTAGCAAGTACTACTGGAGAAATTTTTATGCGTTTAATCTGGTCCAGAACAGCTTGAGTAGCCTAGTGGGTAGAACACTGGCTTCTTGCGTGTGGGGTCCCTGGTTCGAATCCAGGTTCGGACGAGGGTCCGCGCACCAAGCTTTGAGTTCACCTAGCTCTGATTAGGTACCTGATTTAAATCAGGGGTAAAGTGAGTCGTGGAACTAATCACCCCACACTCGTATCCACAATGATTAAAATAAGTGTAATGAAGCTCTCTACCAGCTTCAACCCCTAGACCCGTACGAGGGTTGCCGTGGGATTGCTTTACTTAACCTGGTCCAGGGCCCGATTCTAGAGATGTCACGATTACAGAGCGAATTTTCTTCGAGAGATTGTATGTGCGGTGATGTTATGGTTCCATTGTCCAGGTTTTCCAGTCATACAGTTTCCCAATTAGCAGGTTTTACTATAATTAGTATGGGTAATAAGACATCGTCTATTCAGATCCGAAAAATATTTCTAATAAAATAAAGCTCTACTGACTTATCATTATTTCCCTGGATACATGAATGCGATTTCAACCTCTTGATATTATCTACCTAAAAAGAACTAAATATTTTTTTTAAAAAAAAACCTGAAATACATTTAGCGGTACGCTTTATTTGTTCATTGGCTCCACTTCATTGGCTCTAGAAAACTGACCTTAATATTTGTTTATAATCAGTTTATTATTGAGTTCGCTCTATGAACTGCCACCACGCCCTTACAGAAGTATGATATTTCACAAACGTATCGAATTGCCTGGCCATGTCGTTTGCATTACACTTCGACAAAACCCACATTCTATCTACAAACTTTATTACGATTGACTTAATAATATAATTCGTTTAACCAAGAGTCACGTTCTTGTCTATTTTTTGTTGTTCCTTCCCATATTGTTCTCTTCGAAAGCAATACAAACTACACTTCTTTTGTGCTAGATAGATTTCAGTAGACGGACTTAAAAAATAAATAGACAATATTCTAAATATGTTTAAATTTGTGTGTACTCTTGAGTTTGGTCAAGCCTAACAAATGCATAATGATACTATACTATTTTATTATTATTTTTTCTACTCCTTTCGCTGAATTCAGTAACTTTCACGTTTTCGGCTCACCGTTATTCTAAGATTCTCACCATAACGATTACCTCAAATTAATGATTTTCGATTTGTATTTTAGGTCCCGAGTACGGAACTACAGAAGCAGCATGGAAAGCAGTTCTCACAGAAGCAGATCGATTGGCTGATGTTCATATAAAAATCAAAGAGAAACTATGTCAGGATATTACACAAGAAATTAAAACATGGCAAAAGGATAACTATCACAAGACAATGATGCAGATTAAAGAACGTAAAGAAATGGAAGATTCATTCAAGAAAGCACAGAAGCCATGGGCGAAAATTCTGGCAAAAGTGGAGAAGGCTAAAGCGGATTATCACGCAGCATGTAAAACGGAGAAGACTGCAACGAACCAAGAACGTAATGCAACGGCTGATAGTTCCTTATCGCCTGATCAGGTAAGGATTTGTGTCAAAGAGACAGGCTACATATTTTGAAAGAAAGGTTTCATTCAGAATGATAAATTGCCAAAAATACATAATGTTTCAGGTAAAGAAAATGCACGATCGAGTTCAGAAAACGAAAGATGAAGTACAAAAGTGCCGAGAAAAATACGAGCAGGCATTAGCTGAGATTAATAAAAACAATCCAATCTATATGGAGGCGATGAGTGCAGTATTCGATCAGTGCCAAAAAATGGAATCCGTGAGACTTAAATTCTTCAAGCAAGTGTTATTCTTGATACATGCAGCATTGGATGTAACCAAAGATCCGAGGTAAGCAGAACTCTATGTCTCATTCTCAACTCATTCTTCAGCACTGTCTATTTGCTTTGATGAATTTAGTCGAGTCCTCAATAATCGAGTCATATGAAATTGCTTTTAAAAAATTACACATATCACAAATAATTTGCAGAATACAATCAATCGACAAAACTAAAACACTTTCTTTAAAAACTAAAATGTTTGTCAATCGTTAGCATTATCGCTTTACTTGCTTCTATTTGAATTTATTGTTTAATCTTAGTTTGCCACAAATCTACGAAGAATTCCATCACACAATTATGAATGCCGACGACCAAAAAGATTTGAAATGGTGGGCGAATACACATGGAGACAACATGGCAATGAACTGGCCATCGTTCGTGGTAAGGAAATCTTAAATTCCAAATGTCGATGTTTTATTTTCTTGAAGAAAACCCATTTGTTTCAATGTTTTCATGTTTTCTATATTTGTGATATTGCAAAAATGTGTTTCGATTGTTTGAAGGAATATTGAATTTGATTTTTATACGATTGAAGAAAAATCTAATTCACCCTTTAAACAATCAAGCGATGTAATTGCAGTGATAATTATCGGAGTGATATTTAATGTGGAATGTTTTGAACGTCGTGAAATAACAAATTTCTTTGAAAACTATATATAAAGAGATCTTTGTACATTAGACTTAATAGTATGTTATATATTTGAGTTTGTATGATGGGTGGTTCTCATAATTTTTTTTTTCGTTTGATTTTGATCTCCCTTTAAAAACCTTAAATTCTAGGAATATACAGAAGAATTCCGAGACATCGCTAAAGGAAATAAATCGAAGGAAGCCCTGCCTGCAGCACCCATAACCCTAATTAATCAGCGGCCTGTTGCCGAAGACCTGCATGTACGCATGATATTTAAAACCTTTAATTTCTTTAATACGTTTATTTCGAATTTTGTTTTTTGCCTAAGCGAAAATTATAGCTTCTTAGCAGTTTTTAATGTTTTGTGCAGATAAAATTTTGCAAAATTTTATTTTTCATGTACACATAAGTAAATGTTCTACTTATTTTGTTAATAGCTTCAAGTACCTGATCGATTTGCTAGAAATGTTTGTGCTACGCAGAATGCTGGTTGCAATTTAATGGTTTGTATTTCTCAAATCCTTGGGAACGCAGTCATGCATAGCACATCATTCTAAACATGCTCTATTTCTCGCTTACTCTTTTAAACGTTTGTGTCAAATATACAGTTGAAACTAATTATTGTCGTATTAATTTCGCACAGGAATATCCTCCGCCATCGACTAAAAATAGTATTAATCGAAATTCAACAAATGCGAATAATCGAAATTCTGCGAAGAGTACTACATCGATGTCGAATAACGAGTCACCGAAATCGGAAACTGCACGTGGAGCAAGTTCGCCAAATAATCGCACTTCGACGATAACGTAAGTAGTTGTTTTTTAATTTTTTTCATTGCAAGAGAAGCACCAATTTCCATGTTGTTTATTTTTTGCACAGAAATGGCACAAGTAAATCAGATGCCAATCCATTTGAAGAAGAAGAATGGGATGAGGGTGATGGCGATAACGTACTTGTAGATAACGGTGAACCTGGTGTTCCGGTAAAAGCTTTATACGATTACGAAGGAGCCGAAAGTGATGAGCTTACATTTAAACAAGGTAAGTGTGTGGATTTAATGTGATTTAAGTGTCGATCGAAATCACCAAATGATATTATGAACAACAAATGCTTTGCCGAATATTCTTATGAAGTCGTAAATAAGCCACTCCTGGTATTGATGGTGTCAGCTTCAAATGTGCCACTATAGCAATCAAAAGAGTCAAGTTTTTGAAACCTGAGCGGATGTGGCCAATTATTTCTCCAATTACATAAAACTCTACGCGTTCGGTTCCGCTGATTCTTCTGACATCACTTTTCCTTGTTTAGCACTGCTTGATATATCCTAAGTTTAGCTATCAATTTTCAGATTTGAACTTTAATATTTCAAATTAAAACCGATTTATTCCTTTTGAAGCTAGATATATTTGTAATTTTTTGACAGATATTTATATTTCGAGGGTAATCTGCCCTTTCTTCAGTGTCTTTTGGTCTAATCTTAATTTAACATAGTATTTGTCTAATAGTAATTACTTACTAATTACTTACTTAAATACATATAACTATATATATATATAAATTGCATTATTCTCCCCACTATAAATGTATATTCAAATTAACCTGAACAATGAATTTATTTATTCACCAAACAAGGTACAAAATCGGATATAAAATAACAAATTAAAAATAAAATGGAAAAGTAAAGTCAAGTAAAAAGTAAACACAAACAAGTTAAATAAGTAACAAACAAATGAAAAAAGTAACAAATAGATTAATAAATAACAATCAATAAATGAAAACATTGACATATAAGCTATGGCTTAAGGTTTAGGGTTATGGATGGCATGCAAAAGAGAGGATTTGAAGGATGATTTGGAAATCGTAGGGGAATATAAATAACTTATGCTGTCGAATATTCGGCAGCATCTATTTATTGGCTCATTTGCTGCATATGTCGTCGAATGTCAATATTCTTTTAGGAAACGATTGGACCTGGTGTTCCTCACAGGGATATTTATCGAAATTCTACTATTCAGGAATTCTACATTAATAGCGCCTCTAATGACGTCGAATGTGAAGCAGGCCGATATCATCATTCTTCTGGAGGCTAGTGTCGATAGGTTTAAATGACCCAGTCGAAACTCATAAGGAGGTAGGCTATTAAAATCATAAGGGTTGTACAGTTCTCTCAAGGCGAAAAGTAAAGATTGTTTTTGCATTGACTCGAGTCTGTCACTGTGGATTTCAAAAGCGGGATTCCAGCTAATGCAAGCGCATTCGAGAATAGGACGTACAAGTGAAGTGTATAAGGATCTTGTGACCCACAGACTACGGAATTCTTTGGCACGTCGTTCGCACTAGAAAGTATTTTATCAAAGTGTAAGGTGAAGCGGAGTTTTTCATCTAAGATAACACCGAGGTCAGCAATGTTATCAACTCGGGTTAGCATATTATTGCCGAGAAAGTACGTATTGTGTGTGACCGTGCATTTCCTGGAAAAACTAATAAAATGGCATTTATTGATATTGAGAGAGAGCTTGTTTATATTGCACCACTGATCAAGTGAATCAAGTTTAGATTGAAGAAAGGGGGCATCCGATTTCGATTCAATAGTCTGATAAAGTTTGAGATCGTCTGCATAGAGTAAATGAGGTATGCCTGCTAGGACGTCAGATAAGTCGGAAATAAATATATTAAAAAGAAGTGGGCCAAGATGGCTACCTTGGGGTACACCAGACGTGGCACTAACGTTTTTCAATGCACAGTTTCCTTGTTCTGTTTTTAGTCTTCTATTCATCGGGGTTTTCCATATGTTGAGGTTTTCGAATCCAGTTTTCGTACTTGCTGTACCTCCTTAATCACCTCCATGTTGTCCCATGTTATGTTGTTCTCCTCTTCCAGGATGTGTTTCGCTACTGCTGATAGTACTAGCGTTGTGTTCCTTTTCCTCGCTGAAGCTGCTTCCCGCTTGTGTTCCGTTAGTTTAACACCAACTAACCGTTTCGTTTGACCAATGTATATTTTGGCCCATTCAGCCCAAGTAATTTGATATATTCCACATTTTTCTTTTTATCTTTTTGTCCTTCACGTGACATAATCTAGCACCTAATTATTGAACCCTACTGGTTGGAACTGCTTTTACATCAAAGTGTTCAACAAGTTCCCGAACTTTTTTGAATCGTCGCGAAAAAATAATTAGTACTCTTATGGCTGTTTTTCCTGTGTAAAGAGCGTAGTTAACAGATCACGCTGTATTTGATCATTCTTCTTTTTCCCATTATTTTCTCGTCAAATCTATTTTTTCTCGCGGTATCTTTAATATATATATAACTTCTGAGTCAAAACTTTCCTGATCCATGGGCACTGTTAATAGTCGGTGAATCATCGAGTTAAAGTGCGCCAGTTTTTTTGGAATACCAATGATCAGACACACACACATCCAGAGAGCAACACAATCCACGTCTGATCATTGGCATTCCCGAAAAATGACGCCCTTTGACTCGATGATTCGCCGGCTATTAGATAGTTAAATGTATTTAAGTAAGCAATTAGTAGATAATTAGTTTAAAAGTAAGCGCTATAAATAAGATACCTATGTTACATTACGATTAGACCGATAGACACTCAAATAGAGGGCAGATTACCCCCGAAATATCGATATCTGTCCAAAATTTTTAAATATATCTAACTTCAAAAAGAAAAAAATCGGTTTTAATTTAAAATATTTTTACAAGCTGGAAACAAATTGGTTCGCATTAAAACAATTGAACTTTAAGCTTAAAACGGTCGTTTTCGCTATTTATTTCACTAATATTGTTTTTATGAATCAAATATTTAACAAATTGGGCCGGATTACACCTTTGAAGAAATTTCAGTTATTTCAAATATTCATTATCGTCATTGTCGTAGCACTACAGCCCCGCTCGGGCTTTGGCTTCTTGTTGAAAACGCCTCCAATCAGTCCAACGACCGTGTCCTCCAATTTGGAAATCCGAAATATCTTTTTAGGTACTCGATGCTCGTCCATTCGCTGTACATGACCAGTCAATAGCCCAATATACAAAGTGGACTGATTTAGGGATTGAGACTGAAACAATGGAAAGTAGACGGGTTGTTCAAAGGTTTCGATTCCAACGTTTCAATCTCAATCCGCTTTGAATTCACTTTCAAGTCACGTTGTATACTGGGCTAATTACAGTTTCGCAGTTTGATGATTGTGGCGACCTCTGGATCGTCAGATAGTTCCTACAGCTCGTAGTTGTACCTTATTCGCTTTTGGCCGCTCTCTCGTTTCGCTCCAATTAACCGTTCATTATAAATGTACATATCTAATTTGTCATATATCCTACTTTCAGGTGATATATTCGAAAAACTGGAAGACGAAGATGAACAAGGATGGTGCAAAGGACGAAAAAGCGGACGAGTAGGTCTCTATCCAGCGAACTATGTCGAAGTGATAGCAACGTAAAAGGATTCATAAGAAGTGCTGTTGTAATCAACAATGAAAATTTATTTATGTATCGAAGAAGGTGGGGTTAAAATTATGTTTTTTGTCTGATTTTTTTAAAAAGAAAAGCATATATTTCCGTTTTGGGTTTTCATCGTGAAAACTAATAACATTTTTTTTTTGTTCGTCGTCGTAAATTTTATATGTAAAAACAAAGCAAACTTTGAATGGAAGTAAAAATGCAAAGAGAAACGATATAAATCCCCGACTGGGAAAACAATATCATATTTATATGGTTAAAAACTGTTTCTAAAAACAAGTAGTTTGATATAAGAAAAAAAAACTGTTAATAAAAAAGCATAAAAGTAGTAGCGAGTGATTTGAAGTTTATCTTAAAACGGATCTCACTTGCACTAGATCATGTTGAAAGGCCCATAAAACATATAAACTGAACTTCCTCACATAAAATGCATGCACGTATCGGGTTATTTGCCCAAATGAAGAAAAAAAACACATAAACTATGATACAATTCAAAATTGATTAGATTGATTTTAGACAGTGAACGAAATGAAAGTGAAATTATTATAATCCGAAAAAAACAAACGATTGTATTCATTAGAACAATATATAAGTTTTATTATACGGCAGAAAGCAAACAACTTATGTTTTTTAACAAACACAAGAAGCAAACATGCAATTTTTGAGTGTTATAAAAAACTTGATTGCAAAATGGAATATAGTACTAATCGTAAATTTGTTATCTTGTTATCAATAAAATTAAAATAAATAAGTTGAGAACAAAGCAAGTGCGTCTAATTACATACAATAATGCACGGATGAAACGAAAGCTATGCATAGAAGAAAAATATGCAATAAAATATCTTACAAGAAATGGTTATTTAAAATGATCTGTTGTTGTTTAGATATCAGTAAAACAGTTCAATATAACAACAAAATAATGAACTGAGTCGTAGAAATCTTCTCGAGGATTTGGCAAATTAATTTTGAATAAACCGACTTTTTTTTCATTTCAAAACATATTTTTCAATTACCTTTATTAAATATAAAAGTTTTTCATTTTTCCCCACTAAATTTTTCACTTACCTCTCTTAAAACAATAGTCCCCGCAAAACAATAGTCCCCGCAAAACAATAGTCCCCGCAAACAATAGCATCACATTATTTAGCAGCTTTTTCCGTTAGGAACAATTTTCCAAAGCGGAAAACTTGCCCGAAAACTTAAAAACTGATTGGAAAAGTGGAAAACTCAGCGGGAAAGTGGAAAAATAAATGGAAAATAGGAAAACTTAATGAAAAATTCGTCCTAATGCGAAAAGCTGCTTAGTAAGTGGATGGAAAACTAAATGGAATAATGTAAAACTGAATGGAAAGGTAGAAAACTAAACAGAAAAAAGTGGAAACTTTAATTAGGAAAATAGGAAAATTAATGGAAAAATAGAAAATTCTACCTAAGGAAAAAGTTGCTTAATAAGCGGAAAATTCAATGGGTAAGTGGAAAACATGCTGGAAACAGGGTAAACTAAATTTTAAAGCGGTAAACTTAATAGGGAAAACGGTAAAATTAACGGAAAACTGGAAAATTCTTCATAATGCAAAAGCTACCTAAGGAGAGGAAAATTGAATGGAAAAGTGGAATGGTGAATTCATTAACAACTGGAAAAATCTTACTAATTCATAAGCTACATAAGCAGAAAATTTAATGGAAATGTGAAAAATTTGCTGGAAAAACGGAAAAACTAACAATGTGGCAGGAGCTGTGCATAGAAGAAGAATATGCAGTAAAATTCACAAGCAAATAAAGTTATTTAAATTAACTGTTATTGTTAGATATCAGTAAAAAAAACAGTTCAATACAACGCCAAAATAATTAACTGAGTCGTAGAAATCATTTCATTAATGTGATAAATTAATTTTGAGTAAAACGATTATTTTTTTCATTTCAAGACTTATTTTTTATTTTTATAAACTATAGATTAAAAGCATACATATTCATTTACTTTCCACTTTTACTTCTCAAATGTAAAAACAGTAATTTTTGTTCAAATTCACTTCGCATCAGCGCTCGTTTGTTATAAAAATCAATTTGTTCGTTAATAGTCTGCCGATATAGACTATTTACGGTGGCAGGTACACAAATATAGTATTGAGCTACTGATTTCAAGTGTTTGTATATAAAACCGCATTCATTCCACCATTTAATCGGGCACTGATCCATGTCGCATAGCTCATTCATATATTTTTGGATTTCCAATTCAGCTGATGTTTTAGCAGTTTTTGGGTTACGTTTTAAATCGTCATTTTTGAAGAACATCTTTAAACCTAAAAATTGTAATATAAATATATATATATATATATATATATATATATATATATATATATATATATATATATATATATATATATATATATATATATATATATATATATATATATATATATATATATACTGGCAAGCAACTGATTAGGTACACACTAATATATATTTTGAGTTTCATAGAAGCTGGGGAGGTATAGCAAAACGAATCAATAATGGTTTATTGCCTATAGAAGTCCCAATCATAAAATGCAATTTCTAGAATAATCACACACACGAGCGTTTACCTAGATGGATTTATCTAAGATTGAGCATATAAAAGCGGAGCAACTGATTAGGTACATTGCGGAAAAAGCGGAAAATTTCGTGGAATTTCGCACAGTAAACTAAGTAAATGAAACACATGTGTATTGCGACTGATTAAGTACGTTATTCTATTTTGGACTGGCTACAGTGAGTGTGCTATTATTTTGGGAAATGGGAAAAAGAAAACAGTTGAACCTGGAAGAAATGGGGAAAATGGGGAAAAGCCTTAAAGGAGGAAGTACATTCCGGAAGGAAAATAGCAGAAAAACTCGGTCGTAGCGCCAACACAGTGTGCCGCTTTCTCCGGGATTCGGAAAACTACGGCAAAAATTTCCAAGGTGGGATCAAAACTTCGACCACTGAGAAAAAACGGCGCCAAATTTTGAGGGTAGCATCAAACTCTACGCTTAGTGTACGGACAATTGGTGAACAAGCAGAAACTTCTGCAAGTGTCTGGACGGTACGAAGGGTAGTAAAAGAAAGCCCAACAATAAAGCGACTCCGTTCGAAGAAAAAACCAGCGTTAACGCGAAGACATCAGCAAGTACGGTTGCAGTTTGCTCGAAACCACATCAGCTGTGATGAAGAGTGGAAGTAAGTAATATTTTCCGACGAAAAAAGATTCTGTTTGGATGGTCCTGATGGTTTCTCATATTATTTCCTTGATATTCGGAAGAAGAGGTAATATTTATCCCGCCACCACAGCATAACGGGTTCAATTATGATATGGGGAGCCATATCCTATATTGGGCCTGTGGAGATCAGAATTTTAACAGGAAGACAGACCGCAGATACATACGTAAATTTACTACGAACGGCAGCAGCCGATTTTGATGAAATCTTAGGAAGAATGGATTGGATTTTTCAACAAGATCTGGCGCCCATTCATACTGCTCGTTGTGTTAAAGACTGGTTTGAGGCGGAAGACATCATAGTTTTGGATTTGTCATCACTTTTGCCCGACCTCAACATCATAGAAAATCTCTGGGGATGGTTGTCCAAGAAAATTTACGATAATGGCAAGCAATATGAGAATGTTGCAATTCTAGAAGAAGCAATAAAAGAAGCTTGGGCTAATATTCCTCCACGTATTTATAAAAATTTGTATGAATCTATAAAAAATAGTTTATTTGAAATCATTAGGAATTATGGTAAGGCTATCCATTACTGATTAATAAAATAAATTGTCGCAAGACACATGTGTTTAATTTACTGTTCCACGAAATTTTACGTTTTTTCGCAATGTACCTAATTAGTTGCTCCGCTTTTATATGCACAATCTTAGATAAACGCTCGTGTGCGCGATTATTCTAGGCATTGCATTTTATGATGGGGATATCCATAAGCAATAAAACCATTATCGATTTGGTCCTGGCTTCTAAGAAACTCAAAATATTAGTGTGTACCTGACCAGTTGCTCGCCAGTGCAAAACAGCGCTGTGCAAAATAATAGGTGCAAACACTAGGCTCATGCAAAAAGTATATTTTCTTATCCGGTGTTGACATCTTTTGTGTGTAATTAGTGTGAAATGAATTACCGTTAACCCTCCAATCATTTAAAAGGATAAACGCAATTAGAGCTCTCATTGTGGTTTTATTTTTGGCAGTTATTAAATATACGTATACGAGAACAGTGTGCAAAAAATAGGTATGGAAATATAGTGTTATATTATTTTCTGGTTTTGCTTGTGAAAATGTAAGTAAACTTCTTATTGTTTCTATAGGGTGCTTATTTAAGATAGGTTATTTATTTTCTTAATTCAGTTCAATTCAGTTCAGAGGTAATGGGACGTAAACGGCTCTGTACGGAAGAGTTGAGGGAAATCATCCGCAAACTGAGGAGAGAAGGCAAAACGTACAAAGTTTTCGCCGAAACAGTGGGTTGTTCACAGAATATGGTAATAAATGCTTTAAAAATGTGAATAGGTAAAGATACAAGAGGCAGGCCACGGAAAATCTCGGAAAAGTGTTCGGCAGATAATAAGCTTTGTCAACAGAAAATAAAAAAAATCTTGGGCTCGGTGTTAACAGGTCGATAATAAGAAGAAAGCTGGTATATGCTAATCTGCCAGCCAGAAGGCCTAGGAGGACCCCATTATTAACATCTAAACATAGGTAACAGCGAAAATTGTTTGCGCAAGAGCATTTCAACTGGCCTAAAGAAAAATTGCAAAATCGAACGAATGACGAGTCCAAGATAAACTTATTTGGTGCAGATGTAGCAAGAAATTTAATGTACGAAGGCCTAGATCAAAGCAATTCTCTCCCGAGTACACCGTCAAGACAATAAAACATGGCGGTGGCAGCGTAATGGTTTGGGGATGTTTTTCGTGGTACGGTGTTGGTCCCATACACTGGATCAAAGATACTATGAACTCTGCACGATACATCGAAAAAGTGGAGACAACTATGCTTCCATTTGCAGAAGAGGAAATGCCAATTTGTTGGATCTTTCAACAGGATAACGATCCAAAACGCACCTCAAAAGCGGCTAAAGTCTGGTTTGAGCGCAATAGGATAAACGTTATGAAATGGCCAGCGCAATCGCCAGATCTGAAACCTATTGAACATCTTTGGGGTGATGTTAAGAGCACGCTTGGCTACATTAGATACCGTAATAAAGTAGAATTATGGCAGTCAGGGTAGAACAGCTTGGGAGTCTATACCTGTTGAAAGGTGCCAAAGATTGGTTGACTCCATGCACAGAAGATGCCAGGCTGTTCTAAAAAATAACGCATATGGAACTAAGTATTAGGTATTTATACATTTCTGAATGTTCTAAAGCAAAATTAAATATTAATTTGTGTTTTTTTTCAGAATTTTAAGAAAAGAACCTATTTTTTGCACAGCCCATCAAATTAAAATAATATTTAGAAGTAACTTTGGTTTTTCTCGAATTAAAATTTTTGTTTTTTTAGTTAGATATTAACTAAAAGAATAAAAAAAAATTTTTTTGTGGGTTAAAATTACAGAAATATAGTTGCTATACATAAAATTGTTATATATAATTGTTATAGTTGCTATACATAAAAAACGTTTTTTTAGGTTCTCTGCTATATCTTTGCACAGCGCTGTATATATATTTATATACGCATTTACAAGTTATGTGCAAATCAACAAGCAATCGACTAATTGTAAGTTAGCAGACATTTATTTGTTATATTTTGATATTCACATTCTTATATTTTGATATTTACTCTCTAAAATATTAACACAAACTAACAATTACGTTTTACTCACTTGATTTTCTTTTACTCGTCGTGTCATAGTCGTCCTTAATGCTTAAATTGACATCATCTGTAGTTCCTTGTACTTTTGTAGTAATTATCGCTTTTATTGAATGAAAACGATCCGAATCTATATAGTTAAGGAATCTCGGATCGAAAAATGTTGCAATTTCTAAGAACTCTTCATTTGCTGTCCTATCAGATGTAAAAATAGTAATTTACTCTTTGTTGCAAAATGTTTTGTTGTTGCCTTGAATCAATGAATGAAATATATTCTTACCATTCGGACAATACTCGAGAAATTATTTTTTTAGCAGTAGATATAATCCCTCGTTCATTATCAAAACAAAAGAAATATTCACTTAGGAGTTTTGAAGTTAACGGTTTTAATAATGAACAGAATGATGTAGGTTCGTCAGCGATCGTTTCAAGAGTCATCTGAAACAGAATGTTACATAAAGCGCGAGATAAAAGAGACTAACATACCTTCAAAGGCGATAAACAATCGATTAAAATTTTGATCTGTGGAAAAAGTTGGTTGTCATCAGTCCAGGTTTTGTATGAAGCAGAATTTTCGTAAAAATACGATAGCATGTCGAGAATGGTTACCGGTATCTGATCGTGTATCGTTGGCGGACAATTAGACGTATCGCTCTACAGTGTGAAAATAAAAAGCTGAATGAAAGGTTTTATTATGAAACATCAAATTTTAATTTTCGAATAAGTGAAACAATTATGAAACATTAATTATTAATGGCCTTCTCTTCTTTGTTGGCGTATGTATGAGTTTGAGTAATTTTGAGTTCGAATCTCATGGATTTCCATGGAAAAGTACAGTTGTGCTACAGAAATGGCAAGTATATTGCATTCAATGAGGCCCCGGGAGATACGTATTTCAAATTAATTAAAAGATATGTTTACGTACATATTGGCAGCTACTTTCGTAAAGAAGACCTCAACGTTAGAAGGTGTTTTAAATACCAGAAATATGGACACCCACCAAAATATTGTACTAGGACAAATAATGTTTGTGCCAAGTGCGATGGCGATCATAAAACCCAGGATTGTACCTCCCAAGCACATAAATGTGTGAATTGTGTCGCGAAGAGTTTTTTGCCCAGAAAATTGCCCAGAATAAATAAAAGCTGTACAATTTTTGATTAGGAAAACGAACTATTCCTTATAAATCATATACCACTGCAATCTCTAAAAGCAAATTTCTGGAATTGGAAGCTACAGCTACAGTTTGGATTGATTCTGATACCTGACATTATGAAAACGATGCAGTTTTTTATAACATCTCAGGGTACTCTGCAGTGTTCAATTGTCGAAATTCAGTTGGAGGTGGAAGCGGTATTTACGTAAGGAACAGTATTAATTTCAAAACCCTAGTGAACTAAAAATAGTATAACATGATCATTGTCGAACTACTAGTTTGTAACACTCCTTTAAGACTTGGCACTCATTACAGAGCTCCTTCTCAAGATAGCTTGGATTACTTTGAGTATAACGACGAAATCTACCATATATGTATATAAAAATATTATAATGATTGGTGACAATAATATTGATATACTTAAATGTAATGATAATCTAACCAGAAACTACCTAGAAACGCTAAAAATGACCAATGCGATCTTATTAAATGAGAAAAAACCAACTAGAATCACAAATGAATCCGCGACGCTTATTGATCATGCTATCGGTTCGGTTAACTTCCGCAGGTATGAGTTTGGTATTATGCCTAATTTGGATCACAGGGTTCAAAACATCACTATTATGAGTGTTCACATTCCTATGTCTCCAATGAAAGTTTTTCAAATACCTGTGTTAAATAAAGATAGATTTTCGAATTTAGTCCGTGACAAGATTGAACTTGAAGAACTCATTGAAATAGTTTGTAATGCAAAAACTCTTTCAACCGCTCATAAAAAGATTCGCTGAAGAAGCAATCTAATAAAGCGAAAAAGAATTGCTTACAACAGCTACCGAAAGAATCCATATAATGAAAATTTCTTAAAATACAGGCGGTTGTAATAATTAGAGTCAAAGAAATTGCACTAAATAAAACAGTTGATAAGGCGCATGGAACCAATAAAAAATTAGGGAATATTCTTGGGAGTGAATATAACCCAGGGATCAATCAAAATTAAAATAAAGCTAATGTGTCTCTCCTTACAGCGACGCAGCTTAATGACTACTTTTCGCTAATTGGCAGCAAAATAAATGATGAATTTCGCACAAACTATGCGCAAAGATTTAGCAATAGAATCAATCAGCAGACCCTCTTCCTAAGATCAACTACGATTGTAGAAATAAAAGGGATTAAATCAAACCTTAAAAATGTAGCTCCTGGAATAGATTCGATTATGGCAGATGATTTAAAATGCATCCAAGATCTTCTTGATCCTCTGCTTACTTCTATAATTAAGCACTTGGATGAAATCACCTTTCCCAATGTTTTGAAAAACTCTCTTATCACCCCCATCTATAAGAGTGGTGATATTGATGATCAGTAAGATCTTCGAGAGAGTTATCAATTCTAGGTTAGTTCACTTTATTAACAACACGATAGGCTTTGATCAAAATCAATATGGTTTCCTTACTGGCAGCAATACAAGTGCAGCCCTCACAGATGCGCAACATTATATTAACAGTCAACTGGACAAGGGTTTAGACTTGACAGCCATATTTGATGACCAAAAAAAGGCATTCGACACAGTTTATCATAACAATTTAAGCCGTATTTTAAATGAACTAGGTATTTGAGGTAAGGGAAATGATCTAATAAAAAATTACTTACATAATCGGACTATAAGTACCCAGATCAAAGGCGAAACTAGTGATAGGAGAGTGATAAACATAGGCATTCCCCAACGATCCATTTTGGGACCAACTCTTTATTTTCTTTATGATCAGAGTCTGAATAATCTTGATTTAGTATCTAAATATGTGATTTATGCAGATGACACCCTTATATTAAATTCAAATCGAGATCCTATCGAATT
Source organism: Nemotelus nigrinus (assembly GCA_947369275.1). Taxonomy (NCBI): domain Eukaryota; kingdom Metazoa; phylum Arthropoda; class Insecta; order Diptera; family Stratiomyidae; genus Nemotelus; species Nemotelus nigrinus. The sequence continues at coordinate 28,737,917 of OX376375.1, read as the reverse complement.
AGAGCGGATGATTAATGACGATTTAGGTAGATATTTCAATTGACTAGTTACTAATAAATTAAAAATAAATATTAGTAAAATGCATTACTTGATTTTCAAACAGAAAAATAACGAAGACAAATAATTAAGCATCTTGATTAACAACCAACCCATTGATAAACTAGAAAAAAATTAAATATTTAGGAATAATAATATATTATTATTATTAGATATTAGATATTCATTGATGACAAACTGTCATGGCCGGATCAAATTAGAAAAATAAGAGCCAAGATTTGTCCCATTGTAGGTTTTCTAAGAAGACAATGCTAAGTACTTGAACATTGTTCTAAAAGTCATGATTTACCATGATTTGTAATTCCATTAGTTATGTTATGCTTAACTGGAGCCAAACTTCTTCAACAAACCTGGCCAGCCTGAGCAGAACTCTAAGTAAAGCAATTAAGGCAGTTCACAAGCTGAGTGCACGGACTCCTTTCATAACTGGGAAAATTACTTTTTTCCAACTATTAGCATTTCAAAAACTAATAACGGTATGGAAAATCATCCACGGAAATAATAAATCTTCTATTTCTCTGACAATGACCAGAGAAATGTATAGCTATGAAACAAGATCAGCAAATTCTTATAGATTGCCTTTAGTCAGAACCAATAGAGCCCTTAATGACCCGTGTTTGTCAGCTATATCGTTGTATAATGATATGCCTAATAATTTAAAAAACAACCTATCGTTTCGTTACCAGAAGGAAGCTGAAGCAGTATGTTCTAAACCTATTTTAAAAGCTAATGAAAAAACGCTGATTTTTTTCTATTTTTGATGTAAATATTTTTCTTTACTTTTAGTTTTTATTTTTATTATCTAACTTTTAGTTAGTTCTGATCTGATATATATTTTTAATTTCTTAAATTTTTTATTATACTCTAACCAATTCATGTTAGTATTTATTTTTTCTCTTTACTCATATTAAATTCAGAATGAATATTAAAATAGCAGAAAATTCAATTCAAATAGTTTTATAAAAAAAATAGTTTGATTTGTAAATTGTTTTCCGCTCTCATACCAGTATTCGGCACTGCCTGAGGGTTAAGTTGTGACAGATGAGATTATTCAACTGCATGCAATATATTAATCTTTTATTCATGGGTGTTGGTGAATTTATGTGAGAAACTAAGGATCATACCACAACTAATTAGCGAGTTATGTCACTCCCAATGTACTCTCATTTTATTAAAGAAAAAAAATTCCTGATGAGAGTTTGGTTCGGGCCCATCCAAAGATCCTTCATTTCCTACTCGGGAATGGTCAATTTATTATTAACTTAGCGGAAATTCAACCTAACCCCATATTATCCATAGTTAGTAGGAATTACTTTGCAGTTGGTGATGAATAAAAAGTGCATGCATATTCAGACATATTTTTTTTTCAACTGAGCCCTCTTTCAGCATACATGATTGAGTATGATGAAATGGTGAATTTTTCTTCAGCTCAGTAAATGTTAATTTGTTTAGCTGATGAAGTGTGTCATGAAATTACACATACGTATGTGTATATATACATTTATATGTGTTTGATTGTCGACGACGAATTCAATTATAGCAAAAGTAAAACAATTGGCCTTCTCTTCTTTGTTGACCTATCTATGAGAACCTTTTATGTATCCAAATGTCGGTGTTATCACTGTTGATCTCTTAAATCATATCACAACTTTATATTCGCTTGATTTTTCTAAGCAGGAAAATAATAGGTATGTTTCCGTACTTCAGCAAACTGCAGCAGTAACAGAATTTGGCAGCTGGCTTCTTTTTGCTGCAAATAATGGCTTGCAGTTGGCTTGCAGCAAAAGTACGGAAACGACTTGCTGCGAATCTATTTTAATATATTATAATAGATTCAAGTACGGAAACAGACCTATTCAAATCTAGCATTCACATCAATATATGCCATTGTGTGTCATTACACGTGTAATTTTTTGGTGATACATTTTATTAACAATACTTACAAATTTTAAACTATAACTGAAGTATAAAAATGTTATTAAAGATACCCAGACTCACTTTCAGATATTCAAAGTACTTCATTCCAAAGGCTCGCTACGGTACAGTTGCAGATGACAAACTGGAGCGCCCGGACATAGTCATACATCAGTACAACCGAGAAATACGACAAATACCGGCTTCAGTGTATGGTGGTATTTATATAATTACATGTCTTTACAGCTCAGGTGTTGGGCTTAAGCTTTTGAATGCTATACGACGTGTTATGGACCATATAGGTACACCTGTGTATTTAGAAACTTTTGTTTTGCCCCAATCGCAAATCTGCGATTATTACATTACGGAAATAATGCAATCGATCATTCGTAATCGAGTCGCGATCAAGTGTAATTTCGAAAGTGCAAGGACAGCATACGGTGTCAACTCAATGTCCTATGCAAACAATTATATAAACAACTCGTTGGACTTATTTGCTGGCATATTGAAATTCAAATCTTTCCAAGGAATCAAAACTAGACATGAAAATATTGACATGGTCATTATCTATCAAAATAACCGAGGCGATTTCGCCAATTTAGAATATGAACCTGTCAAGGGTGTCGTCGAGAGTATTCGAGTTACGCATCGCCCACTTATGGAAAGGCTGATCAATTACGCGTGTAAATATGCAATGAGGAAAGGTCGAAAAAAACTGACTCTGATTCATAAGTTGGCCGATGAAATTGAAATGTCTGAGAGAGTATTCCTCGAAGCTGCCTGTAAAATAGAAAAATATTGTCCGCAGCTCGAATTCGAGCAACTGCACTTACGCGACGCCATTCAGCAAATTATTAAAGATCCTGCTTGCTTTGATGTTATTTGCCTCACAGATCGATTTGCTTCGCCTATTGCATCAGCACTTTTCGGGATTTGCGGCGGACATGGCTTATTTTGTGGTGCGAATCGTAGCGAAAAAATAGCCGTGTTTGAGCCAGCTGAAATCAAGTTAGGACTGAGGGAGAGAATGGTATGTCTGTCAAGTCCTTTAGGTGTCTTAGCTGCAACTGCTTCAGCTTTGAAGAACGTTGGTTTGATCTCACACGCGCAGAAAATCAAAAGGGCAGTGTGGAAAACGACGCTAGAAGATAATGTGAGAACGTCAGATTTGGGTGGTGGCGCAAGTACAACACAAGTTTGCGATCAAATTATTAAGAATATAACAGAAGAAGAAGCGTGTGCGCCACAAGAACAACAAAGACGTGAAAAGGAGACATGTGAAGACGGTAAATCTTAGCTTGCCAGACCATCGTAATGTTAATGCAAATGCAAAAAAATAAGTTAATGTGCTTTTAAATTAAATATGCTGAACATAAATACACTTGCACATATATGTAAGTTTTCTTCTCTATTTATGGGGATCTAATTGCAATAAAGAAAGTAATACTTACCTCACTTATCCAATTATTTGCTTTCATCACTCGTTTCACCTCTCCAATGATCGTCTGCACTTCAGGTAGTTCAAATACACGGCGAAAACATTTTTGAATCAGAGCCACGAAACACGGAATCTGGGGAATGTCTAAAATAAAAATCACATACTTATAGCCTTCACTTTATAGAAAAACGAACATGTTACCATATTTGTTTAGAAAACTTTGAACATCATCACATTTACAATTCACAATTGCTGCTGTGCAATTCGCCATGTCTATGAGCTCGGAAACTGCATCTAGATTTGTTTTTTCTGATAAGCATACTGTTTTCAACAAATCACTTTTTAAGTCTTGCTCGTTTTCATTTCCCAACAGATAATTCACATGAATAGTAACAAATTGTTTTTCTTCAATATTCTGCCAAACTTCAAGACTGAGTGAATAAGGATTTTGGCTCGTTTGTAGCTTAATTGATTCAAGGCGGTTTGTTGATAGTGCTTCGAAAGTACAGTTAAGGTTTTTTTCGATCTGGAAGGCAACATTTATTTGAGCGATTGTATTTATATGCAATAGTCAGTTACCTGGTTTCTGCTAGGCAGGGAAATGGTCGGAGAAATCGTGTAAAGGAAATTCTTAAATCCACTTCCGTCTAAAATCGAAGGTGGTAGGAGGTCTTTTACCAGCATTTCAGAAGCAGATTCGACGAGAACTTCATGTGTAAGTGTCGAAGACTCATCGATTTCCTCTACTTGATATGATTGGGGATCCAAGACCGAGCTATAATCCTGATAACCATTTCTTTCGGTGCTTTTTTCGCTTTCGTTTATAATTATTTCAGAATCGACTAACGATTCAATGATTGCTGCTTGTTCATTCATTTTCGACCGTTCCTCGCCAGCAGGAAGTACATGCAAACTTTTTCCTGCCTCCATTTTCACACAATGGTCTTTTTCTTTCCACTCTTCATTGTCAGGTGGGCTCTTGTCATTAAATTTTGCTTTTTTCTCGTCATTAATCTGATATAAGACGTGAGCATGTTTCGCCACTAGATGTGTTCGCAAGTTTGTAGTGTTCTTATTGTAAGTTATGGCAGTATTGCAGAGTGTGCAAATTATTTTCTTTCTGGTTACAATATTATTGTAGGTATCGCAAGGGAATCCGAAATATTGCCAATATCGACTGCGCATTGTGGATGGCACGATGATATGAGAGTATTCGAAAATTTCGTTTCCAGCTCCTTCGAAAGTTGTGCCAGACGAATCAACATCCATATTCAACGTCGACATTGCTATGACAGATCGAATCTAGAACTTTGAAAAATTCGTTATAATTTTCGATTTGTTTCCATCCATTAATAATAGTGTTTACTACTTAAAAGTCAATAGTGGCTTTAACCATCGTGCAATTGAATTTCTCCCCACCGAGCAATATTATCCGTCATATTGCTAGTCTTTGAACATTGTTATAAATATGCCACTTTTTGCGTGTAATGTAAATCAATTTAGAATTTTATGTCCCATATGCATAGAACACATAGGAAAATTAAATATTTAATGCATTTTCGTTTCCGCCCAATTGGGCGGAAACAGATAACACTTCCCTTGGCGAATAGTTTAGAAGTACACCTAGTCTCCACTGAGTCTTCCGTCGAAATGAAAACGAGTACGAGTATCGAAGCGATTATCGCCATCACTCGAACCTCGAAACACTTGTTCACTTACTTGGCTTTTAAGAGACTCGTTCGGGGTCTGTTTTTCAAATCTGAACAGCCGCTACTACCACTTTTTCGCACAGTTCACTAACAATTCTTTGTATTTTATGGAATCTTACTTGGAAAATATTATCCAGACGCCTTCACTCGATTTCAGGCAAAACACAATCCGCTTTCTAGTAGAATGGTTTATCTTTTGACAGTTCGAGTACTGCCAACATACATCGCAAAAAGTTATATTATTTTTTGGAAATTTTTATGTAGTCTAAAACTGATTACAGTTTTCAATGTTTCGAAAGTTATTTGATTTATATTTCTTCACGATTTTGTAAAACTAGAGTTAGATTTCATGCAATTATTTGCTTGTCCATCAGCTGATTCACATAAATCTCTCTCATCTGTCGCTTGTCTGTCAAATCTCCCACTTCGATTCGATGCCCGAACCAGTGGCCCCAACTACCCCAACCCTATACGTACTGTCAAATGTGACGTTACTCATCTCGTACGGATCATTTGAGTTCCATAACAAAGTGCTTTAAATACTATCTAAATTCCAGTTCCGCCTCGTATTGGCTTTCATGAAAGTATCATTCTCGTATTCGTCTTACTGTAAACCATCACTAAATGATAGATTTAAACCGAGATTGGCGATCCAGATACAGTGAAAATGTGTAAAGGAAGTTGGCGACAATTTTGTGGCGAGTGGCGATTATGGATTCGTCCTCTTTTAATATTAATTTATGTTATGTTCGCTATTATAATCATTCCATTGCTGATTGTGAATTCAGTCAAAGATGGTTTTACCCGAAAGGATCAACTCATCCTGATCGGTGGACTGTTTGTTTTGGCCGCCGTTCCAATTTCCATTTGGCACATTACACAGCATATCGTTCATTTTACGAAGCCTATCCTGCAGAAACACATCATACGAATATTATGGATGGTACCGATATATGCTTTAAATGCGGTAAGTTGATTCCCATAGAAATGGAGTCAAATCCGAAATATAGTCGGTGATTCATTACATTTTGCTTTCAGTGGCTTGGACTACTTTTCCCCGAACATTCGATCTACGTTGATTCCCTGCGAGAGTGCTATGAAGCCTATGTGATTTATAATTTTATGGTCTACTTGCTAAACTACTTGAACCTGGGCATGGACTTAGAAATGAGCTTGGAACACAAACCGCAAGTCAAACACATATTTCCTCTGTGCTGTCTGCGGCCATGGGAGATGGGCAGAGAGTTTATACATAATTGCAAACATGGTATATTACAATATACAGTTGTGAGGCCGATAACGACGTTTATCGCGGTGTAAGTATAGATTGACTATCGAATGATGTTTTGAATCTGTACTGATTAGGGAGGTTAAGGTCGCTAATGAATTTGAAGCGATACTGTTTGAGTGGTGTCCGTTCATATTTTACTAGTACTCTTATCTGCACGTCAAGTAAAATTTGTACACATTGCGTTAAAAATAGATAGGAAGTCCAATGTGTCTTACTACCGCGTTGTGGTGCATAATAAATAACAGTTGTGTTCTAAATTGATGTGATTCTGGCGAGCACTAACAACATTATGACTCATAGCTCATTCAGTAATCAGCTTTATACGAAGTTGGGAACCAAAACGTTCTAAGTGAATGAGGTTGAGATTCATATGCATCGATATTGCTTTATATTTAGTTAGCTTATAGCAATAGCAAAGAATTATTTTATACTGCATGAAATTTTACAGCACGAAATAAGGACTACCTAAAAATTTCTGTTTATTACAGCATCTGCGAATTATCTGGTGTCTATGGCGAAGGAATCTTTCAAGCGAACGTGGCCTTTCCTTATGTTATATTTGTAAATAATGTTTCTCAATTTATTGCAATGTACTGTTTGGTATTATTTTATCAAGCGAACAAGGTAACATTTTAATTTCAGACGCCAAATCATTTCAATTTAATCACGTAATTTTCTTATACTCATAGATGGATTTAAAACCAATGCATCCGATTCCAAAGTTTTTGTGCATTAAAGCTGTGGTGTTCTTTTCGTTTTTGTAAGTAGCAAAATTAAAGAAATTCGTAATGGGTCTTATGATTCTTTTGAATCATATGAATTTCAGTATTCGATTCTTCGCCTACACCCCAAACAATTCAAGAACTACACTAACACGTTATTTTAATTTTGCAGTCAAGGTGTATTAATAAACTTTTTGGTTTACTATGGTTACATCAAGGATATATTTGGTGCTGAGGATGTGGCACCGGATGCCAAAGGACTTGCTTCAGAACTGCAGGTAAGCAAATGCATGCAGTGCTCATTTAAGAAGCTGTTTTTTTAAAAAAATGTATATTTACAGAACTTCTTAATTTGCATAGAAATGTTTTTGGCAGCATTGGCACATATCTACAGTTTCCCACACGAACCATTCCATATTAACTTGCCACACTATACCCAGTATAACAATTGGTGGGAAGCATTCATGGCAATGCTCGATATATCTGACGTTCAAGAAGATGTTTCAGAACACATTGGCGTAGTGGGTAGTTCATTGAGCCGTCGATTTCGCGGACGTACGAGCTATCAAGTGCCACGTGGTAGGTCAGGCAGTGAAACCCAGAAGTTGATTTCGCAAATGACAGCATCGCATGGTTATCAAAGCGGTCAGGACACCGGCTACGCAACTGCTTTGTCCAATGTTGCGGATGGGTCGAGTGCGGCAGGACAATCAAAAAATAAATACGGGGCGGTAGATTCGCTCGGGCAGCAACCACAGACATCGAATCTAGGCATAAATATATCTAAGAAGGATGAAACTGAATACTCGCCGCACTATGGTGCACCATCTTCGAGTAACTTCTTTCAAAATCGTTCGATGCAAAATGATCTGACAGCGAATACATCATCGAAATCCGAATCGACTTCGACGCATACTGGAGCTGCAACGAGCGGCAGCGGAGCCACGCAACCAAACATGAAGAAATCGGATAGCAGTGCAAGTGATTGGCTGAGCACACCAACTGACGAAATGATGGGAATTGATGTGAAAGGTGTCGAAAAGCATAGAATAACATTCTTTACTGATCCGCGGGCATAGAGAGGACTTCTATCCATCGTATACTTCTATGTATTATATAAATGGCTTTGCTTCACAGCCTCGAAGCTGGTTTCGTCAGTGTGACATGCTTGCAACACGAAACCTTGTTTCGAAAATCAATGTTTGCTAGTAACAGTCGTGTGCAATCACTTTGATTTTAGTTTTATTTTGCATATATATTGCCAAAAACAAATGTACATCGTATAGATTATGATGAATCGAATTTATGCCATCCGAAAATCCTTCAAAATTTACACTTTCAAATGTTTTTGTAGTCCAAGTGCAAGTGAATTCACAGAAGATTTGCGGTTAGAGAATGTTTTTTATTATTCCACATTTTTCAATTTTTATCGAGTATTTATTAACTTATTTTATGATAGAGAAATATTATAGTATCGACTGCGTTGTTTACTAAGAGACTAAACTGATATCACATATTCTATCGTGTTTTTTGGATACTCTTTACTTCATTGATAGTAAATTATTCATGGCTTTAGTAAAATTATAATCCTCAGCTTTAAGTTTTCCATACAACATTTAAATATATTCATGCAAAAGCTCATTTTTTCATACAAAGCAACCATTTGTGTGTAAGTTAATAAACTAAATTTATAGTTAAGCTAAAATAATTATATCGAATGGAAAACTTTCATATTCATACACGGTATGCATTTAACAACAAAATAGAGAAGATAAAAAAAACGATTAAAAAAACCCATCCTATTCCAATAGAACTTTTCCGATATGTAAAATTATTTTCTGCCAATTTTTTTTTTTGACAAGTGCATTATATCGCAACTATAGCCATTGATAGCTTGTTGTTTTATAAAGAAAAAATAATGTTGCAAGTTACTTAAGAAATTAAATGAAGAAGACATTCAAGAAAATTTATGTAATATGAAAAGTAACTGATGTAGTTAAAGATTTTTAATTTTTCCAAGAACTATTCTTGATCGAATGTGGTATAATTCCAAATAAATGTATATATTTCTAGTCAGAGTTGGGTTTTTGTGGCTTTGAGATAGTTAAATTTTGAACAAGATTTCTGCTAAGAGTATAGAAAAGGAGAAAACTCGGTAACAGGTGCAATTTGTATTTCTTGAAAGCAATATTCTTGCTTTAATCACATCTGCCGATACGGATAAGCATACGAATATATGGGTACTTGGTGTAAATCACTGCTTGGTGTAATGATACTTGGTGTAAATCACTAAATAATAGACTTCATTGTCATTCCCCTGAAATCAATCAATCAATCAAAGCGATCAGTAAATATGTCTAATTTGACGCATAACTATTTTCAATGCTAATTTATGTGCCGTTTTGCATTTTAACTCCAAATTTTAATCGCCATTCAGCTCCGGTTAGTGGAGTGATTTGCAAAATTATCATGATTATTCTAGAATTCGTGGCAGATATGATTTTCAAACTCGATATCATACTGGCAGGCATCTTAGCCGTAGTAATTTTTTTAGAAGGTACGAAAGCGAAATTTTATTATAGTTTGACAAGTTATCAACTTGTTGATTGTTTTTATATGTATGTAAATAAATATTAATCGCGATTAATTATTTTCCAGCAGAAATAACTTCTGGAAAAATTTGTTCGGCTCAACAAAGCGAAACGAATAGTCATATAAATTAAGTGGTCGTGTCGTTGAGGAACAAAAAAGATAACTATTTACATACGATTTCTAACATGTGTAAATAGTTCTCAGCAGATTCATAATTATGTGGTTAATAATTTGCCTGTGGGAGAAGTTGCTTGACGTACGGACGAAGCAGAATGATGTAATTAAGTTTTTTCGACTGTTGACTTGCTTAAAGTAAAAGTTTTCAATACATTGAAGGTTTTATCATATTGGTATTTACGGGACTCTTGTGATATTCGACTTACACTGTGACAAAAAAGTATCCGGAAATTTGAAATAAAACGCAAAAATATTAAACTTCTTCAATATTTATTGAATCTTTTTCAAAATATGCTCCATTTGAAGCGATACACATGTGCCAACGTTTTTTCCAATCATGGAAAAAAATTTTATAGGCGCTTTCAGGGATGGCCTTCAGCTCCTTCTGCGAATTTTGTTTTATGGCGTCTATGGAGTCAAATCTGGTTCCCCCGGAGCGGTAATTTCAGTCTGGAGAAAAGAAAAAAGTCACACGGAGCTAGATCAGACGAATAAGGTTGCTGGTCGATTGTATTTATCGAGTGTGTGGTCTTATAATCGTTAATAATCGTGGCTCGATGAGATGGTGCGTTATCGTCATGGAAAATCCACGAATTTTTATGCCACAAATCCGGCCGTTTAAGGCGAATATTTTTACGCAAACGTCTCAAAACAGTTAAATAGAAGTCTTTATTGACTGTTTGACCTTGCGGAACGAATTCATGATAAACCACACCACAAATATCGAAGAAAACAATATGCATCGTCTTGATTTTCGAACGACTTTTGCGAGGTTGTTTCGGTTTCGGCTCATTTTTTCCCAACCATTCCGATGATTGTTTGCTCGTTTGTGTGTCGTATTCATAGACTCACGTCTCGTCACCAGTTATGATCCGTCCCATGAACGTGGGATCAGAATTCGCACGATCCAAGTTGTCTGCAGCTACCTGCATCCGGTACTGTTTTTGAAGAAAATTCAGCTCTAACGGAACGAGCTGAGCGGCGACGCACTGCATGCCAAATTGGTTCACCAAAATCAAACGAGTGGTTTCACGAGAGATGTTGAAATCACGAGCTATCTCTCTTACACTGGCATGACGATTTTCGAGCACAATTTCTTTGATTTTTTCGACGTTATCGTTGGTTGAAGAGGCCGACGGTCGTCCTGAACGAGGCAAATCTTCGACGATCTCCCAACCATTTTTAAAGGATTTGTACCATTCGTACACTTGGGTTTTCGATAAAACAGAGCCTCCATAATCCTTTTCCAGCATTCGCAACGAGTCAGCACACGAAATTTTGTTCAAAACACAGAATTTGAGACAAAATCTTTGTTCAATATTTTTTTCCATTGTAAAATTCGCAGACTACCACTGAGATCGACTGGTTTCGACAGCTGTCGTAAACAAACTAGTTGACAGACCGCGCTCATGTTTGGCATAGTAATTACGGACAGTCCTTCCAACATACAAAAATTTCAAATACTTAAAAATACTCAACGCGGGCAATTTAAATGAGAATTTCCGGATACTTTTTTGTCAGAGTGTAAATGAGCCGGATCCGAGCATTCCAATTTATTTGATAGAAAAGAAGTAGTTTTTTACGCACCTCCATCCTTCGATACTCCCCATCCTTCAACATGTTCGGTTCATGTGCTTAATGCATCAAATTATTTCGATATTTTTCATTCGAAGAATTTTTTGAGAAATTCGGAGGTATTTTGTTCAATATTTTGAATATGTTCTGCTACTCTTCAGGTTTCACAAACCATTACAGTCTGCTTATCTCATTTCTTAGAATTTGTCCAAAGTTGCGACTTTGATAGAATCCACCAGTATTGTGCTAATTTTTCTAACAATTTCACATACTATCCTAAGAAAAAAAATTATTTACAAAACAGGCATTATGTTTCAAATTACTAGTATATTATCGTTCAATTTATTGTTTCAAAACTTTTAAAATCACTATACATATTCCAATGTAAAAATATTGAATCAGACTTGTCAGCTAAACTTATGAGAAACCACAACGAATACTGTCATGATTCAAAGCAATCACTTTATTTTCTACTCTATATCGTTTGATAATATATCTACAATGTATTTTATGGCCGAATCATTAACTAGAATTCCCAAATGATCAACTTTGTTAAAACCTACACTATATATCTTTGGCTCCTGCAGTTTCCGCCAATGTTCACAAGCTCGTAGCGATCGGGCATTTACCGTTCCATCACCATCGCCCATAACTAACGTAGGCTTTTCGGAAACACTAACACTTTTCTTATATTGTAATCTACAAGAGAAAAATAATAATTAATCAATTAAAACTGCCCTTTTTTACATAATAACGAATAGCAAGATGATTTTTCTGAATGCGCCAGTCACTTGAATGTATCGAACAAGATCTTTTATTCAACTTACTTTTCAACTGTATCGACTCCTACACCATACAGGCAATGTATTTCTACGTCTGGCGGATTGAAATTTACCGAATAGGCTACGGTATCTTTTCGCATTTCCCATCCAATCGAATAATCTAAGTCACTATAGCAAAAAAAAATTCAATTCAATTTAAAAGGCACATATTTTCAATACAATTTTATTCAGTAATGCACTTACGCAAGAAAGTCATCCAGTTGAGCCATTGAATATGTGCGATCTGGCGCCTCGACGAGAATCTCGCTCGGTTTCCAGAACAGTGGCGATGGTAATAGCCACGCTAGAGATGGAGACGTTATTTGTTCCGCACGTAATACCTTACCGCTTAAAGCATATGATCCTAAATCGTCGCCTGAAACAAATTAAAGCGTGCATCGAATCGCTTGGAACTGTATAATAATCGATTCTGGTCAGCGCACGAAGATTTAGTGTACCTAATAAAAAAATCTTTTTATTTTACGCGTTTTTTTAATTTTATTGCCGTGATTCTTCATGGGACTTGATTATTGCCGATGTCTCTAGATCCATCTTAGTCGCTGACTTCCGCTGCCACTATGAGCTAGTCGTCGGCCTGGCAAATACTATCTTGATGGATCTTCTCATTTCTCTTTCTATGAAAGGCACGTGCACTTCGTACAATCTCCCAAAATTTAGCGTTGTGATTGAGCAATCTACTGATTCCTGGATACAATCCCTTCTCCCAAATTACAATGCCATCACGGTCGACATAAGGTAAAGAACCACATCTCGAATACAGGCCCTCCAATAATGTCGAAACCACGCCGACTAGCACCTGATAAGTTGGCGGTGGCTGAAAAGGAATTTATTTCCCAGCTATAGGTGGGTATATACTGCCCATCCAACAGCAGCTGGTCATCTCCACTTCACAAGATCCGTAAGGCCTATGTGAAATGGCATCATTGTGGCAACTACAAACACCTTAATGCCATAACATACAAGACTTCTGCTATGATCTACGTGGCAAAAGAGTCTTCTCAACCATAGATCTAAGGCCTGCCAATAAAACTCTGCCGAGCTGAACGGTATTCCTAGCATCTAAGGCCAATGACACACACAGCGGTTTTACCGAAGCGTTTTCCGAGAAGAAAATCGAGTCGGTTTTGTGGTGCATTACAAAACCGAGAGGCGGTAAAACCGCGGTGTGTGTCATCACAATGCTAAAGTAATGCACGACTATACCGACTCGGTTTTCCTCTCGGGAAACAATTCGGTAGAGCCGCCGTGTGTGATATTGGCCTATCGCTGCAGACTCTTAAGGATCTTTGAGTTAACCCGATAGACTTTCAGGCTTCGCAATGCGGCACAATCGTTCCAGCTGTGTATTCACGAAGGCTTACATGGATTGAAATTTTGCTTTAGTTTCATAGTAGGAGTTTGGTAGTTTCGACTTCCGAAGATGGGCGCATTGTCCACCTAGAACCAATATTCCAATGATTCGCGAATCATGGCCTTCCAAAATCGAGTTGGAAAAATACAAAAGCTAAACTCAATACAGTTTAAGATCTAGTGATATTTTTGGGGGGATGGTCGAATTTTACTGTTGCTTCCTTTCTCACACGCTCTAAGAAAAATGGCGCTAAAGCAATCGACTAGTCATCTAAAGCCAGCAAACTTTCGACCATGCCAATACTGGCCTCGCAGAAGCCACTGTTATCGTTTCCGGATTCAAACGCCGAGCTTGGTCCATTCATAGACGCCTCCTATTGGAGGCGCACTGCAGAAAAAATGTCGAGACTTTGCAACCTTTTGGTTTTTACTAAGTTTTTACTAAGCGACGCACTACCCCGACCTCTTAGCAGGGCATTCGCTATGGTATTCAATTTTCAAATATGCACAATTTTACCTCTAATTAAATTGAAATTTTTTGAAATGAAAAGTGCAATAGAATTAAGATGGTATTTATTTTAAAACGTGCTGGTAAAATGTAGCATATGATTAAATATTCTTTTTCTCTGCCATTTGGTAAAAGTTCTTAAGACAAAGATTTTGCTTAAACAATTTTCATTAGCGATAATTTTGTTTGTTATGAGTGAGGGAAATGTATGATTATCAGGTAATATAATCTTCCTCCCTCCTGTCTGCGTGCCTCGTAGCTCCCGCAAATACATTGTTCTAGATTTCCCGCCCACCATTGGGTTTTTTGAATTTGCAAGTTCGTTGTTGATAAATGCAAATATGCACTTAATTTGTTTTTTTGAAAAAATCCAATTTTCCTACTTTTGTTGCATACATTTTTTGGCAAATTTTGGCATTTCGATTTAGCTAAAAAAATTTTAAAAAAAGTTGATACGTTGCTTTTCGGCGTTAGTTCATTCCGTCCGGCGTCAAAATTTTATAGAATTTGATTCGAAGAAAACCCAATTTTGTTCAAATCTATTTGGCTGTGATTTCCATTCGACTTTGATAGGAGTGTGGGTATCAAACCATTGCATTTTTGCATATTTATAGCCTCTTTGATTGCGGTGGGGATTCACTCTATGTCGCTGGAGGTGAAGTTTCAGCAGCCTCTGTCGCTGGAGGTGAAGTTTCAGCAGCCTCTGTCGCTGGTGGAGGAGTTTCACCACTCTCTGTCGCTGGTGGAGGAGTTTCACCACTCTCTGTTGTTGGAGGTGAATTTTCGCCATCTGCCGCTGGTGTAGGGGTTCCATCCTTTTCAGTCGTTGGCGGTGGGGTTTCGCCACCCTCTGCCGCTGGCGGTGAAGTTTTGCCATCATTTTCAGGCTTTGTCGTTGCTGCGATTGTTTCTGCACCTCCAGCCGACCATAAAGCTTTGCAAAATCTTTTCATTTTCATCAGATTGGCGATTGCTCCTGTCTTTACATCTTCCACGCTGCCTTTCGCAATATTTATTTGTTCATTTAATAGTTTGATTTTATCTTCATGATACCCTTTAATTAAATCATCTTTCACTTTATTCGATTCTTTCAATTTATCACTGATCGCCTTAATTTCTTTCTCTATTGTTTCGATTTGTTGTCTAAGAGCATTTCTTTCCATTATTAGAGTTTTTACAGCAGGGTCATCCATAGCTCTTTTTCAAATGGAACACAGGATTTTCCAGCTTCTGAGATTTATCAGTGATGAATAATTAACGAGCTTCTTCAAAACAACAGACTTCAATTTTTTTTTAGCCAAAACGATAAATGCAATATTATTGGAAACTTCATAGTCTCGAAAAACTAAATTCGAGGCAAACTAAGTGTGCAAACAAATAAATATTGCACAGTAGATTATTTTCTTCTGATACTTCACTTTATTCACCAACGAATGTATTTATCCACGCTTAAGCTTCAATTGTGCATTCCTGTTCTTGAATACTTATCACTAGATGAAAGCAACTTGTTGAAAATGTTGGTCGAAATTTGATTTCATTGACCTCATCTTAAACTGCAAAATACTATATGCGACTTTAACTATTTTCTGTCCTCTATTTTACCTTCAGTTGACTAAAAATAAATCGTTAACGTAGTCAAATGCGAATGGGTTTGGAATGGAATTGTATAGAGGTAATCGAATACAAGCTTATAGAGCAACTTATCTCTTTCAACAATGATCTGGAAAGTTTCGAACGTCATATCTAACAAAACTACCAATGACGCAGCAATTCAACAGAGCAGCACATTTAAAATGCGATATCAGCCAGCAAGTTATTTACATGACTAAGAATCTTCAGAACAATCGATTTGATTTATGACTTTTTGTTTCAAAAATATATTTTTTTGCGTTTTATAGATAAGTATCGAATAGCTCTTTGATTTATTTCGCAACGTAAATTTTCTGATGATTCAGGCTGATGTAAACTAAGTGGTTTTAAGCAGAAATTTTGTGGTCAACGATTTTAGCCATCAAAATACGGTAATTATCTCCACAAGGCGCGATAAAAAAATGTTTACAAACAACACTGTATTTGAGTGTAATTCTCCTGACTAAGTGATCAATAGCTTTTTTAAACAGCTTCCCAAACCAACCACAAAACAAATACCTCCCATAGCTATATAAAATCCGATGATTCAGGCTGATGTAAACTAACTGGTTTTAAGGAGAAATTTTGTGGCCAACGATTTTTGCCATCAAAATACGAGAATTATCTAAAGGACAAATTTTGTTTTGATATTAATAGCACTATACTTTTTGGTATTGTTTGCACGATACTATAGGTACTAACAAGTTGTTTTTATTGCCTTCAAACTACGTACCCATTGCGTAAACTTTCGCAGCCTTGACAGATCCAGCCCAAGCTCCAGCCAAACTGATTACTCGCTTCACATACTTATTTTTCCACTGATCTGATAATTGCTGAAGTAAAACTAATGTCATGGAGCTTCCCATACTATGTGTGATCAGTGTCACAGGAACATTGCCATTCAGTCTATACGTATCTTCGATTAAATCTTTCATATCAATGAACCACTGTTTATTTTCGTCTGCAAATTGAAAACAAGTAGCAATTTAGTACTTTTTATGATTTTTTTTTTCTGTTACACACTTACTTGGTGCCTTGCGGAAATCATATGGTGCGCCTCTTATCGATTTCATTCGTTCGTAGCCGATATTCACGAGAGCTAGAGAAATATCTTGAAAATATTTTCCCGTTGAAGCATGGCTGGGATCGATCCATTCGACCACTTCTGGATCACCCCAGCCTGGTATACGGATTTCGACGCCGGGTGCACTGAATGTTTTTCGGGTTACATTATCATAGTTTAATCGCACATTGTCTATCCAGCAGTCGATGACAAGTGGCACCAAAAGTTCCATATTAAGCCATATGTTGAACCAATCCGATTTTTTCTGACAAATATAATGCACCACATTCGGTTTATTTAAACGTGCTTCAACTTGACTCCCGCCATCTCCCGGGACTGTAAGTACATTCGAAGGTAGGTTAAATATGAAAATCTATAATTATTTCTTAGTCTTGCAATCTTTTTGCAATTATTATGCTCGTATCATTTTTGAATTATCTCCTATTAAACAAAAATAAACGACATTGCAAAGGATAAGCCAATGAATTATGATTAGTCGTATGCATGATTTAGTCGAAACAGATTTTTTTGCAGTATTAACGAAATTGTTAAACTAAACGGGCATTCACCTCAAGTTAGTAACGAGTGACTGAAAAGCAATTATTTTATTATTTTCAACAACAGAGTTTGCTGCTTCACGCCTATATGGATGAATGAATAAAAACACCAGTGAGTAGACAACCGGAGATTAGATTGTGAATTTAAAAGGAAGCTGATACAAAAATAGTAAATCACACTTAAGGACTTAAAGTAGTTTCATGTAGGTTTCGGTAAAGTATTTTTATAAATGCTTTTATGGGTCAGGTTATCATATAGATATTTTAATAAATTTTCAATTTCGGCTGTTTCTATGACTTGCTTACTGCAAAAGTTACAGATCAACGAGTGCTCCCTAAAGTTTGGCATTATCATGAAAAAACAGATATTGGTGAACAAGGTAATGATTACTTGCATTCTGTACCGTGTTCTAATTTATCATACACTCGCCAATTGAATATCAACGTCAATTACAGACAACAATGAAGTCCACAAAGAATCAAAATAATTCGTCATCCAGACAAGTTTGGATCAAATAGATTTGTTGATAAATTGACATTGATTCTCGGACCATAATTCAAACATTTTAATTGCTTCGCTGAGTGGCTAAAAACCAGCATACAAAGCGTCATTTCACGGTCAGCCAATACTCTTATATAAGCAGAAGTTGGCGGCGAAAATTCTATCGAAATGGCTAATCGCACCTATTTTCTATAATTTATGCACTAGGGGCCAATGACACAAAACATTATATCAAAAATCATTCCGATTTATCTCAAAAAATTAGAGATAAACATTTCACGAGCAATATTCCATAACCTACAAATCAAATACGCACAAAGTTTTTTTCGGGAGCTTACCAAAAATCACTGGTGACCGGTTTTTTGGGGCAGTTCTCGTTAAAACGGTAGCCGTTAATGTTACAAGCAAAATACAAATAATAAATTTAATGTTCATTTTGTTCTTAACTTTATATTCTTATTCAATTCTAATACGATGCCTATTTAATAACTTTTGATTTACATCACAAAAACTTATTTGCGAACCTCAACCACCGGGCCAAACTAATCAACACGACAGTTACTTTCTATTTGTGAACAAAGTATACTGAAACATCATTCGATGCTTATATTGTTCCGCGCTTGACCTTTTTATCGCAAAAAGTTGTTATTCAGCTGACAATCGTAATCATTATCATGAAGAAACAAAGCGACCATCGCGTAAATTTTTGCACAGGGACGGACGTAGATGCGTTCGGTTCGGGCTCGGCAAAAATCGAAAATGCGGAACTGACGACAAATAACCAAATAAATAATCGAATAGAATGAGAGGCAACTGTCAAATAACACGAGTAGAAATAGATTTAACGAAAAACGGAGAGAGATAACAACAGAGAAGCTGCTTGGAGCCTTACCAGATCTGCAGAATATGTGGGAAATTCAATGTAAATTTTAGTGTTAAAAACTATCCTGCACGTGGCGGGGATTTGAATAACTTTATTTTTTATTGTCCTTGTTACTCCACATTTTCGTAATTTGTATTTCATTTTTCCGAATTTGCAGAGATTACTGCAAATGTCATCTGCATCGCTCTGCGAACGTCTCCTCTTAAATGGAATCCACACTAAATGTATCTGGCAGTGATAGAAATAGAAGTCATTCCTGGTCAATGTTTGAGGTTATATTGAAAATATTTCTGACGTTGGACTTGACAAAAATTTGTAAACAAATCCGAACTAGTCTGCTTGAATTACCTTCTGCTTGTATTTATTTCAAATGAACGAAGAAATCTTTAGTGTTCGACTACCGGACGTTAAGCGTGACTTATACGCCGGCATAATAGAATGTAATAAGCGCGGCCTAATGCAAAGTGCTAAATGGCTATCGGAAATGAACTACGGTTTATCTGATGTAGATATTCCCGAAAATATCTATGGAGATATAGCAACAGGCATCGCCGAACAGGAATATGACGCTTACTATTTAGCAAAATCATACTTCGACGTTAAAGAATATGATAGGGCAGCCTACTTCACACGGAATAGTCAATCGCCGGTTCCCCAATTCCTTCACTTCTATGCAACTTATTTGGGAAAGGAAAAGAAGCGCCTGGATAGTACCACCGACAACTCAAATTTAATTGATAGTGGCTACGTGAAGGACTTATCGGACTTGTTGGCACAACTCAAATCATTGTATAGCCAAAAGAAATTGGATGGCTACTGTTTGTATATATACGGAGTTGTCCTGAAAAAGTTGGACCTGACACAAATTGCTATGGACGTTCTACTGGAATCAGTTCATGCCGTTCCCATGCTGTGGGCCTCCTGGGTAGAGCTATCGCCTTTAATTGCTGACAAGGAAAAATTACACAGTTTGAGCCTGCCAAATCACTGGATGAAACAAATTTTCATGGGATACGCTCTAATTGAGCTGTACTTAAACGACGAGGGACTGCGTCATTACGAGGAGCTGCAGGCTGCTGGTTTCCAAAAGTGTGTGCACATTACCTCTCAGATGGCGATAGCGTATCATAACAAAAGGGGTAAAGATAATAGTTTTGTTGTTGTGCATTGATTTGCAGTTCTTTGCTTAAAAGTAGACGTAGACAAAGCGATTGAGATATTCCAGCGTCTACAAGAGGTCGACCCTTATCGACTGGACAACATGGACACGTATTCGAACCTCCTGTTCGTGAAAGAAATGAAGACCGAAATGGCGTTCCTAGCGCACACGGCTGTGGAAATTAATAAATACCGACCGGAAACTTGTTGTGTTATAGGTAAGCGAAACAGAATTGGAGCTGAATAGTTTTTTTGTGATGCAAATTTAATGTTCAGGAAATTACTACAGTATTCGAGGGGAACACCAAAAAGCCATTGTACACTTCCAAAGGGCATTGAAGCTGAATCCACAGTATCTTGCAGCTTGGACTCTAATGGGACACGAGTTCATGGAACTGAAGAACATCAATGCCGCGATCCAAAGCTACAGAAAAGCCGTTGGTAATTTGATGGGGTTTGACTGTTTATTATTAATATTAACTCTAAATAACATTATGCAGAGGTGAATCGTCGTGATTATCGTGCTTGGTACGGCCTCGGGCAAGCCTACGAAATATTAAAAATGAACTTCTATAGCTTGTACTACTTCAAAATTGCACATCAACTGCGACCTTATGATAGTCGC